>CANSNZ010001059.1:2982500-3657500 GCA_947646795.1 Beta lomatogona | reverse complement strand
ATATTATGATGTTCATGGTTCACTTTATGACTTAGCTTGGTAGCCATGGTAGGGGACTACTGTAGCTAGACCAACTAGTTTATGTAGACACACACGTATGCATTAACACGTGTACGTATGATATGTAATCGGCACATGTGTGAATATATAATATACTTCCTCCCTTTCAAAATAAATGTAACACTTTTATCAGGAAACTCTCACATAAAGTATGTAGAGAAATGTTACATTTATTTTAGAATGCATGAAGTATATTATTTATTTTAAAATGGAGGAAGTATACTATGAAGCGACACATGTATATATTATCTTTTTTATTAATAAGTGCATCCAAATGAATGTTAAAATTTGCGCTACTCGTCCGGCTATTCTACTAATCACTACTACTAAAGACATCAAAGGAGTGAGAAAGGCGGGTGTTGCCATCGCTTTCTATTATCATATGTAACGATTTACTACACATTTTAGTTAATTTTGCAATTAAGTTACTTATAATTCTCACTATTGTTTTCTTTCGGTATGTTAAGGAGAAAAATCATACTTGACCAACCCCTCTCGTAAGTCAACAAGTCCGGTTTAACAAATTAAGCAGGGGGGAGGGGATAAGGGAATCCCAATCCACAACAATCCCCTAGTGGGGTTTAGGGCCTGTTCTTTTCGGCATAAAACTACTGAACTGAACTGAACTGAATTGAACTGAACTGAATTAAATTATAACTAATTAATAGTAATGATTATCATTTAGGAACTGAACTGAACTAAATTGAACTGAACTGAATTGAACTGAACTAAATTGAATTGAACTGAACTGAACTGAAAATAAGTTGGGGAGAACAGACCCTTAATCCCATACTTCAAGATGCTCATTAGGAAATCCCCTATGCCTAGGCCAATGGCTATGTTCTACTTGGTACAATTCTCATCAACATGCACTTGATTTTTTGAGAGAAAATATATGTACATAAATATGAATTTCTCACTCGATGGGAAAAAGGAATGGTAGAAGGTTGGTTTGTGTACCGATTAAACCTTGAAAAATCATTCGGCAAACTTGAATGGGATTTCATCAAAAATAAATACAATTAAGTAAAATAATAAGTTTAATTAGTTCAGTTAAAATCGCTAAACTAAATAAAAGAGAAACCAATATAAATGAGTAAAAATATATTCAGTTCAACAAAAGTAAGTTCAGGTCACTAAATATATATATGAGTATAAGTCGGCAAAGCAATGCCGTTAGAACACAGGCATTGTATTTAGAAGGATTTGTATGATTGACAATTTACATCATAAATCTTTGGCAAGTCAATGTGGGAGTTGAAAAGGACGGCAAGTTTACCGGGAAAGTGGTGATGTGTTTACCTTGCCTCATTTCTAATCTTCTTCCTCAAGCTTATCTGTTTTCTAACAAATTATCCTTAACTTAATTTTCCATGTTTAGTTAACTACATAATAGTTTAGGTTTAATAATGATAACATTCTACCAGTTAAAACATTTCTTGCTCAACTGGGTTTCCTTCTTTGGGATTTTGGAGAACTAAATTCAAAATAATGGCGTGAATTAGACTGTTTTTTAGTTAATAACTTGCTCATTCAAACAAGGACAGCAAATAAGAGGATACTTGGCACTTTTTGGTTCTTAGAAGATAATTAAATATTAAAACTATTGGTAAGAATTAGTTTGGAAAGTTGTTTCCTAGCTTCTATAAATTCAACTAAATTTTCTACATTGAAAAGATACGTATCACTCAATATGTTAAATGTTTTTAGCATGAAATTTTAATATGTTGCAATGGTGTATGGTTTTTTTTCTTCTTCATCTTTCCAATGTGGGGAACGGGTGATGAATGTAGTCGTCTCTCCTTGTACAGTTAATCCTGTCTATTTGGACGAGAAAAGATAGGTTTGAATTATAACGAGTCTAACCATAATGTGACATCTATAATCTATAATCTATATTAAAAAGAGATCCTGATAAAGTATAGGTTGCACGTGGAACTCCCCTATTTATTAGAAATATGCAGTAAGATTCGAATATGCGACCAATAAGTTGTACAGTAGACATCTTATCATCTTAACCATCTATTAGGTGTGCTCTTTACTCTACATAAATATATATAACTTGGAATATATATATATAACAAACTAATTTGAAATAAATATAAGCTCAAAACATAGAATAATTATTCAAAGCAAAAACTCGGGAAAGGCGTTGCTAAACAAGGAACGATGCCACGTGGCGCTTTCCCCTTAGAGTGTTTACCTCCATGTAATCCATGTACAATAAAAAATAGAAAATGCTTTGTATAAGATGTTGGGCATGTGTGGAGTCTTGTGCAAACAAGCACAGCCCACGAAGGCAACCTAAGGCGTGGCCCAAGCAGCAGCTCAAGAGCTCGCGTGATCCAAGCCAGGGAGGCCCAACCCGGGCGGGCAGGCTAGGGCCCGGGCGGGCTGGTCCCAGCTCGGGCGGGCTGCTGCTGCGTGGATGGTTCCTTGAACCTGCACCGGGCGGGCTTCTCTTCGGCCCGGGCGAGCGGTCCTTGGGCCCGGGCGGGCGGCATGGCTCGGGCGGGCGCTCGTCCGGGCAGCCCAGATCTGTCGGGAATTTTCGCGATTCTCTGTTTTAATCTCGACCCTTGATTTGTATTTAGCCCCATAGAGTATATAAACCCCCTTCTTTCATGTTTGAGGTTATCATTCACACAAAGAGAGATCAACCTAGGGTTTAGTGAAAGAGGAGAGAGAAAATAGCATTAAATCATCCATTAATGCTTGTATTGTTCATCCATTTTCTTCATTAATCAAAGGTGGTTGCTTGGTGGGTTTTTTCTCCCGGTGCTCGGGTTTTCCCACGTTAAACGGTGTGCTTTTCATTGCTTTCTTAATTGTTCTTAGTTTCATTTCTTTCCATTGTTTGTTGCTTAGTGTTAATTACAAGTAATTAGTTGGTTTGCTTAATCTAAGGTTCAGCAATTGGTATCAAAGCTAAGGTTTTAACTTAGGGGAAAGTTGAATTAGATTTGTATGCAAAACTAGTTATTTGTTGATTGGAGTTCAAAGTTTTTTGCTTTGTGGATATAAAGTTGTGATTTTTTGAACTTGGGTTGTTATTCAACAATGGAGGATGGAAAGGTGAGACTTGAGAGGTTTGATGGGAAAGATTTTGGCTTTTGGAAGATGCAAATAGAGGACTATTTGTACCAAAAGAATCTCTTCCTACCACTTGAAGGCAAAAGGCCAAGTGGTATGAAGGAGGATGAATGGAAAGTGCTTGACCGACAAGCTCTTGGTGTGGTGAGATTGACATTAGCCCGGAGTGTGGCTTTCAATGTCAAGGATGCGAAAACAACGGCGGGTTTGATGGAAACCTTGTCAAGTATGTATGAGAAACCATCGGCTATTAACAAAGTATACTTGATGCGTCGTTTGTTTGACATGGAGATGGTTGATGGTAGTTTGGCCGCCGAACACATCAATGAGATTAATTCGATTTTGGGTCAATTGTCTTCGGTTGATATTAAGTTTGAGGATGAAGTGAAGGCATTGATTTTGTTGTCTTCTTTGCCCTTGTCATGGGAAACTATGGTGACCGCCATTAGCAACTCCTCCGGCAAAGAGAAGTTGAAGTATGATGATGTGAGAGACTTGAATTTGAGTGAGAGCATTCGAAAGAGAGAATCCGGTGAATCATTGGGTGGTGCTTATAGTAGTGTAAGTAGGGGGAGAAGGAATCAACAAAGAGGAAATGCAAGTCATGGAAGATCGAAGTCAAGAGGGCATGGGAAATCGAATGGAGGAGCTCATGTGGTGTGTTGGGGGTGTGGTGATGAAGGGCACTTGAAGAGAGATTGTCTAAAGAGAGGGAATGGGAAAGGGAAGAAGAAGGTTCAAGAAAGTGATGAAGAAGATGCATCAACTAACGTGATTTCGGAGTACGATTCCGATGTTTTGATAGTAAGCACGGATGATCCGGAAGAGTTGGTGTGATGCTCGGGATCATGGGTCTTGGATTCGGGTTCTTCTCACCATTCCTCACCATGCAAGGAGTTGTTTCGGAATTTCAAATTCGGAAAGCTTGGAGAAGCCTATCTTGCGGATGGCAAGGTAGTGCAAGTCATGGGGCAAGGTGATGTGAGTGTGAAACTCACTCATGGTGGCTTGTTGGAGTTGAAAGATGTCAAGTTCATCCCAAGGTTGAAGAAAAGCTTGATATCGGTGACTCAACTTGCCAAGTCGGGTCACAAGGTTGTGTTTGATGGTGGTTCTTGCAAGATTGTCAAGGGAGCTATGGTCATAGCTCGAGGGACAAGAAATGGAACACTTTACACCATGGGGGGCACAAGAAAGGAGCCCGGAATTGGGGTGAGAACTTCATGGAAGGTGTCGTTTGGTCGGGAATCTATCGATAGTGGGCCAAGGGATGAGAACCGCGATGAAGCTGTATCCCGGTGGAAAATTGACCGGTAAGCGCAAGGTGAAGGGCGGCACACAAGCATGATGTGCCGGAAATCCTAAGTGGAGCAAAGGGTGTTTTGTTCAAGTGGGAGCAATGTGAGGTTGTTTCTAGAACAATGAGAAGCTTCTTTGGCTTAGGTGATTATTGTTTTGTTGGGGTTGGTGTATACCTCAATGTGCTTCCTTGTTGGAGAGGAAGTTGATTTCTCTTGGTTGAAAAGGGAGAAATCTTCATTTCGTTGTGGTGCCTTTTAGATGAACCGACCTCCGGGTTAGGAGGGTGTGTAGGTTTGTGTAGGGATGTTACAATGAATTGGAGATGGTGTTGTTGAGAATCAAAGTCGGTGTAGACTTTGATGTCTTTGTATTGGAGTTGGTGCTAACTTCAATGTATTTTCTTTGATGTAGTGGAGATGTGATGTCATGGAGGTGCTTAGCCTAGGTGGGAGCATGGTGGTAATGCTCGGGTTTGCAACTAAGTGGGAGCATGAACATGATGGTTTTGGATGATGATGACTTGTATGGGGTTTGTATATGGTGTTGCTTATGGGATTGCATTGGTGGTTTGAAATCTTTGTTTGCCCAAATCTCCAAGTGGGAGATTGTTGGGCATGTGTGGAGTCTTGTGCAAACAAGCACAGCCCACGAAGGCAACCCAAGGTGTGGCCCAAGCAGCAGCTCAAGAGCTCGCGTGATCCAAGCCAGGGAGGCCCAGCCCGGGCGGGCTGCTGCTGCGTGGATGGTTCTGCCTCGAAGGCAGAACGTAAACCTTGAACCTGCACCGTGCGGGCTTCTCTTCGGCCCGGGCGGGCGGTCCTTGGGCCCGGGCGGGCGACATGGCTCGGGCGGGCGCTCGTCCGGGCAGCCCAGATCTGTCGAGAATTTTTGCGATTCTCTGTTTTAATCTCGACCCTTGATTTGTATTTAGCCCCATAGAGTATATAAACCCCCTTCTTTCATGTTTTAGGTTATCATTCAGACAAAGAGAGATCAACCTAGGGTTTAGTGAAAGAGGAGAGAGAAAATAGCATTAAATCATCCATTAATGCTTGTATTGTTCATCCATTTTCTTCATTAATCAAAGGTGGTTGCTTGGTGGGTTTTTTCTCCCGGTGCTCGGGTTTTCCCACGTTAAACGGTGTGCTTTTCATTGCTTTCTTAATTGTTCTTAGTTTTATTTCTTTCCGTTGTTTGTTGCTTAGTGTTAATTACAAGTAATTAGTTGGTTTGCTTAATCTAAGGTTCAACATAAGATTCGACCCTGTGATCAGGACATATATACTATAGTCTTAACCACTAAACCAAGTGATACTTGATGTTATCATTTTAAAGTGAAATATTAATAAATGATAGGCATAATTACCCAGGAGTAGCCCGGGCGTAAAAACTAGTCTATACAAATATATTAAAAGGCGTGCCTAAGGAAGCCTATGTGCCAATTGACACTCTTCTCAAATTTCTAATGCAAATACTTTATGTCCATGTAAGGTATCGAACACGTGACTTTTGAAATGAAAAGTAAGAGCTTAACCATCAATACACTATGGCTTTATTGTCTAATGTTTCAGATAAAATATGATAAAATCTTATAATAATTATACTTAACTAAAAAGACTTAAACAAGTATATACATTTCTAACACTCTTATTACGTAACTAACAAGAGTTAACAAGTATATAACCAATCTGATCAAATATGAGCAAAAGAGTCCATATTTTACGATACTTTTCTTCAAACGGTCTATTCAATGTGTGATCGCAAATACATGTTAAGTTATAAGTATAATCTATTTTTGGCAATTTCACCACCAATTAAAAGAAAATTCCACAACAGATATATCAATTAAGAGCATAATTAACCCTAAAGGAAAAATTATTAATTATATACTACTAATTACATTATTATGTATGGAGAAGTTTTTTTGTAACAAGGAATTTTAGTTATTGTTATTGTATGTCCAGAGACACGTTAGAAAATCCCTAAATGTTAATATATCGTTAATTAAGTTGATTAAACCTGTGGATTATCATCCTACACGCATTCGATAAGGATGATCATCTATAGGTCATGACTTTTAAAGATATGGTTGTTACTTGATAAGCATGATGTGAATAATTACTAATTAGAGATGCTAAAAAGATGCTACTACTATAATGATCCTCTTGTCAGTTTGTTACGCAAATGGATAACAATTTCACCATTCTATCTTTAGAATGTTCTTCAGCTGCATAGACTGCAAAAAAGTATAGAATATTTTAGCCTTTCAACTAGAAAAGAAATAGTCAATAAAGGTAATTCCAATTGCTAAAAATCAAATGAAAAAATACTTGAAATAATCAGGCAGATTTTGCAAGAACAAAACGCACGTTTCATAACATAAATCGATAGGAAAAATAAAAGGGTGGGCTATGTAATAGCTCTTAGCTTGCTAGCTAGCTTTTATACCGACCGTAATGGCAAAAAGAACCAGTTTAGGAATGGCAAAATTCATTATAACAAGCTTAATCCTTCGCATATTCTTATAATTGGTTCTTGAAAATTCTAGTAAAAGAATTGTGAATTTAGGAGAATATGCTTGGGATAACATGATGAGTGTCAACCTTATTTTCTCACCCCCTATATTTCTTCCTCCCCTTTTCTAAACTTGTATAGCAATGTGTAAGCTTTGATCTCTCTCGGATGAAGCAAGTTCATCTATAAATATTTTAGATATGTTTAGGGTCCGTTATGTTCAACTTATTTTGTCTTATCTTATCTTATCTTATCTTATAAAATCTTATCTTATCTTATCTTATCTTATAAGATAGTTTATTGTGTGTGTCTAACATATTATTTTATCTGATCTGATCTGATCTTATTTGATCTTATATAAGTTGAACAGAACGGACCCTTACTTTTAGGTACATTCAAAAGTAATTTTTTGCCTGATTTCTTTAACCATCATTCAAGGCTCTACTCTACAAGCCACATGTCGACTACCTAACCAAAAGTTCTCTTGCTCAAGCTTTCTAAGTATGTGTTTTCCTTTTACCTTCTTTTTGTCTTATAAAGAAAATCCACTTTGGAAAAAACGCTCACTATGGTGCAGTGCACCAGATGAATGTCAATTAAATTCCCTCATAAGTCATAACATCAGCACAACTTTTGAAAACTAATCACATACATATTATAAAATCATACTATTATTGTTATTATTTTTTTGTATGTAAGCTCAACCTCAAAAAGCAAAGAGAAATGGAAGGAATCGGAGGTAAAAACTAGATTTAATCGGTGTACATAGCTGCCGAAGTACTATGAATATCATAGGCTCACTTTCAAGACCAACACAAATGCACAGCATATAAAATAATTTTCTTTCTGATAACACTGATCATATATACAAAAGATGGAGCACGTATTTGCTCAAAAGAAAAAGAAAAACAGATTGAGTACCTATTCAATACTTCTTCAACAAGCATGAAAATAAATTCTCTCATTTTCAAGGACAATAATTTTATGTTAGTATATGGGAATAAAATTCAACTGGATATACATTACTATCGGAATACTGCTTTCGACGAAAAAGCAGCACACTTTGGCACATGAGATACAATAAACACAAGATTATTTGTCTGTTCAATTGGTAGATCCAAACCAATTTACCAAACTTGAGCTTCATGGCAAAACTAAACCATAATGAAGTTTTTACAAATCATACACACTGAAACTCGGTAGAACCTTCATTGACGAGATTCCTCTTGCTCTGAGAAGGTGTAATGAGGCCACCACTTTCTTTACATCTCCAGGGCTTTTTATCGTCGTATCTCCATAGCCTCCCAACCACTGACTTCAAACTAGTCCTCAAATAGTTTACTGCACCTACAACGAGCTCCCTGCACAATCACGTAACAAATTTCAACAAACAAAGACCCGGGTATTTCATCTGAAAACCAAATACATCAGCACTCTGCTTCTGAAGAAGTTTATAACTAAGCACCTTTAATGACTCAGGAACAATCAAAAGTGCCTTTTAAGTTTACAGTAACCACTATAAGCAAATTAAATACAGCTGAAACAGTCTTGTAAATCTATGATGAGTTATGACTACATGACATCTGCAATTTACTTCCAGGAATGAATAAAATGAGTGTTGTAAAGTGTTTGTTTACTTTACGTGGTCGTTTGGTTGAATGTAGGAAGTAAGTATTTCCTAAGTTATTTTTCCCTTGAAGTTCAATTTCTTAAGGATGCAAAAAGTTGATTGGTTTATCTTGGGAAGAAAAACTTCCCATGGGAAATTTTATTTACCCAGGGTGTAAGCAATTTCTTCCAATTTGTGACAACTTCCTATATTTTTCTTCAACCAAACAACTGCACAAACAATTTCCATCCTCTGCTTCAAAATAATTGACAGTTGACACACTTCTCCGGGGATGCTTGCCAACACATAACTTTAACTATTAATATCTCTAATACCCTACAAGTAAAAAAAAAAAAAAAAAAAAGTTGATATTCTGAAAGTATATATCGAGACGAATCTAACAAGATCCCACATGACTATATTTCTCCTTACGTAAAAATCACAAAACACGGTCAAAGGAGTGTGAATTGTGCAAAAGTCAAACCGTGTCATCTACTTTGAAACGGAGGAAGTATTTCCTAGGAACTTTCACTTATCATGTTTCTTTATCTCAACCAAACAAGCACTTAGTGTGTTTGGACAGGAGAATTTGGAGAAAAAGGAAGGAAGGGGAAAGGAAGGATGCATTACCCCTTGTCTGGACATGGGAGAAGGGAAGGGAATGGACATATTCATTTTCCTTCACTACTTAATAACCAAATCCTTTCAATGTTAGAAGATTTAGAAGAAAAATAGAAGCTCATTCTTCCATCCCCTTCCATTGCTTCATGTTTCTTCTTCTCTTACCTAACATTCCATCCATCAATTTCTATCTCACTAAAGTGTTAGGAAGGTTATAAAGCATACTTAGTATAATCAGGCTGGTTCACTTAATACAACACATCACTTATTAGTTCTTACTTCTAAGGCACATCAACATACTTAATAAGTGATGAAGTAAACCATCTGAATGAAGAGGTGGCAGAAGGAGATCCCATCGGTGCAACATGTAATAATCCGCGGGTGCCAACTATCCCAATTGGTCTGGGGGGTGCTATGCCGGAACTAGGATTGAATCCCCTGTGTATCATTGAGCTTTGTGGCTCCCTATAGACCAAACATTATATGTAAAGAATGAAATAACCCTCCTAGGATATCTGACAGTCTTTAACAGAAAGATATGCCATGCCAGCATGAATAAGATGACCGTGTACATTCTTAATAATCTATGCCGGCTTTGACCTCCATAAACAACTTATTTCCTCAAAAGCATAAAGTAGACCTCTGAATGTCCAAACTATTCAATCTTAGCAAGTGAAACAAAGAGAAATCAAAGATAAAAACAATGGACGACTCAATAAGGTCATCCTCGCAATATAATTTTTTATATTTACTAAACCATTGAACCAGCAAATTTAGTCATCCTTAACACGGAAATGGCAAACCTCCGAGAATCCTGACGGAGAGCAATGCCCTGGGTTCAATTCTCAATTGTGGAGGAATCAGGGAAAGGCTCCCAGCCGAGATGCCCAAGATTAGAGGGCCAGGCAGGGCCTATTTTACCTTAAATGAAACTAATTCCAAGCTTAGTTAAATAGATATGTTTAAAGTATAACTTTCAAGACAAGATATCTATTCACTTTATTACTTCAATAGTGAAAGTCTTCTCAAACTTAAACTATTCTTTTGGATGAACTGAACTCATTATATCTTTCTTGTTTTCAACCCTACCAACTTGGGGTTGGGGTTTTTTGGGGGTTTTTTTTTTTTTTTTTGGGGGGGTGGGGGGGGGAGAAACAAAATCAGAATTGAGAGATGATTCCATCAACATATTGGGAATGATACATTACAAATTTATAGGGTGAACTGTGCAGTGCCCACCCTATCCTCAGGGTAATTCACATTTCCAATTGGGTTGGAAGCTATACTGGAAACTAGGGTCCTAGCTTGCAAGAATGATAATCTTGCTAAATGCTAATATATTTATATTGATCCTTCTCTAGTTGTCTCCTTCCATATCTTACATATGATCAAGAACGATCTAAATGGAGCAAGCTTTCTATTCTAAAGAATAATCTCTTCTAGAATCTGATGCCAAATTGCCAACTCTAGAATCATAAATTCATAATATACCCTTCTTCTGGTACAAAAATCTTCCAGAAAACAGGTGTGCTTTAATAATACTCACTCTATCTGGAAAAGAAAAATGTCCACTTCATAGCTTGTGTCAGTGTGAGAAACACAAACTCAAAGTGGACCATCTGTTGTAGATTGAAATAATATTTAAATAGTAAAAAAGAAACCTCGAAGATTAAACCGACGAAAATCTTTCTAGCCAGTCAAAATACCTGTGACAGAAGTACTCAGATAAATATAGTTTTTCAATCTAAGACTTTCTCTAGTTGTATATCACCCATTCAGATGGGCCTGCCCATATATTTACATACTCTCCTTTTTGCACTTTGACAAGCCTATTGAACAATTTTAAGGTCTTTAAGGATCAATTTTGGCCTTTGATTCAGTTGCAGAATATAATTCATAAATTTGAAAAACAACCACCTTAATCCATAAGGAAATAACTTAAACTCAAAATTCTTTAAATTACGGTCATAATTTGATAGTTTCAGTATCCGTAACCCTTAAATGCAAAAACTATCAGATATAACGAGACATAGGGAGCATAAGGTCTTTTTTATCTAGCATGATTTATTATATGGTCAAAGTTTACCATCTTTGACCCTAAAAAAGGTCCAAGAAGACAGTCAAAATGAAATGAAGGGAGTAGTTAGATTTCACTGAATTTTCTATTCCACCAAAAACCTCTATCATTCTAAATGTGAAGCTGTGATTATACGTTAACTAGAGTAGCAAGTGCGAACTAGTCAAAGGACAGAAGAAACAACTAATAGAAAATAAATTCTCAGTGGATGTTTACTTACAATGGTGAGCAAGGCGATCGACCACCATTTACATAGTACACAAACAGATAGGCATCATAGTGCTGGCTGTGAATGAGATAGAACCCATAGAGCCTTCTTACACACGTGAATGACATTTTCTTGTACAAATACATGGCTGGAGTATTGTAAGATATCACATGCAAATATGCAGCGCGGCATGTTGGAATAGTTTTAGCATATCTAGTGACCTCTCTGATCAGTGCTGAAGCTGAAGGAGAAAGCAAAATATCATGACATGTACCAATAAATCAATAAGCAAATGCAGTGAGGAGTAAGCACATACCTATGCCAAAATTCCTATATGATTCAACTACTCCCAGGGTGAGAATATAAACAAGAGTTTGATCTGATCTGCTAGAGTCATATCTAATCAAATCAGTGATCTGCAAATTAAGAGAATGAAACATGAGAAAACTACATGCATTTGCATATACCAATATACATGCACGTTCATCATTTTGAAAGGTGAACTTGTGGTGAAACCACATAAGCCCCCATTTTTCATGAATGAGAGTGACATTACCAACCAGGAAGGAATAAGGATCCTCCAGGGGAGAAAAAGGATGGGAACATTTGGGGACCCTTTTCTATGAATGATTGCATTAAAAGCTCCAAAACAGTGTCCTAATTTGACCTGGGCATAGCTGTAAGGGTTTAGGCCACGGCTAGTAGAGGTCCTTTCTCATTAAATCTACCCCAAATTATGACAAGCTGCACTAGCTAGCAGACACCCCAAATGAAAACACAGTAACACACAGGGGGAATGAACATATACTTTTGTGAAAGCGTACAGGAGGTATACAAAAATGTTTACTTTCTTATATCTTTTCATATCCTAATGCTGAAATTAAATTATCATTGAATTGAATTATATATAGTAAAAGTATGATACAATCATATTTTATCACCAGAAAACAATTGATTATATTAAATTGAATTGTTGTGTACTTGTGTAGCTCACGTGTTAAAAACATAACAAAAACTACTCTTTCCCAGTTCACTAAAGTGTAGTTTGCTCAACCATATATATCAGTGAAAATTGCTCATCAAGAAGGAAGATAAATCTACAAAAAAAAAAAATTAAAGTTTGTATCCCATATATATATATATATATATATATATATATATATATATATATATATATATATATATATATATATATATATTCCAGCAATATCAAGAGATAAGCAAACTTGAGTTAACATATTAACTCAAGAAGAAAGCTCTAGGAAATGAGCAACAGCATATAATGATATAATTACACACCCACCACTTCACAGATTCATATACCTTAGGAAAATAGGATCATCTAGTTACCACAACAGCATAAGCCAAGGGTATACCTCACTTTCTCTTGCTAGAACAGTCTTTATGGTGACAAATCCAATAAGTTCGTCCCTCTGGGCACTGGGCCTACTACGATCAACAGCTCCCCACGAAATTATATCATGACGATTGACGACGTTTTGGAAGAACTCAAACTCATACCTAAAAGAAAAGAAATTAGGTCATGACTTACTCTAATACATACTTAAATTAGATCAGACCATAAAGATAAAAAACCAAAGCAATAGAGGACAATCCACCTGATGGGAAAGAGATCTGCATGAAGTTGTTGAAGAATTTCTAGATCAGAGGGCCCTATCGGTCGGTATGCAATTGATGGACGGTGGGATGTCTTTCGGCTTATCATGGAACTCTAAAACATTAATCTCCTGTAATATTTTGATGTATGTTGAGACAACGGATAACAGTTTCTTCTTCCATCAATACACCCTCAACTATAAAATTTGATACAGCAAATGCCAGAACCTGACAATATCACTTGACGTTTAAATATCTCCATGTATTGCAATACCTGATATGGCGAAGAATGACGAAAGGTAATTTAGTTCAGATTCCGTGGAATCCATTGTAATTGCTTGAATTGGATTGATTGTACATTGAATCCAAGATAGTTATCAACAAATCATAAAAGCACATAGGCAAGATAGAAGCCATTCGTCAAGCATAGAAATATAAAGGACACTATCAAAGATTTACCCTACCTTCATGTAATCCTCTCATTTTGACATTATCAAAGATCGTATCTTAACCCCTACCCAAACCTATTTAGGGATGGTTGTAAACTGAAAGGCACAACAAAGTTAAGTTATTGCATCCAACAAATAATCTTGCAAAATAAGAGCTCTCCAAGCCATGGTTTAAAATCTTGGATATGATTGTGATCACATAACCACTTTGTGAGCAATGCGGATGGTTTACAGCCGCTACAGCCTAATATCTCGTTTATGGTAAGCTCAAAAACCTTTACAGTCTGGTCGTGACACGGTGATGCAGCCGAGATTTAATACCATGCTTCAAGCCTTCTAGAGTGTTAATATAAGAGAAATCTAGAAAGTAATTATGTTCTATCCCAAGATACTAAAAAAACAATCTAGCAACACAAATATCTAACAATTCATATTATATGCAATTCTTTCCAGTTTGAAACCCAAATTGCAGCAGATAATCAGACAGATATCAACAACAGTAATTAGCAAAGTACTGTAGCATCACAACAGATTAATTCACTAACCTATTTAATCAAAAACTTGTCATTATCAATCAAATCACAGTTCACAGGAAATCAATATCAAACTAATATTCAATAATTTAAACATAAAGACAAGCAATAATAATCTAAACAAGCTGAATTTTCTATTGAAAAAAAAATGGTACGCTGAAACCTAGTTGAAAGATTCAAACTTTAGGAAAAGAAATCTATCACAAACAATGAAGATCTTATTCGAACTTAAGCAAAAGTAACGATAACAATAATTAGTGGGCAAAAATTGAATTTCGAAACTAAAAATTACCTGGGACAAGAAGAAGATTTGAGTGTGACAGGGATTTAACGTTAGGATTTTAGGAAAGAGAAAGCTTTATATATTAATATATATGGAGGAATTTGGATAAATCAAAGAAATTTTGAAGAAAAAGATGATGAAAAAGGGGTTTAGAATTTCTAGATTTGTGTTCCACTTTGTGTGTTCTAGCTTAATCTTCAAATTTTGTGCATTTCTTTCGTTGACTCTTCAATTTTTGTGCCTTGTCCAATGGATGTATAGCAACGAGAGTGTTTCCGATTCATGAGAGTTACTGTGCACGGTTACATAATTGTGTTTCTGTTTGTTTTAACGTTTTATAACACTCATAAAATAAGGATTTTTCTATGATATACCCCTGTGTTTTTTTTTTTATTCTATAATGTACCCCTAATGTTTTTTTATTCAATATTGTACCCCTGTGTTTTTTAAGTTTTCTACATAGTACCCCTACGTTAAATGAACGTAACGTTTACCGTTAACTCTTTGCATTTCTGGGCTTCTCTCTCAACCCTCCCCACCTACCAGCCCCCTGCCCTCCACCCCTGCAACCACCATGACCGCCACCAGCCCAATCCTCCACTCCCGTAACCACCATACCTCCGCAACCACCAATGTTTTTATAGAAATCAACTCAGATTCAATCGTGGGGGTGCAGGAAATCGAAGGGATGGGGTGGGGGGCAACAGAAATCGAATGGGAGGGGGTGGGGGTTAATGGGAAATCGAAGGGGAGGGGGTAGGGGCTGCGGGAAATCGAAGGGAAAAGGGTGGGGGGCTGCGGGAAATCGAAGGGGAGGGGGTGGGGTCTCATGGGGAATCGAAGGGAAGGGGTTGGGGCTGTAGGAAATTGAAGGGGATGGGATTGGGGGTTGTGGGAAATCGAAGGGGAGGGGGTGGGGATGGGGCGGCGGGGGAGGGGTGGGAGACTACGGTGGAGGAGAGGGGGAGGGGGTTGGGAGATGCGGCGGTTGGAGGGGGGCTGGGGACTGGGGTGGAGGGGATGGGGAGGTTTGGGTGGGAATTCAAAAATGTTTAACGTCCGTTTTCATTAATACACACTAGGGGTACTATGTAGAAAACTTAAAAAACACAGGGGTACAGTGTAGAATTAAAAAACAGGGGTACATTATAGAATTTTAAAAAACACAGGGGTATATCATAGAAAAACCCTAAAATAAATGATACCATCGATCTGGACTATGGTTAGTCTGGTTTAAAAGATTTCAACTTGTGATTAAATTGGAATTATATCAATTTTGGGTAAGCAGAAGAGTCTCAATTGTGGTGACAAGAGTGTAAAACTAGAATAAGAGGGAAACGAATATGACTGAGAGTCTGAGACGGTGTTTGTATGGATAGTGTGTGACTCGAAAACAATAGTTGAATGTGATGCTTTGGATGTTGTTTGCACGATTCAGCAAAAGCTTATCTTAAAGGGTCATATGATTCTAAGATATTTACTTTCATGCTTACATTCTTTTAACAAGTTCGGAACATTTGTTGTCCACCTTGTTGCTCGATCTAGTGCCCTTGAAGGTGAGGAGGTTGTAACTTTAACTTTTTTCCCCTAAAGTATTAAAATTTTGGGTGGAACTTTAACATTGCTTAATGCATTCACCCCCTCCCTTCCTCTTTTAAAAAAAGTAATAAAAAAACATTCTTATTTACTTATCGTTCGAGGTACAAAATAAACATATAAAGCCAATGTTGTGAAGGTTGGGTTAGGCACAAGTTGATGCAAGGTGGGAATCTTAATGAAATTTAGATATGTGGATAGTTTCAATATTGTGTATTCGATCTTGGATATTGATGGTTTCACCTTTTTTGTTCTTGAACTAGTTTTTAGGCCCATGCTATGCCTAGGGTAATTATAATTTTCATTCATTAGTATTTTACATTGAAATTATAACACTAAACATTACTTGGTTTAGTGGTTAAGACTTTAATATACAAGCTTGAGATCATGGGATCAAATCAAATCTTATATTATGCATTTTCTATTTTTTTTTATTGTATGTGGATTGTGGAGTATATGAAATCAACACTTTAAGAGATAGCGTCACATGACACAGTTCCTTGTTGAGGAACACCTTTAAATATATTAGTATAGATGTTGAAAAGTGTAATATTCTTTTAAACTTTATACTTTTTTTGGTGAAAATAGAACTAGATGAAAAACTTAAGGTTGGTTACATATTCTTTTTAACTTAAACGTTGAAAAGTATAGTATTCTTTTCAATCCTCATAGGAAAGGTAAAGGTAAGTAGGGAACTAGGAAATTCTTTTTCCAGATTGTACCCTAATTGATCTAAATCTAATATATAAGAACGTTTGAGATCTAAGGAGGATGTCATTGTCGGAAAGACTTGTCGTCGAGTCTCCAAATACTACAAGCTAGAATTCCCGATAAATATGTTAATGGCAGTCTTGGCAGAGTGCAGACTTAAGTTAAACTTATTAGAAGCGAACAAATGTCATCAAATAGTAGTTGAAGGTTCCACGACCATTGATACTTTTCCTACAAAATATTAATGATGGTTAGTTACATACTACATGTCTACATCTACCCACTGCGTAAACTACCCATTAGAAATAGATAATTGAAAAATAATTAATTCTGCTAAGTTGAACTCCACTAATTATTAATGTTTATCTCTAGTGGGTAGATTACCCAGTGGGTAGACAAAGTTTTTCCCGTTACATAAGTTGTTTCACTCAATAATAAGATTAAGGCAAGCATATGGAATTGCAGGTTGAAGACCATTTCAAAAGGGCGATATCTATTGCTAGGAGAAGGGGGGTGTTTCCTAAGTTCTAAGTTCTGTCAGCAATACTAGTTTCATTAATAACATCCCGCTTTAATCTACCAACTAGGGAAATGTGAGCATCAATTTGTACATGATAAAATACTCTTTGGGTTTGTATCATGACCTGTATTGGAACTTTGATTTATCTCCTTATGCTACAAAAAGAAAACTTAAGAATAGTAGGCGTTACAAACCAAGTTTTATATGTAATCACAAATATGCATCTTATAACTCTAAAAATTCAATGATTCAACAAATAATTCGAGCCAAGAAAAAACTCGTCTTTTTATCAAGTTAGCTGAAGCATCAGGATAGTTTCAGATCTCAGAAGTCTCAACTCCATGACAAGTGAGAAACAGGAGGTATACTCTGCCAGACTTGACATGCCTACAAAAGAGCTCCACTCACAAAACGATGGCTCTGCACAGCTGCAGCAACTGGCCGCTTCCTGTAATCTGGATTCAGCATCGCCTGTAATTTGGAACGTTGAACATCACTTGACAAATATTGTTGCACAACATAAACGTAAGAACAACTTAACAAAAGATTGGATTAGTTCAGAAAGTGGGTGTAGTGTAAAGCATATCTTTCATTTTCAGACGGTCTATTTGGATAACGGCTCTCTACCGAACATGTGAGTTTTGGTGAATCCACTTGACATGGACCCCGTACCAATTCCTCTTCGTTGTTAGGTAAATTCTCCCTTTAACCTTTTTCTTTGTCTTTTTTGGTGTCTAAGCCACAAAGAACAATGATAGTCGATTTTAGGATTTGGATACCGCCACCATAAGGCTTTAAACTAAGCCAGTTAGCATCCAGAGATTTGATGATGAAGCTTTTCCTGTTGTAAAATCATATGGTTGAAAAAGATACAACAAACTATTCTCTCAATTACTCAAGTGGAGTACAGAGTCGAGCATTATTTCCATATGTGAGCAAACCAAAGGTGCAGCCACACAAACCACAATATATTAATGGTGTCAATAACAAGACAGTTATGACTAAAAATAGGACTCCTATTGGCCATGGGTACGTGTAATTTTCTGAAAATTTTCCATGTTTGTAGCCTATTGAAATGTCAAAGTGTTCATACCCATGTTGGAGTGTCAAGGATCCGATACGGGTACTTATGTGAAATGAGGAGTTTGAGTAACAGATGAGTTGCCACAGACCACAGTTGCACTTGCACATTAAAATTCAAATAGCATGATCATTTCTTAATTATTCTATTCTGGGTTAAGGAGATGTGCCTTACGAACCAAAACCCCACACAAGCCAACCCTACCTAGCTTAACAAACAAGGCCCTTAGGTTAGGAGAAAGGGTAAAAAGTAAAGTGAGTGGGGTTTGATCCCACAATGAGATAATCTATATATTGTAACTAGCATGATCAATTAAGTGACGTAAAAGATCAACGATAAAGCAATAAAGATGTATGTCTAATTCAGTGGAGCAGCAATCTTAGTTAACAATAGAAGCTCATGAACTTAAATTTATCTGGCCAGAAGCAAGAAGGACTATTATAACAGACTCTATGAAATTGCAGATAAAAGAATAAAGTAATTCCAACCTGGAGAAGCTCCCAGCCAGCACCATCACCAATATCTAAGAATTTGACAGCCTCCAACAAGCGATCATCAGCCAAACAGTATCTGAAAAATGTTTCAGGGTGCAGGAATGAAGCATTTGCCAAACAAATTACCAACATTATTCGTGAGAACCTGAACTGGCATATACAAGCCTATGAAAAACCTCAACTGGCATATACAAGCCTATGAAAAACCTGAATTGGCATATACATAAGCAAATCCTTCATCAATCACAGATAAAATAAAGAAGCATGACAGTGTTTCCTCTGAGAAATTAGGCTAGAAAGTGAGTCTCCAATACAGCTATGCTCTCTTCGAAAGTTAAGGCATGAATATTGAAAAGTACACATTTATAATATAGGACTGTCCTAGATAATCAAATTATTAAAAGTTAAAGATCAAATGGTAGTTAAATGGTTGTAGGTTAAGCAACTCTTATCACATTTGGGGCAAGAACATCCATCATAGAATGCGAAATATGTCTAATAATGTGCTTATGGAGAAGGAAAAAAATAGATCATAAGTTCCCAGAACATACTCTCTGACTGCTTGAAGATCTAGCTGAAATGTGTTCTCCAAAAGCCTCTGCAAGTCAGGTGTAATTCACTTCATTCGGTTTTTTAAAGGGAAAAAGTGGATGCTGCAGGCTAGCAGTTTATGTAAAAAGAAAAATGTTATAATTTGAGCAGCAGCACTCACTCGTAAAGTAATACTATCCATGACGCCTGTTTCACAAAATGGAGTGAAAACCAAGAATGCAAAAAGAAGACCTGCTTCATATCTGCATAAAGAGTTTAAAAGACAACATCCAAGTAACTATGCAGGCCATTAACTCAGACAAAAATAATTCCAGTTAGAACATTATCCTAAAGATACAGAGCATGTACAAGTCTCCTCACGAGGCTCACGTTCTTACATGTCATCTGCAATCCCAAAGTTTCTTTTCTCAATGGGATTGAATGCACCAGCTGCAGTAGCTCGTCTCCAAAGTCCTTCTGACAAAGTTCCAGTTTCAGGACCTTTCTCTAACGATGAGTAACTGGGAAAAGGCATTGAACTCAATCAAGTTACATTTATCATGAACTTACATTGACACACATACCCAAAAAGAAAGATAAAACAACTTTTAACACTTACTAAGCAAAAGTAATCTAGAATCCACTTTTTAAATACTGTAAGAAAGAACAATATGTTGGGGTCAAAGAAGGAGAACCATATGCTTAGAATGATGATATTGGCTGAAGGTTCAATTTCCTTTCAAAAATAAATAAATATTGAAGGTTTAATGCAGAGACTTGTTCCTCTGAATTACCACCATGCAAAAGTCAGAAGCACAAATTCCAAGCTCCGCGTATAGAGTAGCAAAATGGAAGTTGTAAATTTGTAACACTGTAGCTACTTATGCTGTTAACCCCATCTTAATTTGGACAATAAGTGAGTAATTGTTGGAACTATTCGACAAAAAAGACATTGGTAACAAACCTTATATCGACTGCAAAAGCAAGATCTCGGAGACTAGCAACCAAATAGGCAGCTTCTCTCTCTGATATTGTACTGCCAGTTAGAGGATAGGAATTTTTAAGCAATAATGCAAAGGAAAAGAAGCCTTAAGTGCTAGTAAAATAGAGTGTAGTCAAATAGCATACTTGAGAACAACAGAAGCCGGCCCAAGACTTTGATGTAATCTGTCATGGTCATGCATGTAGACTAGGCCACTAAAAATTCCCTGGAGCATCTTGACAACAAAATTTCTTTTACGTTTAAATGTTACCGCTTGTTCAAAAGGATTCCAAGCTGACTCGGATTCTAGAGTTTTTCTTTTAGTTAGTCTTTCACTGGCAATCTTTGCATAGTCTGCTGCACTGTATTTTCCATCATAGCGAAAAGCAAGCCACTACACAAGAAAGATATAAAATCAGTTGCAGAAAACAAAAGTGAAGTAGAAACAGGAAAGTTCAATGCAATTTACCTGCTCACCAGTTTTTGTCTCAAAACCACCTATCAGTATCTGGAGATTTTGATATGTTTCTTCTGATCTGCTCTGAAAAAGAATTATATAGAACTATCAGTACACAAGAAATGTAGAGAAAGTGCTCTGAATAGAATGCATGTAGAACTATCAATTGACAGGATCTGCAAACAAGTGACGAGCCCAAAAGATCAAGAAGTCTGCATTATACTACATGAAAAAACATTTTATCTTACCTGAAGATAAAGATGAGTGCTTAGCTCATTGGCTGCCATCATGTCAGCCTCAACACCACCGGCCCTCTGTCCAGGATATACCTGAACAAATTTTGAAATGAGAATCAATACAAATGTCTTCTTTTGCTTATATAACAACATTCAAAATGCACACAGCCTAGTCCATGAATGAGTTATGCAAGTCATATTAGTATGATGATGTTAAATTTGAAGAGTATGGTCCGGTGAACAAAATCCAAGGGCTTTTACACAGACCAAATCTTTGGCGAGTATATTAAGCCATTGAAAAGATAAATCTATATCCAAATGAATAACATGTTAGCTACATCTCAAAACACTAATATGAGTGAACTAAGGGATAGTGGACACACAATAGAAAATTTTCACCTTTTTACTCTCTTGTTCATTGAATAAAGGTAAACATTGTCAATGTACTGAACACGGATGTTAGGCTAGCTGTTATGGCTCACATTCTAACATTGTTGCACTCATAGTGTGTTTTGGTAGAGTATTCTTTCTGGCTACTATTGGACCGAAGCACTGAAGTACATGCGTGCAAAAACATCAGATGTAAGGAACTGAGGAAGTATCTCGCCCCTATATGACACGGCCATGCCACATGAACAGATTGTGAATAGTGCCTCTGGAAGTTTTGACAAACTGTTGTTTCGCAGGATCACTTTTAACGACTTGTTTTTGTCTCCTATGTTACAAATACCTCTTGACACAGTTTTTTAGGTTAAAATCTGAAAAAAGCTTGATCTGTCTTCAACACTTTGTTCTTCACAAAAAAATCATTCCTCTCACGACTGTTTGGTTTATTAGTTATTACTTATTACTCCTGTCATTAGGGGTTCTCCCATGTAAATTTCTTGGTGTCTTTCTATTGTTTGATTGTTCTTCTCAATTCGCTAGTGTGATTGGTTGCATAACTACTCAAAAGAGACAAGTATCCTAACACTAACAGTTATCAATTTATAATGTTTAATATTTACAAACAAAGGTCCTAAACGATAATAAGGCAGAAGAATGCTTATAAGAAAGGGAGGGGAAAGAAGATGAAATAACCTTAAAAAGAACAGAAGTGCCTCTATAAGAACCTTGAGTAATTCTTCCTTCATATAGTCTGCAAAGAACTGCCATAAACAATTTCACTCCCTCAAACTATAGAGTAAACTATTAATTAACCAACTCCGAATTCGGCAATCCCCAAGTAGCAGAAAAAGGAAACAGTTTGTAATGTAATACAAGGATCAACCATGGCAATATCTTACCTGATATTGACGCCGCCTTCGCCAACATCTTGAGTTCTCAATTTCCCCATATCTTCTGATAAATACCCATAATCCACACCACTTTCAAACCCAGAATAGCTGAAATGACACAATTATAGCTTATCATTCAATTTGTGACTGAAAATCAAAAACATCGAAATCGACGAATCATGCTAAATTGAAATTGATGCAATTAAGGATGAGCATTATTACTGAACAAGTAACATAAAAGCATAAAAATGGCGAAATTTTAGGAAAGAGAGAAACCTGGTAACATTAAAAAATCCATAGCTACCAAGAAAAGGACCAACTTGAAAAGCATCAGGATCAGTAATCAAATTCAAGCTCGCTTTCCATTTACAATTGCTTCGCCCTAATTTAACTGATGAAATTGGGATTATTCCATTTCTTCTTCCCAATTTCAAATTACCCAACCCTAACCCTAACCCTAACCCTAACCCCTTTGAACTTGACATTCTTCTTCTTCAACTTCGTCAATTCCTTAATTTTTTTCGCCTTTTGAAGTTTGCACCATTAATTTCTCTCTCTTCTTTACCAGATAAGGTTTTAACGGCTATGTTTTAATTTCAAAAGTACTATAAAATCTCAACGGTCAAAAAGTGAAGAAACAAAAAAAAAAGAAAAGAAAATGACAAAGAATGAAAGCTTATTATTATTAATGGCGAAAAAAGTAGGAAATGCAGTGAAAAAAATGGCGGGAGAAGAGAAGAAGAAGAAGAAATGGAGCTGGTATACTCCATTAATGGCGGCAGCTTCTGACGCTATTTCTCGTCGTATTTCTTCCGTCGATTTTGTCCTCGATCTTCGTGATGCTAGGGTACGTTGTTTAAACTCTTTTGCTTATCTTTACTCTATGAACATAACATGTTCGATGAAATGCCTAAGTTATAATACTCCATTTTTTGGAGTTACAAAATTATGTAGATACCATTATCATCGGAATGTGAGCTGCTTAAGAGATTATCTTCCTCTTCTTCTTCTCGTCGAATTGTAGTTTTGAACAAGGTTGATCTTGCAAGCCGCTCCTATGTTAAGGTGATTTATTTTATTTATCTTCTCGTCGCGTTATAAACATTGTAGCGTTTATAGCATATATTAACTCGGCAATTCTCGTATGTATTGCTCTTATTCTTGTGTTTTCAGGATTGGTTGCGTTATTTTGAACGAGAAAATCTCCCAGCATTTGGCGTGAATTCACATAATAAAGACAATATTCAAGAGGTAACTCAACTATTGCCTCGGAATCTTTTTGTTCTTCCTATTTGGAAAACAAGTCGAAATAAGAAAAATATTTTTGAAAAGGAGATATATATATCAAATGCGGGAAATATTATGAAGCATTATAGTTGGATGTTATAGGGGCAATGTTACAAGTTCTTCTGATGCATATTTAATTTCCTGTTAATTAACTTCATTGTGTTTGTACGTCCGTACTCATGACAACCCATTTGGTAAGCGGTAAGTGGCAATAATAGTAATGAGTTTATGTGATGATGTATAATTTGCAAGAAATGTCTCATGCTAAGATTGCCAACATTTAGGTGATGTAACGCCATCCCGAACTATTGAGTTTTGGTTATTAAGTACTCAGTACCATCTTTATACATTGGCATACAAGTAACCCTGTAAATTACATACAAACTCATGTCTGTTATCGCTTATCAAACGGGTCGTGAGTGCTATGTTGTATTGTTAAGCACAAGTTATTTTTTGCTTAAGATCATGCTGAGCTTCTCTTCGAGTATTGATCAATTTATTGGTCTGTTTGCCTTTTGCTAAGAGTAAATGAAGAATCCAAAACCTGTTTACTTACATTGTAACTTGTGAATGTTGTACCATCAGTTCCTGAACTTCTTGCAAGGCCAAGTCAGAGCTTTGAGGAAAACAGAGCCGGAAAGGCATACGATTACAATGATGCTGGTTGGAATGCCTAATGTTGGGAAGTCAGCACTTGCAAATTCTTTGCATCAAATTGGCCGGATTAGTGCAACAGGTATAGTACGGCCTCAGCCATGTATAGTCCTTTTATGTGAAGTAGAAAGAGTGTAAGAGAAATACCTAGTTCATAACCGATAGCTTACTTGTGAAAGTAAAGTCCTTATAAGTTATAACCTGTGTATCTTGTTATGTCACATTATTGTTTTTCTTAGGTAAACTCAGGTTAAACAATGTCGTAATACTATCTAATTTTTTGACATTCTTCTGCTTGCAACAGAGAAAGGAAAGCTAAAGCATGCAGTAGTGAGCCCAATACCTGGTGAGACGAAAGGAATATGCAGCTTGAAGGTGGTTGAACACTCAAATGCATGGCTTCAAGTTTTGCTTCTTCTATAATCATGCTGAACTAATATATCGCATTTCCAGATAGCAAGCCATCCTAACATTTATATCTTAGATACCCCGGGAATTCTACCCCCACAGATACTTGATGCGGATGTCTGCGCCAAGTTAGCTTTAACTGGTAAGATATCATCTATTTTATTGGATCAGTTCCATGTTAGCGATTCGAATCAGACTCTTAATGCCAATAACGTTTCACTGCTTTGTAATAATTAATGTATGTTTGAACTCACCAAAAAAAATGTGCTTTTGCTAGAATAAAGACCTTACAGTCTCTAGGAAATGTAATGCAATGGAATTCGATTTATCCTTAGCTGGTTTCTTTCTTGCTAACATTGGATTAACAAAGGGCAGAGGCTATCGATTAGTTAATTATTGCATTTATGTTTCACAGGATCTTTTAATGACAGTTTAGCAGGAGAGAGAGCACTAGCAGATTATTTGCTTGCAGTCTTGAATTTGAGCTACGAGTATCAGAAATGGGAGAAGCTATCTAATCGTGCGCTTCCAACTTCAAGGAAAGATGATAATGTGGCACTACATGTTGGTAGCTTCGAAAACAGGAACTCAAGAGGAGTCTCCACTGATCATACTAAGGTGACTTCAACACTGACTTATTTAGTTGGGCAAATCTTAGGTCTTCTCAATTGGGTTGTTATTTTTAGCTAGTAGGCTTAAAATAAATCCTGACTTAAAATTTACACGTCGGAGCATGATGCACTTCATACTTTGAGGTACATGTTCTAATCATTACACCTGCATGTTGAAAGAAACATGTGCACGTAACGAAAATAAACATGTAAGATCTAATCCTTTGTTATCTCTAAGTTTGATTTCTGTTCATATATGCACAGGATTGTGTAGTACTCTCTGTTCGCAGAAGTCTATTTGAAGTTGTATCATCCTTTAGAGGTAATTTACAAGATGAAGACGAATTGTTGAGACTTATACAAGCAGAGTTCGTAGTTCTGAGGGAGGCTTTCAATCTTCCAACAAAATCAGAAGAGGAGACTGATCACAAAGTTGCTGTAAAATTACTGAATCTTTTTCGAACTGGGAGACTTGGGCATTATACATTAGACTCCATACCTGTAAATCTTGAAAACGACCTACCATAGTTTGGTGAAAACCATGGCTTTATTTGAAGAAGATTAGAAGGAATTGTCACCTGAGTTTAGTTCTGCCTTGGGTTTTAATAGATCATGTAGACAACAAACCATTTTCTTAGTTTCTTAAACATGGGAGCTAAAAGAAAAGGGTTGGTTTTTGTAAGAAGTTTTTTTTAAAGATGAATGCAATTAGGAATAATTCTATTATCGCCAAAGTAGCCAGATGAATAAAGCCATTTCCAATACTAGCTAAGAAAGTGACTGTTGCACAGGGCAATTGCTTTTACTAGAACAACTAAGGAAATAGATTATGAGTGCGAGCAGCCAGACGAACCCTGTAATTGTTTGAAAGTAGAATTTCGCTAGCAGTTGAGTTCTTTTTTAGGCTCTCCATCTAAATATAAACTTATGAAACCTTATCAGAATACCAAGAACCCTTAATTGTAGGGATGATAAGAAATTTATATTAAATGCTAGTGTCTGATATGAGAGAGTCAAGTGAGACATTATTTATTATGTGATATGTAAGCCCTAATAAAAACATCAATGAAAATTAAAAATTACGTCGACATTTTGAAATATATAAGTATGTTGGAATCGCTTAATACTCTATATAGTTGGCCAAATATTAGAATCATATGCAGATAAATCTTATGGATATGTTGGATAAGATCGATGACCGTCGAGGAAAGGAACCACTTTTGGATCTTAGCATGCATCCAGATTTGTTGGATTTAGAAAGAAGGGTAAGATCTCAGTCAGGGTAGTTCATAAACGTTTGTTTACAATGCTGGGGTCAAATACTCAAATGTTAGGTTGGAGATATTGGTTCAAGGCTTCAAGCTTCTCATTTCCTAATACACTTGTAACTTGTAAACAAGACGCTGCATCTGAATCGAGTTCAATCGCGAGGAGTTTGGTTGAGAATTGAGATACACAAGTTTCCTTCCAATATAAAGTTCAAAATCTTAAATTTAGAAATGTCATCATTTTTTTATTAGGTCAACAGTGAACATAGATATTAGCCTACTATTTTGACATAGAGGCAGTAATATATATTTTTTTTAATAAGGTAAGACGAAGTCCCTTGCAAGTAGGGGGGAAATTGGAGATCCCTCCTTGCAATGGGTAAAGCTCGATACCATGATCTCTGGGATCGGAAGTGATGCCAACACCACTGAGCTATCACATGCTGCTCATATAGAGACAGTAAATCGTAATATAACTATTAGTCACTTTGCATGCTCAAGTTCTTCGTATTTACATAACCTTCCTCGAGGATAATGGTTTTTGTTATGCCTTAGGTTTGCATATTGCATAGAGTTTTCTTGGATTTGCATGTTTACGCAAGAATTGGATATCACAGTTTAACGTGGACTCTGCAGACAGGCCAAAATTAACAATATAAAGAGTAGCCACAACCGGTATTAAACCAAAGCCAGGTCTACTCTTCAAAGGTAACAATTTTGGGAGGTAAAATGGATTTAGAATGCGCCAAATGATCCGTTGAGACTGTAAACATATAACTTCCGACTGTAAATATATAACTTCCGAGTTCCGACACTCCAGTCGGATCTTCATAGTTCATCATTAAAGTACCCCCAATTCAAAACGGAACATCTTTCTAAAGCATTACCTCCTGTGTGCAATATCATATAAATAGGGGGAGATATTTCGCCAATGCATTCATTTACACTGCAGAAATTTCCATACCACATAGAATCATTGTATGAAAGACGGCCAACAGAAACAAGACCATCTCATTTGTAACTCACGTGCCAACTCCAGTTGGTCACTAAGCCTAAAATGTCGTCTTACAAGGTCTTCAAACTCGCATCAACAAGTGCACTATCTGCACTAATTTCCCAGGTATTATCGTGAGCATATTGGTACAAAACGAGGTGAATTGCCCAATTAGCAACACTTTTAACCCCCTTACAACAGTGTTAAAACAGTGACGCCAACATACTCACAAACCACAATAGACTTGCTGCTAATATACCACCAGCCTCACATCGGCACCAAACCAGGAGTGTGCGATATGTCTGTCCTCGTTCAGTAAAATTGACCTGCTCTAACAAACTTCTCTAGTATTAGCTTAAAGCCCAAAATTTCCACGACAAGATGCCGATTCAGCAAGTTTCCTCCTGAACACTAAAACTTCCCATTTACTTAAACCTGTAGTAGCCAAGGGCAACCCACAGCCCAGAAGTCTGGAACCACCAGGGCTCAGTCAACTGCCTAGACCAAGTCTCCTTTTCTGGCAGACTAAGAATGCCAAGCCATCAATAGAATAGAGCATCAGCAGCTCTTCAAAGGCAACAATCACTTGAACATACAATTATTGAGCCTTTGCAAGATTTAGGAGGTAAAATGGGATAGAGCACCCAATAGCTCATTTAGACTGCCACGAGATATGATTGCCAAAAAACCACACGATGCCATATTTTCACAACCAAATTACCTAATTCTAAACTATATCAACATATATTCATGGAATCACAGTTATCTCATAAACGATGACAGAAGCGTGCATGTGGATCTGAAGAGGTAATATGCCAAGTACAATAACGAAACTTATTGATACAAATTCAAAAATGACTGGAATCTTTTCATGCTTCCCATCACCAGAGCTTTGGGTTCATGAAAACTTTGTCTGCCAACAGCATGGACCACAAACCTGAAAAGGATTTGTTGTAAGCGAACAGATTCTTCGTGCCTCACTAACAAGAAGCATCTATAAACCTAGCTTCTTATCAGGCAATGGACTACATTATAGAAGTCTTGTCAATATATAACATACATAGCTAATACAGAGTTCACCTATCGCTATCATATTGAATACTATAGAATATGACACAGGAAATTAGAATCTCAGTAGCCTTGATCACCCAATTTAGAACTCAAATGAAAAATCAGGAATATGAGCTGTACATTTACCTCAAAATGATATGACGACTTGCATACAGTTGGCAGCTGAGATCAAACTCTTTCTGTCTCTGCTGTGAGAAGACCCATTTGATCAGTTAGATGATTCATATGGTGCAACTTTTCCCAACCCTTGTCTTTTCCTATTCCAAGCTCTCTGGCAATGCTGGCCTCGGGTGTACTTGAATCGACCTCTTCTCTAATATCAGGCAATGGGCTCATCGGAAAAAATTGCTCCCAGAACACATCATTGCTCCCAGGAAGTAAAACATCGAAATCAGTAGGAGAAAATTCCTCTGCATCTATTGGTAATGTCCCGTTTTGGACTGTTGACATTGAATCCATAAAACCAACATCAGGATTCTGGGTCTCAGAGAAAGTCAAATCAGAGAACTTAAGACTGCTCTCAGGAAGAAGCACTTGGTTGAAGTCTGGCATCATTGCATCTTCTTGAGACCTGTTCACATTAGCTCCTTGAATATGAACTTCCTCAGATGGGTCACTTCCCACTGGACAAGATGAATGCATCTCTGAATTTAAAGCATTAGTACTTGAAAACCCTGTTTCTTCAGGAAAGATGGGCTGTTTAGAACATTGTGCTACTTCAGAGAGGATCACTCCTGAGGTTCGAGTAGAGGAGCTACCACAGTCTGCTACATCAGAAGTGGAAGGTACATGATCAAGCAAAAAAGTATTAGGATCCTTAGGCGACTGATCAAGCAGGGGACCACTTAACTTCATGATCTCTCTGAGCATTGACTTTGCAGCTTCATTTATCAACGGCTGATATTTGACGATCTGACCATCAGAGAAGGCACTATGTGTACTTTCCATACTAGCATTTTCTTCATCATGGTTAGGAAGTCTCCTCTTTTTACTGCCTCCAGTGACGTGTCTGTTGCCGTCATTTTTCTGCTGTACTAGTTGGGCCAAGAAGCCTGGTCTCTGCATAGCTTTGGCGAGAAAGGACATCATCTGTTGCTGTCTCTGCTCCATGCCTTGAACGCGCTCCCCGACACTCTGCAGCTGATTATCTGTTGCTTGCTGTTGTTGCCTTAACCTAACAAGTTCTTGCATAAGAACATTCTTGTCCCTTTTAAGCCTTTCAACTTCTTCTTCAATCCCAAACTTACCTAACTCAACACATGCTTTACCTGAAGTGTTCTGTGTCGAAGACTGCTGCGAAGGAGGATGAGCATGAGCATTAACCGGCTTGCGCCTGTTAATCCCCTTCAACAATTGTTTCTGACCTCTTACAAACCCCTCATTAGCAAACTCCCAGCGATCTGGATCAACTTTCCTAAAACCCTGGTTTACAAGAGCAAAACAAAATGATATCAAATGAAAAGGATTAAAATCCACATTGTAAAATAATGCTTTGATGCACTACGCATAATATACTCAAGCAATAAACTGAAGGCAAAAAGAAGAGTGAATTGCATAGATGTTAAATAAGAAGAGATGTCTGTAATTGAGTCTTTCTGAAATAGTGCCTCCACTAGTGCCCGAACTCTTCCCTTCAAAGTTAAACATCTGAAAAAGCACTGCAATTCTGGCTACTTTTAGTTTAGACCTTGATCTCATACCTACAGGCATTCTTGTAAATAAATGAACAAGAGATGCACAACACAAGAACACGGAAACTAGATCATTAGCATCCTCTGGTTTGCTTCTGTATAGGTTAGCTTTGGGGGATCAATCTATGGGTATTGTATTTTGTACTTTACAATACCAGTTTAATATCCTCTGCTTCTCTTCTCTATGGGTTCTAGTGTTTGGGTCTTGATTTCCAGATATTGCATTTTGTACTGTTTTTTCCCACATACCTCATGTAGCTGGTGCGGTTACTTCAATAATTACACGCATTTACACTTATTGTCTATTACTCGATTAGAAATCAGCAATACACCCCTCTGACAAGGTTTTGGAATAAACAGCACACTTTCTAATGTCCAATACATCAATTAGGTTTATAATGGGCTGCCAATAACGGATAAACTGAAGATCCACTTCACTGTAATGGAAATCTATAAGAAGGCCAATAAAAATGCTGTGGTTATTTATTAACCAGCCTCCCCTCTGTGGTGCTACCACTGGTTTCCTTTTGGTCTACGTTCTCTACTTCCATGCTCTTTGTTTGGCCTTTTAAGAACTCTCTCTAGTTGTCATCTTAGGTTGTATCTTTTCTTATCCTGCCTAAGAACTTGAATGATATATGTCGATCCTTTTTTTTACTAATAAAACATTAAATAACTTTCAGTCTGGATACCTTTTCCTAGCCTGCCAGCTTAAACGGAATTGAAATTTATGTATTGTGAGTGTTTTCACTGTCCTGTATTTACTAGTCCCTTTTCTAAGTGAAGGACCTTTTTTGTGAAAGAAGTTGTCATTTATTTCACCTATTCTTCTACAGATGAAAGCCAGCCTGGTTCACTTGCATGACTATATCTGCTACTCGTCCTTTTCCATGACAAAAGCCTAGATGTTACAAATTCTACTTGATTGTTACGAAAAAGTTTCAGAACTCGAGTAATGAGGAGTTTTTGAAGAAAAGACAAGCAGATGGCCCTTTATATCGCCATAGAACCAGGCAACCAGTATGTCATACACAGAAAGATATCGAAGATCTATAACTGCTGCAATTCTTACAAAGCACAGGTACTGAGAACAGTTATAAGCAACCAATGAATCAATAAATGCATGATGTATTATACATCCATATAAAATGATGTAATAATATACTTTTGCATTAAAACCTGGTATCATTGTGTCAAAATAAAAAGCTGTGAAATGGTACTTCACAAATAATAGTAGTTTTTCAAATAATTTGATAATGTTTGTGAAGCGCTACCTTCAATAGTTCACTCTATAGAAGCAACTGCCTTATAAAACAACTATGTCCAATTAACACTGCCATTTAACAGTTTTAGTGAGTTTCAAGTTAACTATGGTCCCGTTCTTTTGGACTGAGAGAAACTAAACTGAACGGAACGAAACTAAACTGAAAGAAACTGAAATGCAGAGAGTAACTAAATTGAACGGAACGGAACTGAACTGAAAATAAGTCCAAAAGAACAGGGCCTATGTCCCACAAAACCTTCCCTTCTTCTCTTTACATTCACACTCACAAGTTTGGTTTATTGGGTGATCTTTAACGTCTGAAATTTAAAACTTGCAAAAGCCATTAAATAGTAGTTTTCGCCGGACAAAATTTTCTTACAAGGTAGTTGTTTGAAAAAACATATCTAATCTTTACATATATGTGTGTGTGTGTGTGTGTCTATATATATATATATATATATATATATATATATATATATATATATATATATATATATATATATATAAAAAGCTGGATAGATTCACCAAGGAGTTAACCCTTGGCGCTTCTTGTTTATGCCAGGTGTCTATAGTCTATATGTTTAAGAAAACAAAATATAGGGTAGTGTATGGAGAATATTTGATATTCTTAACCATATAATCTTCCATAATTGTGTATGTAATAATTATAAATAGGAATGTTAAGATAGTATGGAAAGTAGTTATATTTCTAATCCCATGCAATATTTTCATAATCTATAATTTCAATCAATTATTGTATTATTTAATTACTTTTTACATTTATTTTAATTCAAAAAAATATAAAATTATCCTATCTTCTTCAAATAAAGTTATTTATATTTATATATCTAACCCGCAGATCACAAGTCTAGTGAGGACCTGAGGTAGATATTTGTAAAAAGTGGTATAAGGTAGTTCCCACAATTTTTCCTAAGATTAATGAGAAATGTAACTTTTAAAACATAATTCAACAAAATAATGCCATAGATGATGGTCTACTTAGTGAACTGAATTTAAAGTGGTCAGCTGTTGACTGTTGTAGTATAAAAGTAGCAACATCAAACTTATGAAGCAGGCTATTCCTAAAAGTAGATTCTCAAGTGTCATGAATCAAAATTGTGAAGCAAGAATAACAAGCAAGCACAAAGATAAAAACAGTACTTTATAAGAAAGGAGCACTCAAATAATGGTACATCCGTGTATTTGGCACTTACAGAGTGAAATGACTTCAGAATCAAAATGAAACTAAAGGCAATGAAAGACATACCAAGACGCCATACATATAAGGCACCATACATAGTCATCAAGAAAGTCTACAAGTACGCTAAACAGACATCATCCACACCACAAATAAGTCTTTATGTACACTTCACGAAACATCGGAGATTCTTAATAAAGACCAATAAGCAATGGCACATGCCTACAGCGCCCACTGCAAGCCATAGCTAGTCCTAAACCCTAACTCAGGGACTTAAAATGTCATAATAAACACCGTCGTAAGCAACCATTGATGACTGTCCTTAACCCATATATAATGCACGACCCCTAATCATGACTAAATACGCGATATGGCCTAAGCCACAGGCCCGTACCGATTCCACTTCACTAGCCACTATAAGCCACAGGTGGACCTCAATCCCAAAACCCAGTAACAAAGATTCACAATAACAAAGATTCACAATAAAGTAGTTCCATCATCATTTCAATTGCTTGTTTGGCACTCCTTACTGTAAAGGCAAAACACTTGGCAACCATCTAGATAATCTCAAGGAACAAATCCGAATACTTTTCAAAAACATTCTCCCATATTCAAAATCATTTAAACATTCCCCTAAAATCCAATTATTCGCCGAAAATGTGATCATATGACCGAATTCGACCAGAATTCAGAACCATATAGGCCTCTAATCCATTCAATTGTCCAATAAAGTTAAAATTCATTCATTTGTCAAATTTAATCTAATCTCATCAGTCTTGCGCACAATTCAATCACAATCAAATATAAACTGAACCACAAATTTAATCACAGAAAGTAATAACAATAAACAGAGAAAATATAACTTACATAAGTATTAAGCTGACGAACAAAGCTAGCGAAGTTACTATGCTTGAAAAACTTGGGTAAAAGTTCCTTAGAAAACTCAGGAACATTCCAAACAACAAAACTTTTGTTGTTAGAACTCCATGAAACCACAGAATCAGTGGAAATATCATCAACCATATCATACGTTTTACTCAGAAACGGCGCCGGCGAATTTATATTACTATTATTATTATGATTATTGTTACTACTTTCCGACGCCATAGTTGTCGTTGATGAAGATTCTCCGATCATCAAATTCGATGAATTTTATATACAATTCGAAGAATTTCAATGGAAAAAGAAGATCAGAATAAACGCGATTTTTGTGAGAAATAATGAGGGTTTAAGAAGAAATAGTTTAATTTTTTTCTGGGAATTGAAAATTTGGAGGGTTTGAAGAAGGAATCACATAATGAGAGTGATTAATAAGAGGAGAGAGAAAGAAGGGAAGAGAGAGAATTTGTAATGAAAACTGGCAGTAGGCGGTTTCAAATTCGCCACCAATGAGAATGCATATCACACACCGCCTCTCTCCATCATCCCTTCTTTATTTTATTTTCCTATTGTGAGAATATTTGGTTAATAAAAATATAAGAAAGTTGTATTTTGGAAAATATCTTGTATAATAAATATCACATAAAATGGAGTAACTTGATTATCTAGGTTTTACTATAGTTTGGTTAATAAAAATATAAGAAGTTGCATTTTTAAAAATATCTACTATGATATTCTCTCTGTATTTTTTTATCTTTCTCATTTGGAACCTTCACACTATTCACAATTAGAGGGAATCTATTTAATTTTTCTCAATTTATAAGAAAAAATTAGTCATGTGGGGTCTTATTTGATTCGTCTCAATGGGCATTTTATTAATATTCAATTATTATAATTTTTACTAATATGTAATGAAAGATATTTAAGATAAAATAAGTGCATTGGCAAACGTGCAAAGTTAAAGTAGGAAAGATAAAAAAAATACAGAGGGAGTATTTTATAAAATGGTGTAACTTGATTATTTAGGTCTCATCCAGTTATATGGTTTATGCGGAAATATCAAATTTGGTGATTTCATTTTGTAGTAAGGGTTTGTTCTTCTCAATTTATTTTCAGTTCAGTTCAGTTTCTAAATTATTATCATTACCTTTAATTAGTTATAATTTAATTCAGTTCAGTTCAGTTGTTTTATGTCAAATAGAACAGGCCCTAAGTAATACTGCACCAAGAATGATGATGAGTAATACTATGTTTGTATTCGTAAATGAAACATTGTTTGTTGAAAAACTTGTCAATTGAAATCATCAATTAGGGTGTGTTTTGTTCACCTTAAAAAATAAGTTTCAGGCCCAATAAGTTCTTATCAGGTCTGATTAGATATAACGCAACACTAAAAAATAATTTTCAATAAGGGTCAATCAGGTCTAATAAGTTCAGTTCAGATAAGTTTAGGTTTTTTTTTAGGTGAAGAGAATGCACCCTTAACTTATCAGTTTGTGTTTATCAAGCAAACATCTTTATTCATAGGTATAAAGTTTACTACCACAAAGAAAGTGTTGTTTGAATTTCATTAAAGAACCTATAAATAAAAATTATTAATGTAATTGTTAATTTAATCCTTTGTGCATCAAAGGCATTCTAATGAAATTATTTATTTAAAAGTTCACTTTTGTATCGCTTCTACAAATTGGAATGTAAAACTAAGGGTCTGTTCTGTTCAACTTATTTTGTCTTATCTTATATTATCGTATCTTATCTTATCTTATAAGATCTTATAAAATCTTATCTGATCTTATCTTATCTTATCTGATTTTATCTTATCTTATAAGATAGTTTATTGTGTGTGTCTAACATCTTATTAATCTTATCTTATCTGATCTTATCTTATCTTATAAAATCTTATATAAGTTAAAATAAGTTGAACAGAACGGACCCTAAATATGTAAGTTATAGGTTTATCAATGAGCGCCAATATAAGTTAAAGTATCTCAAATAATTTGCTTACGTCATTAATTATTCAAAAAAGGATTGATTTCAATGTCAAATACATGTGTAGTCAATATAAACTCAACCCTAGGAACTTTTCATTGTCCTGTTAAGACTTGATGGTAATTCTTTTTTATTTTTACTCTTTTTGCCAGGTCAACTTAAAAAGTCTCACAACCTAAACTTAACTGATTATACTTCCATAATTGCTATATTTAAGATTTTATAAGATAAGATAAGATCAAATAAGATAAAATAAGATGTTAGACACACACAATAAACTACTCCCTCTGTCTTTTTTTATTTGCTACAAGCACTTTTTCACAAAGACCAAGGAAAGAGTGGGGGCCCACAAGATGCGAACAACAATTAAGCAAAAAGCAAATGGGTTTAAGAATGTGATTAAACTGATTTAAGTCCACAAAAATTACACAGATTTAAGGATTAATTTAAAGCTTCTTCTTCACCATATAGATCTGGAACAAGCTTGTTCAACAAAATCTGGAAAATCTTCTTGAACCAAATCTGGAAAACATACCAAAATATTAGAAAAAATTCTGAAAAACTAGAATCTACTCCAAAATTCTAGAAATCTCCTTCACCCAAACGAAAATAACGCAAGATTAAAAAAAATCTAGAAAACGTTAGAATCTTGAAGTTAAAAATCTGAAAATATAAAATCTGAAAATTGTGAAAATCTAAAAATTTTGAAAAAAAAAAATCTACGGAAAAAATCGAGAAAACGAAAATGTACGAAAAAAATAAAAATCTACGAAAACAAAATCTGAAAAAATAAAAATCTGAAAAATATGGAACTCTAAAAATCCGGAAATTCGATTTCACCTAGATGTGGAAATAATACGAAAAATAAAAAAAAATCTGGAAAAAAAATCGAGAAAATGAAGTACAATGTATACCAAAATCTATATTTGAAATCCAAAATTCTGAAAATATAAAATCAAAATCAACATAAATAAACACAAAAAAAAGGAAAAAGAGGAATTTTGTACCATTTTCGGGCCTTACAAATCCGGATCTTCAATCACCCAAAATAAGAGTTCAATCTTCATCCAAATTCATGAACTTGAATCTTCACCCCAAATGTTAAGAACCCTAAAAATGGTTAAAATGGGTATCGATCCGTACAAAATGATGTAGAGAACGTTAGATTGAAGTTGAAAATGCGAAAATCAAACAAATAAAAGCAAGATCCGAAGTTAAAATTCATCTAGGAGAGAGAAAAAATGGTTGCGAAAATTAGAAATTCGATTTTGAAACAAAAATGGTGCAAATGGGTATTGGTATGTGCAAAATAATGTGAGGATTATTAATTTGAAGTTTAGAAAACCAAATTCGAATTATTGAAACCAAGATCTGAAGATAAATTTGTGTTTATGAGAGAGAAATAGGGGGTGCAGAAAATTCAGAGAGGAGGAGAGAGAATTGTTGACAGTAGATTAGAAGGGGGGTTGGGAGGATTAATTAGGAGAAAGAGGACAAAAATAAGGGTAAAGATGTAAATAAAATGTAGGTTTTATATACCAAATATAGAAATATGTAGAAATGTAGCAACTAAAAAGAGACACCTCTAAATGGTAAAATGTAGCAAATAAAAAAAGACAGAGGGAGTATCTTATAAGATCAGATAAGATTTTATAAGATCTTATAAGATAAGATAAAATAAGTTGAACAAAACGGACCCTTAATGGGTATTCTACTATATAGTAGGTTTTTTCTCTATTGAAATATAATATATGAGATCAAAAATCCAAAATTAACAAAATGCTTGGCTCAGGCTTTAAGACCAACTTCAGAATTTAGAGCTTAAAGTTTTTGAAGGAATGTCTGTCTCTCACAAGTCAAGCAAGAGACCCACCAAAAGTTCCTGTCTGTCACAACTCACAAGGACTATATGATGTGGAACAACACTTGCCCAGTTGCCCCTAATACAATCTACTGTGTTACTCAAGCTGTTTATTTAAACTATTTTTTAAAATATTGAGAAACTCAATTTTTTCCCTAGTGCTAAAATCCTCCAAACTACTAAAAATTACTATGAGATAAAATCTTTATTCGTTATTCGATATGTAGAACCTAACTATAAGACATTGAATAGTAATTAAAATATAGTTAAAAACTAATAATCTAATGTGTAAAATTTAATATACTTTTTATAAATCCCCCTCTAACATCATTTCACCATATAAATTGTCAGGGGTAAAATCTATAATGAGATGAACACTTATAATAAGGCTCCATTCTTTTGGACTGAAAAAATCTGAACAGAACTGAGATAAACTGAAATGCATAAAATAACTAAACTGAATTGAAAATAAATCCAAAAGAACACCCAACTCTCACCTACCATCCATTTCAAAACAGTGGCATTTCGACACAGAGGAAGTTAATAGCATAAATTTAATTCATTTACTACTCAAATAAAGCTTCATCTAAATTCAACTAATTAAACCATATGATAAAGTATCTTGGGTTGTCTTCACTGACCGAAAAATTAAGACCAAAACCCATTTGCTTGCCTGACATATTCTCTTGTTTTCCACATACTTCTCAAACCAAGAAAAAACGGTACATAAAAGAATAATAAATACTATCGATTTTTGTACATATTATTAAGTTATAATTTCCTTTGACACAAGTCGGAATATAGACTAAACAGTAAATCAGAAGACTATACATGTATTTGATCAAACGTTTATTTACCATAGGTAGACACAGAACAACCTAAATTACTCTGACCCTTCTTGAACAACCTTATTGAAGGACATGGTGCAAGGATCAAGTTTGGTTGCTTGGAGTTCAACACTCGATTTGAAGGCTTTTTCCTCTTCAAAACACGACAATTATGATCACAATGAGCAGGATGATCCCAAAGATCACCAAAAGCAAACAAACCTGCAGTAATCATCAGAACTTCATCATGAAATTAGCAAGAACAGCGAGATTTAAGGTTCGCGAGAAAAGGTATAGATAATCATCCAAGGTTTAAATGTTAACTCATTCCACAAGTAATAGCAATTTCGAACTCTACAAGGTCTACTTACAACCAAAAATCTCACATAGCTATGCATAAAAAGAGACTAAATGCTAGTTTAAGATCAAGAAGATTAATTTGGACCACAGATTATTTACAAAAGTAGATGAACAATACAATCAATACATCAAGGGATGATCATTTAGTAGCAGACCAAGATAGAATCCTAATAAGAAAGAACAGCCAAAGATGCATTCCCGCGTATTCTCTTGCTAACTGAATAAGAAGGAAAAAAAAAAAAACTAAAATGCATCAAGCAACCAACTAATTTGCTGTTCCACAGTTCCAGATCTCCAGTCTCCCAGTTAATTATAATGCTATTCATGTTATCCACAATAATTTGTGCCATAAAGACTGGTTATATTTTCCACATATTAGTAAAGATTAAGTTTCAACTTACCAAAGAAGAGCTAGATTTCTGGTACTTTGAAGCTTTGACAAGTTGGGAAGATGCTTGGGTAGTTGCAGCATGGGAATTTTCAATGTTCGAACTAATATCATCTGAAAGATGGTCATGTTAATCATGGAGACATGGATCATAACAAAGGACATAAAGGAATGACAAGTACAGTATGGAAAGACCATAATCCCTACCAATCAAACCTCCCTGATCATGAACTAGCACTGCTAGATCTTTAAAAATCTCGTTCACTTCACCAATCTGCTGTTGGATTTCCTGAATACCATGCTCTCTCTCTTCTATAACAGCCTCATTAAAAACAAGCTCGCTATCCAGAAGCACTGCCTCCTGTCTGCAAACAAATTATGGAAATAGAAGATCTTAGTGATGGGGGATATGCATCCCTATTCCCTGATATAGACAATTAATGATTTTTCTGATTGCCAGAAATCCATTTCTAAAACATACTGGCTGGAGAGGTCCTAAGCACTTAAGCAACCGTAAAAGAGAGCAATACCATAACATTTGGTGTAATAATCATAATCTTTCTTAGACGACAATAACCTTCCTCCGTGAACTGAACACAGCTAAATTTTCAGAGATCCACAGCTTTTCTCATAGAAAATATGTGTGAGCATAACTTCAAATGAAAGAATCAGTGAGCATAATTACAGAGAAATGAAAACTATCTATATTTTGGTCACCTATAGGGAAGCACGGGAATGAATCTTGCATTAGGTCTATTCTATTTAAGTGAATCAAGCTGCCATGGACATTGTTCTCCTCCTCTTCACTCCTCATGTAGTCATGTAATACACACTTGTTCTCTGGAAGTGCTCGGATATTGGGCACTATTGTGTGGCAGGACAAAAATAAGGTTTAACGCAATGTTACCTAATTTGCGGAATGCCTCGGATCGTGAAATGGGTACGGGAACGCCATTCGCTAGGTGGGAGAATTCGGAACGCAAGAGAGTTTTTTTTTATACGGATTTTGGGAACATAATACGAGCTAATATATTTAAAATATATATTGATTTATTAAAAAAAAAAAAATTTAAATATAAAATAATTTCAAATAACTTAATATATTGACTACCTTCAGCTAATCGAATTTTAATTTTTTGGTTAAATCTATTTTTTGAAACTAGCACTACATACTTATAGTACTCCCTCCGTTTCATTTTAATCTACACACTTTCCTTTTTGATCTATTTCCTTTTAATCTACACACTGTTGCTTTTTCCATTTTAGGTAACATGTCACATCTACTTTCTCCTCTTTTTCCACCCATGTCATCCACTTTTTAATATTTTAACCCACTTTTTACTTTCTCTCTCTCACTTTTCAGTTTCTCTCTCCACCTTTTCAGTTTATCTCTCATACTTTTGTACTTATTCCTTGGTTCTCCCCCAAAGTGAAGTGAGTAAATTAAAATGAAAAGGAGGAAGTACATAGGGAACTAGAAAAAGAAAGCTGCCAAAAAAAAGGAAAGAGAAGAAAGAGAAAAAGCTGTCAACAGACGTGCCAGCTATAAATGTAGTGCTAATTAAAAATGTTACCTCTCTTCAAAAATTACCCATCCCCGCTGGTTTTATGTTTCTCACTATCACGTCTCTCCTTCTCTCTGCAACCAAAAAAGAGTTTGAGGCTTCTCTCTCTCCCTCTCTCTACAACAACATATGCACTCCATCAATATGCCAGTGGGCTCGCATCTCGTCGGAGACCAAAAGTCCCAAAGTCTTATTCTCCTTTTCTTAACCTAGTACCTAATTTTCAGATCTAGGGTTCCAGAAATCCTAACGGGTTTTGGCGCGGGAACTTCGGCCCGAGGTTTTGGCTCGAAACATGCCACTTTTTTCGGCCAAAGCCCGGCCCGGCCCGGCCCGTGATCACCTCTACTCTGCTTCCTTCCTCTTGATCCATAACACCAATTTCGTCGATTTAGGTCGCGTTCCCACCGATTTGGTGCGCAAACGAATCGCGTCTCGGAACGAGAACTAAAACATGATTCGCGGAGGGGTAGGGGTGAATTAGGTAACAGCTTCTTTTCCCCTTTGCTCGTCTTATCTTGGGGATGAGCAAATTATGCTAAGGCCCTCAAACTCGCACATCCTAGAACTATCACCAACTTCTATCAGGCTGATAACTAGGTACTAATTTTTTTTTTTGGCAATATACTCGGATTGTACATAGAAACAAGAAAATTAAAAAAGCAGTTTACATGATAAAAGTTGCACCAACAGCCCACCTAGATAACCATCACTCACCTTATTTGACAATCCTCATAACATACAGCAAAAACAGTTTACAAGATATATATTGCACCAACAGTGCCACGTACAGAACCATCACTCACCTTCTAGACTGTAAGAGAAGGGTCTGCTGTTCCTGTCTTTCAAATGAGCTTATCTCCTCATTATTTCCAGTAGACCTGCACACAACATGAGATAAATCATATACACAATACAGTTACACAAATATATAGGATTGTATATGTAGAAATAAAAATAAAAGATGAAAGCATTATCACAGCCTAAATGAAAAGACTCTGGTCATGGACTATTATAACATAATGATACCTCTCAAGATCTCCATCAATAGTAATTAGTATTGTGACATAAAGGGGTCTTTTTAGTTCAAAAGATGTAACATTAAGGGCTCTTTGTTACTATTCTTGTGCTTAATACAAGAAATTCAATAAAACCCTACAGCCCTTCATTTATCTTTGAACCCTCCTCACACCTAGACTCCTAGAGGCTACAACCAGCAACACCCTGTTACAATTCCAGCACAAGCCCTGACGTGGTTCCATCACCAATGGAACTGTGCACCGCTACTCCATTCACCACCAATAGTCCAATACTCTTACGTCTTATCAATTGATAAACAATTGCAGTGGCTCCACCACATTATCCCCGTCAGCGCTCTCAATGGCTTGCTTCCCTTACCCACAACAATGGCCACAGCCCACATGTTTATTAGTCACAAGCCACGACCACCACCAATATCTTACATCCACCTATCAATAAGTCAAATAGAACCACTGAGGTTCAGAATCTAGACTTTGGTAGCTGAATTCGACCATCACATGGTCAGATACGTGTCAGCAATCAGCATGCACCAAAAAGGCAGTAAATGGAGTGGCGGTGGTAGTAAGCTTAATCCTATCACTGGAACTGAAAATGAAATAAACACAGCAGTTTCTCTCTGTTAACTCATGGTACTAAGCTTAAACCTTCAGTTCACAAATTAGAGTCCTCATATCACATTCCTCCACCATTTGCCTGGTATATTAAGTTTCAACAGACCCATAGATCAACCAAAGTTCGCAGCTCATGACCAATTACTTCAACATCCATTATCCATTCACTGGAAATGGAAATGAAATAAACACAGCAGAAACTCGACCTAATATCAACTCATTGATATCTACAATCAAAAAATTAACTAAAGGCCCCCTCTCAATATTTTCCCACGATTAGTTCAACCACTCTAACTCCTTACTCTTCGTTAAATGGAATACTAAGAGATATACAAGCATACAGAAATAACTTACCCAGAAGATACAACTTCTTTTGGAACAAAAGGTGAATATGCAGTTTCTCTCTGTGCTGCAAGTCGTTGTGCTTTCTGGAATTCTTTAAGAACTGTCTGGAAATCTCTAGCAAGTTTAGCATCAGCAATTTTCTTGCTAGCCTGCAGTAAAGTGAGGAAGTTCCAAATCAATATATATATATATAAAGGAGGAACTTTTCGGGAGCATAGAGAGCTCCTCAAGATTTCGAGCTCATATAGCGCGCCACGTAGGATTGCCATGTCATCAATTTATATTTTTATTTTTAAAAAAATAGAGTTCTACATGATTAAATATATAAAAGGAGATTTGGATAAGCGAAAATTAGAGTTTGTATTTGAAACAACAACTTAAATTATTATATTATGAAAATTGTGTATAACTTTTGCTGCAAAATTCGAAATATTATAATTTTTGTACCATTGGAGAGCATTCAGAATATGCTTCGAAATAAGATTCATTTACAATATAGTTCTACAACTTATGAAATATAGAGCGCCATGTAGGATTGTCATGTCATCGATTTTTTTTCTAAAAATAGAGTTCTACATAGATTTAAATACATATAAGGAGTCTTGGATAAGCAAAATTTAGAGTTTCGTTTTGAATGAACAATCTAAATTATTATATTATGTAAATTGTGTATAACTTTTGCTACCTAATCCAGAATATTACAATTTTTATACCATTAGATAGTGCTCGAAATATGCTTCGAAATAAGATCCATTTACAATATAGTTCTATAATTTATGAAATAGAGAGTGTCACTTAGGACTGCCATGTCATTAGTTTTTATTTTAAATATTTGAAAAAAATAGAATTCTACATATATTTAAATACATAAAAGAGTTTTGGATAGGGGAAAATTAGAGTTGCGTTTGAATAAACAACCTAAATTATTATATTATGTAAATTGAATTTAACTTTTGCTACCTAATTCAAAATATTATAATTTTTTTATCAGTGGAGAGTGCTTGAAATATGCTTTAAAATAGGATCTATTTACAATATAGTTTTATAACTCATGAAAATATATTAAACTAGGTTTGAAGCCCGTGCGTTGCACGGGTTGTTGTTTATTTTATTTTATTGTTAAAATTATTGTTGATTTTGTGTGGTTGTAAAATGAGATCTTTCAATATCATTGTATTTACATACTTCCTCCGTTCTTTTTCTATTACAACAATTATCACTTTAGGTAGTTTCATCTTTTAGAACCATTCCACTTTTGGTAAAAAAAAATAAACTACAGTTGACAATATTACCTTTACTTTATGTTAATAAAACCATAATTAATTATCCGAATTGCCTTATAAAGTTGCGTTTACTTTAATAAGGATTTATTTGTCCCTACTCTAGTTAACAAAAGAGGTACCTCTATGCTAGACTACCCAATTTTTCTTTCCTTAAAAACCATGTCCAAACCAATTAAATGGTATCCCAATAACAGGTATGACTAACAATAGCTGATACAGTTTTAACATGAATAATACCCGAATGATACTTTAAGAAAGTACAGGGTAATAATTTAATTGATGCATGACACAAGAATACTTTCTTAAAAATTGATAAGAATGACATGGCATGCTTAGGTGGAGCTCTTTATAATATTCTAAGGATGTTTTATTTAAATCAAACTCTAATTTTTACATAATCCAAAACTCTAATATGTAACTTTATCGCTATAGATTTTATAGCACATAAACACTAATGCATATAGAATGGAAGATGAAAATAATAAGATCTTACATATAGATATATGAAGAAAAAAACATAAATAATTATGTATGCAATAAATATTCTAGGAATAAAATAATTAGTTAATTGCATTATTGCAATCTCGATGACAAACTTTCATTTGATTCTTCATGTAATGCCATCATGGAATACTATAGGTTCAAAACTACGGATATGAATTTTTTATCTTTATATAACTCAATTTTTAAAAGTATGATTCTTAAAGACATAATTAGTATTGTCAGGTACAGGGTTACCTAATTCGCCCCTACCCCCCGCGAATCATGTTTTAGTTCGCTCGTTCCGAAACGCGATTCGTTTGCGCACCAAGTCGGTGGGGAACGCGACCTAAATCGACGAAATTAGCGTTCCGGAGCAAGAGGAAGGAAGCAGAGCAATTGTTAGGGTTTGTGGAACTAGATCTGAAAATTAGGCACCAGGCTAAGAAAAGGAGAATAAAACTTTGGGGCTTTTGGTCGCCGGCGTGATGCGAGCCCACTGACATATTGATGGACTCCATAGATGATGTATGTTGTTGCAGAGAAAAGGAGAGAGAGAAGCCTCGTTCTTTTTTGGTTGGAGAGAGAGAGAATCGCGATAGTTTTTTTTGAAGACTGAGAAGTGGGGAAGGGTAATTTTTAAGAGCATATTTAATTAGTACTACATCTACAGCTGGCACTGTTGACAATTTTCTTTCTCTTTTTTCTCTTTCCGTTTCTTTTTGCAGCTTTCTTTTTCTTTTCTTTTTTCTGAATAGTTTGCAGCTTTCTTTTTATAGTTCCCTATGTAGTGCTAGTTTCAAAAAATAGATTTAACCAAAAAAAATTAAAATTCGAATAGCTAAAGGTAATCAATAATTTAAGTTAATTGAAATTATTTTATATTTTAAAAAAATATTTATAATAAATCAATATATTATTAAATATATTAGCACGAATTATGTTCCGACGAATTATGTTCCCAAAATCCGTACCCAAAAAAAACTCTCTCGCGATCCAAATTCTCTCAACTAGCGAATCGCGTTCCCGTTCCCGTTCCACGATCCAAGGCGTTCCGCGAATTAGGTAACATTGGTCAGGTATAATACGCTATTTTTATATATTTAAAATAAAGAATAAATAATATGTTATTGTTCATCTTAATAAATACATTTTCATAAGTTGTAAAAGAATATTGTATATAGATCTTATTTCAAAGCATATCTCGAGCACTCTCCGACGGTAAAAAAACCTATACTATTGCGAATTATGTAGCAAAAGTTATAATCAATTTACATTGTATAATAATTTAGATTTTTTATTTAAAATCAGACTATCAATTTTACATTGTTGTTTATTTTATTATATTTCACAAGTTGTAGAACTATATTGTAAATTGATCTTATTTCAAAGCATATTTAGAGCACTATCCAATGGTACAAAAATTATTATACACAATTTAGATAATATAATAATTTAGGTTGTTAATTCAAAACCAAACTCTAATTTTCGCTTATCAAAAGCTCCTTATATGCATTTAAATCTATGTAAAACTCTATTCTTGAAATTTTTCCATGATTTGTGACCCTATCCAAAACTCCTTTTAGCTATTTAAATATATATGTAGAACTCTATTTTTTATAATATTTAAATTTAAAACTAATGACATGGAAATCCTACGTGGCGCTCTCTATTTCATAAGTTGTCGAACTATATTGTAAATGGATCTTATTTCGAAGTATATTTCGAGCACTATCCAATGGTACAAACATTATAATATTCCGAATTACGTAGCAAAAGTTATACGCAATTTACATAATATAATTATTTGGATTGTTAATTCAAAATCAAACTCTAATTTTCGCTTATCCAAAACTCCTTATACGTATTTAAATTTTTGTAGAACTCTATTTTTGTAAAAAATAAAAATAATAATTAATGACATGGCAATCCTACGTGGCGCGCTCTATGGCCTCGAAATCTTGAGGAGCTCCCTATGCTCCCGAAAAGTTCCTCCTTTATATATATATATATTAATTAAATGAATTGTAAGACATTATTTAGTCTTTTTTTAGATAAATATAATAATAGCTATAAGTATTAAGTATAGTGTATTACATGTGATTATAACATTTGATTATAGGTTCAATTTACAGGATTAAACATATTATCTTTTAAAACCTTAACCTTACTCAACTAAACCAAAACAATATAGTATTGCAACAAAATTTATTAAGGAAACTTTGTTGTTATAACAAAAACTAAAATCTATAGCGATAAAGTTACATATATATTAGAGTTTTGGATTATGTAAAAATTAGAGTTTGATTTAAATAAAACAACCTTAGAATATTATAAAGAATGTCATTCTTATTAACTTTTAATTTTTTTTAATAAAATAGTGTTCAACAAATTTTTTTTTGGAAAGAAAATGGTGTTCAACATAGATATAAGTACATATAAGGTGTTCTGGATGAGTGAATATTACAGTCTAATTTTAAATAAACAACCTAAATTATTATACTATGTAAATTAAATATAACTTTTGCTACATAATTCGCAATAGTATAATTTTTTTTACCGTCGGAGAGTGCTCGAAATATGCTTCGAAATAAGATCCATATACAATATAGTTTTACAACTTATGAAAATATATTTATTTAGATGAACAATAACGTATTATGTATTCTTTATTTTAAATAATTATAAAAATAACTATAAAAATAGCATATAATATGTGACAATAGTAATTATGTCTTTTAAAATCATACTTTTAAAAATCAAGTCATATGAATATAAAAAAATTCATATCTATAGTTTTGTAACGATAGCATTCCATGATGGCATTACATGAGGATCAAATGAAAGTTTGTCATCAAGATTGCAGAGGTATTACGCAATTGACTAATTATTTTATTCTTATAATATTTATTGTATACGTAATTATTTATTTATTTTCCATATATCTATATCTATATCTCAGATCTTATTCTTTTCTCCATTAACTTAAATCCATGTTAAACTGTATTAGCAGTCATACCTGTTATTGAGATACCATTTAATAATAGCTTAACTATAGAATTCAATTGAATATTAAAAATTATATATCACAATAACAAATTAAATCTAGAAATTATAGTATAATGACAAATACTTTCTCCATTTTTTTTCTACTTCAACAATTGGTTTGGGCATGGTTTTTAAGGAAATAAAAAATAGTTCGTTTAGCATAGAAGTACCTCTTTAGTTAACTAGAGTTGGGGGATAAATAAATCCTTAATAAATTAAACACAACTTTATAAAGCAATTTGGGTAATTAATGATGGTTTTATTAACATAAAGTAAAGATAATATTATCAACTGTAGTTACTTTTTTTTACCAAAAGTGGAATGGTTCCAAAAGATGAAACTACATAAAGCGGTAATTGTTGTAATAGAAAAAGAACGGAGGAAGTATGTAAATACAATGGTATTGAAAAATCTTATTTCACAGCAACACAAAATCAACGATAATATTAACAAAAAGATTGGAATAAAATAAAATAAACAGCAACCCGTGCAACGCACGGGCTTCAAACCTAGTATAAGAGAAACAGCAACATAAAAGACGGAAAGCCAGGATACTGAACATATGTAAAGAAGACAAAAAAAAATAATACAAAATGGTAGTAAACAGATAATGGATAGAATAGAAGCAAAAAAACATTATACGGAAAGTCCATTGGAGTCTTGGAGATACTAAAATATGTGACTTACACTGACTTCAAAGCGCAGATCAGTTTCACTAGCTTCCTTAAGCTTTGCTGAGGTTTCTTTAACTAACTGCCCAATATGTAACCGCGCCTTATGTCTGCAAATAAATTCATTTTAACCAAAGCTGTAAGTCATTTTTCTTCTTGTAAATTGGTCATAGCCACATACTTCTTGCCAAATCAAAACCAACGAAACAGAGATTATATTCCTTCACTGAGGCAAAAGTAAAAATATTTGCAAAAAGGAAATCAGCATTATTTATAAAAAAATAATCTTAAAGCTAAATACTACAAATCATAAATGTCAACAATTTGCAACGTACTCCCTCCATCACAAGTTGATTTTACCTATACTGCGATTATAAATTTCAAAGCTAGCTGGTATTTAGGATAGAGAAAGAACAATAAGCATCTAACAAATTAAATTTATCCAAGCAACAAACAAAAACTTTTCAGTTATGTGTTGTCCAGAATCTTATCAACTCTATGAAAAAACACATATTTGCATTGTGACACTTAAGTAAACTGGAAATTACAGTCCATTGTGAATCCGTTAATCAGTTCATCGATAGCAGACAACATAACCCAGAGAACCAAAAGATAACAAAAATCCTCCTTGAACCCAAATGTATATGATATTCAACATTCTGCCATGCATAAAATAAAAATCACTAATCTTAATATGTTACAAAAAAAAAAAATGCAAGAACCCTCTGTAACACCCTCCTTTCCAACTTTTTGGGAATATGGGATTCTGAGAAGGGGAGTAGCAATTAAAAGATCTCCATAATATATAACATCTGGAAATAGGCAATGAGTTGAAAATAAGTTCAGCTACTACACCTTGTTCATTAGTGTTAAATCCCTAAAAGAAAAGGTCGACATATTTGAATTAGTTCTAAAATAGAGTCTATCAATCTCCAACAATAATCTATTTCCCCTACTTTGGTTAGACCCAAATATCAAGATCATCATCATTCCACCAAAACTTAAACACAATAAAATGCCGCCTCTTCAGCCAGTAAACTTAGGACCAAATGAGAATCTAACAAATCACAAGAAGCTGATCCACTAATAATCGACTACCAATCAACTCTAATTCATCCTCTAAAACAAGCTGGACACAATCGAGCTCCGATTTCACGAATACATAAAGCTCAACCGAACCATCCCCTCACAGCCTCACTTTGACATCCCTTTTCTACAGCAGTGTGCTAGCTCGACAAACTAAAGAAGTGCTTACAATCCGAATAACCCCAAATATCTTCCCTTTCTCAAGATGAGGAATGTCTATGTTCTGCAAACTCCTATATCCTCCACAATTCTAAACTCTCAAAAGCGATTACCATCTTAGCTTAGTTACATGGACTCTTCAATTCACCTCAAGTACCCGTGTCGGATCCTTGACATTCGAACGTGGACACAGACAATTGGACACTTCATTTTGGGCCAAAATCGTTGAAAATTTCCATAAAATAGCAGAGTCAGACACTTGGACACATATACGAGTCCAGGTAACATAGCATCTTAGACCATCAAATTCATAATTAAAAGCCAAAACACAATGCAGCCGAAATCAAACCCGTATCACAAAATCAAAACACAATTCAGCATACCTAAGCCCTCAATCAACAAAACCGAAACAATCAAAACCCTAACCCGACGACACAAAACAATCAATTTATATTCAATCAAGTAAAAAACATAGACAAAACTAATAATTCATACAGAAAAAAGAAACCCTAGTAATAATTGCAAAAAAGAGAAGAAGAGAACTAACAATCGATCACGAAGATCAAGGGTATCTTTAGGAGTGCCGAGAGTATTAACGAGACGTTGAAAAGTAGAAACAGCTGTATTAATCTGGAAGATTCCAGAAGCTACGGCTTGAGAAGGGTCTTGTTGTTGTTGTTGTAATTGTTGGTGTTTTCTTAAAGAAGGTAAAGGTCTACCAGCTTCTAAATCAGCAAAACTCATCTTTCTCTTTCCTGACTTTTTTAAAAGTGTGACTGAAAATTGTATGAGAAATTGCAGAAAACGGTTGAAGAAGTAGTAGTGTGGGATGAAGAGAGAGAGAGACAGAGACAAAGAAGGAAGTTACGGTTGCTAAAGAATGAAGTTTCTGGTTTTGATGTCTCTTTGTTTTCTCTCTCTTTCAACTCATGAAATCATGATGCATTGACTTGCCTTTTGCGCTTTCCTTTACTGTCAAAGTCGTGGCTTTCTTCTTTGAGTTGCTGTCTTTGCTGCAAATGGCAATTAACACATGTTGACATTATTCACCCGTGACTAGGGGTGTAATTGATGCGAGTCGAGTTCGAATTTGAGCTAACTCGACTCGACTCGTTAGCATTTCGAGTCGAGCACGAGTTGAGTCGAGCTCACTCGAGTCGAGTTTGACCGAGTTTTGACCGAGCTTTGACCAAGTCGAGCTTTGACCAAGTCGAGTTTTGACAGAGTAGATTTTGAGTAGCTTGCAAGTGTCTCATGTTAAAAGCAATCCTATGGTGGAAAAATGTTGAATTTAGGTATTTTGCTATTAATAATTGGGTTTTCGAGCTTCTCACGAGTTTTCGAGTCGAGTATCGAGTTGCTCAACTCGACTCGCCAACATCTCGAGCCGAGTTCGAGCTCACTCGAGTCGAGTGTTGACCGCGTCGATCTCGAGTAGCTCGCGAGTTGTCTCGTCTCATTTACACCCCTACTTGTGACCGTGAGTAGCGCATATTATATGGTAATGGTGCACCCAAAAGTCCTAAAGTGTTGGGCTTGCTACTTGAGGTCAGGACCTTTCTTTGACGGGACTTGAGGAATGAGGACTCTCGAGTCTCTAGAATGTATTGTAGTTATTAGAATGACGAGCTGGCAATCCCTGATCAAATCGAGGACTCTTGAGTCTTTAGAATGTATTGTAGTTACTAGAATGTTAGAGCTGGCAATTCCTGATCCGATCTGATAACTTGATCTGAACTTGGTCAAAGTTATTGATATAAATTCGAACGTGAATTGAACCGAACCTGAACTCAATCCAATTTGACCCAGTATTAATATTTTAGGGTAATTTTAAGTTTTACACTACTTCTGATATTGTTCAATACAATCCAAAACTAAGCCGAACCAGACTCATTATTGACCACATAATGCCAACCCCGAATTGTAGTAGATTCGTAGGTTCAGTTATATTAAACTTATTTTTTCTAAACTTATCTTTTGTTTTATACTTTTATGGCGTTTTGCGTAAAAACACTTTGTTTTATCAAAATTCTGTAAAGACACACCTTATTACAATTGTTTTGTAAGAAAACACCTTGTAAGACTACTTTTATGAAAATACACACCTTATCGCTGGATTTTGCAAAAAGTCAATCTTTCAGCATTTAAACTTCCCTTTTCGCCTTTCTATTGGAGCGTGTTAAAATCGTAAAAAAACTTTCTCCATTGTACTTATCTCATATGAACGGTAAAATAAACCCTAGAATTTAGCCTCCATCCTTTATAAAATCGTTTGTGGTTTATTGTTGAATCATTCATGGTTTGTCAAACAAAATACTTGAGTCAGGAGAATTAAATTTATTTATAAATAGTCCTAAATTGGTGATACCTTTACCAGGTTCGTAAAACAAAATACTATCTTACACTAGTTACACATATCAATGATTATCATAAAAATCAAGGTTGGCTTAGTTGGTTGGAGGCCATCCTTTCTCCCCTTTGACAATTGGTCAATTTTTGCTCCTTGCAAATTGGCATCCCCAAATTCCCCTTCCCTCCATACTTGCAAGTGATTTTTCATTTTACCTTTAAAAATATTAATAATAGTGATTATCACAAATGGTAAGTGATTACATGATCTTGAAGTCGTGATATCGAACCTTACTAGGGGTTCTTTGGGGTGGGAATCCTCATCCTTTCCCACTCATCACAATCATAGAGTATAACTTGCCATGTTGGATTAGGTTTCAATAAGATGAGAAATGATAGGGAACTAACCGTTAGTTGTCAAAAAACAACTAACAGGGGCACTTTGGTCTTAAGACTTAAGGTACCAATATTGTTTTTTTATACTATATGTTGTTCAAGATACTAATAAAAAGGTTGTTTTTTATACTTTATATTGTTTGTCATGACATTGCTACCTAAGTCTTAAGACTTAGGTACCAAAGTTGTTTCTTTTTTTAATACTAGTATTTTTTGCACGCGATGCGTGCGCGAACATCGCGGTGATATTGTTCATGTTTCTTTTGTTTTCAAAAATCAGGAAATTACTTTCACTAAAAAAAATGTGGTAGTTTTTGTAGGGGAAAAATCTGGCGCGCAGTTACATTAGAGCTTTTTTTTAAAAAAAGTTATATGATTTTTTTGCCCTCATTAGTTATCTTGAAAAAATAATAACATAAAGGGTATTTTAGGAAACTCAGGTGGACACCAAAGTCCTCAAGAGTTCCCATATATAATAGAGATACTTTAGGTTGTTCAATATACTCAAATGGTTGTTATTTTTATACTTTATGTAATATCCCGAAAATTTAAGCTTAATTAACATTAATAATTAGCTTAATAAATTGTTTAAAATTTATTTCTTTATTTAATCACTCCTATAGCATATTTGAAATAAAATGAAATCAAGTGTTTAATAAAATAAACTAAGTTAGTTTGGTTGTAGATTAAAAGAAAGTAGGAAAATTTGCTAATTTTAGTAATAGCAAAAGAATTAGAGATTTTCCACAAATAGAAGTTCACCATGACCACTCATTCCATCTTCTTCCTCAAGCTCTCTCTCCTTGCTCTCCAAGGCTTCTAGAACTCCTTGCACCCCAAGTATACTTCACCATTAAGCCTTCATTATTTTTACTGAATTTTGCTCTTAAGATTACTATAAATGGTATGCTGATTTTACTATTCATCTTCACCCAAAAATCAGAAATTTCAAACATTACACCCAACCACCATTGATTCCGGCCGCCAACACCACCCCTGAGACCACCCTTCTGACGCGCCCAGCCTGCCGCCGCCTGACCGCCACCGCCGGCGCCACCTTCGCCTCCCCCGCCTCGTCCTTTCTTCCTCCTCCCCCTCGTCTGCTCGCTGCTCCTCTTCTCCCCCTCTGTCTCGCTGCACTCTCTGCCCCGCCTGGGCTGCTGCTGCGTCGCCCCTGCCGCCAGCCACGTCCGCGCCCAGCCTGCCGCCACCCTCTCGCCGAAGCTCGGACCACCTTTCCCTCAATTGCTGCTTTGTGTTTTAATACAGTAAGTTACATATAATTTTCCCTCCTATTCTTTATTTTGGAAGGTTATTAGAATTAATTAAGTCATTAGTTTTATTTTTTTTTGTTACTTTAGGCTTATAATTAATCTACTTGACCCATTTCATGTTATTAGTAGTTGAGCCACTAGGCTAATTAAATAAACTAATTTAACTTGTGATCTTATTTATATAGTTGGAATCCATATTAGCTAATAAATTAAACTTATTTATGAATAATTGTACTTCTAACCTTGCAAGTCTAATTTAAATATAGGGACTTAGTATGTTTAATAAATCAAGTTGTTTGGACTTAGTTAATTAAACTCAATGTTTTAAGTCCACTTCACTTCATGAAATAATCATACAACCTAATTATAGTTTAAAATAAATTATGATATAGTCACTATTACTACATCTTAACTACATAAATGGTGTTTTTTTGGTTAATAAAATCATAGTTTCATGCTCATATAGTCATAACTTAAGTTTATGTATTATAAAGTAATACTAATTAAGTACATTTGGATTTTAAGTATAATGTTAGTAAGCTTAATCTATAATTATAGTTCCACTTTTTAGCTTAATGAAATGAATATCACTTCTTAAGTTGTAAATTAAGTAAGTCACTAATACATGGGCACTAACTAGTTGAAAATATCACTAATACAAGTTAGAATTTAACAATTAGTTAGATAATCATTTTACTATTAAAAGTCTAACTAAAGCACGAAAGTTCTATAATCACACCTTCAAGTCGTTAAACATGAATTTGTATGAATCTTATGAGTAGGAGTTGTTACTAAATAATCTTACATAAGTTGGACTTAGAACTCATATTAAATGTGTCATCTATTATGTTAATATTAAAGGAACTTGGTGACCAAGTTAGTAAAATCAAGAGTTATAGTTTAAGTAATTAATGGTGATGATGAGGTTTCATAACTATTAATTTCATAACTCTCCCTTCTCTCTAGAAACCCTAAGCCCCAAAAATTAGCATTTTACCCCAGCCGCTATTTTCCTCTTTCTCCTCCCCCTTAGATCTAGCCATTTTCATGGCTAATGAGTTTTTTCCTAGCTAATTCATTTTGTCCTCAGCCGGACTTTCTCTATTCGCCTATCCATTTCTTATTTTCTAGTTCCAATTATTAAGTCACTTTGTTTGAATTTGCCTTCTCTTGGGAGTTATCGTTCGTCTGCTGTTGGTCATCTTCTTCGTCGCCGACTTGTTCGGGTCAGCAACGTCGATGTCTCCGAAGTCAAGATTTCGCTAGGGTCGCGGTGGTGGTGGCTTGTTTCGTCGATATAGGGTTAGGGTTTGCTGATGGGTTGTGGATTTCGGGCTCTTCTTGGTGCTTTGGCTCTCTGCCCGCTCACCTGATTTCCCGCCGGTGGGATCTCCACGCCTTGCCGTTGCTTCCTCGGCCATTTTTTTTTTATCGTGGTCTCGGTTCTGTTTGTTATTTTTGTTTCTGTCTTTTTAGTTTTTGTCTTTTCTAAATGTTTAGTTTTAGGGTTGGTTTTGCTTGGTGTGGCCTCAAGTAATTGTGCTTCCCCAGAGAAGATTTGTGAGCTTATTCATTTTCGGTGGTGTTTGTCTTGCCCCCCGAGAAGGGTTCAACTCGATTTGGGCCTGGGGTGATGGTGTGGTGCCGCGGCGGATCATCTACTCGAGTTCCTAAGTGCTCCTTTTTTGTTCGTTATTTTTTGTACTTGATGCTTATTGTAACCACCCTTCTTGGGTGCTTTAGGGGGTGTCTCTTGTGTAGACACCTCCTAGTTTTCTCTCCTTATCAAAAAAAAAAAAAAAAAAAAGTTTCATAACTCTCCATAAAGTCATAATAAGGAACTTCCCATCATAGGCACATGATGGAAATGGATCGTAGAGCTTAAAGATCTAGAATAAAATATTAATAAGTCGTTCTTTATTAATTCTTGAATAGATTAGAAAGGAAAAAGGGATATTACAAGCCTCCCCCGGCTATCAAGTATAATAATCGCGACTCGAGTTAACGTCTACTGCTAACACCCGCACTCCCCTTCCAATTACGTTTAATTTTATGACGCTTTTACATAATGTTTTGATGATATGTGTTTATGGATTGCGGGGTATGAATGTTTTGTTAACTGATGTTTACGATGATGTTATGATATAAACTGTTTTTCATGATGCTTAAAAGATGTTTTATGACGTAAATATAAAAGTAACGAAACATGATAAATGAAAGTGAAAGACGGTTCTTGGCAGTACTTTATGGGCACCGCAAGTGTCACCTTTGTTGTAACCGCCTTTCGGATATGGGCACCGCAAGTGTCACCTTTGTTGTGACCGCCTTTCGGATATTTATATATGTTATGGGCACCGCAAGTGTCACCTTTGTTGTGACCGCCTTTCGGATTAATGTTATGGGCACCGCAAGTGTCACCTTTGTTGTGGCTGCCTTTCGGTTTAATGATTATGATGTTATGATGTTGTACTTGCCAAGTTACCATTAAGAATGATGCAAAATTATAAAGGATAATATCTCATAATGGTTGGATTTCTACTATCAAGTCATATGTTTATGAAATGATGTTTGCGATATTCTCTTCTTCCTGTTTTCAAATAAGATGAGTTGAAATGAATTTACGTTGTTAGAGTAGTATGTTACTGGGCCTCGGCTCATGACGTTTTGTTTTTCTGTTTTAGGTACCGATGGGGATGACGGAATGGCTTAGCAGTGAGGAACTGATATTAAAATGACTCAAACACTTATAGTTTTTATAACCTAAGTTATCAGTTAGTTTAATTAACATTAATTACTATGTTTTACTTTAATAATTTATATAATCTAGTATGTTTAAGTTTCGCATTATTACATGTTAGAATTCTGAAAGTACGTTGCCTTGTATTTTCCTAACGGAAAGTACGGCAGTAACGCACCGATTAAAGGCTAGGTCTTCCGCTGCTAATAATCAAGATTAATCAACCTAATAAAGGTGCTTAGAGGTCGGGGCGTTACACTTTATGTTGTTTGGTAGGTACCAAAGTGCCCCTGTTAGTTGTTTTTTGACAACTAACGGTTAGTCCCCTATCATTTCTCCAATAAGACCAGTCCCCTTCTAATGGAGTATATCCTCATCCGATATATATTGTTCGGGAGTAAGGGAGTATGGTTCCTTACAAATCTTTTCTCCAGTTGCAATAAATTAACTTTTATATTATTCATATGCTTTTATTGCTAAATTGCGATTGATATACATCCAATATTATTTTATACGTATCAGTAAAAATTCACATTATTTTAAGTCAATTTTCAAAATTGTATATCGATAGACGATCCATCAACATTCAACAAGCGTAAAAGTTAAAACGTTCCCATTGGCGTGTGAATTGTGATGCTGGGGAAAAAACGTGACTGCGACGTTAGCTTAACCTCCCCTCCACCATCGCAAACGACTCTCCCTCTTTCATCAGGCGTGCTCCTCACATAATCCATCTCACCTTTTTTTCATTCTTATAGCAGAAGCCCTAACTAAAGTCAATCACCTTTCTTTCATTGATTCAATTTTCTCTATTCTCTCGATCGATTTCTGCCATTTTTACTACAACATGTCGGTGCGTTTCATTTCTCTCTCTTATTTGATTTATGTTATGCTTTTATCTATATCCCTTATTATTCAATCAAATCACTTCATAGTATATCCAATTTGATCATTTTATGATTGTTTTCTACTTATTCTATCGCTTATTAATCATTTGTTTATGTTAATCTGTGAATTTAATTAAATTTGTTTTTCCCCTTTTCGTCGTGTTAGAATTTCATTTTGATTTAGCTTATAGGATGATGAGATTTGATGCCGGCAATTAGGGTTTAAATTTGTAATTGTGTAAGTGTTAATCTTCGTTTGGCTATAGATTTGTGCGATTCTATTTTATAATTTATCTACTGTATTAATCTATGAAATTCTATGAAATCATGTCTAAAGATTATCGAACATGATCATGGGGTCCATCGTCTGCAAATCATATCAAAGGGTTGGAGATGAAGCACCGCTTTTACAGTTGCTTCTTCTTTAATTTTAAAATTATTTTTTGATCACTTTGTTTTCGGTTTTCGCTAAACCCCCTTTGATTTTCCCCCCTTCTCGTTGCTTGCTACCCAAAATACAGATACTGGTATAGTAAAGTGAGTCATTTGATTACTTTTGTGTTGCCAAAGGTGGAAGTAAACAAGTTCAATGCTTGAGCCTTTTAATTCGCATAAATTATGACTTTTTTTTTTTCCTTGAATTAAGGGCTCCTATAGTTCACTCAAAAATATCTACATATGAGGTGTGATATTTCAGTGAGTGCCACCCTCAGCTTATCTTCCCTTTTTTTTCAAAAATCAGAAATGAAATCCTTTTCTTGTAGTCGACTGGCCCAGGATGTAAGTCTATTTATAGACGTCCCTTTTTGCTGGTAGGGTCTTTTGTGTTATCTTTTTGCCAGGTACGATATATAGGAAAAATGTCATTGGTAGAAGAACCCAATAGAGCATGTCATTTACTGCCAGTGTTTGTTATATCTAACTCGAATTGTGCATCATGTCATTCCATGGAAGTTACTGATGTAAAGCAATATTACAATGCTCTAAATAGAATGTATATGATGTAGTCTGTTTATATTGATGTCATATATCTTCGCTGCATCCATATATGGCCGGATTTTATTCGGGTATCGTAGTTCCCATTCTTCATCGTTCAATCTTTAGACCAATTTTAGCATCCTTCCATTACATGCATGAGCCATACGGAGTAAATGTTGAGAGAGTTTTTACTTTTTAAGGTGGATTTATGGGCGTCTCGTTTTTCCTTAGTTCATACGTTCGGCATGTCAATTCTTGGTCTACATATTTGATATACGATATCTAGAGCCTTTTGCATCATACAATTCTACGCAAGGTGGTTAGGGGACTTCATTGACCCACCCTTGATGTGAAAATGCATTGTCCTGAAAAAAGATTGTATATTTGCAGATAAAAAGTGTGAAAGTATGCAATGTCTCCCTGGGAGCATCTGAACAAGACATAAAGGAGTTCTTCTCATTTTCTGGTGATATTGAACATATCGAACTGCAAAGGTATATTATTTTGTGTGCATTATCTTGTTAGTTCAACTTCTTATCAATTTGGTTTTCCATAAATAGGAATTTGGAATTTCCGGTAACTGAAAGTCTTTACTGCGACCATACCTTCATGTGTCTAAGTTATGTGATTTGTTTCTTAATTTTCTTTGTTAATGTTCTGTTATTCTATCATCAGTGAAAATGAGCGATCTCAAACTGCATATGTCACATTTAAGGATGCTCAAGGTGCAGAAACTGCTGTTCTTCTTTCTGTAAGTCCACTTCCAAAGACCTTTTGTTTGATTTTGGTTTTTACCTTTGTTTCATCTTTTATCAGTAGTGTACTTCAGCTCCAATGGAACCTTCAGCTAAGGTTTTATGATGTGAAAGTTGGAAATGAAGTTTAGTGTTGTTGCAGTAGATATCCTGGTTGTGCTAAAATTTTGCAGGGCTCATGGAATTCTTGCATTTTCTTTTGCTTGATATATGTTCTAGTGCAATCAGGGCCTTTTGTCATCTCTGAAGTCTTGATTTAGAATTATTGATGTCAATCTTTTTATATGTAATATCTACGATCTACCCTTCTCTTTTAGTTAGTTGTATACTTGTACCTTTCCTGTCTTATACACAGCTAAAAGGCTCCTAAAACAGCATAAATATGTAGATGCTGAAGTTAAAAGATTTAGTCATTAGCGGAAGATCTTCTATATTTGTTATGGTACTATATTAGTTGGGTTTTTAGTTTGTGTCGGGTGTCAATTTGTGTTTTGCTGCCTCTGATCCCAAAATTTTTAGCCCTTGTTACTAAATTTATGAGGGCCTTTGAGGATTGGCTGTAGGATCTACTGGGCTACAAGCCTACACTGAACTCACCAGTCACCGCTGTGGGATCTCACTGAAGCGCAGAGTTACAAGGGGGCACACTTTTTATTATTGTTTTGGTTAATTTACTAGGCGAAGTTAAAGTCCGTTTTAATAGTCTTTTTGTTTGTTTTATTAAGGGACTTGCTAAATCGTTCTTGGGGAAAGTCTCTTTAGAGGTGAATAATTTATGTGGATGCTGGTGCTTGCTTTCTTAATCTGTTTTTAGTGATTTTTCCATATTTTCTGCTAATATGTTTAGGAAAGTGTCTTGGCATCTATGTTGAAGATACTTGAAGTCTCTTATTTTCCATGTCATTTCAGTCTTATATCTATTGATTGATATGCGAGAGGATAATCAAGTCTTTACGAGTCAGAATTTCACATTTTTTCCCTGGTTATAGCCACAAGACGTACTTTACCCAAGCATGTGAGCACCAGGCACACCGATTTGGTGTCCTTTTCCTTTTTCTTTTCTTGGTTCGTAAAAGTCCATCGGCAATGCCCCGCCTTTTCCCCTTTACTATATTAATGATTTACTGAATGAGCTGTTCCTTTTTTGCTTTATTCCCCCCCCCCTGTCAGGATGCATGTGTGGAAAAAGTTATTTGTTTTCTTAGTGTTATGCAGTTAACAGAGTCCTCGTGATGTAACTCAATACTTTTTTTCCAGGGTGCGACAATAGTTGACCAATCAGTAACTATAGCTCTTGCACCAGATTACAAGCCGCCAGCTACTGCATCAGCATCGCCTATGGTATGATTTATCTAAGCTTGCAATGAGATGTATGTCTTTTTTAAAAGATGAGGACATTACATCTAACTATTCTCTTTGAACTATCTAGGCCACTGAGAACGTGAGCTCTGACATAGTTGGGTCTCCAGTGCAAAAGGCTGAGGATGTTGTCACTTCTATGCTAGCCAAGGGTTTTGTCTTGGGAAAAGATGCACTTAACAAAGCAAAGGGCTTCGACGAAAAGCATCAATTTACATCTACTGCTTCTAATACAGTTGCATCTTTGGATCAAAAGATTGGCTTGAGCGAGAAGATTACCATGGGCACAACCTTGGTGAATGACAAGATGAAGGAAGTTGACCAGAAATTCCAAGTCTCGGAGAAAACTAAATCTGCTTTCACAGCTGCTGAGCAAACTGTCAGTAATGCTGGATCTGCTATTATGAAGAATCGTTACATCTTGACCGGGACTACTTGGGTTACGGGTGCTTTTAACAGGGTTGCCAAGGCTGCTGAGGATGTAGGTCAGAAAACAAGGGAGAAGATGGCCGAGGAAGAGAAAGGGAGAAACATGGCGGCTGGATACTCTGAGGTCTCTGACTCTGGCTCCCCAAGAGCCCCAAGAGCCGCTGGGCACCAGTGAGCAATCCTAAAACCCTGATCCTGTGTAATGTGATTGTGTTTACTGACAGTTGTAGTTGTGAAATTTCATCATATGCTCTGTAGTTTGCTCTTTTATTGGTTGGTTTAGTAGCTGTTTTAGATGTATAGAAGATTGCCGTGTGATTTTGGGATGCTAACTTTGCTCCAGTTTTACTGCGAGGTTCTGTATCTCTATATCCTGTCGTGTCAATTTAGCTACAAAGATCTGAATGTATTTACCAGTTCTTTGCTATATAAGTTTTTTCTTCTTTTACCTTTTCATTTTATTCTCATTATGTACACTATGTGGGAAATAAAGTTTGACCTTTGTTTCTTTTCAATCAATATAGTTTGATTTTCATACTTGTCACTTGTCAGTGCTGAATTTTGATCATAAGTATTTTTAGTTATCAATAAGTTAAAGTTATGGAGAGTAGATAATTTGAAAATAAAAAGATTCAGTATGATTAGATTTTTTTTTATTTTTACATCACCATGGTTAAAATGAAGTATGCGAATATTGCAAAATTATAAAATGTGTGGATTAAAAAGAAAGAGTGAGTATTATTTCTGAACTACTCAATTAAATGTGAAAATTCCTAGTCTACAAACATCTAGATGTTATCTATCCTGTGCATCTAAAGAATGAAATCTAGACAATCTTTTTTGACTCAAGTAGGAGTTTTTGTCTATCATTCCTTTTAGATAACTACCCACCTCTTGTAGACGGGCGTCGATCCATCATTCCTAAACCTGCTTGAAATGGCACTTTTGTTTGTCCAATCCACGATGATCCACCCATAAACTGATCAACAGTAAATCGAGTAGCCTCAACAACCGACATATTAACATGTATACCAGGTGAATTTATCCTCTGACTAGTATTAGCACCTGGACCATAATTCATAAACTCACCATAAAACACACCATTTATTTCAGTTGTTGAATTCCACTGCAACCACCCTTGCGGATCAACATGATCACCTATGTACGACAACATATACACAACCGTTGCTAACTCATTCCATGGACGTCCCAAGTAGGTTGAGTAGTTTGATTTCACTGGTTCCAGATCCGGCGCGGCGCGAATTTGACATTCATGGATGGATATACCTGAACATGTATAAGGGCATGGTCGTTTCTGAGCTGTGATCGTGTTCTTTTGTTTCTCCATAGGCTTGCGGGAGTATATGGTGCAATTTTGGAACATTGCTTGTGCCTTTCCAAATATAGAGTCTATGGTTCCGTATATATCACAGTTTCGGTAAAACTGGCGGTTTGTAAGTGCGTATAAGGTGTCTTGATAGCCTTTCATCTCACACTCGTAAAACACCGATTGTTCAGATCTAACTAGAAGCGCTACAGCTTGGTGATTCTGTGGTCCTGCTGTGTTCTCAAATGTTATTCCACGGGCCATAAAACCAGGACCTTTGACTCCTACATAAAATAAGTTAAAAAAAGGTCATATGTGATGAACAAAACTAGTTTTTTCAATCTCATGGTACAATTAAAATCGTTGAAATTTACTATCGAAACTAGTTTAATATGTTGTTGAGTGTTTTTCTCCGTTCAATTTCTTAATATAATTATGTGAAGCTTATTTCAAATAACTATATTTGATCCAATATACCCCAAAGTTTCTGAAAATAGAGTCGAAAAAGTTGTGATTTGCATATATATTAAGTTTATTTCATTGATAGATTGAATAATCCTCCTTTTCAAGATTAGCCTTTCCAAGATTAGCTAAGACCATTCTTATCATTAAATATAAAATAGGGTTACATGGAGTGATATATTTACCAAAAGTGGGGGTTTTCAAAGTTGTTACATTATTACGTAACACACTTTTACTTCCTGTGATTATTGTCTTTCCTTTGCCATCGCCTATAAGCCATAGGTTGGTCTTACTTGTTCCCACCATTAAATTCGTCTCTTTGTATCTGCATCCATCAAAAGCAAACTCATTATCATCATTTTTATGATTATAACTCTGTGATTTTGATGGTTATATATCTAATAAAATGTTTTTTACTTTTATACAATAAGCAATAGTATTTCAAAATCCCATCCGAATTGCCATTACATTATACACTTTGCCATCTATAGATGTCCCTAATTTACATGTCTTTTCTCTATAAACTTTTTCTTACATTTTCTTCCTTTTTTCTCATATTTTCTCTTTTCAAAACTTGCATCCTTTAGGCTTTATTCTTAATTTTCACGACGAAAACAAGACTAATGCAAACATCTAACAACCAACCTCTAATAGCCAAATAACGCCACAATGTTGGATTAAGAGAGTATCAATTTATCATTTTATAAATTAATTTTTACAAAAAGTCCTGCTATTAGACTTTTTTTTTCTATAACTATGACAAAATGTCTTAAAGACTCAAAATGACAAAGTTTGATCATATAAAACACGTAGTCTCTTACCTCCCTGCCTTGACATGAATGATGAATGGTGTCTTGCTTTTCTTGGGTGCCTTTTTAATGGCTTCCTTAATGGACCGAACAGTGCCTTTAGGCCCATTACCATGCTGAGAAACTGTTATATTGGGCTGCATGTTGTCTATTGGCCTGCTCAACAGCTCCATGTTCTTCCTTGAAATCCAACTTGGGCCTCCCAGATTTCTGTGGTCCTTAATAGTAGACTCAAGGCCCATCAACCTTCTATGTGATACGACGTCGTTCTCGCAGTTGACTATCGTGCTTGATAAAGCTAAATGGTTGCTTACTATCTGCCATAACTCTTGTAAGGTCTGAGCCGTTTGATCTTTAAGTGGCCCACCTGCTTCCTCAAATCCCTCCGTACACGTGGCTTGGTTTGCACATATTGTTGCCATCCATGTCATTAAGTCCATCATGTAGCTTTGACTCTTTTTAGTTGTTTTTTTTCATGCATAAATCACAAACGAATTATTAGTAAATTCGAAAAAGTATGGGAGGAAAAGTAAAGAAATATATTTATACCTTCGGTTCTTGTTAGTTCTTCCTATTTAGGATATTTTTAAGAAATAAAAAAGAAAGTTAAAATAGGAAATACAAATTCTCCACTATAATTATTTCAAATGTTTTCTATGTAAATATATCCCCTATCATAGAAATATATATCTAGTAGTATTTTATTTCAAAATCTATATTGTTTACATAAAATCTATATCGTTCACATACAATAGTTAATCTTGGATTGAGTGAGTCATTGTAATCAATTATCCCAATCTCAAGAGATTACAAAGAGATATAGTAGTACATAAAAACTCCAACTCTAATTTAACCTTTTCGTTTCGTTTGAAATATCATCTTGACTCCTTTAACTTAGTGAATTTTTGACAAACTTATAATCATCCTTCACCTTCAAACTCACTGTTGGAGAAGACCCATACTAAGTTTAAAGATAAAATCAAATAAATTTGAATAAACTTCGAGATAAGTCAAATACATGGTATTAGGTATCAAGTTCCAAACCTATACCACCTTGGTTTCATTCCTGATTCCAAACCCATACTACTATATGAACCAAACGCCTCCTTATAAGGTGCAAAGAATCCACCCTTAATTAAATAAAACACTTCTAATATTGAATATGTTTTTATTAATACATTAACTAGCACAAATATAGCAATTGGGGCTAACTTTTATCAAGAGTGAAATTTAATCTCTACGTATATGTCCCTTTAAAAAAATAATCCTATGTACACGTTTATTACCTAACTGTAAAGCATCCAACCTAGCTAATTGTCTATTACTTACAAAATTAAAACCCTAATTGTCTAATTGCACCATTGCTAGAAATTCATACAAGATCAACAAAAAGAACTACAAAAGCAGACCAATATATTAACCAAACAAGACAACAACAATAATGAGAATTATTCAGTTTCACCAAACATATTAAAAGTACTCAGCAATATTAATTATCAATTAAAACCTCTTATTTTACCTGTATATTCCTCTGACTAGTGGTTGAATAATTAAATAATGAGAGTTGAAGAAGTGGGCTAGCACTACGTGTGAGCAATTCCATTGAATCTTCCATGAGCTCTACACAATCATCATGTGCTGACCATTGAAACGAATCTTTCACTTCATCATAGCCGTTGATTTCCATCATAAAATAACCCAACGCTTTTTTTAACCTCTCCACTGTTACACTTAATGACACATACACAATGTTCCCATGTTTCTCACCGTACCCAATCTCATCAATATCGTAATTTTTATCCTCATACACCTCTCTATTCATATACTCTCCTAACGAGGTAACACATAGGTCCGGATACCGAGTTACCTGACAAATACGGGTCAGTGACTCTGACAACGGCGTTTTCGGGTTATGAGTTAACCCGGTCGAGTTAGCACGTGTTGGTGGTGATGGTGCATTATTAGATTTGTTGTTGTGTTTGTGTTTAGTAACAACTACAATTGTTGTTATTAATGCTACCGCTACTAGGATTGATATTAAAGCAATGACCGCATATTGGGCATAGATGTTTATTCGAGTTCGTGTTTGGTTTCGGGTTAAGCGTTCTGTAAACCTGGCTGACTCAGTGGGTTTAAGCTTACCATACTCCATTAATGACTATGATGGTTAGAGGAGGGTTTGAGTTTGGATATGTGGAAAAAATATATGATGTCTATATAGATTGTAGATCTACCTAGGTTTGGATTACTAGTTGGGTACATCAACAAGAACTCTAATCTTTTCCGAATATATATATACTCCCCTTTGTTAGGAATTAATATTTACGTGTAGAATATGACACGACAAATTTTTCTTGAATTATTGACATATGACGATGATAGATTAAGATATATTGAGGTGAGCACTACTATCCTAGGTTTTTTTTTCCACGAATATGAAAAGAATTAATACTAAATTAAACTTCAAATTAGCTGTAAAGAGAATATTGGATAGAAATCGTTTCTAAAAATATATTGATCACACTTTGATTCTCAATGAATATGGAGATCATAATGAAAGGTGATGTAAATAGTTACATAAATAGATATAGATGCCTAGATGTAGTTTTGTTTCCACTAAACTTCAAATTTGCTTAGAAGATAAATTTTTTTGACAGAGGCTTTGAAGAGAATTTAAGTTCATTTACTGGTACACTTTTTAGTAGGTACGGTTGTAACATTGAAAATATATTCTCACACCAAAAACGGACAATGAAAAGTGTACTTTTTTCTTTAAAGAATGAAGAACAGAAGAAGTGTACTTCTATCATTGCGTTTTAGTCAATTACTTTCTTGATTATTCTAAAAAAATTTGCTTACTTGATAAATCAGTGTGATTAAGATTTCTCTTACTTTATCTTTATTATATAAGTGAAGGGGAAGGAAGATGGTATTCTCTTACAAAAAGTCTGATATACCCTTAATGAATATAATTGTCATATATATTAAATAATATTTTCTTCTTTCTATTTGCCATATATATTGAACAAGTTGGCAATGGAAATGAATTTTAAATTTCAATTAAATATTATTAAGGACAATGATTTCCTCTTCTTGTATATGTGTGAAAAACTCTGATGAAAAATTAAATTTGCAATATAACTTGATTAACACAATCAGAAGAAAAAAAAAACTTGAATTTCATACTCCATCCGTTTCATTTTAATTTACTCACTTAACTTTAGGGGAAAACCAAGGAGAAAGTACAAAAGTATGAGAGAGAAACTGAAAAGGTGGAGAGAGAAACTGAAAAGTGAGAGAGAAAAACTAAAAAGTGGGTTAAAATATTAAAAAGTGGATGACATGGGTGGAAAAAGAGGAGAAAGTACATGAGACATTTACCAAAAATAGAAAAAGCAACAGTGTGTAGATTAAAAAGAAACATACCAAAAAGGAAAGTGTGTAGATTAAAAAGAAACGGAGGGAGTATTAATAATTATACTGATAATATTCTAAAACCTAAATGTTGATTATTATTCGGTAAACTCTATTATATAAATCAAACTCTTCCAATTTATTAATATTCAACGATTGAACCTGATAAACAAATTCTTCCACTTAATTTGGGCACAAGCTTTCTTCTGCTTTATATTTCCTTCTCTCAATACTATATTTGAATAATGATGAACAAATAACTAAAAAAACCAATGAAACATTGATTTAAGAAAAACATAAAAAAAAATTACAATTGTCTGTTTGAATCAAAAAATTTGTAACACCGATGAATAACTAATTGAGAAGAATATGACATGCACGCATAGCATGCAAAAAAAATACTAGTTTTGTATAGTCTTAAGACTCTTAGTAGCTATTATCAATCAATACTAATATGTTCCCTCTTACTCTCAAGCGTTGACCTATGTAGTTGGGCCGACTGACCTGCGAAAAGTGCTAGTCCAGTAGGATCCTTTTTCTTACCAAGGGGTTCCCAATAGGGGGCCAAAAAAAATTGTGGTCTGCTTTAGACCGGCCGGGTTTAAAATTTTGATATAAAAAAATTGCTTACTTGATAAACCGGTGCGTAATGATTAAGATTTCTCTTAGTGTATTTTGGGAAGTCTTAGTAGCTACTATCAATACCAATAGGGCCTGTTCTCTTCGGCATAAAACAACTGAACTGAATTGTAACTGAACTGAATTAAATTATAACTAATTAATAGTAATGATTAACATTTAGGAACTGAACTGAACTGAACTAAACTGAACTAAATTGAACCGAACTGAACTGAACGGAAAATAAGTTGGGGAGAACAGGCCCTAAGTACCCGTCAAAAAAAATCTATACTAATAAATGGCTGTGTCATAGACCGGCCGGGTTTAAAATGTTGATATAATAAAATTTACGTACATCTCTTATTTTTTAAATACTTGACACTCTTTTTTTGAGCATGTTTGTGGACTTGTGGTTGCTTAATTAACACTAGCTTTTATATACACGCTATGCGTGCGGCGATATTTTAAGCATAATTATTGTTCGGTAATAAAAGAAATAAAAAAACAAAAGTATGTATCTAAGTTCACCTCCATTTGGTGAGTAAGAAAGATTTAAATACTTACAAATAGTATTTAAAAATATTTTAATAAGTTAGTATAAGTGATGAAATAGCATATCCAAGTAATGAAGAACACTGATTTTTTTTTTTTTTTGGAGTTTATGTTTGTATTTAAGTTTTGTATTATGGAAAAATTTATTAATATGAGTTGTCTCTGTAATGATGCCATGTTTTTTATTGTCTATGGTAATAATTTTTGGTAAGTTCCTGATTATGAGATTTTTTTAGTTAATTGGATGTGAATTTAATTTGATTGAATCTTTTTTATTGGCAAGTTTATGTGTGTAATGGTTTTTGATTTAGGCTTGTTCTCTTCGGTATAAAACAACTGAACTGAACTGATTGCAACTGAACTGAACTGAATTAAATTATAACTAATAGTAATGATAATAATTTAGGAACTGACCTGAACTGATTGGAACTGAACTGAATTGAACTGAAAATAAGCTAAGGAAAATAGGCCCTTACTGTTGGAGGGTGTAGTTGGATTGTAATATTTATGTTGTAGAGGGGTTAATATGTAAATTCATAGGTGGACACCATTGCTTCCCCCTTGGCTTATATATTTTTTTTTTTTGAGGGGAAAATAGTAAGCTAGTATTAATTTAAGGACAAAGTGTCCATAAGTACATAGGGCGCCACCTCCACAGGAGCATGGTTTTCCCAGATTTGTTCAGTACCGAAAGGAACTAGCTTAGCTAAGTGATGGGCTACAAAGTTCCCGTCACGTAAAACATGAGACCACATTATAGAAGAAAAGCAAGTACATGAAGAGAGGATATTATGAAGAATAGCATCAAGGTCCGATAGAAAAATTGCACTCTTAGAGAGACGGTTGACAAGCACTTGGCAATCGGATTCAATGATTACGTCCTTAAAACCAAAACGCTTCCCAAGACGGACCCCCATTGCAAGAGCCTTGGCCTCGGCAACTTCGGGCGCCCAGTGAGCCTTTTGGCGTCGAGATGCCGCAAACAAAACATTCCCTTGCGATCCTCGAGCCACAGCACTAAGTCCAATCCATCCGTCCACCGCAAGCGAGGCATCAACGTTGATTTTCACTAACCCCTCAGGGGGGGCTTGCCACGTTTTTGGGCTTGAAGTTTTCACACCTTGCGTGTGATAGATTAGCTTAGCATATTTATCATACTCCTCCACTAATCTGTGAACTCGAGCAACAAGGATAGTATCTTGGGTTCTCTTGCCATTAAATACCCACTGGTTACGTTCACCCCATATGCACCACATTAAAAAGCATCCCTTGACTACCATTTGCTTATCTAACAACTTCCAGCTCGCCACTCTATCACACATTGTAATATTCGGCTCACTCGCACACATATCTTCACAGCAACAATCTCGCCAAAGTTCAACAATCCTCGGGCACTCAAACAACACATGGTTGTCCGTTTCCGGGGCACCACAACCCCAAGGGCATGAATCTTCTTCAATAAGATGCCGATATTTCAAAAGAGCTCTAGTAGGCAAAGAATGGGTACATAACCTCCATAAAAAATGGCGAACCTTAGGACTAGCATCAATCTTCCAAATGCATTCTTTCAATCCCCTTGTGTGTTGAGACTTCGAACAGTGATGAGATGACTTGGGCTTTGTCGAAGAATGGCATCTATTCCCCTTGGCTTATATAATAGAGATTAATCATTGATATTGTGAAAATATATAAATCGAGACAAACCTAACAAAATCCGTTATTACTATATTTTTCTGTACATAGAAATCACAAAATACGGTCAGAGGAAAGTATGTGATTAATGCAAAAGCTAAAATGTCTCAAGATTTGAACAAAGGAAGTATGTCTTTGTTGAAAAAGTTATAAATTTTAAGTTTCATGAATAAAGTAGGTGTAAAACATAATTCAGAATGTGTTTAGTTGTAAGATTTTGAAATGGAATGAACGTGAACCTACAAAATGATGAAATTGTTATTTGGTTGAGATTTCTTGCATATGAAACGTTACACCTAGAGGTTTCTCCTACCGCCTAGCGCTGAACTCATTTTAGTAAAATGATCCCTAAATACTCTTTTTCCAATTATCTATCTCTCGAGTATCATATTAAGCTTTATGTTTAATAAGCTCTTTTAATTTGTAGTTTTTTTTATAGCCTCCTCTTCTCTTAATTTCCTCTCTTCCAAATCCTCATATTTTTTTCATCTTGCGGCTGCCATCAACAATTAATTGATGGTAAGCTCCTCCCTTAATAGTTTTTTTCGTTATTATTATCATGCTATTAGATTAATGAGTTTCTCTCTATTTGTGGAAGTTTTTGGGATGTTTAGTCCACTAGTGGAAAAAAAATACAAGTGTTGCGGTGCAAGAACTGCGGTTTATTGCAAAACGCAGCCCTTAATAGTGAAGGGCTGCGGTTTTTGGGCTAACCGCAGCCCTAATTAATAACCCGCGTATTCTCATTCACCCACGAAACCCCTCAGGCCCTCACCGCGTATTCTCTTCCTCTCTCCTCTCTTCCTCTCACGCTCACACCCTCGCCTCCCCCTTTCTCTTCGAGCCTCCCTAACCTCATCTCGCCGGAGCCGCCTTCCTAGCCTCGGCTCGCTGGAGCCTTCCTAATCTCGGCTCGCTGGAGCCTTCCTAATCTCGGCTCGCCTTCATCAATTGAAAAAGCAAAAACCCAGAAGCCCCCAAACCCCCTCTCTCCACGTTAAACTCTCGTCGAAGTTTATGAAGTCGCTGCTGGTGTCTCACCAAGTCTTCCGATGGCACTAAACTCCATGCCTGGTTCATCAAGCTCTTTCCCCACTCCCGAGGTTTCTCTCTCTCTTCCTTGTTGTACTTTGAGTCAATTCACAAATTTTTTGGTGGTTTTAGGGTTTAATTTTGTTTAGCTGACACTTTATGTTGGATGCCATCTGGAAATTGTTTGACTGAAATTAATTATTGGTGGAATATTATGTGTTTGATGTTGTTGGTTTGAGTTCATTATTGTGAGGTTTATGATGGAGTAATCCAAGTTGATATTTCTTCCCTCCCAATTATTCTCATCCACACTGTCATGTTGCAACTGTTGAACAACCCCTGAAACATCCTTTCTCTTCCTCCAAAGAAACCAAAAACTCCCAAACAAAGGCAAACAGTGACCAAAATCACCGATTTCCAGTTTTGCAGAAATCAAACAAAAAAAAGCCAAGGCCTTTTATGTTCTTCATTTCTAATGGATATGACATAGGTTGTCTAAATCTTTGTAATTCTTCTATATTAATATGTTGTTCTTTTTACAGGGCTTTTCCTGTTTGGTTGAAGTATGTTCCAGCCTTCCAAGCATCAGCTTCAGAGCAGATAATGGGCCTTTCAAGGTTAGTTTTTTTGAACAGATAACCAGTCTTAAAAATAGTCTTTTTCAAGCTTAATATTGTGCCATTGTTGTAATTTATCGTTTGATTAACTTTAATTTGAATTTTATTACAATGTTGTCAAGGCTGCAATGCAAAGATTTACAAAGAAGATTGTTAACATGATGAAAGCTGAAAATTGTATGAGACTCAAGGTGGTCCAATTATCCTGTCTCAGGTATCTATGTGTATACTACCCAAAATACATCATTCTCATTCTTTATCCCAATCGCAATTTACCGTCCGTATTTACTTGAAATCGTCCGTATTTTTTTCATTATATACCCCCCATGCCCCTCCCCCTTTCACCTCACTTTACCCTCTCCACTCTCACCAAACTTAAGCTCTCTCTCTCTCTCTACCATCAAGCACTAACACCACCACCACCTTCCGAACACCACCGCCGGCCGACCACCACCCACCACCGGAGCACCACCGACGCAAAATGTCCGATGAAGGACCGTCAACGCCGCCGGAACGAAATGTGGTAAGTTGGATTTTTTTTTTTATTTTAAAGTTGCCGGAAAATTTTTTTTGGCCACCGGAGCAGGGTAACGGATCGAAAATCCGTTACCCCAGTGGAGCAAACGGATGTAAAACCCGTTGCTTCCACAGAATCAACGGACCAAAAATCCGTTGCCTCTGTGGAAGCAACGGAAAAGTGATCCGTTACCATGGTAACGGATCACTTTTCCGGTACCACCACAGAGGTAACGTAGATCTGAACCGTTACCTCTGTGGTGGTAACGGAAAAGTTATCCGTTACCAGAGGCGGTGGTAACGGATTTCCTATCCGTTGCCCCGCATTTTCGAAAAAAAAAAAATCTTTTTTTAGCCTCGTGTTTTCCGGCGAGGGGTTGGGGGGGAGGGAGTTTGGGTTTTTTTTTATTTTTTCTTTTTTTAAAATTTATGTTTTGTTTATGTTTGTAGTAATTTATGTTTTTTAATAATTATATATTGATGTTTATTTAAAATATTTTATATTTGTTCCTAATTTATTTATTTATTAATAATTTCTATTTGAATTAAAATAATAATTTGTGTTTATTTGGGTTTTTATAATTTATGTGAATAGTTAATTTGAATATATTAATTAAATGTTAATAGTTAATATGTTCCATTTAGTTAATATTTGATTTTCCGTCATAATTAGTATTGATTTTGTAATTAGCGAATAATAGTACATCCGTTTATGTTAATTTTGTTAATGAATATTTAGTTAATATTTTTTGATATTGTTTTCAAATATGTGAATAATATTATTGATTATATGTTGTCTAATTGAAAAAATGCTAAACATTATAGGCTTATTTGCCGGACTTTGGGGGTGATTATATAGATTATAATCACATGTTTTATAATGAAACACTATGGGCTGAGAAAAAGGAACTACAAGATTGGGTTAAAAAGGGCAAATGAAATCGGGTTTGTGATGATTATTATGTCAAATCATAAACACGATCCTAGTGGACGAGAATATGTATATATGAAATGTAACCGGGGCGCACCATATAGGGGTGAAGGTAGAAATCTTAGTGTAGCAGACCGGGTAGCTACAAAGACAAAAGCCTCGTGGTCAGTAGAGCGGGAGTTAAGGTTGAGTATTTGGAGTACCCAGATCGAACTGGATGGGTGATCAAAGCAGAACGGGGGATTAGGGGCATGCACAATCATGAGTTCATTCATTACCCTGAGGGCCATCGACCCATCATCGGCCTTAGTCCGGCGGCAAAGGTATTCGCTCGCGATATGATAAAGTCGCACGTTAAGCCTCGCTAGTATAATGAAAGTCGTGAATGAAAAATTTCCCGATGATCATCCAAATATGAGACACTTGTACAACCTGAAGGAAAAGGATAGAAGGGAAGCAATGGATGGTAGAGACGTGATGCAACACTTCCTTCACCTTGCTCGAGAGAGCAACTACCTTCACTGGATTAGGCAAGACGAGGAGACAAATGCAATGACTGCAGCATTCATGGTGCACCCTCGTTCGGCAAATATCCTCCGAACTTATCCACTTGTTGTTGGTATGGATGCAACATATAAAACCAACAAATATAACATGCCTTTTCTAGAGCTCATTGGGATGACGCCGTGCAACAAGAATTTTATGGTTGGGTATGCTCTGATGGCCAACGAAACAAATGATAGTTATAATTGGGTGTTGGACAAGTTTAGGTTGCTTATTGGAGTGAATGTTGTCCCCTGTTACACTCATTACTGACCGTGATTTGGGCCTTATGAAAGCGATCCAGGAAGTGTTTCCTAACTCTGCACATTTGCTATGTAGATGGCATATCAACAAAGACGTGCAGGCTAGAGTGAGTAACATCATGGGCAACACCGATGCGGGTCCGAGATTCGTGAGCCGAACTTGGTATCGGATAGTCAACGCGACCGACGAGAGGAGTTATGAGGCCGAGGTTGATAATATGAGAGATGTGTACAGAAAGTGGCCTAAAATAATCCAATACGTTGAAACAACTTGGCTTGTGTACAAAGAGAAGTTTGTGTGGGCATGGACGGACAATGTACTTCACCTTGGGAACACGTGCACTAGCCGAGTTGAAAGTGCACACTCGCTGCCGAAGTCTTGGGTTTTTAGTAGCACAACTGCCTTGGACTCCATCTTTTCTATTGCTCACAGTGAGATAGAAAATCAGGTGAAGAAGGTTGAGAATGATTTGGAGGAAAGTCGGCGTCGGCACGGAATATTGTACAAGACTCAGGCATTGTATCAATTAAATGGTCGAGTCTCGCATTACTGTTTAGAACTGTTACTGCATGAGGAAAATCGTATGCGGGAGTTAGGCTACGAGGTATATCAGCGTTGAGGTTGCTCGTTGAGAACCACACATGCAATCCCCTGTGCATGCGCCATACGGAGAAGATTGGAGGCGAACGAGAGTCTGTACCTGACAGACTTACATCCTTATTGGACTACTTTGATCATTGGTGATGGTGTCAACAACCCTGTGTTTGTATCTGAGGCAGCACAAGATTCTCAGTACTTCTTAGAGTTGGTTGAGCAGGTTCAAAGTAGTGATCCTGCCGTATTGCGGAGCGCTACCCGGGTTCTAGAGGAACATCTGCGTAATCCGGGCGATTCAGCTTTTGAACCCGATATTGTTGAGAACCCCAAAGGGAGACCACGCGGAAAGAATCACCCAAGTACAAAACGAAAGAAGAGTGGTTTTGAGCACACATACATAACTAATGGAATAAGTAGTATTTGATATGATATTAATATATAATGTTGGATCATTTTAATTTATAATGTTGGATCATAATAAGTTGCAATGTTTCAAATTGAAATAATATGTTGCAATGATTCAAATTGAAACAATAGGTTGCAATGATTCAAATTGAAATAATAAATATCATCATAAAACCAAAGTCATATATACCTAACAAAGTAATATCATCAAAAAATGTAACTACATAATACACCCATACATAACTAATGGAATGAGAACACTGAAATGCAATGACTACATGTCATGATGATGCTCGTCCTCAGCAGCGCCCCGTGCCCGATCTAAACGCAATGCAGCATCCCAATCCCGAGCGAGGTCGGCCAACATCTCATATGCCAAAGAAGTGTTGGTTCGCTGGTCATTGTGCCGATCCTCCGTCAACGCTCTCGTGGCGTCAAAATGTCGGGCCATCCACTGCAAAAAGTCAGTTAGTTATGTTATGTTATGTATCAATAATATAACATATAAAATAGTAAACAAATAAATGATTATATTGCGTACATAGTGGGTGTTTGAAGTGTTGGCCGGGGCGGAATATGCGTCCTATCTGCAAAGAATGAGGGTAGGATGGGAATATGTACAAAACCAATCCATGTACTCCCTCGAACACTCTCCGCGACGAGTAACCCGTCTCAACCGTGATACGTTGAGACCCCCCAAGATATGGCGTGAACCGCTGCCATGCGGACTCGGCCACCGAGACCGAGAACCGAACCTCATACCTCTTCGGGTTGCACGGTGCGTATGCGAAATCAGGGCTGAATAGGAGGGGTAGGAATGACCTGAACAAAACCCAACTGTCGTATTACACGATCTGGGTTGTACGGCTCAATGATACCTCGATAACGTATGAAACTGACATACAACGTCCTCTGAATCATGGCAGCCTGGTCATCCCCATATGGCGTCCAGTCGACCTGAAAATGGATAAATGTAATAATTTCATGTTACTAACGTAGTAGTAATATATGAGAACATAATAATATATATTCTACTAATGCATTAAATATTCGTACCTCTGAAACCTGAAGGTTGTCCAAGCGTCTACGAATGGACTCCAGTCGGACGAAATCCTTGCCGACGATGTGATAATCCCACTTCCGTGCCCGGGGATCATGATCACTGAAGGCCAGCCCCTCTCGCTGTGGTCGGAAACACGGGAAGTACTCGTATATCCAGCACTGAAGGAGCGTAAGACACCCGGCAACCTGTTTGCTATCCGCTCTAGACGCAACCCCTAGCTGACGGTATAGGTACGCCAAAGCAGCTGAGCCCCACGAGTAAGTATGAACTGAATCAAGGTCATCCAGCTCAGTTATGTTCTGGGGCATGAGGCGGGAACCACTCTTATCAGTGAAGAGGGTACACCCAAGTGTCAGGAGGAACCATGCGCGAACCTGCACGTCAGCCGGACGGCCCTGATCCATGCAGTGATCGAAAATCTTCTGAACGGTAACGCCACCGTTCCTCCAGACCCGTGACTGCTCACATAATAACTCCTCACGAGTCAAGCCGAGGAGCTCCTCAAACCGTACATACAACTCAGAAGTCGGCAAAACAGCACTAACAGTCCGACCCTCAATAGGAACACGTAGGATCTGCCAAACGTCATGTAACATGATCGTCATCTCTCCAAAAGGCATGTGAAACGTGTTCGTGTCGGGCTGCCAACGCTCTACAAACGCTGTAAGCAATGGAAAGTCAAGGTGCCCAAACATAATCCCTGGTAGCTGGGCAATACAAGATCTATCCAAGCGCTGCAACGACTGCTGCGGGAAACCCCAAATCAGCAACGGATCAAATGCATTGGAGCGGTTATGGCACAGCATAACATCCCTAGCACGAGTATCGAGGTATATACGGGAGCCGACGTGCCCCCGCCAACTAGGAATCAGGGTACCGTCAAGTGGGCCCCCAGGCATCGCCTCGGTAACTAACCACGAAGTATCCCTAGCAGCTCTAGCCCTGCTCGACAGCCTACTAGATCCGGAACTCGACCCCGAAACAAACCTCCCTCTACTACCCTTCCTCACAGGCACATGGGAGGCGGCTTCACCCACATCAGCTCCATCGTCATCTCTCATAACATGATCTAACTCCTGCTCGTCCCCAGGTATCCCATCCAAAGACTATCGGGCGCGTCCTCGAAATAGGCATCCGGCTAGCCCGAGCATCAGTCCTCGCCCTCCTACTAGATGCATCAACACCACGAGATCTAGTGTGTCGTGGCGTCGATCCCTCAGGACCATCAAGACCCTAATAATACATTATGTTAATTATTTATTATTTATTTAATGTCTACGTTATTATATTGTAATTACTACTAACCTATAACCATTGACACTCTAATAATTACTTAACATAAGGAAAACTAATACTAAGATGCATTAACATTGGTGATGGTGTTAACATAATATTATTAAAATATATTAACATGCGCAAAGTAAGTAAATTAGGGCATTATTATATAACTATTCACTTTCTAATAATTAATTAACTAAAATTACAACAATAAATCATATTAACTTGCTAATATCATTAGTAAACATGCTAATAAAAACAAATACCCTACATAAATTAACATGTTAATAAAAACAAATTAACATGCTAATATCATTACAATAAATAATCGTAATATGCTACTAATATAAAATAATAACATGCTAATATCATTGAAATATTTTAATAATATAATAACATGCTCAAATCAATATATTAACTTATTATATAATAACTATTAAAATTAAATAATACTATTATCACATGCTATTAAACAATTAAATAAATTAAATCAAATAAATTAAATAATACTACCATGTTACTAACATGCATTAACATAATAATAATAAAACCTAATTACCATATTATCACACAAATTAACATATTAACTATTCCAATTAAATTAATATATTCAAATAACTATTGACATTAATTATAAAAGCCCAAATAAACACAAATTATTATTTTTAATTCAAACAGAAATTATTAATACATAAATTACGAACAAACATAAATTATTTAAAATAAACATAAAAATATAATTATAAAAAAACAGAAATTAATAAAACATAAACATAAATTAAAAAAAAGAAAAAAAAACCCAAAATCCCCCCTCCCTGCCGGAAAACACAAAGAACAAAAATTTTTTTTTTTTTTTCAAAATGCGGGGGCAACGGACGGAAATTCCGTTACCACCGCAGTGGTAACGGACGCCTTTTACCGTTTACCGCAGAGGTAACGGTTCGGATCTACGTTACCTGCGCGGTGGTAACTGGAAAAGTGATCCGTTACCATAACGGATCACTTTTCCGTTACCACTGCCGAGGTAACGTAGAACCGAACCGTTACCTCTGCGGTGGTAACGGTAAAGGTGTCCGTTACCACCGTGTGGTAGTAACGGATTTCTTATCCGTTGCCCTGCATTTACGAAAAAAAAAAATTTTTTTTGTTCTTTGTGTTTTCCGGCGACGAGTGGGGCAATTTTCCGGCAAGCCTACGTTGGTTTTGACCACAAATAACTACAAAACTAACCTGATTTGAAGATTCCCCGATTTCCTTTCCCTTCTTCCTTGGGCCCATTCTTTTTCCGGCGTGTTGTGGTGGTGGTCGGCGTCGGTGTCTTCTTCGTCCTCGCTCTCCGGTGGTCGCCGGTACGGCCTTCCTCGCCCTGGTGGTGGTGGTTGCCGTGTGGTGGTGGTTGCCGTGTGGTGGTGGTGGCGGGGCGGTGGTGGTGGTGGTGGCTTTGGGGGTGGTGGTGGCTATGGTGGGAGTGAGGAGTGAGGAGTGAGAGTGAGAGAGTGAGAGAGTGTGGGGGTATGGGGTAGTATTTGTAGGGGGTAGTTTAAGAGTATTTAAAAAAAAATACGGGCGATTTCAAGTAAATACGGGCGGTATTTAGTAACCCCCTTCTTTATTTCATTGCACTAAACTGGGATGTGTGAACTCGGAACTAACTGAATCAAACTTGAGCTTTAGTCGCTGTTATCAACTGTTTTGTGCCAGATTGAAAATGAATATGGACCGATGGAGTATGAAATTGGTGCTCCTGGTAAATCTTACACTCATTGGGCAGCCAACATGGCTTTGGGGTTAAGAACTAGAGTCCCATGGGTAATGTGCAAGCAGGATGATGCTCCAGACCCAGTTGTAAGAACTATTGAAACTTATTTACTTTGCATTCTACTACTCATCCAGAGTTCTGCATTCTTGTAACCTGCTTTGATACGTCTTAATTTGGTGCTACTTCGTTGTTGTTATCTGAAAATGGTATTAAAATTTATGTGGCATTGCACATGGGTTTAACTTAGTTCTTTCCTTTCTCTTTTCATGGTTGCACCTAGGAGAATTGCTACTATTATTGAGTGACTTTCTAACTCTCTTGTTATTGTTTTTCTTGTTTAAAAGTTGCTTTTTAGTGGTTGTTGTGAATTGTGATATTGGCTTGTGTGTGTGTTGAATTTTGCTTGTCATTTTGATAGTGTAATGTAATCTTGGTTTGATTATCTGAGTAGGATTGAGCTTGTGAGTGCAAATGGGATTTTATGTTATGGAGAGATTGAGGGTAAATTCTAGTTTTAGATTTTTTTTGGTTATTACCTTGAGCTTGTGAGTAGTTGTGAGGATTGCTAGGCATTGTTTGATGAGGGGTGCTCCGTGATTGCATGCAATGAGCTTCATATATAGTGATAATCACAATATATGTTTTTGTTTGATGTGAAACTGATTGTTTATGTGTACAGGTTGACCCAACCAATAACCTTCCACTGGAGTGCATGATAAGGAGAGTATTTACAAATTCAAAAGGGGATGATTGCCTGCTTTTGTTCCCAGTCGATACGTAAGTAATGATCTATATTAGATATATGAGCTCTTCATGCGTCATCTTTTCTACCTCTGTATGTTATGAATAAAAACGTTTGTATTTGACAGGCCTGTTCAGATTTTGAAGACCAATTTGGTTTATCAACACATGATGTAACTGAGTGATATGTGTCATCAAGTTAGAGATATAATCCAGCTTATCTCTGTTTAGTTTTCCTAATTTTTGCTCTAATGCATATTACTAAACCTCTAGTTACTCAATGGAAGTGACTAGGAGCCTAGAATTAAAACTCTAATTTCCAATTCTATCTACCAATAATTTGAAACTCTTGCTTTGAAACAATGACATAGTAGCACTGTACAGCAGTTTATGTGATATTTGGTTCTTCTATTCTTTTCTTTATTATCTATCCTTTCCTTTCGTGTATCAATTTATCTTTGATTAGACTGAAGACATTAAGAAAGTTAGCTTTTCTATCTGTAATTGTTGATGGCTCTTTTTTATATTGTATTTTTATCCTTTTTTTAAAATTAAGTTCCTAAATTTCTTTGAACTTAAATTATAGGCTAGTGATGAAGAAGAGGAATCCGTCCTTCCTACTGCAGCTTATGCACTTGCAAAAATACATATGCATTTGGTACATAGTGGGTATGATTCAATAAATGAGCTCTTCTTGCGATACCATCCTCTATCGTTGTTTATGACTTTATGTGCATTATTGGTTGTTCTGGGATTGTATACCTAAAGCTTGTGGCTATATCTGTAAAATTGTAAAATTGTGTGTGTTAGTAGTTGATGTGTTTTTATTTGTTCTTGATAATTTAGGGATTTTGATTCCATGTCTTTTAATTCTTGAATGTCTTCTGCATTTTAGATTTTGGTAGGTTAGTTTGACAATTAAACATAATTTATCTACTAAAAGAGTTAACTGCCAAATTCAACAGATGGTGCAACTTAGAGCAGACACTTCTGCATTCTAGATTTCGTTTTAGGTTTCTTTGTTAGTTTGCTATATATAACCATTGTCGTGTTGTCTTACGGGTTGTTTTTATGTATATAAATGATAATGTTTATAGATTATTGGATTATTCATTGTAAAGTAGTCATTTGGATGAATCTAGTCAATTAGGTATGTGGTAATTTGAATTAGAATGCTCAATGTGGAATTGGATTTGAGGACCCGATCTTTTTTGCTTTTATACAATTATTTCTCCCCCTATAGAGCAGAAAACTAGGCCTCTTAATCCATCCCTCACTAGAGGAAAAAAGCCCAAGGGCTGCGGTCAAAAAGGGCCCAAGGGCTGCGTTTTTTGACCGCAGTCATTAGACTAGCAGCCCTTGACATTTAGGAAAGGCTGCGGTTTTTAACCGCAGCCCTTAGCGCGTTAAGGGCTGCGGTCAAGGAAAAACCGCAGCCCTTAGTGGGTTAAGGGCTGCGGTTAAGGGCCCAAACCGCAGCCCTTGGTGAGTTAAGGGCTGCGGTTTTAGCCCTTAACCGCACCCTTAACCCACTAAGGGTCGCGGTTTTTCCTTGTGACCTAAAAAAAATAAAAAAAAAAAAAATTTTTTTTTTTAAAATTTTTTTGTCCTAAATGTTCCCAAACAGTTATATATATATTTAAAGTATCATTTTTCATTATAAATTATGTTTTTTACACGAATATAGAGAAAATAATAACTAAATTACATTAGTTCGAGGCTGCCCTCGAATGTTCGAATTGCAATATATGAGCAGGATCACAACCATCAAAAAATAACCAACCAAAGAACAGCCATGAAGACATTACAACAACTCCACCAAGATCAGCATCCGAATCCCTCAAAAGTAAATTTTCTAGAGATGATAGAACCTGGCAAATAAAACCAAAACCGCTATAATTTGGAGTTGAAACTATATCTATGCAAGTACTACAAAGCAGAAGCTGGACAGACCCACTCCACAAGAACAACTTTCAATTTGTTGATGTTGTAAGTACATGGCGACTTACAATACAACAACAAATGACTAAACAAATGGCTAGCGAGTGGGGGTTGCAGGAATGGGGGCGACGGGGGGGTGGCGGGGGTGAGGGCGGGGGTGGGGGTAGGGGGGGGGAAGCAGGGGGTTGTCGGGCTGTGCTAGGGGTGTAGCAGGGGGCAGCAGGGGGTAGCAGGGGGCGCCCGGGGTGGGGTGGGGGGCTAGCGGGGGGGTTGCGGGTCAGGGGCGGGGGGGGTCTTGGCGAGGGCCGGGCAGGGGTGGCCGGGCAGGGGGTGCTGGCGGGAGTCTTGGCAGGGGTCTTTGGCGGGAGTCTTGGCGGGCAGGGAGTGCTTGCAGGGTGCTGGGCAGGGTGTCGGGGCGGGGGGGGGGCAGGGGGAGGGGAAGCGGGGGTGCGGGGCTAGCGGGTGCTAAGGGAAGTGCGGTAGGGGCTAGGGGCGCAGCGGGGTTTAGGGGGCGGAGTTTGGGGGGGGTGGGGTGTGTAGGTTAACATAGAGCAAAGATATACCGCATACCTTCCCCCAATACTTGCTTATTAATGTTTTAGTTTAATCCCATGTGTCTAGCTTCCATACATCCTTCTATGTCAATGGCGTTCTCGAACCCAGCTCCATGAGAGGATTCATCCATGAGAAAACAATACCTATCATAACAAAAAAAAATGGTGTAAGAAGGAAATAGAGAACGGAACATTTGAGACATCAAGAATTTAAGTTCTCTTGATGTGTATCATACAAAGAATAATACAAGCAAGCCACAAAAGCACTAGTACCTAGTCCCTTCGCATTATGAAGATTTATGAATTAGTGGTCTTAAGAATATAGTTAAAGTTCAAAGTATAAATTAAGATTCCACTGACATCATACATATCAAGATATAGTATATGAGAAGAAAAACATGTATTAACATCCCCTTATTACACCGAAGTGAGTGTAACATTCAAGGATCGAAGAAGCAGCTAATTTATAAAATTAATCAATGATACAGATCTAGCTACAATAGTTTTAAAATTGAGTGCTCAATCAAAAGTCCAACTGGATATTTCTAAGACTAAAGAAAGAGGGAAAAAAAACATACTGGAGAGTAGGTTAACATGCCATTCTGGACAGATTTGCTCTCCGCCCAGGAAGTTCCTCATACTCACTGTATTTCAATTGGTTCATCTCTTACAGAATTAGCATTTCCCATCCCACAATTCACCAAAAGCTAACATGAATCTGAACTATTGACCAAATGCAACTAAATAAATGAGTTATAAGTTGTATAAATTTAACCAACATGAACTATTATAAAGTATTAGACTATTAGAAAATGATGCAAATCATGAATGCACAAACAGTGGTGTTTAAAGAATGATGCATCTTCATTATGTGGTGTCGCTAAATGTGATGCTGATTTGAATGTCTGTTGTCCTTCAGCATTGGAAGTGAAGAAGGGGAATTGACGTAGTCGGAAAATCTTAGAGAAAAGCAAGCGCTAATCTCAGTCAAGAACAGACAGATTTACAAGCGATAAATCTGTAGAAAATCCGGAATCCACCAGAAAAAGATTTAAACTCTGAAATATTATTAAAAGTCGAAAAGCTGCTCCAAATAATGACCTAATGTTGTTTAAATACTCAAAACAAAACCCTAATACGAAAATAAGGAAATATTAAAATCCGAAAATACTTAAAGTGCTGTTTTCGGGCCCTAAACGACCTCGGATGGCTTAAAAAGCTTGTACGTCATGGCGTAGCGATGGGTTTGACTCGTTGGCCCGTTCCGCTTCCAGAAAGGTATCACAATAAGCAAACGGACTCTGGAGGACTAATTAGTGGAAATCATTTCAAGACTTTTGTCGAACTTCTTCGCTAACCTTCCTACGTCAGGAATAAAGTGGTTGGGTGTAAAAGTGCTTGCTTGGTGATGCAATATGCAAAGTACTGTTGTACTGGGAAGTTCTCAGATCCTAAAACCTGCAAGCCAACAGTGTTTGCTAATCTGTTTAAGGCCATTTATCCAAAGGCTTACACTTATGCCAAAGGCTTTCAACCTAAGCCAAATGGATGAGAACAGATGATATGATTAGAAAAAGACAGCTACGTGAGAAGCCTTACCTCTGAAATTAGCACTATCTACCCATTCAATAATTCATCATCAAATTAAATTGAAATTAAGCTAAAGATTAGAAAACTAGACCTGAAAACACGACTACCCACATTGGCAAACGAAGGAGTAAATTATCATCTAACAATTTTTTTCTTAGCACAGAACATAATGAAACACTTTATGTAATACTGAAGCAAGAACATAACTATTTAAAAATTCTAACAAGAACAAAAAGAAATTACCAGCAATGATAAATAGCCTTTTGAACTGAAAAACTTTGGATGATCCTGCCATCTTTGATTGCCAAATTCACTGCATTCACCCCCAATATCATATACATTTGTCGAGACTTTGCTTAAATCAAAGAATGAACTATTACTGTGATTCTGATAACTGTATTTCAACAACTCAACTGAACTCGAGTCCGAAAATGTGGTATAATTCTATTATATATTTTCAAGAATGGCAAGACTTTAGGTTTTTCTTCGAATTAACTTCGATTTTAGAAATGCGAAGATTGGTAAAGATGCAAATAAACGTCTTCTTGTATTATCGGTGATTTCTTATTAGTTTTAGTTTTCTACCCACATGATAAAACTTTTAGTACTTAAATAAGGTTATTAACTTATTATTACCAGAACATGCATTACAAATCTCCAAACATCCCAAAATAGACAGAAGAATTTCTACCCACTAAAATGAAAAATTGAAGACTTGGAGATAACACCAAATTACGAGAATATGACATAGATTATTCATAAATTTAATAACTCAAAAGTTGAAGAAAATCACATCTCATAACATAATGGAAAAATGAATAAGAACTATATCGTCGCGCGAATAAGAAACTAATCCCTAACTATTACAACATTCACACACTAATCAACAATTAAGAGCATAAAAAAAAACTAAATTCTACAAGAAAAAAACCCATAAAAAACAGAGAAAATGAAATAATCCAAGAAAGAACCCGAAATCGAACCCGGGGAAGAGAACCACCAAAGAAGGAAGAAACAGAGGAGAACAAGGAGAGGAAAATCATGAAGAACAAGAGACCAACTGTGACGAGAACTCGAAGAGCCGATGAAACGACGAACTCGAAAGCCAATTGAACGGTTGATGATGTTGTTATTGTTTAAGAGAGCAGGAGAGGGAAAATTGGAGATGGTTGAGCATGAAGAAGATGAAGGAGCCGAATAGGGTAGAAGATGAGAAGCCGAATGGAAATCGTAGCACCGACGCCGCAGAGTCCGAGTTTGGCAGGCGTCGGTGCCGGCATGTCGGAGTTGTTGTTGAAGTTGCGGGGAACGCGCATGGGTTTAGGAGTCGCCGGTTGAGCGTCGCCGGAGTTGATGAAAGAAATTCGGCGCCTCGTGAGAGAGAGGGAGAGGTTAGAGAGAGAAAGGGGGGAGGTGAGACGATTAGAAATTTAGGTTAGTGTTGTGGCTTTGACGCTTTGTGCGTGGGAATAGATTGGAGGGAGTTTATTTCGCATTTGGGCCCCTCAAGGGCTGCGGTTAGCCCAAAAACCGCAGCCCTTTATCTTAAAGGGTCAGCGGTTTTAAGGTTAACCGCAGCCCTTCATATTAAGGACTGCGGTTTTCAATAAACCGCGGCCCTTCTTCTGCCCCTTGTCTTTTTTTCCACTAGTGCCTCTGCACTCCCCCTGCCCCCCCCCTCCCGTTGCACTCCCCCTGCCCGCCCCCTCCCTGCACTCCCCCCCGACCAGCTCCCCCTCCCTGCGCTGCACTCCCCCGACCCAGCCCCCCCCCCTGCTACTCCCCCGACCCGCCCCCCCGCCCCTGCTGCACTCCCCACGACCGGCCCCCTCCCCGCTGCACTCTCCCATGACCAGTCCCCCTCCCCTGCTTGCACTCCCCCTTGACCAGGCCCCCCCGGCCCTCCCCCTGCTGCACTCCCCCTGAAAACCCCAGCCCTCCCCCCGAAAACCCCCGCCCTCGCTGGAGATGTCAAACCTTGCTGGAGATGATGTTTTTTCTGACTTTCAAGTCTCCAATTCTCCTTTATTACCTTGGTGGAGGCTGTTAAACTGCTTATAGAGTTAAGCTCGAGGGCTAGGGCTTGACATGTATAATCGTGTGTTGGCCTAATATTGTACTATTATGTGTTCCTCTGAGATAATTGTACATTTCTTTATTTGAGCTAGTTGTTTTGGTCTATCTTACATTTCTTATATCTGAGCACTAGAGTTTCACTGTTTTTTTTTTTGCGTACTAAAGATAGAATTAGTTTGATTTCTAATCATGAAATAGCAACATTCTTTCAGTTTCTTTGAAATTTGACATCTCAGTTACATACTGATCTGGATGTCTCATGCTGAAGTGATACTGATATGGAATACATAGAGCATACCCATGGTAGCAGGTAGCTCCAACTTGCCGGTTGATTCAGAGATTTTGGTTTTATTTGTCATCACTAGAGAAGTTCTTTGTGTAATTCAGTTATTATTTTCTCTATATTTGTGTACGAAACATAATTTGTAATGAAAAATAATACTTATATATATATATATATATATATATATATATATATATATATATATATATATATAAAACTGTTTGGGAACATTTAGGACAAAAAAAAATGCAAAAATTTTTTTATTTTTTAAATTTTTTTTGGGTCACAAGGGCTGCGGTTCGGGCAAAAACCGCAGCCCTTGGTGGGTTAAGAGGCCGCGGTTAAGGGCCAAAACCGCAGCCCTTAACCCACCAAGGGTTGCGGTTTAGGCCCTTAACCACAGCCCTTAACCCACCGAGGGCTGCGGTTTTTGCCCTGACCGCAGCCCTTAACGCGCTAAGGGCTTCCTAAATGCCAAGGGCTGCTAGTCCAATGGCTGCGGTCGAAAAACGCAGCCCTTGGTCCCTTTTTGACCGCAGTCCTTGGGCTTTTTTCCTCTAGTGGTCTCGTCTAGAATACGAGGTTTGTTTGCACTGCTATATCTGTTTTTTTTAGTGCAAAGCACTTTATATATCTGTTGTAGACACTATTTTCACATCCGCCAACTTATTTATAATCACCCAATCATATGTTTAATCCTTGGGAATTCAACCCTACTTGTTCTACTCCTATTAAGTCCAAGTTTGAAATATTTTCTTACATAAGTTTGATTGCAACCTATGTAAGGGAGATGCATAACACTTATGATCCATGTTGACTTGGACCTATCTTTCAAAATCAATTTCATCAAATTCATTAGCATCATCAATATTTACCAAACACATTGGTAGTTCTTCAATAGCAAATGTCAATATTAGTAAACATTTTCTTATAAAAAAAAAATATTAATAGACATTTACATCTCTAATTTTTTTTTTTATTCGGTAATTTACTGGCCTAAGTAGGCTCAGCCCTCATGAGCTAGGGGGTAAGAAGGGGATCCCAACCCATAAAGAAACTTTCATAGACTGAAAACTGGGGATTTATACCTAGAAACAAATATCCACACAAACACCCCATATTTGGGGTTGATGAGAAAACTGGGGATTTATACCCAGAAGCAAATATCCACACAAACACCACATACTTGGGGTTGATGAGAGTCGAACTCCCGACCATGAGGTTGGGAGGTGGGAGCTCCAACCATTGGACTCCCACATGATTCTCACATTTACATCTCTATTATATATGAGAACTCATGACCTTTTGGTGTCCACCCTCTTTACCCAAAATACCCCTAATAACTAAACAAAATTACTAATTGTATTCTCACATTTTTTTTAGAAAAAGGAAAAAAAAGAATCTCTACAACTTACATCTTACATATGCACTAGTAAAAACAAAAAATAGAACAATATTACTTGAATGACGATTAAATTAAAAACTTTCACAAAATCACTTACATACGATGTCACGCATGCATCGCGTGTAAAAGATACTAATATTTACTTATTTCAAGCTCACATATATTCAACTCACAATAAAATAATCTACATTTCCATCATAAAAACTATTCCTTATTAAGTTATTATCATATCACCAAATATTAAAAAAGAAGCTTCAAATTTATTTTTTCAAAGATGCATAAAAAAAAAAGTTACATAATTTGGTCCTTTCAAACGTGATTAGCGGGACATAACGACATTAACACTCCAATCACCATTCACCATTCACCATTCACCATTCACCATTCCTTTATTTGAAAATTGCATACCGTTTGACTCTGTCTACCCTCCACAGAATCATTTCATTTTTAATATTCCTTCAAAGTTCAATCTATTAATCAAAATTCCCCAATTCAATTTCTCAATTAACATTATCTACTGCATTACTATATGATTGCAGTATTATCGCATCTTAATCAATTTTGTTCTTTTCATTCAAAAATTAGGGTTCAGAATCAAATTCAATAATCGAGTAACCATTGTCGTTGACTTACCACGGAATTCAAATCAATAGTTTTCACCACCTTCAACTTTTTCCCCCAATAATTTTGCTTCAAGATCCGAAATTTCTTACTTTCTCTCTCCTCTTTTGTTTTCGCGATCCGAAAATTCTCTCGATTGACGATCTTTTTGGTATTCGTCGAAATCTTGAAGCTTTCATCTTCGAAATTCTGGAAAAAAAATTCGAATTTCCAGAATTGGATTTGATAGCAGGAATTTCGATCAATTGTTAGTGGAAATTAAGAGGAATTTAGAGAAATGAGTAGTGATAAGGATGGAGTAAAATTAGACGACGAACAAATAGCAGAATTAAGGGAGATTTTTCGAACATTTGATCGAAACAATGACGGAAAACTAACTCAATTAGAGTTAGGGTCGTTGTTGCGATCATTAGGGTTGAAACCAAGCGAAGATCAGTTAGAAACCCTAATTCAAGCAGCAGATAAGAACAATAATGGAATGATAGAGTTTTCAGAGTTTATATCATTGGTATCACCTGATCTTATTCCAGCAAAATGCCCTTATAGTGAGGATCAACTGAAGCAGCTATTTAAGATGTTTGATAGGGATGGAAATGGCTTGATTACTGCTGCCGAGCTCGCTCATTCGATGGCGAAGCTCGGCCATGCTTTGACTGCTGAGGAGCTTACTGGTATGATTAAGGAGGCTGATACTGATGGTGATGGTTGTATTAGCTTTCAGGAATTTTCGCAGGCGATCACCTCCGCCGCCTTTGATAATTCATGGATTTGAATCAACCTGGTGTCTGGTGTATGCTATTGATATTGCTGGTCTGTGAGTATTTAGACCTTTTTTTACTTTCATTGAGAGATTAACATGATTTTGTCAAGGAATTTGGTGTTGACCTTTATTACTATATATCTTATCAATTCCAGTTTGATTAATGTTTATGTAGATTGTGTTATTCAAGTTTTATGGATCACATGGAATATTTGGAATTCTGTTTGTATATATACATACCACTGGTTTAAATTAAATGTTTTGGTGGTGTTGGTTTGTTTCATGTGTTTTTTTTGTTTAAGTCTTAGAGGCGAAGCTGTTATGTTCCGGAAATTGAGCTGTGTGCAAGATCAAATTTGCCAATTAGTTGATGATAAGTAATCCGACTCTTCTATAATCGGTATGCTATTAATAGTAGGGATGTTGCTTTTGATTGAATCACTGTGGGACTCTGCATAGATTATGAATCACTAGTATTATAATCTAGAGATGGTTGCTTAATCTGATGGCCTAGTTGGAAGAATTAAACTCTTTTGCAGTTATGCTATGTGATGTATTCTTTGTCACACTGTAAGCATTTAAATATCGAGGCTCTAGTCTACTTTTGACTGATAAATATACAAACAGAAAAGCAAGAATTCCATAAAAGGATACAACTCTCCTTGTTCCTCTGTAATGTATTCCCTCTAAATTTTGAAGCTGCTTCTTTGTAGAGCAACAAAATATCAAGACCATACTCATAAAGAATGAACATCTTGCGTGCAATCTAGAATAATATTTTTTTTCTTCAATGTTCTATCTGATAATTGCAACAAGATATCTATGCATGCTTCATAGTACTCTGTTATGATATTGAAGAATTAATGATGAAGCGTGCTGAGGTTGCATCTTTCTATCAGTATGTACATAACAGGATACTAGAAGTGGAAAGAGCGATAATTATTTTCTTTTAGTAAAAGTGGAGAAGGATGTTTTTTGTTTCACCCACAATAGAGCTTCCCTTTAAGAGGAAGTGTGGCAGCAGCTCCCTCTCCAGTAGTTCAGACTTGAGTTCATCAGCTTCTCATTCAAGGTACTAGTGAAGTAGAGTTGCTAAGATTGTCAGATTGGCATAAGTTAGCAATGGTTCACTTCCAGATGTTAGAAAGTGGGCTATACGTAGCAACAAATCCCCTTTCAATGTCCAATACCATTTCTTTTGTGGTGTGTCTAGACGTTTAGTGACCTGAGAAAGTTATACAAACATCCCATTTCTGTTTAGGGATATACACATCTCGAGTGCTTGCTTGGTTAGCTATGCCAAGCTCCTTAATTCATTATTTCAAGGTTTTCTTTGTCATTTTTTTTTTACTTTAGTTTTTAGGGGGAGGTGTAAAAGACTAATTATGTAGTTGAATGTTTTTGAGCGGTAGGGAAAAAATGAAGAATCATTTTTTGCTGGAGTTGTTATTAGGAGTTACGTATCTATTTCCTTGGCTAATGATAGTTGGTGCTACATGCACTTCCTCCAATGACACCTGTAGAAATGCTGATGATACACACATTTGTCTTCCTTGGCATCTTCGGCACAAGCCTTTCCCGAAACTGGTAGGTTGTTGAAGGATATAGTTTAGTTGTATGTTTTTGTCTTGGGTACAATTATCACTGTGCCTTAATTAAGAGCATGAACTTGTCATGGTGAGTCCTATAGTTGCTCGATGAGGTTATGGCATTGATCCATCAGTGTTATTGGTCAACGAGCAATGCTCCACCCATACATGTCTGGCTAGCTGGATGTGAAGATAGAACCCCACCAGCCGTCGCCATCACAACCATATATGTAAATTTCATGGGTGATACATCACAACTTTCATGTCATGCATAGTCCATCGGCAATGTTGACATTTACTCCTATGCCAATAACTTTCTTGAATGAATCTATCATTGAGCAAAAGCTATCCGTAATGGTTCATAATGGATGACCCAATGCCTTAATGTCCCCGGTCTAGGGCTCTTTGGGTTATTGCCAAGACTCGTGACCATATCTCTGGCAGTAGTACCAAAGACGATGGATGGTGCAGGCAATTTAAGTGTTGATGGTTTTCGGCCCAGTTCTGATCACACCTCCAGCAATCAGCAATCGTCAATGGGATTCGCCAATGAATTGGAGAGGTTTCCAAAGCATTTGACTGTGAAATGGATGTAAATGTCTTTGTATCATACAGCTCAGGATGTTGAACAGGGGATGAGGGAGTAAACATGAGAAGAGATAGTGCAGTCAACAAGGGAAAAAAGCCTCTTGTTTCTTCTCTAGTTTAATGAAGAATTGGCCCAGGTTATGAGGACCACTCACTAGCCACTACTTTTATTAATTATACCACAAGTAACTAAATTAATATTCTGCCATATTAGGTTTTTCTTGACATAGGTGCTCAGAAACTTTCTATAAGTATTTTAAAGACAGTGGAGCCGCTAGTAATAGAGAACCAATGACCTTTGAACCTTCAAATGACATTAAATTGACTCTCAACTCATTATTGACTTGGTCCGTATTAAGTACTTCTATGTGCCTACCAATATCCTTAAATAATTTCTTCAAAGTAACTACTTTGAACTTTAGTCAACCTTTTTTTGTTGAACATGAAATTTTAGTCTACCTTACTAGAACTCATTGTCTCGTATAAAGCATATCTAATTTAAATTGCTACCCAATCTTTAGCTATGTAATCATATACTTCCTCTGTTTTGTTTTAAATGCAACAAATGGGTATTATTTGTGAGATATAAAATATTTATTTGTCGCATTTAAAACGAAACGGAGGAAGTATGTATGTTCTCTGACTTGGAAGAGTGGTAAAATACTGTATTTTCAGATGTGATCCTAGTTAAATGTACACGTGAAGAGACGTTGTGAAGGAGACAACTGTTATTGAAAAAGATTTTTAGTTATGGGAAATCCTTCACTACAAAATGTTGGGAGAATATGAGTATTAATTCATATGGGAGGGACTAGGGAGTAGATCTTCAAGTTTTTGCCACCACTGCCTTGAATTTGGCCGTTTTCATGCTATAAAATAATTATGGACGGGTAAAACACGAAATTCTTAAGAAAATTATAGTTTCTTCTGTGTAGAAAAGATAGATATAAAGAATTAGATCATATTTTATAACACTGTAGAATAAACATTTGGACACAATCTATTCTATAGTATGAAGCACCAAGACATTCGAGCTTAATTACTTCTTTCCCTGTATAACGAGGGATTTCATCAAACCAAGCTGAGGTTGTCTTCTTGTATATTCTAACGTTAAAATTTTGAAATAATTAAGGAAAAAAAAATTAGAAGATAACTATTTATAATGAAACAATTACATAATTGGCAAATCTAGTAATTAATAGAGGTAGAGCTAGGGTGTTTAATTAATTGATGAGCAGGTTCTGTTTTTGTGACATATGAGTACACCTGCTTTCTTTGTCATTGAAGCCACTAGTGAAGCTGGTCGTGCACTTAAGCTCATGGCCTTAGCGTATAGTGAGGATGATGCACTTCCAGAATTTACAAATTTTGCTCCATTCATAAACAAATCACCTTCTGACCTCCAATTCCATTTCTTCCATTCTTTTTCTGCTGCATTTTCTCGTTTAGTTACCTGTTACAAGCCATCCGACCATTCACGTTGTTAACATTTGACTATGATAAATTAGGTCGCACCGAATGGATATGGGGACAAAAACGGGTACAGGGACTGAAAACGGCAAATCTAAGATTATTACACAATAGGTATGAGATGCTATTAAGTTAAGTATCCGTGCTACATAGCACGTAACTTGAGTTCGGGATATGTTTGAATATGATTTAGACGGGGTAATCAAGTATGTGTCAGCTTTGCTAAGTCTAGGCACTCGTGCTACAAAGTTTCTTTTCTGAGTTCTTACATTAATTAAATATGTGGATGTTCAAATAATTTGTTTTGGAGACTTTATATTGTATAAACTGATCTGAAATAGAGTGTGTATTTGATAAGCTTTAGCCATGAAAAGCAAATGTTGCAGCTAAATTGAGACGTAGATGTTAATGTAATAAAAGGTCACAAAGTTGACGATTGGAGAATGAAGATCTTTCACCTCTTTAGTGAACCGGTTGTCAGGAGCTAGGAATCTGTTGCCTTGACTGTTGATAGTTGGTTCTGCACTTCCTCCAATAGCGTACATCTCCCATTTTGTGTAGTCATTATTCACCACATGAAAATATCCATGTCTACACCTACAAAGAAAAAGGATCAAATTCAAAGATAAAACAGAACATACTCCATAAGTCATACTCCATAAGTCATATACTATGTGTACATGTAAAGGAGTAAATACAAAGTATATGCTCATTGATTAGCTAACATATATACCTTGGCATTCTTTGAACAAGGCCCTCTCCAAAATGATTGAAAGCTATAGTAACTTGCATGTTCTTGTCTTGTTTATGATTATCATTATGCCCCAAGAGCATGACCTTGTTATGATGGCTCATGTAGTTGTTAGATATAGTTATGGCGGTCGAGCCACGAATGGCATCGATCAAGCCATCAGTGCATTTAGATAGAGAGCAATGATCCACCCATATATGGCGCGATGAGGTGATGGAAATCCCATCACCATCTGATCTACTTCTCCAACCATAATGTGTTGGGGTGTACCTCACATAACCAATACCTCCTCGTTTGCAATCATGTATGTGGATGCTATGTATGATGATGTTGTTGACATCTTCTATGACTATGCATGCTCCACCAGCAATATGCACATTAGCTCCTCTTCCATCAATGGTTTTGAAGGAATTAATCAACAACACTTGTTGGAGTTTGATCACCATATCCCTAGCAAAAACTATCCATAATGGTTTATCTTGGATAACACCATATCTTAATGTGCCTCTTTTAGGGTTGATAGCATCATCACTAGGATCTTTTACCATATAGATTTTGCCCTTTTTACCTCCTACAGCATTCTTACCAAAACCGATGGCACAATCAGCTAATTGCTGGCGGTTTTCGTCCCAATTCTTGTCACACTGCCAGCAATCGTCGATAGGATTCCCGGTCTTGCACGAGGCCGCGGCCAAATTTCTCCTAGACACATTGATAGCCCTACAAAAAGAAAGGACAATAATGTTGTAAGTTCAGCTACTGCAAATTACAACAGTTATTCATATTCTATAAAAATTTGTGACTGCCTTATGAGTTATGACTTAATAGCAAATAAAAGCAATTCTTGCATTATTTCTTGAACTGTTAGTATTAAATTTTCGACTTCAATTAGGATTATGTAAATGTAAATTTAAATGTTGTGCCATACTCTTGCACTTCTTGAGCTATTACTTCAGGATTTGGAACATGAATTGATTGAATAAAGGTGGGAAAAGATAGGACAGTGAACAAGAAAAGAAACAAGTGATGCATTGCCCTTTTTTCTAGGATTTGGAGTAGCATATTGGTATTTTGAATTAGGAGAAGCAAAGTTGTCATGAGGAAAATTGAAGGAATATGGCGAAGATTATAAAGGGGTTAAAAGATTGGTGAAAATAATTAGGCTGAAGATGGGATCATCATGTGACATAAAAGTATATGATATGTGAATGACTATAGTTTTGATGTGCTGCTTGAGAAATTAAAAGAACTTTGTCAACTTGATCATCAATTCATCATTGACTTAAGACGCATCCTAGATATATAGAATGCTTTTGTGCTATACATTATCTAAGTTATTCGTATTCTTAAGTTTATTTCTTGACGTTTTAGGCTAATAAGCACCCATAAACACGGATTTCATAATCAATCTTAGAGAAAACATATGGCTATATACTCAATCAAGAAATAATAGTGACATATATATATTATTTGGAATATCGGAAATAAATTTTCGCTTTTTAATCTGAGGGTTTAATTTAAAAATGTAATCCCATTAGGAAGTGGTGGAGGCGAGGAGGATGAGAATGGACAAAGTATATATGAAATATTTATATTGTAGTAAATTATTGGAAGTGCTCAAGTATGAGTCTATAATAGGATATCGTGATAATTAAATTTTAGATAGAGTGAATATTTTATGTACGCGGTAGACATGTTAAAGGTGACTCAAATTGAAATCTCAATCCTAATCCGATTGATTTAATAGATTACTCTTTTTTCCACTTCTTTTTGTTCCCGCTACTATGTTAAAGGAATTAGTATATAACTCTACTTTTGTTAGTCATACTTTTGATTAATGGTTGTGCTGTCGGCATGCAAACTTGATAGACCAAACCATATATCAGGGTGTGGACGTGTGGTCTTGCCCAAATATGTTGTGTCAAACCATTTTTGTTTTGGAATCATTTACCCCACTTGGCCCAAACTATGGACTAGACCAATGTGTTGGGCCAAACAAGCTAATTAAGGTTTTACTTACTATGGGACTGGTGGCCTAGACGTGCTTGTCTTATGTAGCGTGTAATTGTTTTTTTATTCGCTTTAGATGTAATGATTTAATGAATTATGATGTGGGTATGAGAGGATTATGTAATTATATAAAGGCTTGACGATACAATCTTTTCTCACGTTCAACATATCTAAATATGTCATCAAGTATTACTTCCCCTTAACCATGAATGATCAATACAAACATGTCATCGAGGATTAGGTGTAACTTCACCTTAAAACATGACAACAGCCTGCAATCATCACAAAAACCAGTAGAAGCCGACGACTTTGCATAGACGGAGTAACTTATTTCATAATTAACTCAAACTAGAACATGTGTTATTCTTCTAACCACAAGTTTTTGCTGGATAAACGTGTTTAATTAGACGTTATATTCGTTCAATTAAGTATACATGCATGAACTTAGCTTCTTTAGCATAAAGTCATATGTATACGTTCACATCGAGGCCGCGGCTGTAATAAGAATTCGTAGATTATATGGGATAATTCGCTCCATAAAACAAATAATGCACGTTAAAGACGTCACCACTCTACCATCTCAACCTCTTAAGGTATTGTATACTTGTATCAATTATAAATTAGCTTTATGAATTTAGGATAATACAGATAAATTGGTGCACGCCAATTACTTCTCATGTCACATAATCTTCATCATGTAGATGTGGTTGATGGACTGCTCTTTCCTTGCTCTTTAAGATATAATAATTCTTTCACTAACTTTTGATCAACTTGAGCGAGTGAGCGATTTCCTGAATGTTGAATGAACTAACATTTTTGCCCTTATCCATATAGTCACGAATTGGATCCACTATAATATTTGATAAGTAAGTCTTTTTTCTTTCAAATTTTTCTTATGATTTCATCAATTATATCTTGTTTCCCGAGGAAAACAATAAGATCACATTGCATTAGTGGTTAGGTAAGTTTTTGATTTTTTTGAAAGGGTAAGTTTAATGAGAATGACATGGAATGAGTTCTATTAAACGAGGGAGACCTCCCCTCCCATATGGACAAAAGCTGATTTGACAACGCCTTTTAATATATTAGTTTTTTGGGCGACAATGTTCATTCAAAGCTAATGAATTGGACTGGACTAGATTAGGCCAAGTAGGCCCAATACTATTCTCACCTAAAACTACCACTTTCCTTCCCCACCCGGACACCTCCTTCCCCACCCTCAACACAACCCCATCTCCTTCCCCAGCCCTCGAAAGGCCGAAACTACCCCACACAACAAACCCTTTGTAAAAAATTTCTTTGTCCCTCCTCCCCAACCCTTGCCCACTAGAAAGACCCACCACCTCCCCACCAGAAAAACCCCACCCTTTCACCCCTTTCCACCCACTCTTCCTCACCATCATCATCACCACACTACCCATATCAGAATCTCACCGCTCGACCACTTGAAATGAGTTGGGTTTGTCGGGTGGGCGTGGTCTTCGGGGCTGGGAAAGGGATTGGTTTTGGGATGGGCAAGGGGAAATTGGTAGTTCCGGTGGGTAGGGGTAGGGGTAGGGATGAGGAAGAGGAGATTTTCAGGTGGGTGAAGGAGGAGGAATAGAGAGGATAATGATAGTGAAGAAGAAGAGAGAGAGAAAAAAAAGGGAAAAAGAAAAAGTATTGAGGAAAAAAAAAGGAAAAAGAAAAGAAATAGTAAAATAATGAAGATTCCATAACTCCGGTGGAATCTCCATACTCCGATCATATTTATGCTACTGGTTGCACCTCGTGCTAAAGTTCATGCTACGCACTGCACCTGTCAATGATTGTGCAGCTCAGTGTACTTGAGGCATAGTTTATGTTGTTCTAGCCAATTAACCCATGTTTTAAAACCAGTAAACTAATAGCAAATACTAAAAAAAAAAAAGCAGAGTTGTCCATGTAAAAGAACATGCATATTGAACTACCAACAGAACACAGGTCCAAGGACTCTGAATGTCTGATAATGTTTGCTGAGAAGCTCCTAAAGAAACAAGCATAGAACATTACTCCTTAGTCCTTGCACAATTGTATCAGTCCATATTGACTGCAAGCGATGTCATCAAATGATGATTACTGTTCCTCAACGGCTCAACCTGTTGGTGACTAGGAGCTAAGGTGGTGTCTTCATCGGAAACTGAAACTTTCTTCAACATACAGTTATCAGTGAAGATTATCCTAGGAGTTGAGCTGCTGCTAGATGAGTAGTTACACCTTTTACCCTTGTCTGACATACCACCCAATCTATTCGATGTGCTTGCTTCTTCCTCGACAATAGTATCAAGCTCTTCATCTTCAATAGGGTCGTACACAACTCCCCCATCATCACTAGAATTTCCTTGGATTCTCTTAGCATGCATTGACATCAGAATATCATTTATCTAACGCTTAAGAATGAGGTCTTTCAGAGTAGGGGATGGACCTAAACATCTATTTTTTGATGAGTTTGAGTGCTGATATGGCATTGAGGAAAATGGTTTGTCATGAGAGCTTTGATTAGAGTCTAAGCAAATCCTTTGCTCTTCCATCATCGAGTTTTGGTAATAGTTTGAGGATGGACCTAACAAGCTGTTTTTAGATAAGTTGAAGTGCTGATATGGCATAGAGGAAGATGGTAGTTTGTCATGAGAGCATTGATTTGAGTCTAAGGTTATCCTTTGTTCCTCCATCCTTGAGTTTTGGTGATAATTCGAAGGATTAAACATCACCTGTTGTTCTCTAGCATTTGGTGTTTGAGTCATATATCTATCCATCACCTGAAAGTTACTTCTATCAGCATTTGGTGTTTGCTGCATCTGTGCTCCGCACTTTTGTTTCTTAAATTTTTCATTGGCATCTTGATGATGATATCTTTTCAGGGTCTCTGCATGATTAAAACACACTTCCTATGTGAGTGGCAGAATTTGTTTCATAAAAAAGATCATTGATCGATTAGAATAACATCTCAAAACATGCAAGCTACCAATTGGACTTGAATTGTTGGTTTGGTTGTTAGCAATCGAATCTTTCATGCTATTCAGGACCTCAACCATCTGCAAATTAAAGCATATATAACATGAGTATTGCTGAATAAGAATTTCATACAAAAGATCATAATTAGTAGAGTAGTATTAGGAGAATGGAATAGACGTAATGTGTGAAAGCTAAGAAGCATACCTGCACGCATCGAACAAATTGTTTGGGTAAGCCCAAGTCATCAATTGGAGGTAATTTCAAGTTTTCTGTTAGATTTTTTCCCTCAGCCACTATCCTGTAAAGAATAAAGACCATCATAAATGAGGGCATTACTAAGTCACTTGAACGAAGAAAGTCTTTCAGAAGTAATTGGACTTGAAAGTCAAAAGATGCAACTTTAAAATACACAACATTTCACAACCATGCAGTAGCCACAACTAAGCCTACTCTATGACCTCTTTATAGCTCAAAAGTAGCTCTCAAAATTCTTATTGATATGGAGTTTGGGAATGCACATGAAATACTCAAACCCAAAGTGTGTTAATAATACATCTGGAATACATATTAGGAAATCAATAATCACGCTCATCATTATTTATATTATGGATAATTGCACGAGTAGTTGTTATCAACAATAATAACATTAGATAAGCAAATTAATAGCAGCAATATTTGCCCCATGTAAGCAAAGGAACCATCCGATTCCAGGACCCAAGAGACAAGGAAACAAGCCGAAAAACCAGCTAGGTGTCTAGTATGTTTTCACCTATGGCAATCTAATAGCAGATCTTGTGCTGGAAACCCTTCACTTTTTTCAGCTTGGTTTTGCTCAGGCATTTTGCAGCACTCTTCACCAATTTATTAACATGCATAATTTTCTCAAATTTATACGTACTATTAATGGAATTTGTGAATGAGAGCCAACAATTTTTCAGTGAGAAACAACAAACCAAGTTGCTTCTTTGTATGCAATGTTCCCGAAAAATAAAGGAAAAATTGACAAGGGCGGTCCCAACTATGGCCGGTCCGCCATAAAAGGTCCTAACTTTTGATTATTCCACACCAGTCCTAACTTTGGGGGGTGATTTACAATAACGGTCCTAGCAGGTCACCTAACCTGCTACAACAGGTAACCTTTTGAAACCCCCACCCTTACCACCTCTGCCACCCTTTCCCCTGCACTGCCACCCCCTCCCCCGTGACTGCCACCCCCTCCCCTGCCATCGTAACTCCTCCACTCTCCCGCCTGCCTCCTCCCTCTCTCGCGTCTCTCCTTTCCCCCTCCCGCCTGCCTGCCGTCGGCCAGTTTAACCCCAAAATCGCCCCAAGACCCCATTTCTCTCGTGGCTTCTGATCTCTCTCAATCCCCTTCCTTCCTCATGTCAGTTGTTTTGGAAGACAAATCATCAGTCCTCTAATCACGTCAATAGAAGCAAAGCCTCCAATTTTGGTTTTCTAATTTTTCTAAACTCCATAAATGGAAATTTCCTCCTTAATTTTCTGATTAGTTTAGGAAAGCTGAAAACCCCAATTGTCTCCTCTCACTCTCGTGTCCCCTGTCTCTTGCCCAATTTCTCTTTCTTCGGGTCTGTTATGTTGATGTTGCGGCTCTCCTTCGGTGGTACTTCTGGTGGCGTTATGCCCCCTTTTGGCGCCACCTCCGCTGCAGGTTGCGCTCATTGCCTACCGTCTGGTTCAGCCATTGAGTGGTGTTGCTCTGCTTTCGAGGTTGTGTGATTGTTGCTCGCATTTTCTCTCTCCTCCTTGCTTCGCCATTATCACTGTTGTGTTGTGGGCACCGATGTGTGTTGGTGGATTTCGGGCTTGTTGTGGATGGATGGGGTGGTTAGGGGCGTTTCGGTGTGGATGGTGGTGTTTTGGGGATGAGTGGTGGTGTTTTCGGGGGTGATTGGTGATGGTTGGGAGTGGGTGGTGGTGTCTCGGGGTGGCTGATTTCGGGTTGGTGGTGTTTCAGAGTGGTTTGTTTCTGGGTGGTGGTGTTTTGGGGTTTGGTGGAGGTTTCGAGGTGGTTGTGGTGGTTGTGGTCGTTGGGTGTCGGTGTCGGTGGTTGTGGTTGGGTGGTTGGGTGTCGGTGGTTGTGGTTGTGGTTGTGGTTGGGTGGAGTTCGTGAATTAAGGGTGTGGTGTTTAAAAAATTACCGTTTAAACCGGTAGCCTGTCCACTTGGACTGTTATTGTAAAGCACCCCCCAAAGTTAGGACTGGTGTGGAATAATCAAAAGTTGGGACCTTTTATGGCGGACCGGCCATAGTTGGGACCGCTCTTATCAATTTTTCCAAAAATAAAACTCCAAACAAGAAGTTTGCAGTGAATTTGTGCCATGTAGCATATAAGTAGGTATTGTCATATTAGAATCCCGTAATAGAAGTCATTACATGCCACATGAATATAGGAAATGGCAGGGTTAATATGTAAACTCTAGTCAATCTCCAAGCAAGCTAACTAGTTAACTAATACGATTCTAATTCAAGACACAAATTCTGAAATTAAAGAAGATACAAGAGATTCCATTGCCAAAATTGCTGATGAAAGCCCCATTATACAAATGTTAAAACCTGCTGAGGAATATTTTTTGGAGCTAATGTGTTCTGCATGAAGCACAAAAGTGTTTATACCTGAGCTACAACGAATCTGTGTGACACAAGATCCTCATGAGATTGGGAGTTCCAAAACACAAGTGTACACAAGATTCAAGACACAAAAGCTGCAATAAAAGTGTATATAGAACTCCCAATCTCATGAGGATCTTGTGTCACGCAAATTCGTTGCAGCTCAGGTATAAACACTTTTGTGCTTCATGCAGAACACATTAGATCCAAAAAATATTCCTCATCAGGTTTTAACATTTGTATAATGGAGCTTTCATCAATAATTTTGGCAATGGAATCTCTTGTATCTTCTTTAATTTCATAATTTGTGTCTTGAATTAGAATCGTATTAGTTAACTAGTTAGCATGCTTAGAGATTGACTAGAGTTACACATTAACCCTGCCCTTTCCTATATTCATGTGGCATGTAATGACTTCTATTACGGGATTCTAATATGACAATACCTACTTATATGCTACATGGCACAAATTCACCACAAACTTCTTGTTTGGAGTTTTATTTTTCAGGAACATTGCATACAAAGAATTGAAGCAACTTGGTTTGTTGTTTCTCATTCAATAAAATTGTTGGCTCTCATTCACAAATTCCATTGATACTACCTCCGTCCCAGAATAGTCTGAACACTTTCCTTTTATGTTTGTCCCAAATTAGTTTGAACACTTCTTTTTTTGGCATGGTCCCACCATTAATATATTATTTCTTTTACACATCTTTGGCCCACACTCTACCTTTTATCAATAAAAAGTTACCCAACTTTCTCTCTCCTCTAATAAAAAATACCCACCAACTCCTATCACATCTACTTTTTAAATAAAATAACATTTGATAACCACACTACAACTTATCACCTTAAACTACGTGTCCCAACAAGTGTTCAGATTTTTCTGGGACGGAGGGAGTAGTACGTATAAATTTGAGAAAATTTTGCAGATCAATAAGTTGGTGCAGAGTGCTGCCAAATGCCTGAGTAAAACCAAACTGAAAGAAAGTGAGGGATTTCCAGCACAGGATCTGCTATCAGATTGCCATAGTTGAAAACATACTGTACACCTGGCTGGTTTTTCGGCTTGTTTCATTGTCTCTTGGGTCATGGAACCGGATGGTTCCTTTGCTTACATGGGGCGTCTTGGAGACCATACACAAAGGAAACAAGCATTATATTATGGGACGGACGGAGGAAGTATATAATACAACAAGATTCCATTTGGAGATAACAAATAAAGATAGATACTAAGTAACGATAATAATAATCATGTAAGATTTTTTTTAGTTTGATTGGTTTATGAAACAGATTTGTAGTCTAATCATATTTTGAAGCTCTTAACATATGTCTTATATGGCATAAGTTAGAAAAATCCTTTTACTAATATCGCTATTCATCAGTCCCACCACATAGCACATGTCTTGAGTTGACTGACCAAATCTCAAAACATTTGCAAACAAAAAGAGAAAATTTACCAGAGAGTTGAATGAATGGATTTATAGAGTTGGGCACAAAAAGTCCAGAGTTTTGAAGTGGAGTTTCTTCAGCAGGAAACGCTAAAACAAGTCCAATATAAGGATCTCCTTGACGATTTACCCTGTCCACAACCTCAATACCTCATGCATGGGATGTGTATACCATCAGCCAGTGGCGGAGCCACGTGGTAACAAGGGGTAGCACGTGCTACCCCTGTTTTTTTCAAAAAAAAAAAAAAAAAAAAAAAAAAATCGCAAAAAAATGCACGCGACCTAATACTCTTCAGCGCCGCTTCATTGCAACGTTTTCACTCTCTCAAGTCTCAAACTCAGTCACTCTCTCAATTCTCGGAGATTCTCAGTCGTCGGAGATCGCTCTTCAGCGTCGGTCGTCATTCGTCGGTCGTCATTTGTCGGAGTCTTTTCTCAACTCTTCAGCGTCGGTCGTCGGACAAAATGGTAAGTTTCTTTTTCCTCAAATTGTAAATCTAGCATCCTCGGAGTCGCCATTCTTCTTCAATCTTCATATTGTGTGTGAGTTAGGGTTGGATTTAATCGCAATTTAGGGTTTTTGAACTCAGATTGTTGGGTTTAATAGCAAATTAGGGTCCGTGGCTGTGGTGAAGCGGGGTTTTTTACCAATTCTGATTGAAGTTACAGCTTTGATTCAATATATACTCGTGGCTGTAATTGAAGTTACAGATCTAAATTGAAAAACGCATTATGCAGGAATTTATAATCTCATTGTTAGTTTATTCCCCTTTATTTCTGGGAGATTATTTCGTGTTTGATTTTTACTTATAATTTGCATTTTACAGGGAGACCCAAATCACATGGAAAGATCAGCAGAATATTAACAAGTCCAGTCAACTTAATAATCGATTTCATGAGCTTGAAGATGAGATTGAATTTGCCAAGGTATTTCTCTCTCTCTTACTTAGTCTTGAATTCTCCCCCTTTTTTTCGTTTATTGGGTTGATTTTGTATTTGGGTTTTTGATGTTTGGAATTATTTTTACTGGGTAGTAGGTATTTGATTTGATTACTGTTTTCTGGTTTATAATTGGTTGAATGCTAATTGATTGTTTTGGGTTTCATCATTTCATGCCATTAACTTGATTTTTTGTGGGTTTGTTAGTTGTTGTAATTTGAACGTGTGAGAAGATGACGGAACACCTGTTGAATACGTTAGTGAAGTAGGGAATTTGGATTTTGATCTAGGGTTTGAAAGATTAGTCACTTTTGGTTATGTAATTAACACTATAAAGTGTAATAACACAATGTGGAAAATTGAACATTTAGTTTTGTCAACAAGTTTCAACTTTAGGAGCAGGCAAGGATGAATATGATGGACTCAAGGGTGCAAAAGTTTGTATATGATGGTGATGAGCTAGATCTTTTTCAGAAATTTCAATCTTGATAGAAGTTGAATGATTTACTTAGACCAGTCTTAGTTTGGAAACTTAAATATAGCTAAATGGCTAAATTTTGCTGCTAAATAATTGTATTTTGCAAAAAAAAAAACAATTTGCTTTGCCTATATAATGTGATGGGTGAATGTTAGGCTTTCGAGCGGAAGTGAAGATTTAGAGATTGATAAAAAATAGATATAGTTGAATATAGGACAAGAAAAGTAATTTTTAAATTATTGTTGTTGTTACTGCTGCTGCTGCTGTTGATTGTAGGAGTTAATTAGTTTGCTGTTAATACCATGTTCATTTCACCTGAATTGATTAAGTGCATTTATGTTTAGATCCTCACCCTAACTGTTGGCAGTAACCAGTCACCTATGAACTGTTTTGTATTGAGACTATCACTTCCCTCTGTTTGTAGTGTAGCATGGTTGATTGGTTGGTGTTTGATCCTAGAGTATACGATTGGGGGTTCTGCAATTGCCCGTGGAATATCTCCAAAACTGGTATGAAATACATGAATTAATAATGCACGTTTACTTTTTTTTTTTTGAGTTTCTAGTAAAGTAAAGTTACGCTACCCCTGGTCCAGAATCCTGGATCCGCCCCTGCCATCAGCAGCATTAAAATCACGATCACCATCATGTCATATCAACGGCCATGATTTGCTGCTCACTTGTGATGATATTATATTGTGTTGAATGTTGATCAAATCAACAATGTTCCTTGGAATGTGGGTTGCCCAAGATTTACAGTTTACTGCCGATTAGTCAGCTCGTACACTTATTAAATATGTCAATGAACGACTTAACGGTCCTTTTTCTGATTGGTTGCACTGGTTAAGTGGGTATTGTGGGCACCCACATGAATAACGTGGTTTTATAAGGTGGTTTTTGAAGGAATATGCTCTTAGACATTCCCGTCAAATTAAATATGATCGGAATTATGACGTTAGTTTAGTAATCACATTTACTTATTAGAAGAGAATAATTGATAGTTAGTGGAACAATATTGAATATTGATTGGGCATACAACTAAACTAATATAATCCTATGAGCTATGAAGTCACACTTTGTAGCAAGCCAACCATTGAAGAAAGAAAAATATGCTCATTGTAGGCAGCCAAGAGGAGTGTGTTAAGGTTGGAATTGGTCTCTATTAAACCTATTCTCCTAGGGTTAAAGCAATCACAAGCAGTGGCGAAGCCAGGATTTAAAAACTACCGGGGCCAAGAAAATTAAAAGTCAAAATACATGTTCGAAATATACTTCAAAAACCAATATTCTTAATCAAATTGTCAACCAACCAAGTAACATTAAAAAAATTTCTATTTAAATTGCGTACTACGTACTTTCAAACTAGCGAAATCATAAATAAAAAGAGTTTAACTCAAATATTTTCTAAGCATCTTTTCAAAAATTCGCTAAGAAAATCATCCTCCATTCGTTTTCGAGGAGTGGTTTTGACAATGCTCATGAATAGGCAAAATTAACAAATTCTCATATATAGGATAAATTAATAAACAAATTCTCCTCAAAGAAAGTTGCTAACAAATAGAAAAAATTAATTAACAAATAACCAAACATAATTTCTCAATTGAACTTCAAACTTTTCAATGGAGTATAATAAAAAATCATAGAAAGGGCAAACTCATGAATTATACAATAAACAATATAAATTAAATTTAGAAGAAAAAAACTCACATGCATCATACTAAATTACTAAATTAGAATTGAATCATTAAAAATAAAGGAAGGATCAAAGAAGACATACCAATTCAATTAAGGTAATTTCAAGGGTTGAAAAATGAATCTTCTTGAGAATTGGGTTTTGACTGTTGAAATTTGATATTAGAAAAAAGTAAAGATTCAAGAAGGTCAAAAAATAATGGAGGATTTGAAGAAGGGTTTAAACAATTTGGTAAAAAGAAAAGGAAGAAGTCAAGAAGATAAAGGGTGTGATATATATTTTACATAACAAAATGAATATGCCACTACACATAGTCGAACCCGCAACCTGCTGCATTATGTTTATGTGTTTCTACTACTAAGCCACATGAGTTATTGTGCTATTAATTGCAAATATCTAGTATATATCCTAAAAAACTGCAGGGGCCATATTAAAAAAATAAGGGCCACGGGGATGGGCCACGGGGGTCGGGCCCCTACCAGCCACCCCTGTGGCTTCGCCCCTAATCACAAGTTAGTCAGTTACTTTCAAAAATACAAAAAAGAGAAAGAACCCTAATTTCCTCCTTGGAAAAATACGAGCACCCTCAATAAAAAGTAAGAGAGTGAAACTGTTCATCATCTTCCATTCTAGCAGACGTTGGATATGAATTGGTGTTCGTGGACAAAGGAAATTTTGTAAAAAGCAAGAAAGAAGTACAACTAAAGAATGTTTGTATTGGGAAATGTAAAAGAAGCATTAAAATATTGTAAGAAAAAGAAAATTTGGGTAGGTAGAAAGATTTTTGATGGATTATTAGAATGGGTGGTAGGGTATATATGAGGTTAAAAAGCGTAAAAAGTTGAAGTGATAGGTTACCATATAAGGACAAAGGAAAAGTGTGACAATTTAATAAAAACGACTAAAAAAGGAAAGCGTAACAATTAAAAAAACGGAGGTAATATATTCCTATGAAGTCACACTTTGTAACAACCAATTGAAGAAAGAAAAACAAGTCCATTACAGCCTCCATATTGGGCATCCAAGAAGAGTGTGTTAAGGTTGGAATTGGTCTCTCATTAAACCTATTTTCTCCCTATTTGGGTTAAGGTGATCACAAGTTAGATCAGTAACTTTCAAAAATACAAAAGAAATAAAAAAAACCTTAATTTCCTCCTTGGAAAAATCCGGCCACACCCTCCCTAAAATTTAAAAGAGTGAAACAGTTCATCTTCTTCCGTTCTAGCATACGTGGGATATCAATTGGTGCTCGTGGACCAAGTAGAGGATAACAGTTGGTTTTCTTTGATCTGTAACACTAACAATCCAGTGGAAAACACGCTACAAAGTTTATTTTATATTCTTTTTCCATGTATTATAATTTATACTATATATTTATGTTATGTTTATGATCCTGTGATAGATGTTAGAAAATAATTTTCTAAGTTTCTGTAGGTTTTAGATTATTATTTTTTGAGGCAACGTGGTTTTAGTTACCTTATACTCCCTCCGTTTCTTTTTAATGGTTACACTTACACTTTTCACGCATGCCAATGCAAAACTTTGAGGATAATATATCTTTAGTTTTGTATTTGTAAAAATTATAAAAAGTACATATTAATAAAATACATACTAAGACGAATCTAACAAGATCCCACATGACTATGTTTTTATTCATGTATAAATCACAAATGAGGGTCAAAGTGCAACTTGTGAATAGTGTAAAATATTAAAGTGTAACAATTAAAATAAAACGGAGGGAGTATTAATGTATACGAGTCTTAATAGAAAGCAAAATTGTGTTTAGCTTAAAAAAGAGGCATCCTTTTCATCTCCCATGTGGCCTGCACCGTTTTAGTATGGCCAAAGATTGTTTAGCTTTACGCTGATTCTCCATTAGAGAAATGAATATTATTCACCCGTAGACTGTAATTACAATTGACTGTGAGACACATATTTTTATTTTTATTTTGGTGAAAAGCTGTAAGACATTAAAAAAAATACCACTAATTTGTCGAACACCGATTAATTTATTTGATGAAGAAGTGACATTATTTTCCCACCATCAAAGGTGGAAAAGTAGTACAGAAGAGCATCATTCTCAGAGGAAGAAACTAAGCTGGCAGACTTATTACAAAGGATCAAAACAGTAGAAACATCACTAAATTAAAGGTGCCTTCAAATATTGTAAGAATTCTTAAGAGAAAGAAGAAGCTAAAGTGATGGAAAACTAGATTTCTTCTTGATAAGGAGGTCAATGAACTTCATAGCAACCTTAAATGAATTGGTAGCAGCTAGAGCACTGATACCAGCCACTGATATATGCTGTTTACCAGCCACATCCGAGATACCACGGAACACGATAACCGGCACTCCATTAGTTAGCGATGCCTGCACCAAATCAAACAAAGGAAAATCATATATCATCTCATCTTAGCGATCTAGAGTTGTATGTAGTCCATAGTGAATATAGTCGGCCAATTAGGAGAATTGTGTTAAACATGGGCCTGGGCCGCACCCATCACAAGGAGAGAGAGTCCAATTCACAACACAAAGGAGGTTCCACCTTAAAACCATATGGCAATAAGGAACACTCCTCCTCACATGTGAGGTCCCTTTTTCAATTGGCTCAGAGTAAATTAACGGTCCCAGTCGTGGGCCTGGCTTTGATACCATGTTAAATATGGGCCTGGGCCGCACCCATCACAAGGAGAGAGAGTCCAATTCACAACACAAAGGAGGTTCCACCTTAAAACCATATGGCAATAAGGGGAGTAGCCCCTTTACATTATAAAGTGAACCCATCTCTCTTCTTTAATCAATGTGGGACACTCACATGTGGTGTGCGCTATACATCATAGCTTCAACAAATTGTTCTCCACTGAACATGCGAGCAGGATTATTTTGGTAAATTCACTTGGCGTGGGCCACATACTAATTCCTCGTCTTTGCTCAGTGGACGACAAATTCTCCAATTAACTTTTTTTTATAGAGGGATTAGGATTTAGGACTAGGAGTATAAACTTACATGTACAACTGCAGCACTTTCTTCGTCTACTGTTGAAACGCCATGTTGTTTAATAAGGAATTTTGCGTACTCAAGGTTAGACATAAAAATATCAGATGTTGAACCTCTCACTCCATATACTACTTGTGGCTGATAAGGCAAGCAAGTAGTTGCATTAACGCACCTATCCAACTTCACTCCCTGTCATTTTTCAGGAAACTCGTAAATTATATTATCAACATATTAACCTAGCCGTTAGATTCACATTCAAGGACATTTTTACCCTTATTAGATCACGGCAAAGGGTAAAAATGTCAATATACCTCTTGTTCTGTAAAGAACATAGACAAGTGAATAACTTTTTTCTCGGAAAAAAAAAAAAAAAACACAAACTTAAGTCGCATCTTACACACGCTTGCATTTGTAATACCTGAAGTTGGGAAGCAAGCTTGTACCAATGAGGGTCAACAGGAAACCAATATTGCTCTCGCACTTCTTTCCCATTAGACAAGAGCTCTACTGGTTCTGGAAGTAATTTTTCCAGTAAATTCTTTCCTGGTCTTGGAAGATTGTACGCCCCAAAGTCCAACTGCTTTTCATCCGTATCTGTTGCTCCGAATTCCTTTACACGAACAACACGAAGAACAACGCGATTTTATCATCAAATTAGCAGTTTAGACTATTAAAGTATAATTAATATTCAAAACGTCGTGGGTGGATCGGGTTCACAATAATTTATTGTGCATCCAAATTGTGACTTTTTTTTATGCAAGCATGGGGCGTTAATATAAAAACCAAATCAACGTTACAGAGTTAGTTAGGGAGGTCTATCCTCTAATAATACATCACTTAAACAGTCTGGGGGTTACTGTTAACCAAATTGTCTCTAGCTCCCCTGAGTTAGTAGTCCTACAGATTGTGACTTTATCACACAAAACCATATGGCAATAAGGGGAGTAGCCCATTTGCAAACACTCCCCCTCACATGTGAGGTCCCTTTTTCAATTGGCCCAAAGTAAATTAAGGGTCCCAGTCGTGGGCCTGGCTCTGATACCATATTAAATATGGGTCTGGGCCGCACCCATCACAAGGAGAGAGAGAGAGTCCACTTCACAAGACAAATGAGGTTCCACCTTAAAACCATATGGCAATAAGGGGAGTAGCCCATTTGCATTATAAAGTGAAACCATTTCTTTTCTTTAATCAAAGTGGGACACTCACATGTGGTGTGCACTATACATCATAGCTTTAACACTATATAATACAAAAATTAACTATATAAAAGGTGATTATGTCATATAAAAAACTGACTATATCAAACAAAAATTGACTGTATCAAATGAAAACTGACTATATCATATGGTTTCTAATGTACAATAAGTTATTGTGAACCCAGTCCATTCAAATTTTTTTGATGATTAATATCTGTTGTTGTCTTACCAGCCATCTCCAGGAGCTGGTGAATGCAAACTGATATGGAATACCAACATCACCAACGGACATAGAAATATTAGCGCATCCGGCCATGCCATAGTAAACTAGCCCCTTGATATTAAAGTTTTGTAAAAGGGTATGTATGCCAATCGCTGCATTTACCTGAGGAAATTAACCCGGAAAAAGAATTAGGATAACATAATGTTTGTATACTATACAATCATTGAAGTATGGAATATAAGACAAGAAGTACAAAAAAATGAAATCCATTTACAAAGTTGATTTATAGTAATTTGAGTTGACTAAGCATGTTGTATACTGTACATCTAACGTGCATAAGATCTAAACTTATGTGAATGATATAATATAATCTATATGAGTGCAAAAGTAACTTACTCCTTTCTCTCCTGTTACGACATAAATTACTTTTACACCTTTGATTGTCCCAACATTGAATTTCCTACCTAATCATCAACAGAAAATAAAGTCAAACCAAGTTAACAAGAACAAAATTTCAAGCAAAATATACATTATTAACAACAACTAATAAGACATTAATAATACTTGTACCCCCTTTGTTTCCAAATAGAATTAATTCCTATATTGATCTTTTATATAATTCATAAATGAACTTGAAGCATTATTGTTATTCCTATATTGTCATGTAATCCTTCTCTAAATACTAGCTCATTCATTTTTCTTCCATTCTTACTATATATTACGCTTTCATATACTTCTAACAGCAAGTCTTGTGTAAGACCGTCCATATACATTATAAGATCTTAACTTACTCATGATGCCACGATTTAAACTTTTTATGAAGAAGAGATGAGAAAATTAAAATACCGGCGATTTCGACGATTGGATGATTTTGGGTGGGAATAAACAAGCCAGACTCATGAAGGGGATTTCCTTCAGCAGGAAAAGCTAGAGCAAGTCCAAGGTAAGAACCTCGCCTGTTTATTCTGTCCACAACCTCATGCATTGGATGATCGAATTTCAGCTGCATACTCTGCTGCACTTGCGCTAGCAGCATTATAGCCATTGCTAATATTATTGCATACTTAAAACCCATGATTTTAATTTGCTAGCTGCTTTCCTAGATGATAATATAAGTTAATGGTTATATTTTTTGCAAGGAAATAGAACTAATGATGTGATGAATTTATAAGTTTATGATCTATCCGAATATCCGATCTCTCATTGATTGATTCACATGGTCGGCCTCCAACATGAAAAACGTGACACTGGTAATTTTCGTATTATATTTGTAGTGGACTAATTTTACAGTCGGCTATCAAGTAACAATCCATCATTTTTTTTTTCCTATAATAATACATGGTGCGCCTTTTACTGCTTTAGTGAAATATAATCTTATTATATACTATAAATAAAATTATTTTATAAAACATGTTAGGTAGGGAACATGTGAGAGTGACATTTTCGTATTTATATGTTTGTAGTGGAGTTGTTAAGAGTTAAGACTACTTAAATTAATGTCTCATAATATATGTTATTGGTGAGTTTTCCTCGTTGATGATAAAAGAGAAACTTTCACTTTGTAATGCTTTGTCTACTTCTATTATTGTAATATGATTTTATGGTGAAGTCTCTTTTGATTTCATTCACATTCTTCTCTTTTGTTTTATAGAATATTGGTCTATAAATAAATTTACTCTTATTATGATTTGTACCTCTATGTTTATACTGTTAGGTAATATTTACAATTTACTCATTTCATAAATATTAAATTTAAATTAGTTATAATAAATTTTAAATAGTTAAGATAAGTTTCAATAAGTTTCTAAAAATAAATTCAAATAAGTTTACGTAAATTAAAATAATTCTATATAAATCAAAATCAATTGAAAAGAGATACACTACACGCCCTTAACTTCTTTTTTTTTAATGAAAAAAACTTCAGTGGTAGAAGAATGTTAATTGAACTCTTCCTCCTTAGTGATTCAATTAATTAACCTCAAAATTTACTAAGGTCCACAGTTACAAGTTTTTAATGAGTGCATCCATAAATAATGTTGTTGGCAAAAAAATGTTATTACTATATTAAAATTAATTTTAAACGAAAAGGTACTTATTATAAACCAATATTGCTTATCGAAGATGGTGTTGAATTTCTTGCTTGTTATGCACATATAATCAATATCATATTGGTAAATAAGGTCTTCTTCTCTTGGCCACAGTTTTAGTTCAGTTCAGCTAATTTTCTCTCACAGTTTTAGTTCAGTCCAGTTCAACTAATTTCCTCTCACAGTTTTAGTTCAGTTCAATTCAACTAAACTAATTTTCTCTCACAGTATTAATTCAGTTTAGTTCACTTCAGCAGGCTTCACTTCAGTCCAATTCACCCCAAAAGAGCATAGTCTAAGAGAGAAAATACACACTCTATAAGCCACAAGGAAATACTTCTCATATTAGCAGTTAATTTTTAGGATTTTTTGTCTCAAACCACCTTAACTTTGTGCCACTTTGCGAGAAACTACCTTAAGTAAACGATATTGTCCAAACTGCCCTACTCAGTACCCACTACTCGAAAACCCAGATCTCGTCCACAAATCGGAAATATGCAACCAATAATTGCCCCACTCGCACCCTACCACCACCATTAGCACCGAAATGAGGGAATGGGGGGAAGTGGATGAAAAATGGCAAAAAAAAAGGGGTCACGTGCCCATCACTTCGTTATTATTGAACTGAAAACCATGGTCAACTCCCCTTTAGACCATTTAGGTAGTAGTCAACAATTGTTTTTACTATTTAAGGTAGTTTTGGACAATTTCGTTTACTTAAGGTAGCTTCTCACAAAGTGGCACAAAGTTAAGGTGGTTTGGGACAAAAAAACTCTAATTTTTAAGATAAAACCTCATTTAAAAGTGGCAAAACCTTCCTCCTTCCTGGATAGCTTGTACAGTTGGACTTGGACCCATTTATTTATTGTGCGGCGATCGAGTATCGACTCGTTGATAAGAGATGGCAGGAGGGGGCGAGAGACGACACGAGTGGTTGATTTTGCAAGATTGCGTTATTGCAAATAATTGATATTTGATTTATATCTGGCCACAAAAGGTTGATGAATGATGATCGCAAACGGACAACAAACGCTTTTAATAATGGACTAGTCCTGTTCTTTTGGACTCATTTTCAGTTCAGTTCAATTTAGTTTCTCACAGTTCAGTTCAGTTCACTTTCTCGCACTTCAGTTCAACCCAATTCAGTCCAGAAGAACGGGGCCTACGTCGCCAACGATCCAAGCTTTTGGAATAAGGTATATTTTTTAATATGTTTTTGGGATTGTTATTCCCTGTCCTAGAATTTTTTAATATTGTCATACAAATATATATTTGTGAATCTTATTTATAAATTATTTATTTTTCTTTTTCCGTCCCTCTTTCTCAAATCTTATTTATAATTTTTGCTCATTTGAAACTTCCTTTTTTTTAGTACGTTTTGCTCATTTAGCTGATTTTAAATAAGTAATGAGCAAAAAAAATAACATTGGGTGTACCATATTCACGGTACATCCGGGTATATGATGAACTTTTGCTTTTCCTCACATCCCTTCTCCCTTCCCCTTAGCTTCATGCAATATTCAAAAAAAATTAGCATTATAAAATTTAGCTATATTCCAAAATTTACTTCCAAATCAAAAGTCTATGTTCAAAATTTTCCAGGCAGGCTATTAGTGTCTATGCTATAAAAAATATCTACGCTAATATATTAAAATGTGTTTCTAAACAAAGAATTCTGCCACGTGGCACTATCTCTTAGAGTATTTGTTTTTTCCTTTAACCGCAGATTATTTGTTTCATGTACTCCACATATAATAAAAAATTAGAAAAATGCATGGTATAAGATTTGATCACATGACTTCAAGCTGACTATATACTAAAGTCTTAACCACTAAACTAAATAATGTTTAGCGTTAACTAAGGACCCTTGGATCCAATGATATGACTTCCTATCTCCCACATGGGAGACCAATGTTCAAATCTTGATAGAAGCAAATTTCAATGTTGTGAGGGGGAAGGGTTAGGGTTCTTATTGGGCCTCTAGGTGAGTAACCCTGTACGAGGGCAGCCCAGATAATGTTTTTCTTACCAAGGAATTCCCGGAAGGGGGCCCAAAAATAAAAGTAATGTCTAGTATTATAATTTTAAAGTAAAATATTAATACATGAAAATTATAATTACTTGGGGCATTAACCCGGACTTAAAACACGTGAAAATCAACTACAAATGGTGTGGTGTGGCGATCGACATGTTGATAGAAGATATGGCCGAGGAGTGTGGTTGTACTACAGATATGAGATAACATAGCTGTGGTGTCAAATTTCCCATGGCAATTTTGAATTTTTTTATGATAGCACAAGGACATGACATAGCGCTTGAATGGTGAAAGCGAAACCTAAGTTATGTTGTCTCACTTTATTTCAAGAATCACATCGAATTAAATCATATTGGAAAAATTCTGACCATCCCGTATTAGAGCTTCCTAATTCCGTTTACTAATTACAAGATATCTCTAATTTCGAACTAGTAAATATAAATAAAAAAATAAAAAGATCTTAAAATCTACATGTTGGGACGAATTCAACCAGACCATATGAATATGTTTTTCGTTATTGATTGGCGTAAAAATGTAGTTAAAGTTCAGTCATATTACAAAATCAGGCCAGACCAGATCGAAACATAAATATTCAGACCAGACCAGATTATATATAGAAAATTCAGACCAAATCATCTTGTTTCAGGTAAATAGAACATACTATTAAAAGGACTTTTGAAGAAATAATTTTTTGAATGTTATAGGTTTGTCTGAAAATATTATCCCCTCGTTAGGAATATTAAAAATAACTAGAGTTAGTTTATTGAGCTATATATTTTAGGAAACATATATTTCCTTGAGGTCTTGCCTTGTAACTAGAATCCTAAGTTTCCTAATCTTGTTGTACTATATATTCATCAACATTGAATGGAATACACACAAAAACATTAACCTAGCAACTCTTGACATGGTATCAGGCTAAGTGTGTCGCATACCCTAATACTCTTGACATCGACATCACCATGGCTGGTGATGATGCTGTTGTCAAAGATCAAACACCACCACTGCCCATCACTATCCCATCTACTTCTCCTTTCTTCCTCGGTCCTCAAGTTCGACCGGGTGACTTCATCACTCCTACTCGTCTCATGGCGGATAACTATAATCAATGGGCGTGTGATATACAAATGGCGCTTGAAGCACGACGCAAATTCGCCTTTCTTGATGGCACGATTACATCTCCCACGCCACCATGTACTTCATCTGATTGGAGTACCATTCAAGCCATGCTAATTTCTTGGATCATGAACACTATCTTGCCGGAAATTAAAGGTACGCTTTCCAAATATCATGATGCAAAACGTTTATGGGATTCCTTAAAATCTCGTTTTGCTATGGCTAATGGACCTCGTATACAACAACTTACATCTTCTCTAGCACATTGTCAACAAACTAAGTCCATGAGTGTTGCCTCTTATTATGGCAAATTAAATGTAATTTGGGAAGAATTGCATCAACATGAACCTATTATTGCTTGTACTTGTTGTCCTTCATGTTCCGCGGGTAGTTTACATGAACAATGTCGTGCTACTCGTAAACTACATCAATTTTTAATGGGTCTTGATGCTGATTGATCTTATGGTCCCGTTCGCACTAATATCCTTTCCCAAGATCCTTTGCCTACTCTTGATAGGGCTTATCAGTTAGTGGTTCAAGCGGAACGGGTTCGGTTGGCTCAAACCGCGTCCGATGCTTCTTATGATGTGGTCAGTTATGCCTTGCGTGCGGCTCCTCGTGGCAGCCATGCTTTTTCTTCTCACTCTCGGCCAAAGGTGAGAGAAGATAAATCTCATCTTCAATGCACGCACTGTAAGAAATCCGGTCACGAAGTTGGTTCCTGCTTTGAACTTGTGGGGTATCCCGCATGGTGGGAGGAGCGGCAGCAAGCTGCTGCTGGCCGTGGAGTCTCACGCACAAATCCACCACCTGCTGCCCCTGCTGCCACGCGAGGTCGTGGGTCCGTCTAAGCTAACGCCACCAGCATTGCTGAGGCTGTGGCTTCTCCTGCAGTTGTCGGGGATACTGCCACCCCCTCTACTCTCTTTACGGCTGAGCAATGGAAGGCCTTAGGGGGTCTCTTGGGTAATACCAAAATTTCAGACGATCGTCTACACGGTATGTTTACTACTACTGACTGGATTGTGGATACCGGTGCCTCTAATCATGTGACTGGAGATGCTTCTTTATTATTTGATATTGTATGTATTGCCGATTATCATGTGGGCCTCCCCAATGGTGCGGTTGTTATGGCACAAAAAGAGGGTTCAGTTCGTCTTTCTGACACTCTTCTTCTCACTCATGTGCTTTTTGTGCCTCATTTGCATTGTAATTTACTTTCTGTTTCACAGCTTACTACGACTATGAATTGTATTGTTCAATTCAATTCTGATGTTTGTGCTATACATGACCCATTGAGGAATCTGATTGGAACGGCTGTTAGAAGGGATGGACTGTATTACTTTGGTGGTGGGACTTATGTGCATCATGTTTCGTTTGGAGAAGCTACTTCTTCCTTGGCCTTGTGGCATCATCGCATGGGTCATCCTTCCGAGAAGATCGTAAAATTACTTCCTCCTGTTCTTTATTTCCAGGGTAGTTTGAATAAGGGTTGTGATGTGTGTTTTCGTGCTAAACATCCTCGCACTAAATTTCCTCTTAGTGATCATAAAGCCAGTAGAATTTTTGAAAAAGTACATTGTGACTTGTGGGGCCCATATAAACATGTATCATCTTGTGGTGCTCGTTATTTCTTGACTTTGGTGGATGATTATTCCCGAGCTGTTTGGGTTTATTTATTAGTTGATAAAACTGAGGTCTTTTCTATGTTTATGGCTTTCATTGCTTTGATTGATCGTTAGTTTTCTCAACAAATTAAAATTGTGCAAAGTGATAATGGCACTAAATTTAACTGTCTTCGTGATTATTTCACTGCCACTGGGATTCTCTTTCAAACTTCTTGTGTTGCTACTCCTCAACAAAATGGGAGGGTTGAGCGTAAACATCAACATATTTTAAATGTGGGAAGGGCTCTTCGTTTTCATGCTAATCTTCCTATTTTCTTTTGGGGTGAGAGTATTCTTACAGCTACACATCTTATTAATCGTACTCCTACTCCTCTACTTAACAACAAAACTCCCTATGAGCTTTTGTTTGGTCATTCCCAATCCTATGATGCAATCAAAGTCTTTGGTTCCTTATGTTTCGCTCACAATCAAAAATCTAAAGGAGATAAATTTGCTAGTCGTAGTCGTAAATGTATGTTTGTGGGGGTATCCTCTAGGTAAAAAGGGATGGAAATTATTTGATCTTGATACTAAGGAATTTTTTGCCTCTAGAGATGTCAAATTCTTTGAGGAAACTTTTCCCTTTTGTGATCCTGAAGATGCAAACATTGATCCCTATACTCTTGGTCCTTATTATGATGATATTCATATTGATTTTGCTGAGTATGAATCTCATTCACCATCTTCTACTGGCCCACGCCTTATTTCTTCCTCCAACCCACCTCCTACTTCTCTCTCCCCTCCTTCTACATCTGCTTCCACTACTCAGGCCCAAAATCCCTTTCTCTTGCCTGGACCTCCCGTCCAACATTCCCCAGCCCAAACGTCTCCCTCCTTCCTTGGACCTCACGTCCCCAATTTTTCGGCCCAAACGCCTATCCCCTCACCTGATCCTTCATTAAATCCCCAGGCCCCTCCGTGTACTACTTCACGCGGCCTCTAGTCCCCGAATACCAGGACCAAACGGCCCCTGCTTCTCCTGGACCTCACGTCCCCTCAGGCCCAACCTCCTCTTCTGCCCAGTCCAGTTCTTCGGCTCCCTCTAATTCCATCGCTGCTCCTCCTGGGGCTTCATCCGAGCCCACAGATTCCTCCCTCCCACACAATACATCTCTACGTGTTTATTCTGGGCAGTCCGAAGTCAATGTTGACTTGGGCCGCGGCCACCGCACCAAAACTCCATCTATACTCTTGCGTGATTACGTTACGAACACTATCCAAGTTGACAGTCCCTCTTCTTCTGCATCTGCTCCTCTGCATTCCTCAGGTAAATCCTATCCTATTGCACATTACATTAATTGTCAAAGTTTTTCTGTGAAATATAGAAAGTTTATTGCTGCTCTCACTTCTGTTTCGGAGCCCAAATCTCTTAAGGAGGCTATGTAGGATGCAGGTTGGCGGAAATCTATGAATGATGAGATTCGCTCCTTAGAAGAGAACGGTACTTGGACTATGGAACCCTTGCGTCCAGGCAAACGTGCTCTTGGTAGTCAGTGGGTTTACAGAAACAAATTTGATTCTGCTGGAAATCTTGATCGTCAGAAATCTCGATTGGTGGTTCTTGGCAATCATCAAAAGGAGGGTATTGATTACCATGAGACATTTGCACCTGTTGCTAAGATGGTCACTGTTCGTGCCTTCCTTGCTATTGCTGCTGCTAAAAATTGGGAACTTCATCAAATGGATGTTCACAATGCATTTCTACATGGCGACTTGGATGAGGAGGTATACATGAAACTTCCTCCTGGTTTTAAGTCTTCTCAACCTAACATGGTTTGCCGTCTCCGCAAATCTCTTTATGGCCTCAAACAGGCTCCTCGGTGTTGGTTCGCAAAACTTGTGACTGCTCTCAAAGGGTATGGCTTTCTTCAATCTTACTCTGATTATTCTCTATTTACCTTCACTCAGGATTCTATTCAGTTTAATGTGTTAGTGTATGTGGACGATCTTATTGTTGCTGGGAATGATTCCGCTGCTTTGGAGGCTTTTAAGGCCTATCTCTGTGACTGTTTCAAAATGAAAGACTTGGGTCCTTTGAAGTATTTTCTTGGCATTGAAGTGGCTCGTAGTTCCTCTGGTTTGTTTCTCTGTCAACGGAAATACACATTGGACATCATCTTTGAAGCTGGTCTCTTAGGCTCTAAGCCAGCTACTTTTCCTATTGAGCAAAATCACAAACTTGCTCTTGCCACTGGTGCTCTACTTGATGATCCTGAGTCTTATAGACGACTTGTTGGTCGTCTCATCTATCTTTATGTGACACGCCCCGATTTTGGCATACTTTGTGCATATATTGTCACAATTCATGCAGGCTCCTCGTGTTGACCATTGGGAGGCTGCTTTGCGAGTCATCCGCTACCTGAAGGGTACTCCAGGTCAGGGTATTCTTCTCCGTGCTGATAACGATTTGACTCTTGCTGGTTGGTGTGATTCGAATTGGGTAGCTTGCCCTCTCACTCGTCGTTCTCTCAGTGGTTGGCTTGTTTTTCTTGGTGTTTCTCCTATTGCTTGGAAGACCAAGAAGCAAGCTACTGTGTCTCGTTCATCGGCTGAAGCCGAATACCGCTCCATGGCGGCCATTACATGTGAGTTGAAGTGGTTGAAGGGACTTTTACTGAGCTTTGGCATTCATCATCCTGTTGCTATTCGCTTATTTTGCAACAGTCAGTATGCCCTCCACCTTGCTAAGGATCTAGTTTTCCATGAGCGCACAAAGCATATTGAGGTCGATTGCCACTTTGTGCGTAATGCTATCACTAATGGGCTTATTGCTCCATCCTATGTGCATACCACCGAGCAGCTTGCAGATATCTTCACCAGAGCTCTCGGGAAGCTTCAGTTTGACACTCTTCTTGGCAAGTTGGGCATTTACAATCCCCATGCTCCAACTTGAGGGGGGGTATTGAGCTATATATTTTAGGAAACATATATTTCCTTGAGGTCTTGCCTTGTAACTAGAATCCTAAGTTTCCTAATCTTGTTGTACTATATATTCATCAACATTGAATGGAATACACACAAAAACTAGCAACTCTTGACATAGTTACTTCTATAAAGCAAAACAAAGCACAAAAAATGTGAAGAAAGAGAACAAATCTGCTAATGAAAAAAGATGTACAATACTAATTAGGAGGATTAAATTCGATCCCAAAACAAATCGACTAACAAATTAGAATACTCTTTTCGCTCTTATTTTGACTTGTAATCAATCCTATTTAGTAATAGTACTATTTAAACTGCTTATTTCAAAAGTCCTCTTTTATTTTTCTGTTCCCTTTCCCTCTAAGTTGCCACAATTAGGATATTAAAGTGCAAAGTTTTACATACATTAGGTCCGAATTGATTTTTTTTTTTTTGTTTTATGGTTTTACGCCCATTTGATACCACGTAATTAAGCCATTGCATCTTTTTCGATTAGTTAAAGTTTGTAAATAAGTGTAAAATTTGAGATTTAGGGCATACTTAGATTTGGGGTAATGGATTAAGGGGGTAATAAAAGTCAAACCACCTTAATAAAGGAAAAATGGTGACTTGAAATGGTTGCAAGGAGATAATGTGATTTTGTTGTGATGAGAAAGAAGGGAAGAAGAAGTTATTACCCTCCAAATGAGGGTGACAATTACTCTAGGGGGGTGTGGGTAACTATTACAACCATAATTAGAGTAACAATTCCCCTATCCATTCCTTTTTCTTCCTATTATCACTAGCTTATTCCTTTTATCACCACTCCTTCCCCTTCATAATCACTTCTAACCACCTTACTTTCCTTAGTTGACTTTTTTTTTACCCCCTTAATCCATTACACTCAATCCAAGCGAGCCCTTAGCAGTAATTCATGTGATAATTTCATCCTGTATCTTTTCGAAATATTAAGGGTGTTTTCAAATGGTAAGGGTCTTTCTAAACTTCCAAATGTTCAATAACGCACGGTATTTTCACTTTTTATGAAAATGAGGGAACATATATGATATATGCCATGTTCTAAGGTGAGTGAACAAGAAGGGGAAGAACAACGTTCATTGATTAAATCTTCACGATATATTTTCTCTCTCTAAAAGTTGAGAGCTCCCCTCTCTAGTTTCTAGAGCCTTCTCTACTGGTAAAACCCCCTTGGTAATTTCCCTCTCTACTACCATCATTCTCTCTTCCCCTCATTTTTACTCATTTCATTTCCTAAAATTTCCTCGTACCTCCACTGATATCCCTAAACCCACCTTTCTTTCTTCTTCACCCCACCCCTCAAAATTCTTTATGGCAAATAACTTTGTGGATTTTAACCATTGTCCCCAGTTTGGAATTTTAAAGATGGGGCCAATGATACCCTCTTTGGTTGGAGATATGCAACCGGCTGATGTAATCTACCCTATGGCTGTCTTAGGACAGTTTAAAGACTACAGAAACTTTTCCTCGTCCCAAATCCAAAATTGGGTCAACTCTTTCTGGTTTACAAATAAAGAGATAAGAGTAGAAAAGTTAGGAAAAACCTTCTTCTTCTACTGTACTGATATTGATGATCGTGACAATCTCCTCTCTAGGAAAAATGCTTGTTTCCAAGGGGCTCTTCTAGTCCTCAAATGTTGGTTCCCGAGTGCGGCCCTAAGAAGCTTTAATTTCTCAGTTTGCTCCCTATGGATTCGAGTAGAAGGGATCCCTCTTACTTCAAACAGAGCTCATGTGGCAGAAAGAGCCTTGAGGAAAATTGGAAGGGTAATTTGCTTTGATGAAGCATCACTCAGAGAAGGGCCGAAAGAATTCATCCGAGCAAGAGTTCACGTTAATATAGATAAGCCGCTGGTGCCGGGTTACTTTTATGAGTATTTGCAAGATCACTTCAAATGGATTGACTTCCGTTATGAGGGGGTGTTTGTGTTCTGTAAAAAATGTGGGATGATAGGCCATAAAACAGCTCGCTGCCCACTATCCTTAGAGGAAGCACACCGTAGATTTGGTTGTCGTATGGCGGAAGTTTGTTTATCATTTCAAAACCTCCTTGTCGGTCACCCACCATCCCCATGTTTCACAAATAAAATTATAGGACTTAGAAGGATTGAGATTCTTAGAACATCTCGAATTGACCTGCTCTCACCCCCTAGTGATGAAATCCCTTTTGCTGCCAGTTTCCACAGTTCGACCTCCCAATCTGATTCATCAAGCTCGTCTGATAGTCCAAGTGAGGGGGGGTGTTCTGGGTTAAATAAACGAAAAAGGCATGAATCATCAAGTGATGATGATAATTCTCACAGGAAGCGTCCTCTCTGGGCAAGAAGAAATCTCAATCAGATTCCTCCCATTAAAACCACTCTTTCGTCAAACCAGCAGGCCAAAAATGTTACAGTAAAGGGCAATACGTCAAGGCATCATGAGAGTAGACAAGAAAGGGTGTACTCCGGGGGAAAACGTAAAGCAAAGTGCAGTGTAGTCAATGTGCCAGACCGGAAAAAATTCAAAGCTAGTCAGTGCATGGCGATAGATAAAGTCAAAGTGCTCAATATTTTCAAAGGTCAGTTCTTAGCCCCTATTGTCAATAATCTGCATTTTTTAGGGAAGGGGAAAAGAAAAAATGGTAGTCTACTCTGTGCTCCCTTTAATGTTATGAAAGGAAAAATGCATAAGTTAAGTGAGATTTTCAGTAGTCAGTGGACTGAAGATTTACAACTCCCTGCTATTAATTCTCTATGTTCTGAAGGAACTATCAATAGTTTCTGCTAGAGAGTAAAATATTGTATGAGGTCCTTTCATTTAAGGAAGGAGTGTCTCTTCCCTCTGATTTGCTCCCCTATCTGAAATTTGAATTAATTGAACTACAAAAAATAGCTGCTGCTTGTCCCCTTCAAGCTGACAGTCACTCCAATTCCACTCTGAGTTTTTCAAGTTCAAACCTTCCCCTCCTCTGCAGTAAAGCCCCTAACGCCCCCTTTTTTAGGGATATTTATACCCTCCTACCCTACACTCCCTTGTTACATCCCTTTCCCCCTTTAAATATTCCTCTCTTCATCCCTATCTTTTCTCCAGTCAAAAATCCACCCTTGACAAAAATGGAACCTACCTTTGATGACCTGGCTAATCAAAATTTTGTATCTCTTGGGCCAGTTGGTATTGACCCAGGTAGATTCTACTTTCCCTCTAACCCCCTAAATGACCCTTTTATACCCATAAGGGAAGTTTTTGAACCAAATATGCCTCTTGTAAGCCTACAAGATCTCCTTCAGAGCCCACCAAACCCAAGCCCACAAACTTCTTTTTCCGAACCAAGTGAAGTTTCTTCTGAGTCTGAGGATTCTTTCACTTTCTCTACCACCCTTAAGACCACTGAATCCTCTAATAGACTCTCTGAGAAGTGTATTTATAATCAAGATGGGCAAATTATCAAAATGAAAGGGCCGATGGGTCCAAAAACTCCTGCTGATTTCTTTCAAAATTCAGCCTCAACCTGCCAAAAAAGGCTTTCCCTCTTAGACTGCCCATCTACTTCAAAAAATTCTTCAAAAAATACCCCTGAGCTTCGTGGGCCCATGATCCGCTCTTATGCTAAGATTGTTATCTCAACTCCTTTGCCTTGTGTGCCAATTTCGTCACTGGTTATAAAGGAACCCGGGCCATCTGCTCATCAGGTCCAAGTTTAAAATGTTACTAACAGTAAATGGAAGGAAGTGTTGGGTAAGGGAAAGGGTATAGCTGGTTCAGATGATTCTTTCTTTAGTGCTGACTCAGACTTAAGCCCAATTGAAGGAGACAAAATGGACATTGATAGTCATTATGGGACAAGAGGTCTAGATTATAAGGATAAGGTTTGTACTGCAAACAAATGTGGCCTTGGAAAACTGAAACTGAAGAAATCAGCTCAAAAAATCCTCCGTGAACGTGCAAATAGATCAAAATTTCTGTCAACAAAAAATACTGATTGGGTGGGAAGTTTTTGGGCAAAACTCAAGATTTCATATGGTAAGACAAAGACCAATATATCACCAAAAGTGGGGGATAAGCTGGAAACTATTGAAGAAGACTCTGAAGACTGGGTGCCAGTAAAAAAGAGGTGCAAACTTCAGAAAATTTACATTGGCAAGAAAAAGTTCAAATTTGGGTTGAGTGAGAATGATAATATCACTTCAAGTTCTGAGGATTCCAACCGTCTGTTGGGTATGGTGGTTGGCCCAAAACAGCCCCCAAAAGAGATATGAGAGCAGGTGCTTGGAATTGTCGGGGTCTTAAATCTACTGACTCCCCGACGGTTCCTTTCCTTAGATGGTTTGTCAGTAGTCAAGCTTTAAATCTTTTGTTTTTATCTGAAACTAAAAGTTCAGTTAAGGAGCTAGAACCTATTATTTCTAGTCTAGGTTTTAGTAATTGGGTTGGACATGACTCTTGTGACCTCTCTGGAGGACTAATTTTGGGCTGGGCTAGTTCCTTAGATGTGTCTGTCCTTTTTATTTCTGCAAACTATGTATGTTGTGAAGTAAAAGATGAATGCAATTTAGTTTTCTACGTTGTATGTGTTTATGGTGCGCCAATTGTAGAAAATCGAAAGCAAGTTTGGGACACGATTAAGGCTTTTCTTTGGTCTCATCCGGGAAAACAACTTCTTCTAGGTGATTTTAACCAAGTGGAAGTTGGGGACCAAAAATTTGGGGGAAATTCTCTAATAAAGGGGGCAAATGATTTCACCTTGTGGAAATGGGATTGTAAACTAATGGACCTGGATTTTCATGGAGTACAGTTTACTTGGACAAATAATAGACAAGGTAACCAAGAAATTTTCGAGAGACTGGATAGAGCTTATTGCAATAACTCTTGGAAAAACCAATTCCCAAATGCTTTCATCATAAACTTTCCCATCTTTATTTCGGACCATGGTCCAATCATAGTGGATTGTCACCCTATGGCAGAAAAGAAAAAGCGCCCGTACAAGATTGAAGCTTGGTGCCTTGAATTTAAGGAAATTGACAAGATAATAAAAAGCTCTTGGAACGAGGAGGTTATAGGATCTGCTTTGTTTAAAATCCAAAGGAAACTTCAGTTTGCCTCCAAGAAGTGTAAGCACTGGTGTCTTGATTTCAAATCTGAGCACAAAATCCAGTGGGATAAAATCAATCAGGATCTCTCAAAAGGGCAGGAAGATGTTACCTTGGAGGATGTTCGCCTTAAGGAAAGTGAAAACAGGAAAAAAAATTCGAGCTTCTACAGATATCAAACTTGAGTATTGGAAACAGCGAGCCAGAACAAAGTGGGATAATTTGGGCGACCAACCAACGAGTTTCTTCTACAAGAGCTTAAAATCAAGGCAAGGGAGAAACGACATTCGTGCTATAAAAAAATAAAGATGGTTTCTGGGTCCAAAGCCAAAATGAGATAAAGGAGGAATTTGTCGCTTACTTCTTGGATCTTTTCAACCCCCCTAATCAAGTTGACGTAAATGCTACTTGTAATGATTGGTTGGAAACTATGACTAAACTTTCAGGTTCTCAAGTTGCCTATCTTGAGGAACCTTTTTCTCAAGATGAAGTCAGGAAAGCTATGTTTAGTATGAAACCAATCAAATCTCCAGGTCCAGATGGGATCCCGCCAGTGTTTTTTCAACAGAAGTGGGCAATTGTGGAAGAGGACTTAAGTCAAGCTGCAAAGAACTTCCTTTCCGGGGGGTATATGCTCAAGGAAACCAATAAAACTTACATTGCTCTAATCCCGAAAGTTGTCAGACCTGAGCAGGTAAGTCAATTCCACCCTATTAGCCTTTGTAACACCTCCTACAAAATTATCTCAAAATGCCTTGTTAGAAGGCTGCAACCCCTAATGAACTCTCTCATTAGTCAAAATCAAAATGCTTTTGTTCCGGGACGTTCCATAAATGATAACTGCATCATTGCTCATGAAATGCTGTCTCATGTCAAAAAAGCTAGGAAGGGCTCAAACTACAGTGTGATTTTAAATCTTGACCTCAATAAAGCTTATGATAGAGTGAGTTGGGAATTCATCAGGGAGGTTCTAACAGCAATTGGGTTCCCTACCTTGTGGATTCATCTTATAATGGAGTGTGTGACTACAGTTTCATATTCGGTGCTGGTTAATGGTGAACCAGCGGGGCTGATTAAACCAAAAGCTGGCCTGAGACAAGGAGATCCGCTTTCTCCTTATCTCTTTATTCTGTGCATGGAAGTTTTGTCCAGGAAAATTCTTCAACAACAAAACCAAGGGCTTCTCAAAGGCCTTAGGATTCATCGCAGGGCTCCGGAGCTATCTCACCTGTTTTTTGCTGATGATGCCCTTTTCTTCATGAAAGGAAACATGGACAACATTTGGAACCTGAGAAATCTTTTGAATAACTTCTGCAAAATCTCTGGTGAAATGATAAATATCCAGAAATCTTACACAGTCTTCAGCAAAAATACCCCCAGGAAGTTCATTCGTTTGTTAAACAAGGGGCTCAAAGTGGGGAATAAGGAAAAGTTGGGGAAATATTTAGGTTGCCCTATGGATGTCACGGGGCACTCTCTGCATATTTTCCAGGAGCTACCAGAAAAGGTAATTGCTACAATCTCCTCTTGGAAATTCTCCTCCCTAAACCAAGCAGGTAAACTGTTACTCATTAATAGCATCCTTATCGCTTATGCTTCTCACATCATGTCTACTTACCTGTTCCCAAAAAAGATTCTCAACAAGACTACCTCGGCTTTTCTAAAATTTTGGTGGAGCTCGAGTCATGATAAAAAGCCTATCTACTGGAGAAAACGTAGCTTCCTGGAGAAGCACAAGAATGAGGGGGGGATAGGTATGAGAAATTTGTTAGCTTTAAACAAAGCTATCCTTTTTAAACAAGCCTGGAGGATTCAAAACAATCCAAACTTACTTGTTAGCCAAATTTTCAGAGCTAAGTATTCGGATTCCTGGTTTGATAATAGCCTACGTGGGAAAATCCCTAGGTCGAGCTCGTGGGGTGGGAGAAGCATCATGAAAAGTGTGGAAGTCATGTCACCAGGTGTGGGAAAAATAGTAGGTAATGGGAAAACTACAAAGATCTTGGACTCAACTTGGGTTGGAGGTAAGTCGATTAATTTTAAAAATCATGACTTAAACGATCAGGGGACCCATCCAGTATGGGTTAGTGACTTAATGGGCGAAAACAATTCTTGGGAAGACTTCACTCTCAACTCTTGGTTTGATCCTCAAATTGTTAAAATGATCAAAACAATTCATATTCCTACTTATGATTTAGAAGACGAATTCATTTGGAATGGTACAACTCATGGTAACTATTTGATCAAGTCTGGGTATTGGTTTAGCCTCTACAAAGATATTGAAGTTGCAAAGTATTCAATGTTCTGGAAGAGATTCTGGAGCCAAAATTTCTGGCCAAAATGGAAATATTTCTATTGGAAGCTAGCTAATGGTGCATTAGCCACCGGAGTAAACCTTAGGAAAAGGAAAATCCTAAGCGAGAGTCCTTGCCCGCTTTGTGGGCGTGAAGAGGAATCGGATACTCATCTTTTTAAGGATTGTGAGATAACAAGGAGAATTTGGAGCTGCTCAAATCTAGGTATCAACTCACAACAATCAAGCAACATTTCGATAGCTGTATGGTCTAGAAACTGGTTGTGGTACTTTATGAAGGAAGGATCAAAAAATGATGAAAGAACTTTCGAGTTTATAGGAATCCTTTGGAGCATTTGGCTACTTAGAAACAAAAAAATCTTTAATCCTAGCAGTAAGCTAGTCCCAAAAGATACGTTTGAAATTGTCAATCATTGGAAGAATAGGGGAAAAAAATGTTGGCTGAATTCAGAAAAAGATGCAAATGAAGATATATTGAACTGTATTGTAAAAGAAAAGAAGCCATTTTGCTGGAGTTTAAACTGGTCTAACCAGATCGAGCATACTACTCTGATAGTTGATGGAGCCTGGAAGGCCAACAAAAAATTAAAAGATGATCTAGGGATAGCAGCTTATGGCTGGGTCCTTCAAGATAGAAATGGGGAAGTAGCTAAAGGAGGCCAAATCATTAATGCTAATTCAGCTGCACAAACTGAAGCTCTAGCTATCTTACTCAGCATAAAGGAAAGTATTAATCTGCAAATACGAAACCTGGATATTTGGACTGATTCAAAAGTATTGGTGGATGGTTTGCGAGAAGCAAAGAAAACAATCTCCTCGTCAAAGACTATTATCCTTGATATCCAAAAGTTAGCTAGTAAATTCAATTCCATTAGAATCCTAAATGTTAGTAGAGAAAAAGTTGGAAAAGCCCACTCCATTGCTGTTCAAGTAAGGAAGGAGGGTATTAGGTTGTAATTCTGTTTTATCTATCATGTTGTCAAAAAAAAAAAAAAAAAAAAAAAAAAAAAAAGGGGAGTGAACAGAGACGAAACTATACAATATATATAAGGGGGTCAATAAATTAGTCATGCATTAACCATTATGCCAAGATTATACTATGATGAGTTTGAAAATAATAATAAATCAGAGTGAGCGAGGGGAGAGGGGCGCCTTTCACCTCAACATGACTTCGCCCATGTAAGTGACGATAAAGTAATAACAGAAGTCCTAATCCTCCTCAATAATGGAAGTATTACAAATGCCTAGACATATTAGGTGTTGTTTGGTCAAATGTAGGAGATAATATATCCTAGGAAATTGTTTTTCCTTTGAAGTGGCAAAAGTTGTTTAGTTGCTCATGAAAAGTAAAAGTTTTACTTACCTAGGGGAATCCTTCATTATGTGGGATATAAAACTTCCTATGAAGTACATTTGCCAGGGGGTGATAATGAGTCTGACTTGTTCATGAACAGTTTGAGCTCGGCTCGGTCAAAGTCCAGTCAAAACTCGGCTCGTTGTGGCTTGACTCGAGTTCGAGTTCGGCTCGAGACCTTAACGAGCCGAGTTGAGTTATGACAAGCTCTACTCGAAAAGCTCGTAAACAAACTCGATTCCCTTTTTATATATGGAAATAATTTATTGTGTATGTCTACATATATATATGTTTATTCTAGATATTACACAATAATAATTAATTGTTTTATTGTCAAAGAATAAATTTAAAAACAAAAATATTTAAAAAAGAAATATAAAAAGACGAGTAAACCAATGATAATAATAGGTCAAGCTTATTAGGGAACAATTCGATAATGGCTCAGTCAACGCTTGGTCAAAGCTCGGCTAGGTTAAAACCCAACTTGAGTTCGAAAACACTTAAACGAACACAAGTCGAACTTACAAGAATTCGGACTCGCCTCGATTGATAAGTACTCCTATCCTCACTCCCCACAAGTTGGTTGGGCGGTGTTTGAAATTTTGAGTCAGTCAATGAAAGTTTGTTTTAGAAGTGATCTTGGTTAACACAGGTAAGGGCCAATTTCGGATTTCCATTTTTTTCCCATGAAAGGCTGGCTAGGAATAGGCAAGGCCCAATCAACTCCTTGCAATCGCCGCCTCGCTGGCAAGCCATCAATCGTGTCTGATCAATGGGTTTCCTTCTACCTCTTTGATAAGTCAAAATAAGTAAAGCAGTACATAAAAGATGGGTAGCCTCACCAATTCGTTGTAGACTCTTAATTCCATGAAAAGATAACCCTCTAGGCCGTTGGCAATCTACTACTCACTCAATTAGACAATAAATGTAGAGAGGGATGAACTACGCCCACATAATAACATTAACACCAATTTATGAAGCCAACAAGATGATTAAACAATATATTCTTTCAATTATTTCAACTTCAAGAAAAATCTTCCCCGAAAATAATACTTTCACATGTTAGCTGAGGATCCTCAGCCTCGCCATTCCAGGCCCCAGCCCTAATTATCATAATAAGCTTAATAGTCCTTGTCTTTGGGCCTCGTGGCAGCCAATCAAAGAAGCTTCAGTCCTCCCGTCACATCGTCAACCATGTCAGCAGGTCCTACAGCACCAATATTATTTAGATAGACGAGCTTAAAGGTCATATTATAAGTGGTCGTTGATGGAAACCTAGGGGCAAGTAGGTAAGAAACATTCCGCATTTCGTGGGAAGTAGAACTTCCTAGGAAACGTCATTTCCTATGTTTTTGTCAACCAACAACTCCATACTCTTATCATTTCCTAGGAAACTCTGCTTCCCACGTTTTTTAATTTTAACCAAACAAACACTAAGAAAGTGAGCAGTGGTGATTGCTACGACAACAAAAGATAATACGTACCGAGAACAGCCATGACAGTTCGCGAATCTGCAGAGAAAGAAGCAATACATCATTGGATGGCATTAAAGAGGTGGCCAAGTAAAATATCTAAGATTACATTCGAGAAGATCTAAATAGGCCTAGCCTTTTCTACCAATATGGAACAACTAACATATGTATAGTAGTCACAGCATTGTTCTAACGGTTACAAGCCAAATTGATTCAGTTCTTAAGTTGTAGCTTGCAGCCTTGCACTAATAATCAAATGACACATGCCTAATAAGAGTTATAATCAACTTTGATTATTCATCAAATAAAGAAACCATATGATCTATACTGGTATTAAATGAATGATTCAGCATCTTACTTGGCGCTATTTGAGTTCTTCCAGCGTCTATTACAATATGTGTAGGTATATGAACTGACTTAGCCCTTCCCTGCATTTAGAAGGAACATACAGCGAGTAGAAAATTAACAAGGTTAAACAAAAGTTCAGACAAAGAGCACCTTTCCTTGAGCAAAACCCAACAAAGAAAAGGGGGGAAACAAAAAGTAAAACAGCACATCTCATGTAGAACAAAAGATTACAACAAAAGCTTGGAGCACAGAATTACGAAATCAAAGTTTGTTATTGCCACTGGAGAGCAAATATGGAAAAAAGAAAAGAAGAAGAAAAGCCCCTAACTGAATTACCAACTAGAAGTTGCAGACTAGCAGTATTCATTGTTCTTCTTTTTGGTTGTTTTGTAAGTTTAAGCTATATAATTGTGGCAGAAATCAGAACATCGAAGTAATGGATATCTGAAGCATCAACAAAAGGCGAAAGACACCTGGAAAGAAGCAGCTTGGCTGAGCAGGAACAGAGACTACAAGTCCTGGAAAAATCAAGATATCAACTTTATCTACGAACAAGATTAATTAAAGAGAAAGAAGCAACTTCAGGAGATTTAGGCCTCTTGACTGTCTGTTTCCGACTTAAAACAAAGTTAACATGGTGCTAAGCTGAGAACGTGACAAATTAAAGGTCTGGCCGAACTCAATCTATATATGCTAAACTTACCTTATTTTTGCTCAACTAAACTTATTATTGCTTAATTGAACTTAATATAGCTGAACTTAACTTTATTTTTGCTGAACTTATTCTTGTTGAACTTATTTTTGAGGAATTTAAATTATTTTTGCTGAACTTAGCTTATTTTTGCTTAATTTAAACTTATTTTTTGCTTAACTTAAACTTATTTTTGTTGAACTTAGCTTTTTTTTTTCCTTTTTTTTTTTTTTTTTTTTGCTGAACTTCAACTTGTTTGTGCTAAACTTAACTTGTTTTTCCTGAACTTAAGTTAATTAAGCTGAACTTAACTTATTTTTGCTGCAACTATTTATAATAAGTTGATGAGATCAGATCGTAAGATCTCAATTTTATCAAGGAAAATGACTAAAAAGATAGAAGCAACTTCAGGAGAGTTAGGCCTCTTGAATTTTTCTGCTTCCAATTTCGATAGCAGTTAACATGGTGCTAAGATGAGAATGTGACAAAATCAAGAAACAAATAACACAATCTTCTTTAAACTAATGTAAAAGACAGGATTTCACCCAACCCACACCCTATGAAAGTATAAAACCACGTAGATCAGGTTTCACAAACTAATGAGAGTTCTTCTCAATTCCACAGGCTACTGGATACAGCTTCAGAGATGAGCAAGTACAGCACTGAAAAGTGCAAGGATTTAATGGCTATCTATACTCTATAGTTCATAATTGACATCAAATATTTTGATAGAGAAAGCATCACTATCCAAAGTTAGGACATGGACAGTCATCATGGACACTGAAAAAGTGAATCCATGACTCATGAGAAGACAAGTACAACAAAAAGTTCATCAAAAATTCTACTGCACAAGGCATATTAGGACATGAGCACTTAATATCGACACTAAAACCATCAGAGGTACTCAATGGTACTAATTGAGTGTCATAACCATACAAGGGAAGATAACTTTTATTCACAGCAGGCTATTAAAGATTTAAAGTGAAGAGCGCAATAATAAAAAAATAAAAGAAAAGAAAGAGAAAGGAGATCAGAGATCAGAGATCAGAGATCATAGATCAGAGGTCAGAGTCCAAAGACATAAGGAAACTGATAAGTACTCAAAAAACAAGAAGTAAAGGAACAGTAACTCGATGAAATCACGCAAGGCCATCTATTAGTCAAGGGGAAAGAGGATCAATATACTAAGAAATCAATCAAGCAAGGCTAATACACATTCCCCAAAGGAAATAGAATTGTACAAAACAATATATATATGATGAAAAATCCAAAGTTCAACCTTTAAAGATTGAGTATAAGATGTGGATGTGGTTAAGGAGTTGCCCTTTGCTCACAAACGAAGTGACTTCATGAATCGATGTAGACAGGCAATGAAAGGAGGGAAGGGGGGGAAAAGGCGGAAGGGGGGACGTTCTTGTAACTTCGAGTAGATACAAATGGAGATAACAGATCTAACCGGATTCAACTTCTCAACCTACAAATTATTTTGACCCATTCTCACCTGTAAAGCTAGCATCTCTTCCTCGCTTTCAGTTTTGACAACTACTTTAACCTGCCCACACATCTCCCACCTACATGTTGATAAACTGACAGTAAGTAGAGTACATGAATGTACAATGAAAACTCAAATCAACAAAGAAGCTTCAAAAATTTACTAACCTATTTAATGCTTTTGGTGCCCGGTTATGGAGCTTCTTGTAAAGACCCAAGGTTGCATGACTGAATAGAAAACACAACACAATATGACACTAAGAACACTACAACAATCAAGGAGCAATAGGGATAAGTCATAAGCATGAGTTTGACACACATAGAAGGGAAGATTGAAGAAAACAATATATACTCACAAATCTAGAATCTAGACATTGGAACACACAATGAAATAACACAAGGTGCCCGTGCTAAGGGACTAGACTGGCTAATATGCTTATATGCCACAAAGGGATGTTGCAGACAACAGCTTTTTATAAGACAGAACCAACTAGTCTTCGCTACAAGATACCCAAACCAGCACCATGAAAGGCATATAAAACGAGTCAGAAAAACATAAAATCTACGGGATGCAGCAATGACAGAGTAGGCTTGTGGCACAAACTAGCACCTTCTTACTGCCTGAAATGACACTCAGAAATCCCCTTTATAATTCCTATTACAGTAAGGCTCCTAGAAACATGTAAAGGACAATCAGACAAAGTAGAAGGAGTAAAAACTCATGAGAATGTGAATGATAGATTGCATGATCAGAGATTTAGGGCCAATACCTGCATTGTGCAGCAATCTTTCCTTTACCCATCTTCAAGTCATTTCTCACTACCAATACCTTTTAGAAAAACAAACAAAAAGAACTTCATTTCTTCATGGACTTCTTATCTTTCTTAGACTTAAACAGCTTACGTTAAAGAGTAGAAAGGGCTATGCACCATTTTAAAATCTTGAAGAATGTCAGCAAGCTTTTCAATCTCAAGGGGATCTTGGGCACGTTTTTTCTTGCTTTCACTATTAGTTACACTATCTTTAGATAATGTAGCTGAAACAAAGAAATGAGCAGGATGACGTGCACCAAAGTAGTATCCCAACACAAGACACCCTGCTCCAACTAAAATTGCACTCAGCCATGTCAGAGCCATCATCATGAGGCCACAACACTACGTCGAGCAACACCTTAATTTGTATAAGCAGATAATAGCGACCTAGAAAATCAGATGAGTTAAGTACATACCACCAATCAACCCAAAATTAGTTCGAAGATCGATTAGAAAAACATAGAAAGAAACGACAATGCAAATACAAGTGCTGCTTCACCAAATCAAGCTGTGGTACAATGTTAACAACACAAAATTATGATTATGATGCTTACGCCCTCCTATGAACTTGACAGTCGATCTAATTAAACATACTCCCAAGAAAAGCTACTCCGAAGTGACAAGAAAGTATCCGGCATAAAATCATAATGCTAGCTACAAATATAACTCCTCATAACATGAATTAACATTTAACAGCCTAGATGCTCAAACATTTTACCACTAACAAGACCTCTCAATCTACATCCAATTACAACATCAGATGTCTACAGCACAAACCATCGAACACTGCAAAGCGCCTCGCCTCTCGAATTCGCTACGTCTACATATTACAATAGTGCAATATATCCACTAATGATGCCAAAACCTACATTGCAGCTAAGACAAACACCTTTAACCATGATTTGCCCAGGATATCAGCAAAACTATAGTAAATTAACCAAATATATTATATATTTACATAATAACTTCAATATTTGCATCAATAAAACATAAACAACCGCAATCCAATGTTAAATTAATTGGAACGAAAAACTTCAGATTCTGAACTCTTAATTTCATGTATGTCCTTAATCCTTATGCTTCAACAATAAATTAAGCTAAGATGATTAACAAAAAATCGAAAAATGGCAAGAACAAATTAAACAACAGAAAAATTACAAACCAGTGAGAGTGAATTGAATTTTGCAACAGCGAAGTAAAATTGGAGTAAGAAATGCAAAATAAAAGTACCTATAAAATTATCGTCATCATCAAAAATAATATTGGGAATAAATAAAAAGCTTGAAGATCAAACGGTCCTGAGCATGCCACCTCAATGTGGAGAGCTCGAGGAGAGGAGAGAGAAAGTGGTGGTGGGAGGGGCGGAGTGGAAGGGGAATAAGTAACTGCTGTGAAGAATAATGGTGGATTCTGAACAGACTGGAAAACCAAATTAGTTATGATCCGAAAGTCCGAACCCGAGCCCATTTGAAGATCTTCTTGAGACATTGAATTGACTTGGTCATATCATATCAGCTTCGATCGGGGATCCAATTGTCGATCTTTTTTTTTTTTTTTGGAAAAATTAACAGGAATAATCCTAACTATTGACCATTTTCTCAAAATAATCTCAACTTTCATTAATATAAGAATAATCCCAATTATTAGTCTATTACCCCATCCTTCCCAAAAGATAATGAAATTTTTTTGAGGGGTTTTAATGGTATAGATAATTAGGTTAATCTTTGTGAAAAATATGGAGTTATCTTAATTTATACTTCATGAAAATATTTGACATACATTTACTAGTGTATAACTTTAATCATTAATATCTTTAATTCCCTAAATAAATATTATAAAATAAGATTTTTTTTTTGAGGGGATGATATAAGATATGTAAAATAAAGCATATGTTAAGATGAGTGACTAATATGATCTCATGTGACTACATTTTTTATGTAGAAATCACAAAACACAATCAAAAGGAGAGTGTGAAGTCACATTGTATCAAATATATTGAAATTGGGGGAAGTAGCCAAGGACACGAGTATTACCAAACTCATTGCTGATGTGATATAAATTATAACCTAAGGATATAACCTAGTAGTCAACTTCTTGCTACTTTTAGTTTCCTTTAGTATATCCATGTATACAAGTAGTTAAGTGGAACATACATTAGTTAAGTAATGGCTCAACTACTTCATAAGACCGAGCAACCTTTTTTAGAAAACTAAATGACTGAGTATGAGTCATGTTCGAGCATAATCCACAAATTTATTTTTGCGTCTGGAGCATTTGGAAAAAGCGCAATTCAATAACAAAGATTTTTGCGCAATTCAACTAAATGACTGAGTATAAGTCATATTCGAGCATAATCCACAAGTTTAATTATTTTTTTGCGTCTGGAGCATTTGGAAAAAGCGCAATTCAACAACAAAGATTTTTCTCCTTTATCAGTTCTCCATCGAGCTACCATCTCACACTGAAAATGGAAACTCATGATAATGGTAGACTTTTGTCAAGCGACACACACCTCGTTCTCCTCTTCATCTTCATCACCCACATCAACTTCTTCATCATCAACAGTTCTCTCATCATGGATTCATGGTAAAGTAGAAATCCCCCTCCATCGAGTATCCGAACCACAAACTCAACTTCGACGACTCCTCGGCAGCAGGTATCATCATCGTGATTAAAACGGTAAAACTAATATGACGTTTACATTCAATCTCGGAACGACCCCAACATATTTAGTGGAAGCATTAGCATTCCACAAAGGTCTTTAAGTTGCAATTAGTCAAAATATCTCAAGAATTATCATGGAAGACGATAATTTAGAAGTGGTTAACTCTATTAAAGGCCACTGAGCACTCCATGGAAAATCTAAAATATCATATCTGACATAAAAATACTTCTCCAACATTTTGAGTATTGAGAAATTAATCATGTCTATCGCGAAGGAAATAGACCAAAGACTGGATAGCAAATGTAGGACATCTTGTAAATTATTATGTGTATCAATACTAGTAATAGTCAGCAAGTCCTCTCGATTCTTCAAAGTGATAAATTAGGTGTTCCCCTCGAGAGGATGGCCACCTTAATCCTTATTGTAATATTTTCCTTATCTATTAAAAAAAAGTAGACCATATAGGTTGTCCACATACTTTCTAACCTAGGTCACTATATCCTAGTGATCCACTCAGGGATCGGCTCAAGGAACTAATATCATCTAATAAGATCATGTTTTTGTTTTTGTCTATATTTCTTCCTTAAACAAACGATCACCTAACTTTGCGTTATATATATATTTTCTTTATTCTGAAATGAGTGAAACACTACTTTAAAAAAACTTTCTTATAAAAGAGACTAGAAAGAACTGTTTTACTTATTTCAGAATGAAAGCCGTATACTTCCTCCGTTCCATTTTAAATGAAACACTTACTATTTTAGGCCTTTCAAAATAAATGAAACGTTACCTTATTTGGTATTCACTTCTCTCTATCTCTATCCTCATTACATGGGTCCCTTCTTTTTTTTTCTCTCTATCTCTCTCCTATTCTAAATCCCCGTGTCAAGGCCCTACGTTTTATTTAAAATGGAACGGATGAAGTATTTTTTTTTTAAAATGATGAAAACTTAGGAGTGGAAAAGTGGCAAAGTAGGTAAAGCACAAGAAAGCGAAGGATACAAATACAAATTATACAATAGACTACAAAAGTAAAGTACTTCCCCAAGTACTCAAAACTCGTCGGAAGAACCTTCTATCTTAAGTCATCATCGTCGTCTTCTAAATATCGCTACTTTTTCTCCTCCATTTCTCACTCCTCCCAAATCGCGGAATTCCTTTTCCTCATTCTTCGCCTTCAATTTCAAGGTAAGACGAGCTTAATTTTTCTCTCTCCTGTAAATTAAAGATTCATTTTACTCTATATTATTTTGATCTGCGTAGTCAACTTTTCTTTGACCTTTTTATTGCTTCTAATCTTTGGATTATACTGAATTTAGTCGGTGTTTAAGATAATTAATACTATGTGTTTTAGTTGAGTTTAATTTTGGCTGTTTCTACCTAATTTGATAATTTCGATCAAATGTTCTTATAATTTTGAATTTTTGTTGTTTAGTGCTTGGACTTTTCTAGGTCTTTGAACGCTGAAATTTCTTTGTTCCTTCGTTTCCGAGCACAATTTCTTGAGAATTTGGTATTAATTCAATACTTTGGTGCGTTTTTAAATCTTGGAAATTCGTTCTATACCTTTTTTTCTGTATGTATCGAATAATCTTTGTATATAATATATAGTTCCTGTTGTTAATGCTGTTTTAATTATTGTTGCATATTTCCTGATTTATAGCACTTTTCCAGATTATAACGTGTTTGACGAGTTATTAGTTGACTTGGAATTTTCTGTTGATTTTGTAATTGTTCTGTTTTGTGTTCAACTGAATTACGTCTTGAATTTTGCTGGTTTGTTTTACATTAATTAGGGGAGAGTTGTCGTTGCTGCCGCTGCCGCTGCCGCTGAGAAGTAGTGCTGGTTATATCTTGTAGTTGGTGTTGTATTTGGAGGTTGTAAAGATGAGTGATAACTTAATGGATAAAGTGACCTCTTTGGGTGAGCGTCTAAGGATCGGTGGGAGTGAGGTTAGTAAGAAAATGAGTGCTAGTGTGAGTTCTATGAGTGACAAAATGAAGGAACTATTCCAAGGGCCGAATCAGGCAGATAAGATTGTTGAGGAGGCGACTGCAGAGACCCTTGAGGAGCCGGATTGGGCCACAAATCTTGAGATATGCGACATGATAAATCAGGAGAAAGTCAGTAGTATTGAGTTGATTCGAGGAATTAAGAAACGGATTATGTTAAAGATTGCGAGGATTCAGTATTTGGCTTTGGTGTTGCTTGAAACTGTTGTTAAGAACTGTGAGAAGGCATTCTCTGAGGTGGCGTCTGAAAGGGTTCTTGATGAGATGGTGAAGTTAGTTGATGACCCTCATACTGTTGTTATGAATAGGAATAAAGCACTAACGTTAATAGAATCCTGGGGGGAGTCCTCAAACGAGCTTAGATACTTGCCTGTTTTTGAAGAAACATACAAGGTATGTCCGAATTTTTAGATGCATATTCATCTTTTTTCCTCTTGATTGGAATGATGTTATGTTTCATTGTATTTTTCCATCTTCTGCCTGCTGATGATTAAGGAAGTCCTTAGTATAATACATCGGAGGGCATCTAAGAATCGAGCTTTATCACTTTGTCTTTTTTTTTAAACTAAACAAAGTACATTGTTTCTAAGCGATAACTTTGGTAAATCAATTCTGGTTAAGTACTTCCAGACTAAATAAAGGCAATATTTGATCGAGAAGTTCTTCTGAACAAAATACTTTCTTGAACTTTTATTTCATTGAAAGATATTCCAGCTTTTTTACATCTCAAATCATCAATTTTCCCAAACAAAGGGTTCTGTAATGTGGACACCTTGAAAATCTCTGTACTATGTAATGTGTACTTTCTATTTCTCTGCACGTCAACAATGTTTTGTCTAATCATTCTCAGTATTTTTCCTGAATTAGAATAATTGTGAGTTCTCCTTTCTGTGGTGAACAATTGTTTCTCTTATCCACTTTTTCTTCCTTGTTATGGAAGTTCATGGTTGATGATGTTGATTGGGTTTAAAACTGCTCTTAAGTTTGACATACCGCCAGCAAAATGCAGAACTTACATACTACACTTCCCATGCTTTCTAACATGTTATTCTTTGCTCTAAAAGAGCTTGAGGTCAAGAGGAATTCGGTTCCCAGGGCGTGATGATGAGAGTTTGGCACCTGTCTTTACCCCTGCACGCTCTGTCCCCGAAGCAGATGTTAATGCAAGTCTTGAACAGCATAATGTTCTTGTACAAGGGTTCTCAGCTGAAGACTCAAAAGAAGCATTTAATGTGGCTAAGAATTGTGTCGAGCTTCTTTCAACTGTTTTATCATCTTCTCCTCAACAAGATGTACTGCAGGTATCTACAACTTTCATCTCTGTTACTCTTTTGGCTTCTGCTAGAGCATCAAATGTTCCTCTAGAGACTAGGATTGTGTTAAACAATTAACCTTATTGAGTAATTGAATTTACGGTTCATGAACTTTGAGAAGCGTATTGTGCTTCGCGATGATGGTATATGCATACAATATATAGTATAGACTGTTTTTTATGATATAGTTATGTTAATACTTGCTGTATTAACTTTTTACATGTTCTGTTTGATTTCTGGATCTAAGATGTCTGACACTAGGTTGTGCCCTTGCTGAATAGCATGCTATGCACAATTGCACATGCTGTAGTCAGCAGTACATGTTTGGGAGCTCTAGCAGGTAATCAGCTGAGCTCTCCAAGATTCTTTACTAGATTCAGAGACCAGCTACCCTGTTCTTTTCCTAGAGGTTTAGGTTCCTGTTTGGCGTTTATAAATTATTGGTGGCTAACAGGACATATACTATGTAACTCATGCACTGTTTCAGGCAGCTTGCTGAATCGTTTTGTTATTTCCTAGAGCACCATTCATACCACCTGCCTGAATCCTTTTATTTTTTGTGGCACTATTCAATGGTTGATGAGTGATGGATGATGAAGGGTTGGGGGCGGGGACCTTCTTCTATTCTATATAGTGATTTTTCTGTCTCTTGACTCTCAAGGTTTGGCATGATATAGTTAGGGAAGTAATTACTAATTAGATTGATGATAAAGAAGAACCAGTTTCCATTTCTAAGGTAGTAGTTTGTGGTTACGATTTACGAGCAACCTAGTTTGAATCCTTGGCTTAAAATTTATCATAATTCAGCTTGAAAATTGTTCTCCGGGACTACTTACTATGGTTAATTTCACAACCATTAGCTATGTAGTGTCCACCATGTGCCTTTTTCCCCCCTTCTTAAAGACATCTCTGTCCTGTTGTGCGATATTTTATAGCTCAGTTGTAGATGTTAGCATCGAAGGTTTTTTTTTAATGGGTAGTTTCTATTTTGGCCACTTAGATATATGTGGCAGATGAGCATAGATGCTTTGCTTGTAAGAAATACCTAACATTGTGAAAACCAGTTTAAGATATAGATTTGTTGTCAAATCCGTGGTTCCAAGCTTCATATCTTCTTTTGCACCCTGACTGAGCTGATATCTTCCAGTTGCTAAGGTTGTTGTCGAACCTAAAGCTTTCAAAACTAGGTTTCTTGGTCTGTTGGGCGCCAATTAGCATACTGGTCAATGTTTAGGGAGCTAGTTAGGAGTTTGATTTGACCAAAGCTTGTTGGATGGAAGTGCACTTGAAATGTGTGTTATGTAATGCAGTAGAAATAAAAAACTTGTTCGTAAGCTTTCCCTGTACCATTTTTTGCTGTGACTTGTGAGTATGAGGGTCGATTTCGTTGGCTCTATGGTGGTAGAAATGCACGCTATAACCGGTTTGTATATACTTGGAAGTATATTCAATTAGCTCTTGTTTCAAGTTTCATACCGCCCTGCTTTGGACAGTCATTTCTTTGTGCAAGGTTGTATCTGTTGGGCTCTGGCTTTACACCTCTTGGTATTATGTCCATAATTTTTGCAATCAATATCGTAAAAAATCAAATTTAAGTGCTCCAATTATTTTATAATTTGGTCTCTCAAAATCCACACTTTTCAAAGATGTTTAAGTGTCTTTGGGCGCTTTTTTATTTGATGTACACCATCCAGGGATCCCTTTATGGGCTTTCTCGGATCCCACCTCATATCTGTTATAATCTGAGATCTGATGAACAGAATTAAGAGATTAGGTTGGATCTTGGACAGATGATTTGAGAATTATAGTAACGAAGGATAGTTAGCAAGCATTCGAGAGGCTTGATTCCTCCCAAGTAAAGTAATTGCAAACTGAACCCTCACTATATTCCACATGCCTTCCCTCTGTCTGATCTCTTTTTTTATTGGGAATCTGACTCTCTTTTCCCTCTTCCTCCTCTAATTCATTGCTTCCTCTTCAAGCTAATCAGGCAATACCTGTACTGCCCTACTAACTAATTCGGTTCATTACAATATCTATGTGAATTTGGAGTAGTATCTGGGAAATATAATATTATAATTACTTGGTCTCTTTTTTCTGGACTCCAGAGTCCAGAGCCATTCAAATTTTTACTTGAAAAGTGAAAAAAATTGGGTGTGCATTTTGGAATTAAATTTCATTGAATTATGCTTAAGATTTTCTGTTTTTCGATTGTCTGTCATGAGAGAACCGCTGTGCGGCTCCGGCTCATTAACTGTCCAGATTCATGCAGGCTGAAGATTTTAAGAACAGAGTTAAACTAATCATGGGAATCCTCATCTGACCACTACTACTAATTGCTATGAGCATGTGACACAAGATTGAATTCCATGTCTTTTGCATAGGATTCTTTAGCGTTCAGATTTAACTTTTACTCTGTGTGAAAAATAAATTTTCCGCAGAGTGAGCTGTTAATCGTCATTTCTCAGTATTGCTAACGGTCAGTGTTAGTGCTTATTCTAAAATTGACCATTGTACCTTTCTTTGTTTGGGTATTTGCATTCTGTGCTCTGTTTCTGTTTCTCGTTATTTCTTGGTAATTACTTGCTACCCAGTATACATGCTCTGATGTGTGCTTGTACTGCTTGCCTGATAGTCTGGGTTTTCCCCTCTGTGGCAGGATGACTTGACTACAACGCTGGTACAGCAGTGTCGTCAGTCCCAGTTCACTGTTCAGAGAATCATTGAGACCGCTGGTGATGATGAGGCTCTCCTTTTTGAGGCCCTTAATGTAAACGACGAGATCCAGAAAACCCTTTCCAAATATGAAGATATGAAAGGGACCTCTACTGTCCCATCAGTACCAGAGGTAGCTACAATTCCAGTCGCTGTTGAGCCTGAGGAGTCACCACGTGCTGGCAAAGAAGATGCACTTGTTAGGAGACCAGCGGGATCCCGAGGCAATTCTCACGGTGGACAACATGATGACATGATGGATGATCTAGACGAGATGATCTTTGGCAAGAAGTCTGGTACCACATCAGATGTTGGTGGCATCGAGCCCAAGAAACCAGAGTCAGCAAAAGACGATCTCATTTCCTTCTGATTTTTACATCTATGATTGGGGGGTTGTCTTGGTGTTCTATATTGGTGTGTGATGTCTGGACATTTCTTTGAGACTAACAGGAATATAATGCATAAGAACTTTATAAATGTGATAAGAATTTTATTGTGTCTGGAGTAGCCGCTCTTCTGTAAGTAGATTCATATTGGATAATTTGGATTGTAAATCCAGTAATCATGAAGTCATTAGGAGCTGTGTTTTGTTTTTGCATGAATGTATTGTGCCATTGGTCGATTATTTCTTTATGTGTTGAGCAAAAACTTGATAGTTTGTTCTTGTTGCTCAGGCAAAACTCAAAAATTAAGCAGAATGTACAGTAAATCTTCTTGCTTAAGAACAATATGCAATACTTCATACTAGTTCTTGTACAAGGTCCTTCTCATTTTAAAGAAAGTTTCATGTACATTATACAGGACTAAGTTTTGTAATACTGGTTTGGAAGCAGGTAAAATTAAATGATCTCTATCTTAGTTTGTTATTTAGGGAGGTAATTTACAAATTGAAGGAACAATAATGTCGTTAATTGACTAATTGTATCAAATATATAAGAATATATGATGATACACATTCAAAGGAGCTATTTGTCATGGTCTGAATGTTTAGACACTCGATAGTGCAACACACTCCAGAGTAGTGTTATAGGGATAAGGGTGCAACCGTGCAAGGACTAGTCTTTGACGTAGGAGCATTTTACTCATATTTAACCATCTATTATCTCTGTATGTTTGGTTAATATCGATTCCTTTTCTTTTTGTTTGGTTCAACATCTTTTCAATCTATACCATTACTTGGTGGTAAATTGATAATAAATTTTTCTAGTTTGTTACTTCCCTTCCCCCTCAACTAACAAAATCCGTTTGTTGGTAGTAATAGTTTCGTTTCTCTTACCATTTCAAAGCTCGAGCTTGATACCCAATAAAAGTAACAAATTTTATTACCATTTCGCTCCTCTACTATGAGTTTATTGCCTTTCTATTCCATGACTTGAACAAGCATACTCTCATTCTAATTCACTCAAGTCTACAAGAGACTAATCAAATCGTCGACGAACTTCTAAATTTGGTCATACTATTGTAGCACGATGCAACACATGAATATTCATTTTGATATGGATTAATTTTTTTTCTTGTTAACTTGTGTGGAAATGTATATATTACGATTCTCCCTTAAGAGAAGAGTATTCTAATTCTTTTTATACCTTACATTGGGAAAACTAAAAAAATCAGAGTAGTATATATATACTTTTTGTATAATCCATGACATTTTGAGAATAATAAATACCATACGGCATACGTGCTTTGAGAATGTTCTTAAGCACTACTAAGAAAAATGCACCCAATAATAAGAATACGTAGGTCATGCTGTTTTGAGAAGAAATTTGTTGAACCAACTTGACCCGAAATTTAATAGATAATTGAAAATAAGAGGGGTTGGTGCGCAATTTTTTTTAAAAGGTTGTTTCTCATAAAATATACTTCCTCCGTCCCAAAATATAGTTCCCATTATTATTTTGGGTGTCCCAAAATATAGTTCCAATTTCCATAATTTGTCTAGAATAACCGTGTTCCATCATTTATTTGCTTCTTGAATTTTGTTTTTTGATTTGTTTATTCAACCCAAGTGTTACAATTAATGCTCTTTCACCAATTATTCTCCATTCTCTCTCCTAAAATCATCTTTTCCCATACAACATTTATCTAAATAAACAAAAATTCTTTACTATCCCTCTTAGATTCTACTTGCATAAATTACCGTGAAAAAAGGGAAATGGAAACTATATTTTGGGACGGAGGGAGTACTACTACAAGTACGAAGCCTTGCACATGCCCTTAGCTGCCCCTGCTTTTGCGTGCCTCTCTCAAAACTCCCCACATTCCCTCCCAACACACCCGAACCTCTCTTTGCCATAACACCTGAAAAATTGATGTGAAACGAGATTCACCAATTCGAGCCTCGAAACTTCCGTATATGTGACTGTGACGGAAGCTGGGAGAGTAAGAGGTTTCTAGAGTGTAAGCCAGGTTGGGAAACTGGCAGCGTGTTAAATTGTCATAGAATTTGATTGTATACGTAACTCTATCATATTAACCGTCTACTATAATTCTATCATAACTGTAATAATGTAAGTAACTTAATCCACCGCCTTTTGTTAGTTTACTGTCCTATTTGCATTAAGAATTCCAGTGAATATATTTGAGTTTCCTAAGCATACTTAAATTACTATTTTCTCTAGTTATATCAGGATTAGGATAACATTTTGCCTTGTACATCAAGTCGAGCTTACATTTATATACATAGCCTACGAAGTAAGAACATAAATGCTACATTACATTTACCTCCTCCTATTAGTTCATCCATAGTTTCATTCGAGCTACAACAACAACTGATTTGCTTAGCTTCACGCCATTAAGACCGACGCCGTCGTAAAACTAGCTTAGCTACTGTTCAGTTTTTCCCGTGGTGAAGGTATGAATCTTGAGTTCCCTTAATTATCAATAATAAGCAAGTTTTATTTTTTAGTTTCATGATCTTCGTTTGTTAAATTTGTGTTGTTTTTGTTAGTTTTAGGACTTTCATTATCTTTCTTTCTAATATGTTGGCGTCAACTTTTTCATTCTACTATGTTAGTTTTTGAGTTTTGATGATAATTATATTCTTTGCTATTCACGTTGATATGAGTTAGTTTTTCATTACTTGATCGATAATAATCTGATTCTTTATTGGAGTTAAAAAAAACATTCCATGGGATTTTTATTTTCTTAATCATGTACACTATGTAAAAGAAAAGTGCAAAGTTGTCTCTCTTGACTCTTATCATATAGATAATTTCAGTTTTTGCAAGCATTAGATTAATGTTTATATACTCATGTATTCTTAGTCAATAACCTTAGATGATGAAGTTTTTGTTATGTTTTATGTTTCTGATTGGGTTTTAGTTCACTAAAAACATTGGTGCTATCACGTATATAAAGTTTTTATGTATCTTTCTTCTTTTACGTTGTTCATGCATTCGTTGCTTTCATTATCTAGTTCAATATTACTACTTATTCCATTATTCTTATTTTATTTAGTTGATATTTTGCAGCAACATGGAAGAAACTGCATCTTTATGGGACATGAGTTTTGGATTGAACGATGATCTAAACGAGATTTTTCCGAATCTAACTACTGATCCTATGCTTAATAAGGGAGACTTTCTTGATGACTTGCTGCCGCCGCCGCTGCAGCCACCGATCCAGCATCATCGCTATGGAATAGGCAAGGAATTGAGGCTTATGGATCAAGTGCTAAAACCATCTCCATCAACGAAAAAGGCTTGTCTAGACTTTCTTCAAGAGTCGCAGCTGCCGCCGCCGCCACCGATCCAACATAATCACGTTCACCATGGAAAAGGCAAGGAATTGAAGCGTCTGATTCAAGTTCTAAAACCATCTTCATCAACTATTAAAGCTTGTCTAGACTCCTTATCATACGGTAAAAAGTTGGACATAACAAACAAGAGATTGCAGGATGATTATGAGCAATGCAATAAGTCTTGTCTAGACTCCTTATCATACGGTAAAAAGTTGGACATAACAAAGAAGATATTGCAGGATGATTCTAAGCAATGCAATAAAGCTTGTGTAGACTCCTTATCATATGACAAAAAGTTGGAGGTGACAAAGAAGAGATTGCAGGATGATAATAAGCAATGCAATAAGTCTTGTTTAGACTCTTTATCATACGAGAAAAAGTTGGAGATGACAAAGAAGAGATTGCATGATGATTATGAGCAATGCAATAAAACAAGGAAGACAACACGTTTAATGGAGTATATCGATCTTCCTGCCATTCCGCAACATGGTTGTGGTGCCCTACGGAACAAGAGGCAGCTAAAGAGAGAGGGTAATCGTATAATCAAGGTTAGTAGATAGTTAGATATCATGAGTTGATTGAAACTAAGTTTTTAGCTTAATTAAGTGTTTGATGATATTGCAGTGATGATGTAATTAGTGCCTAGACGTGACTGTTCTACTGGCCTAAGGTTGAGGGGGTCCAACCTAGTTGGTTTGTCTCTCCTTAGGTTGGTTTAAGTTGTAATTGAAGCTTCTTTAATACATTTACTTCCTTTTCTTAATGATAACATGGTTCACTTTTCTTAATTCCCGTGAAAAACAAAAAACAAACACTACTATATTATGAAACGAATGGAGTATTATTTATCAATTTGTATCATGGTATTTAATTAGGTCTCCATAATTTAGGAGCAGTGGCTATCATAGTTACAATACCACTCTTTTCCTTTTTCACATAGGAGAGTAAAAACAGTGAGATCAGTTTGGGATACTCTAGCTAGTTAAACTCTAGTCTTATGTTTGTTACTTGGAATTATATATACCTTGGAGGGGTTGTAAGTGGGCAAAAACATCAATCATGGAAACAAAATGAAATTAAGTGTGTTCATTATTTTCGAGAAACAACTATGTCCATTGGATTAAACCATCTTAACTTGTTGCAACTTATGTGTCGCAGCAAAGTAATAGAGGGCTATAAAACTGAAAGAAACTAAGCAATGTGTGGCAGCAAATTCTATTGCAACTCTGTGATTTGAGTCTTAGACGATGAAATATGCTGACAGGAGGAACATATTACTGTTCTATCATCTATAAATAATTACTTGAATCATGAGACTATTTTTGAATCAGTAATATAGGGAAACTTTTGGTAGAATAGGATACTTAAACATCTTTGGCTACCTAGTTTTGTGAGTAATCCATTTGTTGACCGGCCTACCTTGCGCCAGTGGACATGGTAAGATTATAGTCTTTATAGGTCATTTCTTTATAATGTCTGCATGTCGTGACCAACTTACATAGCAGCATGAGTGATAGACATTTGTCCTTTTACTCTTTCTGTCCGAGCTGCATTATGTCTGCTTTTGCTTGTGTGCTGGGTTTTTATTTTTGAGTATGGAAATTATGTAGGAAATTTTCTTATTATTTTCTGTTGATGGATGTTATTGTTAAGAGGTTTTTACCAGAATTTTTAAATCTATCTCAAGTTCTGTCCTTTTTTTGGTAAAAAAATTATCGACTTTTGAATTTCCTACTTCAATGGAAGCCAAGTATCAGAATTAGATTATACTATTTGCAACATATGTGGATCAATTGAGTATATTTTTTCCATTTCATATCATATTTTGTAAGTAAATGTATGTTGTGGTTGATTAATTTGGTTGTGGATTATAGCATATTGGCGTATTGGTGGATTACAGCATGTTTTCGAGGTGTAGTTTTTAAGTATTCATCTAGGCTCATACTAACAGTTATATTAGGGATGAAATGCTTCACTTGGAACCAGCATTGTCGTGATCATGCTTTCACTCCATAATTGGTTTAGACTTATTAGATTTGGCCAACCTAGACTAGTGTTTGACTAGTTTGTGGCTAGTTTCTATTGTTGGTGGCTGTCTTTCGAGAGCTCGTCAGATCAGGAGGATTTAGGATTGCCTCAACAAGCATCTTTTTACCTATTGTCTTCCCTGGTAGTCTTCTTCTCAATCAGTTCGAGTTGAGTTGGATCTTACTTCAACTCTTGTGCGACTTGATTTGGTGCATGCTGTGCTTAGAAGAGATGAAGATAAGAAGTGAGTTAAAAAGGATGTGCTTAGAAGGGATGAGATAAGAAATGAGTTAAGATGGTTGTGCTTGTTTTACTGATTTTTTGAGATGTGGGAGTGACAGGAGTGAAATTGCTTGTTTATGCCTGTAGTCGGAGTTTCCCTGGGGTTGGTAAGGCGAACTAGGGGCCATCGTTGTCCATTGAGTGCCCTAAACATTGTGCTTTAACCATCATACGCTCTACTGAAATAGATTTTGCAGAAGAACATCTGTAGAGAGGATCTCCATTTGCCAAATAGGACTGCCAACCTTTCAAGGGAGGGGGAGTGCTAATTTTAGATGGATCACCTAGGGTTTTATTCATGCTTATATGCTTGGATTAACAATAATATTATTAGGTTGAAGCTTTCTTGTCTGATATTATTGCTGAAATTTTGTGTGATGTTAATTTTAATTTAGTTGCAGTTTTCTGGCTTGATTAAAGTTAACTGATTGGTGTTCTTAAAGCGGTCAAGTTTGTTAATTTAATACATGCTTTCATTGTTAAATTGATATATTTGATTAGGACTAAACTTGCGTGCGTTCATGGGTTTAGTTAGTTTGAATGATAAAGCAACTAATTTTATTGTGTTCAAGGGATTATTTGTTAACCAATCTATCTATCGACTAGTTTAATGATTCAATGATTAAACCTTGACTCAAGAGGAAATTATGTGTCTCCTATTAGCTTCTTTATTATATTTCAAAACCAAATTTATTTCCTGTAATTTATATTCATCATTTTAGTTTAATAGTTTTAGTATAGTTTTGATATTCGAAACCCCCCCATATTATATAGTAATAGTTATTTATATAATTTAAGATAATAACGCAGTCTCAGTGGGTTCGACCCTTACATTCCCTATCTATCTGTTAGAGTTAGTAAGTGATTTATAAATTTAATTTTGTTGCGGAGACGACACGCATCGATGACTGCTGGTATCATTCTCATAGATCAATTGGGAACAGATCTCTGGGCTAAAGCTATAAAACAGGCTTGTTTATCTCGATAATCATTGAAACTGTCAAGCCTGTCATCCTTTATAATGTTGTGCAAATGGCTCAAATGAGATGCGTTTCTCATCGTCAAGAGTGATCACAATCTAGAAGGTGCACCTAAGTGCACAATGCTCATCGTGTACTATGTTCTTTGAGTTTAAACAGTATGTTCTTTTAATTTTTTTTTTTAATTATGACCTATGTTCTTTGGAACATGATGTAAAAAAGAACATGGATCTATTTACCTCCAAGTACATACAAAAAGTGCACGACTCTATACAAAAGAACATAAGGATATTTAACAAGAAAATAATAAATACATTCAAAATAGGTATATTTTTAATTTAAAAGGTTGATACAATAAGAACATGATGTTAGTTTAATTAGAACATGACATTAGTATTTAATTTCAAATTCGTTGGTGATATTTTTTTTAAATCTAAATTTGAAAAATATGTTTTTATTTATTTAAAATTGTATTTTTTTCATTATAATCTATGTTCTTTGCTGAATGAAGATTAAACATGTTCTTTGATTTTGAATTACATGTTCTTTTTACCTAGAAAATTTGCTAAAAAACTTCATGATCTTTTCAATAAACGACATGTTCTTTTGGGTGCACAGTGAGCATTGTGCATCCTGATGCATACATCACGCTTTGAAGAGTAATAATCTTATGGGAAATTCAAGGACTAAATCATGGACCTAGGAGCATCCAACTAATATTTCACAATCTATTATCTCCCGAATATTTTTAATATGCTGTTTCCCATGAAAAATAGTAGAATTTGGGATGATTATTATATTGTAGCCATTGTAAAATTGTCCTAGATTTTTTTTTTTCTAATTCAAGAACATGTTATAGCAACTAAAAGATCACAGATATCTTTGTTTTTTTTGTTCCACACAATATATGATATATCTAATACAATTATACAACTACCAAAAAAGAGAAGGACCAGAAATGTTTTGTATCTGTAGCAGTTGGTGAAGAGTAGTTACCATACTTACCAAAGACCATTCCTCCTGGACTTGAGCCTGAGGCATAAGCCCAGATGTTATGATGCAAGGAATCCATAATAATGTTTACGCTACCAAAGTTTGGAGTTTGGACTACTACTACAAGTACGAAGCCTTGCACATGCCCTTAGCCGCCCCTGCTTTTGCGTGCATCTCTCAAAACCCCCCCACATTCCCTCCCAACACACCCGAAACTCTCTTTGCCATAACACCTGAAAAATTGATGTGAAACGAGATTCACCAATTCGAGCCTCTAAACTTTCGTATATGTGAGGGAAGCTGAGAGAGTGAGAGGTTTCTAGAGTGTAGGCCAGGTTGGGAAACTGGCAGCATGTTAAATTGTCATAGAATTTGATTGTATACGTAACTCTATCATATTAACCGTCTACTATAATTCTATCATAATTGTAATAATGTAACTTAATCCACCGCCTTTTGTTAGTTTACTGTCCTATTTGCATTAAGAATTCCAGTGAATATATTTGAGTTTCCTAAGCATACTTAAATTACTATTTTCTCTAGTTATATCAGGATTAGGATAACATATTGCCTTGTACATCAAGTCGAGCTTACATTTATATACATAGCCTACGAAGTATGAACATAAATGCTACATTATACTACGAGAACCCCTTGTACCACCAAATAGCTATACCATAAGGATTTATGTAAAGCACACCTAATAGAGATAGAAAGGTTATGAATCCAATTAAAGAAGCAACGATGTAAATCCCAGCCCATATGTTATCTCCAGTACCAACTAAAACTGATATAGCAGATTATTTTTGAAATGGGATATGTGCAGGTGTTCATAGCTCCGAATGCTTTCCCTTCTTCCTCTTAAGAAAATTATACAAATTTTTCATTTAAGAATGGCGACAAAAAAAATGGATGAAGGTTATAGCGGAAGTATACTGACCACTTTAGGTTGTGAGTCGCAGGTGATATAGTTTTGAATGTCTAGATTTAAGGCCATCATAGAAATTAGGGTCTACAGAATCCATCTTTATCATTCACGGAAGTGGCAGTTCATCTAACTTTTTGATGGCCCAAACAATCAAGATATTTCTAGGCATGCAAGGTTTGCCTTCTATGAGACGGTACATGACATCACTTAGGATAGCAAGGATGGAGAAATACCAATGCCACCAGCCACTAAAATCAGGTGCTTGAACCTAAGAAGAACGAAGAACAGGTAAGACAGTAATACTTACTTTCATGGAGAGAAATACTTTATCTTGACGCTGAAGTTCATCAAGAACAGAAAAAGGTGAGATTTAAGCAAGCGAGAAGCATTAGATTGAAAATACTATACCTATAAGAGCCCCCAATAATTAGTCAACCTGGGAAAACCTCCACCACAGATCCCAAATAAAGCAAAAGTGGAAAAAAAAGAGCCTTCTTTTATACCAGGACAATTTGACATTACACAAAATTTCCTCAAAATCACACAAAATTTCAAGTAAACTACAGATTTCCTCAAAATTACAAGGACAATTCGAGAAATAATAGATCTAATCTATAATTAAACAAACTAAGAACTATGCCTAAAACTCAAGAACATCTTCTACGAATTTCTTGTTTTTTAATAACAATAGTAAAGAATAAATTTTGGAACATTACCTTGTAAATTGCATTTGTAATCATCTTTGCTGATTCAATCAAATTAAACAAAGAACAAATCAAATTTCAAAAACCCCACTGTACAACCAAAACAAGAATCAAAAGAATAAAAAAAAAAAAACAAAAGACATTTAAACTCCAATTATCAGTACCAAAGCCCTAATACAACTCATAGAATTCAAAACAAGAATCTTCAGACCCCCAAACATTCAGATCGTAAAACAATTCATCAAGTGAAAACACTGAAAATTGCTGAAAATTACGCATATTAATTTATCCAAAGTAAATATGAAATGAAAACAATCGCAAAAAAAAAAAAGAATTTTGAGATTACACAGCAAGCATCAAATAAGGTATCCTGGCCACAATTATGGAAATAAGACTCCCACTCTATGTTATTATCATCCAATGTTGGTGAATTAGGACATTTATGGAGCAGCATTCAATGATTTTAGTAAGAATATTTAAGGTAACATACTGCAAATGAAGATCCATATAAGTGAGGAGAAAGAAAATGAGAGGAACTTTTAAACGATGGTGAAGAACACACACTTAACAGAAAGAGTACCTTCGATAAAACATAGTCGTCATTGAGTATTGTAGTAGCTTTAACGTCTGGGTGGATGAAACCCATTTTTGGAGAGGAGGGGAAAATGAAAAATAGTTGAGCTCTTCTTCAGCCTCCTCATATTCTAAGCATCTGAAACATGAAAACTAAATCATAGGACCAATATAGGGAGAAAACAACCGAGAATTAGTAGTTATTTTTTTTGGGAAAACATACTTTGTAAGAAGCTTCTTATTATTCTGAATCAGCACCACAACCCCCTCTCCATTATACCATTCATCACCTACATCTTACTTGGTTATTGATAACATCACAACTTTACATGTCAGCTCCCACTTCCTACATTTCTTCAATTACAGCAAAAGTGAAGCCAAAATTTTAAGCTTGAACTTTTTTTTTTTTTTTGAAATTAAAAATTAATTCATTGATTCAAAGTCATACGACATCTACAATAGAAGTCAAAACTAAACAAATACATATCAAAATGAAATAAATACAATTCTAATATGACAAAACCACGATCGTTGAGTAGATCTAACACTTCTGAAAACCCTCGCCTTTCACATCGCTGTCTGATGCAACCTTCTGCAAGGGGGTCTATCGATCTTTTGTAGTTTTGAAGTAGAACTGGATCCAATTCAAGTGATTGTAAAAGAAGTACTGAAATCTGTTGCAACCCCGCACAAATTTCAATCAACAAATCAACCTCTTGAATTACACAAAAACCCAAAAACAAAGTCTCCAAACTCTCACATGGAGAGAGATAAAACCCAATATATGGGTAGATATAACCCAATAAATGGGTAGAAAAACTCTCCATTAAAGAGAGACTGAAGTTTATTAGAAACATTAACATAAAAAACTACTCCCTCCGTCTCATAATATAGTGCTTGTTTCTTTTTTACGCGGTCTCCAAGACGGAACTTTGACCTTCGATATCTTCAATTCCTTATTAATAAAAAATATAAAAAGTTGATATTATAAAACTACATATTGAGGCGAATCTAAAAAAATCCCACATGAGTATGTTTTCTTGTATATATTAATGAGAATATTTGGTCAAAGATTTTAAAGTTTGACCCACCTAAAATAAAATAGGCACTATATTATGGGACGGAGGGAGTAGTAACAAAAGGAGAAAATGGGCTTACCACCGCCCAAAAGGGTGGCGGTAGCCCTTAGGTTGAAAATTAGGGTTTTGTGGGAGAGGAGAGAGAAGTGAGAAAAAAGGGAGAGGAGACTTTGTTAAAAATCACCCAACAAAATAAGGATGGAATCAGAAACAAAACTCAATAGTCAAGACAATTAGAAAAGGGGGTAATCTTTGAAAATGGCATTTGAGTTCAAAAGCCATACGAGGGTCGACCTCAGCAACAACTACTTTTTTTTCCAGATTCGAGACTAAAGCATAGAAAATAAAATTTCTTGATTAATTGCAAAGACCTAATTTTTAGATTATTTCAGTTTCCATTTAATTGTAAAGCCCTCAACTTCCGAATACTAAGGAACAGAAAAAGAAGGGGAAAGAAGAAGAAGATTGAGAAAGTGAAAATGGTACTGGGTGAACATGAAAGGGACCAAATGCCCTAAATGCAGGGATGTCGTGCTAAAGAGGAAGGTCCTCGACCACTATACAAGTAAAACTTATCACCTCTTTCGTACGCATCAAGTATCTCACTCAAATCACTACAAAATTCAACACACAAACAAAAATCAGAGGATTCAACAGTAAAATTGAACAACAACAACAACAACAACACAAAAAAAAAAAGAGAGGAGAGAGAAAAAGACCAATGAGCAAGCTAAATTTTCATCAGCAACAACTTTTGCTTGACATGCACTTCTTCTCAACACAGTTTCTGTTGGAGAATTCAAATTCCTCTCGACTTTTCTTGACAGGTAGAAGAGCGAAAGACAGAGAAAGAGGAAAAGCTGGAAGGGAGAAAACGTGGTAAAACCGAAAAATAGAAGGAAGGGCAGGGATGTAATTTTAAGAAAGTTGCAGGGGCAAAACCGTCCGCACACTGTTACTAAGCTACAGTAGAGTAGCTAGATTGGCACCAATGTCGGTCAATTGGCCTACAATTATTTCTTATTATAAAAATCATCGTATACTTATCACGATAAGCCTTTTTTTTTTTTTTTTCCCTTCGAAGAACCTCACTTTTTTCATCTAGTAATATATATTGCTACTTTTAGTTTCAGTCAAGAAATTTTCATATTCCCTCACATTTTTCATTCCATATAGCCACATTCCCCCATGATATTTTGGGCTCCTCTCCTCAGCTGATGGATAGCTTTTCCTGCTATTTGATGACAAAGGAGAGGCTTTCTTTTGTTTAGGACTCCGGTTTCTGCTTCGGCGAGGGCTCCTTGACCTTTCAGTACGTTCGACATCTCTTTCTCGCTTTGGTGGTGACCTAGACTGACTGCAAGGGAGGAGGGGAAAGCATTAGACATAATTCGCTCTCAGCATGAATCAATGCATTAGACATAGTTCTTTTTGGTTGCACAATTTTCAAATCTGCAACCAAAAAGAACTCAAAACAGGTTCAAGTAAAGAGGAAACAAATTTGATAGCCAGCCGCAATGTGCTTTGATAAAAAAAGGTACTCCGAGACTCTATAAAGCATACTACAAACCAAAACAGGTTGTGGAATCTCCTAGGTTTAGGCTCAAAGACAAGCCTTGCTAATGTGCCTGATGAGTGGCTAGCTCTCATATTGCCTTTGCTCTTCCACCCTCAAATAGCTAATGTTCTCTTTCACCACCTGCACGCGCCGCCTTGGGCAGCCTGTCTCATCATTTCCATGGCCTTGATCAATTAAGGAGCTGCCGAATTCGTTGGTTGGCCAAAAGTTGAGCTCTTTCCATACAAGGTACCATTGCGTAACCTCCTCTAAGTTTGGAGTTTGGACTACTAGTTACTACTACAAGTACGAAGCCTATTGCAGCAAAACTATTGGTGCCTCTCTCAAAACCCCCCACATTCCCTCCCAACACACCCGAAACTCTCTTTGCCATAACACCTGAAAAATTGATGTGAAACAAGATTCACCAATTCGAGCCTCGAAACTTCCGTATATATATGCGAGGGAAGCTGAGAGAGTAAGAGGTTTCTAGAGTGTAGGCCAGGTTGGGAAACCGGCAGCGTACGTGTTAAATTGTCCTAGAATTTGACTGTATACGTAACTCTTATCATATTAACCGTCTGTCTACTATAATTCTATCATAACTGTAATAATGTAGGTAACTTAATCCACCGCCTTTTGTTAGTTTACTGTCCTATTTAATTTGCATTAGAATTCCAGTGAATATATTTGAGTTTCCTAAGCATACTTAAATTACTGTTTTCTAGTTAGATCAGGATTAGGATAACATATTGCCTTGTGCATCAAGTCCAGCTTACATTTATATACATAGCCTACGAAGTACCAACATAAATGCTACATTACATTTACCTCCTCCTCTTAGTTCATCCATAATTTCATTCGAGCTACAACAACAACAACAACAAATTTGCTTATCTTCACGCCATTGAGGCCGACGCCATCGTAAAACTAGCTTAGCTACTGTTCAGTTTTCCCCGTGGTGAAGGTATGAATCTTGAGTTCCCTTAATTATCAATAATAAGCAAGTTTTATTTTTTAGCTTTCATGATCTTCGTTTGTTAAATTTGTTTTGTTTTTGTTAGTTTTAGGACTTCCATTATCTTTCTTTCTAATATGTTTGCGTCAACTTATTCTACTATGTAAGTTTTTGAGTTTTCATGATCTTCGTTTGTTAAAATTTTGTGTTCAATTTGTTAGTTTAGGACTTTCGTTATATTTCTTTCTGATATGTTTGTGTCAACTTATTCTACTTTGTTAGTTTTTGAGTTTTGATGATAATTCTTTGCTACATATTCACTCTGATTTGAGTTAGTTCAGTTTTTCATTATTTAGGTCAATAATAATCTGAATCTTTATTAGAGTTAAAAACTTTCCTTGTAATTTTTATTTTCTTAATCATATACACTATGTTAAAGAACAGTGCAAAGCTAGTTGTCTCTCTAAATTATCATTGATAATTTCTGTTTTTGCAAGAATTAGATGATGTTTATATACTCATGTATTCTTGGACAATAACCTTAGATGATGAAGTTTTTGTCATGTTTAATGCTACTGATTTTGTTTGAATTCACTAAAACCAGTGGTACTATCACGTATATAAAGTTTTTATGTATCTTTCTTCTATGACGTTGTTCATGCATGCCTTGCTTTCATTATCTAGTTCAATATTACTTCTTATTCCAATATTCTTATTTTATTTAGTTGATATTTTGCAGCAACATGGAAGAAACTGCATCTTTATGTGACATGAGTTTTGGGTTGAACGATGATCTAAACGAGATTTTCCCGAATCTAACTACTGGTCCTATATTTAATAACGGAGACTTTCTTGAAGAGTTGCTGCCGCCGCCGCCACCAATCCAGCACATTCACCATGGAAAAGGCAAGGAATTGAAGCTTATGGATCAAGTGCTACAACCATCTCCATCAACCAAAAAAGCTTATCTAGACTTTCTTGAAGAGTTGCTCCCCCCGCCGCCGCCGCCACCGATCCAACATCATCATATTCACCATGGAAAAGGCAAGGAGTTGAAGCTTATGGATCAAGTGCTAAAACCATCTCCATCAACTAAAAAAGCTTTTCTAGACTTTCTTGAAGAGTTGCCACCGCTGCCGTCGCCACCAATCCAACATCATCACATTCACCATGGAAAAGGCAAGGAATTGAAGCGTCTGATTCAAGTGCTAAAACCATCTTCATCAACGATCAAAAAGTTGGAGATGACAAAGAAGACATTACACGATGATTATGAGCAATGCAATAAGTCTTGTGTAGACTCCTTATCATACGAGAAAAAGTTGGAGATGACAAAGAAGAGATTGCATGATGATTATGAGCAATGCAATAAAGCAAGGAAGACAACACGGGTAATGGAATATATTGATCTTCCTGCCATTCCGCAACATGGCTGTACTGGTGCCCTACGGAAGAAGAAGCAGCTAATTAAGAGAGAGGGTAATCGTATAACCAAGCTTCGTAGATAGAAAAGTTGTAACCTAATTAAGCTCTCCTCTCTCTGTCACTATTCTATAGCTAGCTACTCTTGTACGATCAACTTGTATTGACGGCGACATTGACATAGTGTATTGGTGGTCACAAGAATCACCCGCGGTTTTTTCCCGTCCTTTGGGTTTTCCGCGTCACCATTTGTTTGTGTTCTTAATTCTTTTATTTGCATCTTTACTGCTCTTTGTTTATATCCTTCTTAAAAACGTAAACTACATCGACATTATTCCCTCAGTTTTCAGCAGATTGGGGAATTACATGTACTATGTAACTCATGCACTGTTACAGGCAGCTGCTGAATCGTTTTATTATTTCCTAGAGCACCATTCATACCACCTGCCTGAATCTTTTTATTTGTTGTAGCACTAATATATTCAATGGTTGATGAGTGATGGATGATGAAGGGTTCCAGGCTTCATGTCTTCTTTTGCACCCTGACTGAGCTGATATCTTCCATTTGTTAAGGTTGTTGTCGAATTCAAAGCTTTCAAAACAAGGTTTGTTGGTCTGTTGGGCGTCAATTAGCATATTAGGAGTTTGATTTGACCAAAGCTTAGCTTGTTGGTTGAAATGTGTGTTAGTTATGTAATGCAGTAGAAATAATAAACTTGTTAAGTTTTGCCTGTACCATCTTTTGCTGTGACTTGTGAGTATGAGGGTCGATTTAGTTGGCTCTATGATGGTAGAAATGCCAGCTATAACCGGTATGTATATACTTGCAAGTATATTCAATTAGCTCTTGTTTCAAGTTTCTTTGTGCAAGGTTGGAGTATCTGTTGGGTATGACTTTACACCTCTTGGTACTATACTATTATGTCAATATTTTTTGCAATCAATAAGTGTTCCAATTATTTTAGAATTTGGTCTTTCAAAATCCACACTTTTCAAAGATGTTTGTCTTTGGGCGCATTTTTTTCTATGCCTTATGGGCTTTCTTCGATCCCACCTCATATCTGTTATAAACTAAGTAAGATCTAATAACTAGAATTAAGAGATTAAGGTGGATCTTCAACAGATGACTTGAGAATTATAGTAACAAAGGATAGTTAGCAAGCATTCGAGAGGCTTGATTCCTCCCAAGTAAAGTAAAGTAATAATATAAACAGAATTACAATTAGCTTACCAATACAAATACATCATTAATTAATATAAATGATAACATGTTTCACTTTTCTTAGTTCCCGTGAAAAACAAGAAACAAACACTACAGATTATGAAACGGAGGGAGTATTATTTATCAATTTGTATCATGGTATTTAATTACGACTCCAAAGTTTTAGAGCAGTGACTATCATAGTTACAAATTTACAATACCACTCTTTTCCTTTTTCACATAGGAGTCAGGAGAACAAGAACAGTGAAATCAGTTTGGGATACTCTAGCTAGTTAAACTGTAGTCTTATGTTTCTTACTTCGAATTATATATACCTTGGAGGGGTTGTCACTTGTCAGTGGGCAAAAATGAAACTAAGTGTGTTCATTATTTTCGAGAATCAACTATGTCCATTGGATTAAACCGTTGTCGTTCTGTGAAGCAAAATTACAAGGAGCACACAAGGCTTCCATGGAAACAAGGATGCAAGCGCAAAATTATAAACTACATTGATATTATTCCCTCTGTTCCGGTATGGAATAAGTGGTAGGAATGAACCGGTATCCTCTTTGCGTAGCGAGCCGGTTTGAGATCCTGCAAAACAGGTAAACTAACCTCGGGGGTTGATCCGAGGAACGCCCCTCCGATGCCTAAGTCAGTAAAGGATAAAGACGGGATGTCTCAAGTATAATGTGTTGGTGTTTTTCAACGTACCTTATGACTCAGGTCAGGGGGTATTTATAGGAGCCGGTAGTGTCCTTAGCGAGGTAGGACTCTGCTCCCATTGGTTAGATACACTTCTATCCTCTTATGATACTTATCTTTAGGCCCAGAGGCGCATTAAGTCAATACTGGATCAATCCAGGCCCGTTCAGCCAATGGCCCATGTGATGAATACCGATAAGGTCTACTGATGTAGCCGGTATGTCGGATACGGCCGTATCCGATACGATTATACCCCACTAAGGGGTTCCTCAGACTGAGTTGACCATACCGGTCAAGAGCGGTTGGAACAGACCGGTAGGGACTGGTTCAGCCCCCATACAACTAGCCCCCAAGCCGGTATGCCTGGTACGGGGATATCCGGCTTAATCAGAGTTGAGCCGTTATGGATGATGAAAATCACGTTTCCATCCTGAAGCCGCCTAAAGACATCCGGATAATAGAGTCAGCTAGCGGAAAATGAATCGTCACCTCGAGCCCTGTGTTGATTTGACTAGGGTGTCAGTAGCTGATCACAGCTGTTTCTGAGCTCAGGGTACACGTGGCATGATCGGGACGGGAAGACGAAACGTCGCCCAATCCGAGCCATGAAGCCAAGTATAAATAGTGCTTCTCTTCACACAGTTTCACATTACTTTCAAACCTTCAAGCAATCAGTCCACCCGAGACCTAACGTTCTTTCAGTTGCCGGTCTTTCGTCGTGACCTTCCAGACTGTGACCGAACTCTCTTACCGGCTATTTTCAGTGCCAGCTATCACTCTTTTCCTTCTTTCCAGGTATTTTACCAGACTTCTTCTTAATTTCTTCAAGTAATCATGTCTTCTCAATCTGACTCACAAAATCTTTTGGAAAGTCCCCACTCTGTGACCGATAGCGACTTTAACTCTGATAGTAAATCTGCCAGTCCTACCATGTCCAGTAATTCACCGGTAGTAAACCGCCCTTATGAACATAGGAGTAAGTCTGGCCATGACTGTAGTACTTCCGGTAGGGCCCCTGAGGACTCAACACTACATGCCTCCCCCCTAACGGCCATTAGGGCCTTTGGAGAAGCCGTAGGGGTACCAATATCAGGTCAATACGGGACCATGCTGGGAATAGCAGAACGGTCCTCAGTACTTTTCCCCCCTGTGGCCGGCACGTCCGCGGGTCCTCCTTCTGGAACCTCCTCTGTTGCTTCAGAAGATGTGGATAGCGTCTTACGCGACATGATGTCGGATGAGGACGAGGAGTCGGCATCTTTGGAAGCTGACTCCGACGAAGAGCCGGCAGAAATCATCCCCGAGGACAACGACGAAACGTTGGAGGACTTATACATGCCTCCTTGCGAGGCCGGCAGCCCGTCATTCATTCAGATCGACAAGAACTGGAGAAAAACGACACTGAGTAACAATTTTTGCCGGAAAGGCGCTGAGTATTTTGCCTTCCCCGAAGGGTATGGACTGGTCATGCCGTCTGAGGGATGCCGGGTAACAGATTGCCCGCCTGGGCAAGTAGCAGTCTATGCCCATATGCTAGACTTTGGGTTGAGATTTCCCTTGGACCCCTTCATAGTAAAGATTTTCACCGCCTGGAATATATGCTTATCCCAGCTAACGCCGCTATCCTGGGGTAATTTAATATGCTATGCCTGGACCATCCGATTCAAGAGGTTTCCGGAGACTCTGAATCTGTTCCGGAAGTTACATTGGATTAAAGAGGATGGTTCCGCGAAGGGTAAAGGGAAGGGTAAAAGGAAACAGTCACAGGCCGAGGGGGAACTCGGCCAAGGTGGCTGGATGTCTATGTACACCCGGCCCAAGAAGCTGACGGTGTATCCGAAACTGACATCCCTGAAGAACTGGCAACCCCGCTTCTTCTGGGTACGGGTGCCGGCTGACTTTCCCCTGCGCCGGTACTGGACGAAGCCTCGTCCAAGGATGGAACACATCCCTGACAGGCGGTTAACCCGCCGGGAAGTGGAGGCTTTCAATTTCTTTGAGGCCTCTTTCCAACCAGGCCCCAAAGGAGGGAAGCACGTTCCCGTGCCCCTCAATTGGTTACCTCATGCCGGTTATATTTTAGGCAACGCCCCACTATCCGCTTTGGGCTTTTGTCAGTCTGAACTCACTGGTAATTAAGTCTAATGTCGGTATATATTTTATATTCTACCATTTTGTTTGTTGCTAACGTTCTTTTACTCCTCTGAATGTAGGTCGGGAGCACTTGATCCGGCAAGCTCTTCACCTCAACTCAAAATACATTCCAATCAGCAACATGCCTCCGAAGCCGGCTAGGAAATTCACGTCAATTCCCCCCAGCATTGGAGGCCGGGGTGGTAAGACTCGCAGCGCTGGCCGTGGTGAATCTGGCGCCGCCGCTCCTGAAGAAACTGTCCAGCCTCCCCCCAAAAAGGTTACTTCAGCCCCTGTCAAGAGGAAGGCCGAGGGGGAAGCTGGGACATCCAAACGGCCCCAATCTAAGGCTCCCAGGAAGGAGCGTGCTGAAGAGATTGCTGCCGGTGAGAGGGAGCCAAAAAGATTTCTATCCGGGAGGGTATCTGAGGTCGGCACCTCCTCCCTGAGGCCCATAATTTACAAGCAACTAACTTTGCCAGCTATGATTCCTGAGCTAGAACATTTTGCTCAGCCGCGCAAGTCAGGCTTCATAGAGGAGGCCGAGATCGAGGTGCCGGAGATCCTCCGGAAACGATGGACCCGGTCTCCGGTTCGAGATGGGGTTCACTTCCAGCCCAAGCTTAACGTCCTGGATGATGAGTCTCTGCTGCTGGACCGTCCTCTTGATGGCGGTAACCTGGGGTACCGGCTCCTGAAAGGGCTTCAGCTGAAGTATGACATGCCTGTAGATCAGGTACAGGCTCCTGCTGCTGTTCACGCGCATAATTTGGCCGTGGTAAGTTTTTCAGAATTGACGGTGTAATTGCACGTTCCTTCCGTTTACCACCCTTGTCTAACTTCTTATTTTTCATCTGTTGCAGGCGGCTCATTCCGGTAAAGAACTCTGCGATTTCTACCGGTATTTCCAGGGCGCCTATTACGGCGAAGTGAAAGATCATGAAGCCACCCAAGACCAACTTACCGCGAAGAATGCGGAGTTGGTAAATGTCGGCAATGAGCAGAAGAAGCTGAAGACTGCTCTGGATAAGGCCAACTCAGACCTTCAGAGCGCTAAGACGGTAGCCTCCAACAGTAAGCTTTTACTGAAAAATAAGGAAGTCGAGCTGACGAAAGTAAAGGAGGAGCTGACTGCCGCAAAGGGCCGGGAAGCCAACGATGTGGCTGAGTACCGGCGGTCCATCGACTTTGTACACCGGTTAGCAAATCGGTACAATGGAGGTTGGGCCGCCGCTATGCGGTGCACCAAGCACACTTTCCCTGACCTCGACTGGAGTCGTGTGGAAGATGCCCACAGTCGACGAGCAATCGAGGTCCCGGTGGAGGGCGAGGATCTGGACCTTGGGGTGACTGAAGCCGACATCGCCAATGCCGATCCTCGAGTCGAGTTCGAGGAAGCCGAGCCCGAAGTTGCCGGCGAACAGGCTGATCCAGGAGTTACTGATGCCCCAACTGATGGTGCTGTCGTCCCGACTGACAGCGTGGTCATTTTGGACAAGAGTCCTACTGGCTCTGCTCCTGAATCGGCCTTGGATGGCGGCCGAGCTCCTGCCTCTGATGCTGCCGAGGTTGCTTAGTTTAGGTCTTCATTTTCCTTCTTCTGCTTTTGATCCGGCAGCTTGTGGCTGGCCTGACTTTTTTAGAATAGGATGTAACCCATTTTATTAATGGAATATATTTTCTTACACCTGTGCCGGTTTTTTCTTATTTAAGTGCTTTTCCGCTCTATTATTTCCGTCATTCCGGCAGATCCGCTACGGCTCATAGACCGGCAAATAGTTTTTAATTACTATTTCATTCCGGCAGATCCTATAGGGTCATTGACCGGTTATGAGGTGGGGTGTTCCCGCCGGCATTGGACTCGTTGGGTTGGCAGATCCTCTTGGGTCGTTGACCATCCCCAGTCCTCGAACAGTTAGTTCCTCTTGACGGCAGATCCACGCAGGTCATTGACCGTCAAGAGACCCTCTTCCCTTGTGACGGCAGATCTTTTGGTCATTGACTGTCTTTAAACAAGAGACTCTCTGGTCGTACTATAGACCGTTATAAATACAGAAACAATTTGTAAGTAATACCGAAAATTGATCTTATTAGAAATAAGCAATTATTTGTTCCAACAATTACGAAATCGGCAACAATGCCCTGCAACTATTGCTATGAATTTAAAATTAATTAACTTTAAACAAAATACTTCTTAAGTACGCTAGCGTTCCAGCTGTTCTTAAGTTGTTTGCCGGCCATGTCTTCCAGCCGATAAGCACCTGGGACTATTTCTTCCTTTACAAGGTATGGTCCCTCCTAATTTGTCGTAAGCTTGCCATCTGTATGAGCTTTACCGGTAGCAGCGGTGCGCCTGAGTACCAGGTCGCCTTTCTCGATTGGCCGGCTTCTTACCCGCTTGTTGTAGGCTTTGCTTATCCGATCCTTGTATGCTGCTGATCGTAATTCCGCCGCTAGCCTGATTTCCGGCAAAAGATCAAGTTCTTCTCTGTGCAAACTGTTGTTCAATTCGGGGTCGTAGTTTAGAATCCGCCAGTTCGGCAGTCCAACTTCGACCGGTAGCACTGCCTCAGCCCCGAATGCCAATCTGAAAGGAGTCTCTCCTGTCGCCTCCTTCTCAGTGGTTCTATTAGACCACAATACCTCGGGAACCATATCGGCCCAGGCGCCTTTCAAGTCATCTAGCTTCTTTTTGAGAGCGTTGAGGATTTGTTTGTTGGCGGCCTCGGCCTGACCATTGCTCTGGGGGTGGCACACAGAGGAGTATGCAAATTTGATGCCGTATGGGCTTAAGAAGTTCTTTATCGGCCCGCAATCGAACTGTACGCCGTGATCCATGACAATCCCCATAGGAATCCCAAACCTTGTGATGAGATTTTGCCAGATGAACTTCCTAACCTGATTAGCCGTTATTTTTGCAATCGGCTCGGCTTCAATCCACTTCGTGAAGTAGTCTATTCCTACTATCAGGCACTTCCTTCCTCCTGATGCCGGCGCGAATGGCCCAATAATATCCATCCCCCACTGAGCGAAGGGGATTGGATTCAGGATCGGCTGCAAATCATTTGCCGACTGATGGATGACTGGTGCAAACCTCTGACACTTGTCGCATTTCTTGACGTATGCCTGTGCGTCCATTAATATTGTCGGCCAGCAGAAACCGGCCCTTAAAGCTTTTAAAGCCAGCGTTTTTCCACCAATATGATTTCCACATACTCCTTCGTGTATTTCCTCTATTATTTTTGTGGCCTCATGGGCCGTTACACATCTCAGGAGTGGCAGCGAAAAACTCTTCTTGTACAGTTGGCCTTGGAAAACACAAAACCAGGGAGCTTCTCGCTTCAGCTTTCTTGCCGCCATCTTATCAATGGGCAAATTTCCCGTTATCTTGTATGCCAGTATGCCGTCGTACCATTCGCTCTTTTGAGCGACTTCGTTCACCTCTGCCTGGGCAACCTCTATACTTCTCTCCAGTAATGTTTCTACCATCACACTCCGTTTGATATATGTTGTGCTTGAACTTGCCAACTTTGATAGGGCGTCGGCCGCCATGTTCTCCACGCGAGGGACCAGCACTATTTCGAAGCTCTGCAGCGGAGCCGTTATCTGCTTCACCTTCTGCAGGTACTTCTGCATTACCGGTTCCCTGGCTTCGTAGGTACCCTCGATCTGGCTTGATATAAGCTGGGAATCTGTTGTCATGCGTATTTTCTTTGCCCCAGACGCTATGCACAGACTTATTCCCGCTATTGCAGCTTCATACTCAGCCTCGTTGTTGGATGCTTTGAACCCAAATCGGACGACATATTCAAAAATGTCCCCTTCGGGAGATGTCATGACCACTCCTGCGCCTGCCCCAGTTTGGGCCGCTGAGCCGTCTACCGATATTTGCCAAGTGCCGGCTGATCCTTCGACTTCCCCGCAGGTGGTCTCGACTATGAAGTCGGCCAGAGCCTGCGCCTTGATAGCTGTTCTTGGCCGATATTCTATGTCGAATTCGGACAGTTCTATCGCCCATTTGAGCAGCCTGCCGGTCGTATCTAGCTTATGCAGCGCTTTCTCCAAAGGCTGGTTCGTGAGTACCTGGATGGTGTGCGAATCGAAATATGGCCGCAACTTCCTGGCCACTATCAGCACGGCATAAGCCATTTTCTCGAGCAACTCATACCTCTGTTCAGCTCCAGCCAAGACATGGCTCACAAAGTAGATAGGATGCTGCTGCTTGCTCTTTTCTACAAGCAGTACCGCCGCTACCGTCTTGGCCGACACCGACACGTATAATTGCAGCTTATCTCCCACCTCGGGTCGGGTAATAGTTGGTAAACTCTTGAAATGTTCCTTAACGGCCTCAAAGGCTTGTTTCTGCTCATCTCCCCATTCGAACTTCTTGTTTCCCCTTAGAACTTTGAAGAACGGCAATGCTTTTTCCGCTGACTTGGAGACAAATCTCGTTAACGCCGCCATCTTGCCGGTCAGCTTCTGGATATCCCGGATACTCTTTGGTTCCGGCAGATCGTTTATTGCCTTGATTTTGTCAGGATTGGCGTCTATTCCCCTCTCGCTGACCATGAAACCAAGGAATTTTCCAGATCTTACCCCAAATACGCACTTTTTGGGGTTAAGCTTCATTCGATATTCTCGCAAAGTTGCAAAGGTTTCTTCAAGGTCCGTGATGTGGGCCTCTTCCGTCAAGCTTTTAACGATGCTGTCGTCAACATAGACCTCCACATTTCGACCTTTTTGCTTCGCGAATATTTTGTCCACCAATTTTTGGTAAGTGGCTCCCGCATTCTTTAGGCCGAACGGCATGGCCTTGTATGCGTACACCCCGGCCTCTGTGATGAAGGCCGCCTTGTTCCTGTCCGCTTCCAGGAGGCTGATTTGATGGTACCCAGAGAAGGCGTCCATGAAACTCAGCAGCGCATGGCCGCTGGTAGAGTCAACCAGCTGATCGATCCTGGGCAATGGGTAGCAATCTTTCGGGCAGGCTTTGTTGAGGTCAGTGAAATCTACACACATCCGCCAAGTCCCATTAGCTTTTTTAACCATTACCACGTTAGCCAGCCATTCCGGATAATCACATGGTTCGATAAAGTCCGCTGCTAGCAATTTGCTCACTTCCTCCTTGATGGCTGCGTTTTTCTCGGAAGAGAAATTTCGCTTCTTCTGCTTTACTGGCCTTACATATTCATTCACGTTCAACCGGTGCACCATGAACGCGGGATCTATTCCCGGCATCTCATCCGCTGAGAAGGCAAAGACGTCAGCATTGCTCCGCAGCAGGCTAATCAAGTTCACTTTGACGTTGTCGGCCAGGTCAGCCCCTATTTTGACTGTCCTTTCGGGCCTTCCTAGCTCTAGGCTAACTTCCTCAGTTTCTCCTTCTGGGCTAGGTCTCGGCAAATCTGTCGGCCTTCCCTCAAAGTTCTCCATCGATAAATCCCGGTTTGCCTTGTTCTCAATCCGTCTCCTTTTTCGCTCCGATGGCGGAGATTCCGCCGGCCTTTTGTGATCAGAGTTCTTCAGAGCCGTCAGATAACAAGCTCTTGCCGACTCTTGGTTCCCTTTTAGCCTCTCCGGCCTTCCACTATTTGATGTATAGATCATCGTCAAATGATAGGTTGATACCACGGCCTGAGCGTCGTGGATCAATGGCCTTCCAATGATGGCATTATAAGCTGCGGGGACATTGACCACCAGGAATTCCACCATGAGATCTCGTGACTGAGATCCTTCTCCCAACTTCACCGGTAGCTTAATGATACCCTCAGGAACGACTGATGCTCCGATAAAACCGATTATTGGATATGAAACCGGCTTCAGACAAGATCTTCCTAGCCCCATCTTCTCGAATGTAGGCATGAAGAGTATGTTAGCAGAGCTACCGCCATCCACCAGGATGCGGTGGACCATTGCCGTTGAAATTTGCAGAGATACTACCAGGGGATTATCGTGGGGGTAGATAATTCCCCTAGCATCCTCCGCTGTGAATGAGACGGATGACATAATTGGTGGTGCCGGTCACTTGCCGGTATTGTGATAATTCACTTGGTGCCTTACCTCTTTAAGGCTTGCTTTGGCACCGTGAATACTGCCGCCATGATCTGGACCGCCTGATATAACGTGTATCTCCGTTATTCTTTCTTTAACGGGTTTTCTCTTCCCGTCCTCTTCTTTGGGGGACCCTTCACGGCGATCCGTCCTCGCCTGATACTGCTTGAAATAGCCTCTTCGTATCAGATCTTCAATGCCGTCCCTCAGGTCCTTACAGTCTTCAGTTATATGACCGTGATCCTTGTGGAAGTCACACCACTTGGACCTGTCCCGGCCTTTATAAAACATCTTCCTGGGCCGTTGCCACTTATCATCTTGCTTGTGCAACTCATATATTTCGGCCCTGGATTTCGTTAAGGGAGTGTAATTGTGATAGCGGTCTGGCCGTCTTTCCTGGCCCTTCTTGACCTCGTTGCTTTCCTCCCGTCTTCCGGAGTTGTCGGACCTTCTGTCCTTCCGGCTCTTATCCTTCTCTTTATCCTTTTCCCTTTCTTTCTCCTTGCCATCTCCATCAGACCTCTTCGAGGTTGCCGCCTTATCAAACTCTTCTCCTCGAATAAACTCGTTAGCTTTTCCGAGGACTTCAGTTAGGCTAGTCAGTTTCTTACGACCCAGGTAACTTCTAAAGGCCGTTCCTTCCATCAAACCGGTCATCAGTGCCAACACTACGACCTCTTGCTGCAGGCTGGGGATTGTAACGGCTTCAGTGTTAAAACGGCCGATGTAATCCCTCAGGCTCTCCTTCTCCCCCTGCTTGATCGACATCAGCTCACCAGTGGTCTTTTCCCTTCGCTTATTACTAACGAAGTGTGTAACGAACATGGATGTGAGCTGGCGGAAGTCAAAAATTGTTGCCGGGGGTATACTTTTGTACCACGTTTGCGCCAAGCCGGCCAAAGTTGAAGGGAACACCTTACACCACACCGAATCGGTTTCAGTGTATAGCAGCATATGTCCCTCGTAGGCAGAGATGTGGTCTTCAGGGTCAGACCTTCCGTCATACTTGCAAGTTGGCATTTTAATCTTCTCCATAGGCTCTTGCAGTATGGCGGTGGAGAAAGGAGAGTTCCAAAGCAATACCGGTGCTCTGCGCCGGACGGATTCACTCTCTCTCCTGTATCGGGATGACTGTTGAATCTCAGTCTCTTGGCGATCTTCCAAACTTTCTTCCTCCACTGGCTCTGTCGGAGTCCTTGAGTTCTCCTCCTGATCCTGATCATGCCGGCTTGGGGCACCCTATCGGCCAGTCGTGAGAGAACGCATCTTTCTCACCGGACTGTGTGGCCTGCTCAGGGGGCGCTTACCAGCATGACCGGTCGGTGGAGTCTGATTCGCCATAGCCTGGAAGACTTCGGCAACACTCCGAAGTTGCTCAGGACTGAACATATTTTGCAACGCTGCAAATACATTATGCTGAGGGGTTTCAGTGGTCCCCTTCCCCTTGTCAGCTGGTGGTTGGGAGGACCCAATCGCCGGTTGAAGAGTGTTAAAGCCGGGAGGCCCGCCTCCCACAGGTACGTTATTTTCGTTTGTTTCTGGCATCCCGAAGGTCTGCTTAGGATCCATGAGGCGAATGAGCAGGCTGGATCGATTACGGCTTAAGACCAAAGTAGAGTTCACCCCTCCTTCTAGCGCCAATTGTTCCGGTATGGAATAAGTGGTAGGAATGAACCGATATCCTCTTTGCGTAGCGAGCCGGTTTGAGATCCTGCAAAACAGGTAAACTAACCTCGGGGGTTGATCCGAGGAACGCCCCTCCGATGCCTAAGTCAGTAAAGGATAAAGACGGGATGTCTCAAGTATAATGTGTTGGTGTTTTTCAACGTACCTTATGACTCAGGTCAGGGGGGTATTTATAGGAGCCGGTAGTGTCCTTAGCGAGGTAGGACTCTGCTCCCATTGGTTAGATACACTTCTATCCTCTTATGATACTTATCTTTAGGCCCAGAGGCGCATTAAGTCAATACTGGATCAATCCAGGCCCGTTCAACCAATGGCCCATGTGATGAATACCGATAAGGTCTACTGATGTAGCCGGTATGTCGGATACGGCCGTATCCGATACGATTATACCCCACTAAGGGGTTCCTCAGACTGAGTTGACCATACCGGTCAAGAGCGGTTGGAACAGACCGGTAGGGACTGGTTCAGCCCCCATACACCCTCAGTTTTCATATTGGGGAATTACATAGACAAATTGGTAAAACAGCTTCTAATGATTTTGGATGGATAAGCCAACTTTGGTTGTAATAAAAATAAGGCAATTTAGAATGATTTTGGGTTTGATTACTAGATTATGTACATGAGTTTAAACAATTTATTGAGTTTGTGGCATATTTTAAAATTTCAATTTGTTCTTTTCATATCCGTAAAGATTATTATCTTTTTTACATAACCATCAGAGTTTTACCTTGGAATTTTTTTGATATGGTTAGTTAATATTTAACATTTCCTATTGATCAACTATTGCTCTATCCTTACAGATAGATAGTTAATAAGATGGTGAATATTGTATTTATCTATGGTTGGTGGCCAGTGGGTGTCCTGGTCCAGTACAACTGTAGTGCAAGATAACAAGAGACAAGGGGTAAGCAGGAACACAGAAAGCGGGAGTGTAAGTGGTTGCATGATTGAGTGTCAGTAATGGTGCGAATAGCGATTTTATCTGAGTCTATGAGAGTAGCAATTGGCAGAACAAAGACTTTTTCAGTCATTTTTTTTAGAAAACCAGTTGATCACGCGCTTCACCATAATATTAGCTACATCAATAACTGAACGCACGAGTCATAAGTCAGTTTTAAAATATTCTTAATACACAATATGATTGTAAAAACGTTAAATGACGAGCTAACATTCAATTTTAGGATAAACATCCTAAAATCAAATTTATAAAACAAAAAAAAATCCCGTGCATTTTTTTCTGTAGTCAAAATGGGTACATTAGTACCACAATATTATATTTTTAATCATACACATAAAAAAAATTCAAATTCTGTCGATCGAAATTCAATAATATAACTTAACTCCTTACAAACTAAGCAAAACCAATCATGAAATTACAAAATTAAAAGAAAAAAATCCAAAGTGAAAGAAAAAAAGAGGTATATATAGATTACAGGTCTCGGCAAAGCTGATAAGTAGTGGTGCCTGGTGGGTGGTGGCCAGCGGGTGGCTTGGTGCGATGGTGTGAGACAGCAAGAGAGAGAGAGAGAGAGAGAGAGAGAAAGGGTGAGCAAGAGTGCGAGAAGCGGTAGCGAAAGCGGTTACGTGGCTGAGTGACAGTGATGATACACATTGTCTTTTATATGAGCCTCCACGGAAAGCAGTAGGCAGAGCGCAAACTTTTTCCAATAAACTTTTCTTTCGAAAGGTGGGTCATATGATCCATCATGACATTAACAACATCAACCACTAAACATACGGGTTATATCCAATTTTAAATATCCTCAATACACGATTATAAAACTTTGAACCACAAGATAATATCCACAACATGATTTTTAGGAGAATCATCCTAAAATCTTACTTTATGATTTTATGATTATGTGTAATATGAAGTTAAGTCATTCTTAGTGTGTCACTTCTAAAATATATAATAAAACCAAAAATACTCCCGTGCATTATGCATGGGTCTTAAAGCTAGTTATTCCTTTATTTCCTTAGAATTTTTGGTAACACCATCGACAAAGATTTATGGAATATAAGGAAAATGAATATATACAAATTTTAATATACAATTTTTTTTAATGTATAAATGCGAATTATAAAGTCAATTTGAAGAATGATGTGGATCTATAATTAAAAATAATTGGTTTAAATTACACAAAATAATAGTGGTGCCATTGTAAAATTGTCTTAGATTTTTTTTATGATCTCTAATATTTCTAATTCAAGAACAAAGAATCATAGATATCTTTTTTTTTTTGTTCCACACAATATATGATATATCTGATACAACTAGCAAAAAAGAGAAAGACCAGAAATGTTTTTGCATCTGTAGCAGTTGGTGAAGAATTACCAAAGGCCATTCCTCCCAACACATCCGAACCTCTTAACACTTGAAAAATTTATGTGAAACGAGCAGCGTGTTAAATTTTCCTAGAATTTGACTGTATAAGTAACTCTTATCATATTAACCGTCTACTATTATTCTATCATAACTGTAATAATGTAATCATACTTAAATTAGTATTTACTAGTTATATCAGGATTAGGATAACATATTACCTTGTGCATCAAGTCGAACTTACATTACATATGTATATATACATACCCTACGAACTGCCACTATACATTTACCACCTCCCAATAGTTCATCTATAGTTCCATTCTAGCTACAACAACAACTGATTTGCTTAGCTTCACGCCATTAAGGCCGACGCCGTCGTAAAACTAGCGTAGCCATTCAGTTTTTCTCGTGGTGAAGGTATGAAATATGAATCTTGAATTTCCTTAGCTTAATTATCAATAATAAGCAAGTTTAATTTTGTTTCTTAGTTTTCATGATCTTCGTTTGTTATATTTTTTGTGTTCTTTTTGTTTGTTTTACGATTTTCAGTATCTTTTTCTTTGTAATATGTTTGTGTCAACTTATTCTTTGTTAGTTTTTCAGATTTGATGATATTTCTTTGCTACATATATATATATATATATATATATATATATATCTTTGCTTTCATCTAAGTAGTCTTATTCCATTTTTCTGATTTTATTTAGTTGATATTTGCAGCAACATGGAAAAAACTACATCTTTATGGGGAATGAATTTTGGATTGAACGAGGATGTAAACGAGATTGTTTCGAATCTAACTACTGATCCTATGTTTAATAAGGGCGACTTTCTTGAAGAGTTGATGCCGTCGTCACCGATCCAACCTCATTACATTCACCATGGAAAAGGCAAGGAATTGAAGCTTATGGATCAAGTGCTAAAACCATCTCCATCAACCAAAAAAGCTTTTCTAGACTTTCTTGAAGAGTTGCTCCCGCCGCCGCCGCCGCCGCCGCCACCGATCCAACATCATCATATTCACCATGGAAAAGGCAAGGAGTTGAAGCTTATGGATCAAGTGCTAAAACCATCTCCATCAACTAAAAAAGCTTTTCTAGACTTTCTTGAAGAGTTGCCGCCGCTGCCGTCGCCACCGATCCAACATCATCACATTCACCATGGAAAAGGCAAGGAATTCAAGCGTCTGATTCAAGTGTTAAAACCATCTTCATCAACGATCAAAAAGTTGGAGATGACAAAGAAGACATTACATGATGATTATGAGCAATGCAATAAGTCTTGTGTAGACTCCTTATCACACGACAAAAAGTTGGAGATGACAGAGAAGAGATTGCAGGATGATAATAAGCAATGCAATAAGTCTAGTTTAGACTCCTTATCACACGACAAAAAGTTGGAGATGACAAAGAAGAGATTGCATGATGATTATGAGCAATGCAATAAAGCAAGAAAGACAACACGTTTAATGGAATATATTGATCTTCCTGCCATTCCGCAACAAGGTTGTACTGGTGCCCTACGGAACAAGAAGCAGCTAATTAAGAGAGAGGGTAATCGTATAACCAAGCTTCGTAGATAGAAAAGTTGTAACCTAATTAAGCTCTCCTCTCTCTATCACTATTCTAAGAAAACTCCATAATAGCTAGCTACTCTTGTACGATCAACTTGTATTGACGGCGACATTGACATAGTGGATTGGTGGTCACAAGAATCACCCGCGGTTTTTCCCGTCCTTTGGGTTTTCCGCGTCACCATTTGTTTGTGTTCTTAATTCTTTTATTTGCATTTTTACTACTCTTTGTTTATTTCTTATATAATTTGTATATTGTTTTTGTTGTTGGCTCCCCAAAACCTTTATCAATTTGTATCATGGTATTTAATTACGACTCCAAAATTTTAGAGCAGTGACTATCATAGTTACAATACCACTCTTTTCCTTTTTCACATAGGAATCAGGAGAGTAAGAACAGTGAAATCAGTTTGGGATACTCTAAGTAGTTAAACTGTAGTCTTATGTTTCTTACTTCGAATTATATATACCTTGGAGGGGTTGTCAGTGGGCAAAGACATTAATCATGAAAACCAAATGAAACTAAGCGTGTTCATTATTTTCGAGAATCAAATATGTCCATTGGATTAAATCGTCGTTCTGTGAAGCAAAATAGCAAGGAGAACACAAGGCTTACATGGAAACAAGGATGCAAGCGCAAAATTGTAGATTACATTGACATTATTCCCTCAGTTTTCAGATTGGGGAATTACATAGACAAATTGGTAAAACAGCTTCTAATGATGATGATGACCATGATCTTGAACGTAGCGCAGGCCACAATACTTGCAGATTGCTGGTGTGTCAAGGTCAAGACATATGTACTCAATCGGGTGCCCCAAAGGATTCTCAGCTGCCACCAGGAAAGAGAATAAAACATGTCAATTGATTTTGCACTCTTTAAGTATTATAGCCAATAGCTCATTGTCAGCATAAGAGATTCAAAAGATACTGTCTACTTAAAGAGTGATGGCCTAAGAAAGTCTTATCAACTCAATCTAACCTCCTTCACAAGCAACTATTCGGCCTTCCACCTTAATGGGAGGTACTTCATTGATCAACTCCATTGGAGACTTCTTGCTTTTATCCTAGACAGCAAGTAGATAATGTAAACATGCAGTACTTCATAATATCTCAAATTAAATCTGGAAAGGACATAATAACATGATCTATTTTTAGCACATCTGATGGTGTTCTTTTCAAATAAAAGAATAGGCAAATTAGAAGAAGCCTGGCAGGAAATGAGACAAAAGAGCAACATATAGATAAAAGAATAAGATCTTCAACTTCAAGGATCATATGAAATTTTATTTGATTGTAGGTGGTTCTCCAACCTCGGACAAAAATAGTTCTTGGGGCCAACTAAATTTCCCAAAGATTCCATTTTCATGAAAATTAAGCGGGCTTTCATATACACTCTGATGAGCCATAACACCTATAAAAAATGTCATTTGAGATATAAGTTATCTTCGAGCAGCACACAAGTTCCTTACGTGAATCAATTGAGATAGCAATATGCCACTATAACACATTATAACAGATCAAATTTGCAGGAAAAAAAAATACAGATTTATCTTATAAATGCAACCTACTATCACAACATCATTTATAGAAGTAAAACAGGGGAATAACCAAAGAAAGATACACACAGAAAAGGTGTGGAGCTGCAAAAACTCCCATAACGCAAGCTTGTAGCTAGAAGTAGTGATCACTCATTCATCTCATAATCACAAGCAACCCGAACAAAATGGCCACAATGATCGTCAGATAACAATTATTTCTTGGATCCACTTAGTTTTCTTTATTTTGAAAAGTCAGAAAGAGAAAACTTCTATTAAAATAGATTTGTCTCCATCATCTTTCTTTGAGTAACTGCTCCAAGCTAATAGAATCTTTCAACTCTCATACAGACCACAAACTTCACACATACATAAAATCTACTTCCTCCTTTCTTTTTCTATTGCAACATATACCACCTTTCGTAGTTAATAGTTTCATATCTATTGCATCATTTCTGCTTTTGGTAACAACAGCTATCCAGTTGGACTACATTGCCCTTATTAAGCCTACCTAAATTCATCATTAATTACGTACCAACCAATCACATGGGTTCTTTTTATGAGATTCAGTGGAAACCTAAAATGACTTACTTTAGACACAATAAAGCAGACATCTAAAAGGCCTTATTACACTTTACCAACGATTTCACATGAAATTCAAGCACTTGCAGCATTATGCTGTGGATTATGAATTGCTTAAATGAAGGACTCAATGACATTAACCATAGTTACAAAAGTTATATCTCCTATGTGATAGGACTTGGGAGAAAGAACAAATATTTTCAACAATCAGATCAACAAGTTATCCAGTACATAGCCCCATCAACTCCTAAGGCACAAGGGTCCAACCGTCCAAGCATATAGCAATAGTTCATAACATTTCAAAATCAACAGAAGATTTAAAGAAGCAAGATAAAATAGTACTATACAATAATTGCTTAATAAGGGCAAAATGCCATCACCAAATGATCTTAAGATCATCTCTCCTATGTCTTAAAAGTAAAAAAAAAAAAAAATAATAATAACAATGATTTCGAAATTCCTATACATATTTCAGCGGGATGAACGACTAGAACAATAACCCATCTATGGCCCTTTGCAAAATTCAACACCTAACTCGCATTCGATTCAATTTCAACTAATTCATGAAGAAACACTAAAATTCTCAACATTTATTCTCCTCACATGACTCATTTCTAGGTCTAATTCAATAATCTAATCCCTAATTTGAACAGATGAAATCATAAACCCTAATCTGATAGAAATGATATCATCCCCCCCCCTTCAACATTTCAACGAACACAAAATCAAACACAAAAGTGTACATTGGGGTTCAGCAATTAATGAAAGGAAACAGAAAATAATCAACATTGTTCTGATCAAAAGAATCACAAGTCTAATTCCATAACCCAAAACCTTAATTTAATATAGCAGAAATCATACTGTAAAAAAATTGATGGAAACCTAATATATTAGATGTACAACAACAAATTCAGATCTAATAATGAAATAAAAAGATAATTGGAAGCATTTAAACTCGATAAAAGCAAGTAAATTAGAAAAAAATAAAAGAAAAAAAGTAAAAGATTAACCTGCATCCATTTATCAGTGTGGGAGGTGACGACCTCAGTGCTAACGATGCAGAAGCTCTTCGAATTCGAGCGCAAAGCGGTTGATTTTGCCAGAGTTCTGAGCAAACTCAGCGCCATTGTTAATTGATCGACCCAAATAAAGGAAGAACCGAAGAAGAGGAGAGAGAAAGGTGGTGAAAGGGGGAAGAAAGAGAATATTTCTGGGTTGCACAAGGTAGATGATGAAATATTTGGGTCTTTTGATGACCCGTTTGGTGTGTAAATTAGCCCAAAAAAACAAGGAAAATTTGTTAAAAAAACCTTTTAAAGGTTTAATTTTGCGAAAAAAAACCTTATAAAGCATTCTTTGCGAAAAAAACCACAAACTTAATTTTTCTTGCAAAAAGAAACAAATTTTCCTAAATTAGACATTTCGCGCCAACTTAGTCGTCCCTTCTTTTCTCCTTCCTTTGTTTCCCTTTGAATCTCGAACTACAATGAATAATTTTATAAATAAACCCGACAGTCTTACCGAGTGGATTAAACTAGTTACTAAAGAGATTACATTAGTCACTAAATGGATTAAAGAATGTGAAAACTAAATGGATTAAATTGGTCACTAAATAGATTAAATTAGTCACCAAATAGATTAAACTAGTCACTATATTCACAAAGATGGTATGATATCTTGTTACTATTGGGTTTGGACCGTTGCTTAATTTTAAGCTAAAAGTAGGCAGTCTCTTACCAGACTAATTGTATGATTTTAGCATTGAGTTTAGTCCATTAGGCCTTTTTTCAATATAACCATGACTTTGGCAGGCCTATCTCCGATAACCCTGAACTTGATTTTTGTCATTAAACTAGACGGAATTGTTAACGGCGTTAACTATTTTGAAACATAAATTAATTAATACTTAAAAAAAGCCCAAATAATCTATTTCTCTCTCTTGTTCTTCAAAATCTAACTCTTCAATTTGAATTCAGATGACAAAGCACCCTTCACTGTGTGACCATCAATAGGAACACGTATGATCTGCCAAACGTCATGCAACATGACCGTCATCTCCCCGAAAGGCAAGTGAAACGTGTTCATATCCGGCTGCCAACGTTCTGTAAACGCTGAAATCAGTGGGTAGTCAAGGTTCGAATACATAATAAACGGAAGATGGCGGATACAAGACACAGCTACACGCAGCTGCGACTGCGGATCGAAGTCCCAACTCTTCAAACAACTAAACACACTAGCACGATTATGACACATCATCACCGTATAAGTACGCGGATCATGGTAGATACGTGCGCTGATGTGAGCCGGATAGCTAGGAATCACGCTACCGTTAATAGGGCCACCAGGCATAGACTCCGTAACTCTCCAGGAAGTATCACTAGCAGCTCTGGCCCTGCTCGAAGTCCGACTACGTGCGGAACCTGACGACTCCGACACAAATCTCCCTCCTCTACCCTTCCTCACAGTGACGCGGGAAGTGGCCTCCTGTGGATCACCACTCAAAGCATTTTCCAACTCTTCCTCATCCCGGTATCCCAACCCGGACTATGAGGCGCATCTTCAGGAATAGGATCCGCCCTAACCTGCTCTTCTGCCCTCGCCCTCCTACTCGATGCATTGATACCACGAGATCGAGTGTGTCGTGGCCCAGATCCCTCAACACCCACACTCTCGCGGCCTACGACCCTCGACTGAGCCTAATTATCAATATTTTTTATTAATCACTATTTAATCATTTTAATCCAATATCTAGCACCTTCGTCGTTATTATATTATATTAACATTAATATAACTAAATTTGTCGCATAACATGCTAATTTAACTAAATAATATAACATGCTACATTATTATTATTATTATTATTATTATTATTATTATTATTATTATTATTATTATTATTATTATACTCTAACTAATTAACAAGCTAATTTTACTAAATATTATAACATGCTACATTATTATTATTAACATGCTAATTTTACGAATAATATCAACATTAGCGAATATAAATACGAATTATAACATGTTAATATCACTAAATAATATTATTATTATTACTAATTAACATGATAAAATCACTACTAACATAATCAAAACATAATATTAATCAAAAAAAAACATGCAAAACATAATATTGTTACTGATATTACAACAAAACATAATATTATTAAAAAAACAAAACGTTCGAAATTCAAAAAAAACAATTAATGGAAACGATGTACGTTTTCGTTTCCTCCGTCGAGGAAACTGAAACAGATCTTCGTTTCCTCCACCGAGGACACGAAACAGATCTTCGTTTCCTCGGTGAAGGAAACGAAAAAGAACTTCGTTTCCATGGGAACGGCATACTTTTCCGTTTCCTCCACCGAGGAAACGAAGATCTGTTCGTTTCCTCGGTGGAGGAAACGAAAAAGTATTCCGTTTCCTCAGCGGAGGAAACGAAAATTCACATCGTTTCCTTGCCGGAGGAAACCAAACAAAAAAATTCTCGACGTGGTGGTGGGATTTTCCGGCAAATAAATAACTAAAACTGACCTGAGATGATGATTCGCCGGCATCTTTCGCCTTCTTCCTTGGGCCCATGCTTTTTCCGGCGGTTTTGTGGTGGTGCCATCGGTGGTGGTATCACGCTAGTGGTGGTGGCGTCGGTGGTGTCGTCGTTGATGCAGTGGTGATGGTGGTCGCCACTTGGTGGTGGATCCGGTGGTGGTGGTTAGGGTGGTGGATGGGGTGAGGTGAGAGAAAGTGAGTGAGAGTAGGAGAGAGAGAGAGTGTGAGTAAGTGGAAGAGGGTGAGAGTGAGTGGAAGATAGTGAGAGATGATGTATATGTAGGGGTAGTTTAGGGATGTCCCATAAAAAAATATGGGCGATTTTAGTAAATACGGACGGTAAATAGTAATGCCCTTGTATATTTGAATCAATGCACATGTGGCCCCCAAATTTAAATCTTCAAGATTTGACATCAGTAGTATCATCTCAAAATAGTGATCCCAAATGGACACTTAATACTTAATAGCATTAAACTCGTAGTTTACCCAACCAATCAAATGATAAAGAATTCTAAATGCTAAAATGCAAGCCTATTAATCATCAAGAAATCAACTTGGTTGATCTTCGATAACTTTCAAAAAATCTAACACGCTTAATTTTTACTTTATGCGTCCATCAAGCTTACAACAGACCAATAAACATTCATTCTTGACTTTTTTTTAAAACCTATCACATATTATCTTATTCTTTTATCCCGTACCAACTTTCTCACTAGCAATTGAACTACACAAAAAAAATCAACAACCGTAAACATGATGTTCCCTGCTTTCCCCTATACATCATACCATAGATAGATATCATGAAGTTTCATCGAATTAATTAGCGGTGTGTATCAAGTTTGGTCGAAAATGTAATCAAAATCAAGTTGATAGATATCTATAGTTGTGTTGCTTGCGCTTAGACGAGGAGTCCAACCAAGTTGGTTTGCTTTCTTTGAGTTGGCTTTGGTTGTAATTGGTTTGAGTTTTTTTAATAATATTCTTACTTGCTTGGCAAAAAAATTAGATAGATATCAACTCCTATCTCCTGTCTCTTCTCTATGTTGGCAGTTAGAAGCTTATCTGGCAATGGCTGAAAATGTAGGGGGAAGCTCCACACAAGCATCTTCAACTTCGAAATCCCGACTAACTCGCGTCCTCTTCATCTTAGCATAATTCTCTATGTGTCCTTCTTTCTTCCAAGTGCAACTAATTCCTTCAGCTTCCTTTTAAGCATCTCAACTTCATTGCTTAGTTGTCTCTTCTATTCCATTAGCCTTAATATCACATCTCTCTACCAATCTATTGGGTCTTCCTCATCAACCCACCTAAAATAGTTGCATTCCATTGTGTTAGTGTTAGCATCATAGTTTGGGCATGCATAAAACCATCTCCCTGGATTGTCCTTAGTCCAAACACTTGTCTTTAAAATGTATAGCCCACAATTGCACCTCTTACCCTCTTGACTGGAATATCTAGCCTTCTTAAACATAATTCCTGCCACATAATTACCATTTTATGATGACAATATCACGGTTTTAAAATTCAAAGCCCTAATTTTTGTCAATCAACAATCCCTAATTTTTGGACCCAAAACTTTGCAATTAAAAACCTTAAAAATCCAGAAGAATAAAATTCAAAGAAAAAACCAAAAATTAAGTACAATAACCTTGTTTCATGATGCGCACCTCTCGAAATCAAATCAAGGACAATTAATTGAAGGAGAGAGAGAGAAAAATAATGGAAGATGAGTGAGGGGTTGAGAGAAGAAGCAGAACAAAAAAACGAGGGAACTAAAACATAAATAGAGGAGATAGAGACAAAAATTATTGTTGTAACTTAACTAGGGTCAAATAGTAACGTCATATTAAAGCCAATTTGGCCTGAAAATGGATTTGGGCTACAACTTAAAAGTGGTTGAGTTTTTTTAAGGCTGCAATTGAAGAAATTCAAATGAAAGGGTTGCAATTAACAAACTCGAGCCTTTAAAGGGTTGCAATATAATTGGCGAAAAATCCAAAAATTAAATGGACAAAATATTTTGACCTTTTTTTTTAAATAAGAGAAGATGGTATACATGAGGTACGCCTGAAAGTCTAAAACACTCACTACCATTGATACTCTTTAACTCAGTCAAACCAACTCATTATGTCTACGCTCTTTGTTCAATATTCATTCACAAAAAATTAATATTATAAATCATTCACAACATTTCTTAGTTTCTTACATTAGCGAATTAATATATCTAAATTCATCTAACTATTAATCTTTTACATTTTAAGTGTAATCATCATAACTATAGTACGAATGAAATATATTAAAGAATAACAACGTTGCAATTAACGCATGCATCTCGTGCATATAAGGCTAGTTACATATATAGCAGGTTGAGGTACAATCGAAATTGTTATGTATATTTTATTAATTTTGATTTTTATTGTATATGTCGTATGACTCTGTCCTTAATTTAATTTTATGCTAAAAAAGTATATTCACTTGAAAGAATTGACAAAAAATTACTATCATGTTTGTTTATTATAGCTATACAGTACATTCCCATACGAAGATAATACATGGTTAAATATGAGTAAAATGGTCCTAGGTCAAAGACTTAGTCCTTGAAGAGATGTTGAACCAAACAAAAACAAAAGGAATTGATATTTAATTACATTTCTTAGAGCTCAAAAAGGTTGAACCAAACATATAGAGATAATACATGGTTAAATATGAGTAAAATGCTCCTAGGTCAAAGACTTAGTCCTTGAACTCTATACATTCCCAGAAGATTATTACCTTTGATGATGAGAATGAAAACACATCTCATGAGCCATGTGCACGCCATTACAAAGGATGATAGGCTTGACGACTTCAGCCATCATCGGGGTAGAGAACCTATTTTGTAGGCTTAGCTCGCTGAGCCGTTCCAATTGATCTACGAGAATGATACCAATAGTCTTTGACAGTTTATTGGTATGTAGCGGAACCATCAAAATAAGTTTGATTGTAATGTATACCTACGTTTGAATATAAGATTTCGTATTTACTTGCATTGGACATAATGTATTAAGTGTTAACGAAAATAACAGGAAGAAAAAAAAAATGAATTTAGGTGATAGTAGGAAAAAAATTATGAGGATAAAGCAACGGTAGCGAGAAGTGAAAGGGAAACTATTACTCTCATTTTTGGGTAATGCATTACTCTAGAGGGATGGGGGCTTAATTGAATACTATATTATCTCATCTATCACAGCCTTATCTACCTTCATTTTCTTTAATTATTCTTCTATTATCCATTTAATTAATACATTACCACTATTCCAATTATCCCCTTAAATCAAGCTAGAATCATATTGGTTAAGCTTATTTAATTTCCTAATATAGTCAAAATTGGATAGGACGATGCATTATAATATATCGTTGTCTGATACAGCCTTCTACAAGGGGTTTGTCGATCTTTTGTAGTTTTGAAGTAGAACTGGATTCAATTCAAGTGATTGTAAACGAAGTACTGACATCTGTTGCAATCCCGCACAAATTTCGATCAACAAATCAACCTCTTGAATTACACAAAAAAAACCAAAAACAAAGTTTCCAAACTTTCACATGGAGAGAGATAAAACCCAATATATGGGTAGATATAAGACAATATGTATGGATAGAAAAACTCTCCATTAGAGAGAGACTGAAGTTTAATAGAAACACTAACATAAAAAAAAAAAAAAAAACTAGTAACAAAAGGTGAAAAGGGGCTTACCACCGCCCACAAGATGGGGGTATCCCCTAGGTTGAACATTAGGGTTTTGAGCTCCAAGAAATGTAATTAAATATCGATTCCCTTTGTTTTTGTTTGGTTCAACATCTCTTCAATCCATTACCATTACTTGGTGGTAAATTGGTAGTAGATCTTTTTAGTTTGTTACCTACGCTTCCCCCTCAACTAACAAATCCATTTGTTGGTAGTAATACTTTAAATTCCCTTACCATTCCAAAGTTTGAACCTAATACCCAATAAAAGTAACAAATTTGATTACCATTTCACTCTCTACGATATGATTTTATTCTATTTCTATTACATGACTTGAACAAGCATACTCTCAGTCTAATCCACTCAAGTCTACAAAGAGGCTAATCAAATTATCGACGAACTTCTAAATTTGGTTATACTATTGTAGCATGATGCAACACATGGATAATCATTTTGATATGGATTTTTTTTTTTCTTGTTACCTTGCGTGACAATGTATTACGACTCTCCTTTAAGAGAACAACATTATTCTAATTCTTTTTATACCTTACATTGGAAAAACAAAAAAAAATCATAGTATATATATAGTTTTTGTATAATCCAAGATATTTTGAGAATAATAAATATTATACGTACTTTCATAATGTTCTTAAGCAGCTCCTAAAAATAATATGCACCCAGTAATAAGAATACTTAGGCCATGCTGTTTTGAGATGAAATTTGCTGAACCGACCTAACCTGAAAAATATTAAATAATTGAAAATAAGAGGGGTTGGTGCCCAATTTTTATTACTAAAGGTTGTTTCTCCTAAAAATATTATTTAAAAGGTAGAATTTGACAAATTTTCCTATAAAAGAAGAAAAAAAAAAGCTTTAGAAATAGTTAAAAACAGCACTTGATTTCAATAAATTAAATCACTAGATATAATCACGTCAAGTAAATAATTATAACTTTTGACACACAAGACATATTACAGTTTTTGTATCACTAAAATTATTAGTGCAACAGATGATTTTAGTAAAATCCAGTTAATATATGTTTATCACAAAAGTTGCTGATTTATTTATAGTTTATAAAAAGAATATAGCTGATAAATATGTCCATGTAACTAAATAACTGTAATTATATCATATTAACCGTCAAGTATAATTCTATCATAACAGAGTTTATATTCCTCACGAAGTTTGCAATTGGATGTTAAATTGTCCTAGAATTTGATTGTATACGTAATTCTATCATATTAACCGTCTACAATAACTCTATCATAAATGTAATGTAAATGACTTTTAAAAAAAATTTGACTTAATGCATCGCCTTTTGTTAGTCTAGTAGTCTACTGTGAATAGCTAATTGCATTAAGAAATTCAGTGAATATATTTAAGTTTCCTAATCATACTTAAATTAGTATTTCCTAGGTAGTTATTTCAGGATTAGGATAACATATTGCCTTGTGCATCAAGTGCAGTCGAGCTTATATATACATATACCCTACGAATATCACTGCCACTATACATTTACCTCCTTCTGGCTTCTAATAGTTTCATACATAGTTCCCTTCTAGCTACAACAACAACTGATTTGCTTAGCTTCACGCCATTAAGGCCGACGCCGTCGTAAAACTAGCGTAGCTGTTCAGTTTTTCCCGTGTGGTGTAAGGTATGAATCTTGAATTCCCTTACATGTCAATTATAAGCAAGTTTTATTTTTTTCAGTTTTCATGATCATCGTTTCTTATATATTAGTGCTTTTTTTTTTCCTTAGTTTTAGGATTTTCATTATCTTTCTTTGTAATATGTTTGTGTATCGACTTATTCTTAGTTAGTTTTCGAGTTTTGATGATATTTTTTGCTACATATTTACGTTGATTTGAGCTAGTTACAATTATTCATGGATTGATCGATAATAATATGTTTCTTTTTATTGGAGTTTAAAACTTTCCTCGTGATTTTTTCTTGATCATGTACACTATGTTAAAGAAAAGTGCAAAGTCCTTGACTCTTATCGTTTCTTAGTTTCTCCAAGAATTAGATTAATGTTTATATATTATACAGATTATGTATTCTTAGTTTGTATAGATCATTAATTAGCTAGTAAAGTAGTGTTATCATCATGTTTTGGTCAATAATATATAAGCTCAATAACCTTTAAGATTATGAATGTTACTGATTTGTTTTGAATGCACTAAACATTGGTGCTACTTCGAAGTTTTTATGTATCTTTCTTCTTATATTGTTCATGCTTTGCTTTCATCTAGTTCAGTATTTATTCTTCTTATTCCATTTTTCTGATTTATTTAGTTTAATCTTCTGCAGCAACATGGAAAAAACATCTTTATGGGGCATGTGTTTTGGAATGAACAAGGATGTAAACGAGATTGTTCCTAATCTAACTACTGATCCTATGTTACTAAAGGGCGACTTTCTTGAAGAGTTGCTGCCGCCGCCGCCGCGGCCACCGATCCAACACCATCATCATGGAAAAGGCAAGGAATTCTTAAGTCAACGCCTGAAAATGTCTTTTGTCAGTAGTCAACAACCGGAAGTCACTTTAGTGGCATTTTTGCGAAAAAAAAAATTCATAAGACAGTTTTTCACAAAAAAGTTCCAAATAAAGGCACTTATGGACAAAAAATCCATTTAAGTATTGTGCCATTGGTCGATTATTTCTTTATGTGTTGAGCAAAAACTTGATAGTTTGTTCTTATTGCTCAGGCAAAACTCAAAAATTAAGCAGGGTGTACAGTAAATCTTCTTGCTTTCGAACACTATGTAATGCTTCATACTCGTTCTTGTACAAGGTCATTCTCATTTAAAAGAAAGTTTCATGTACATTTTATAGGACTAAGTTTTTTAATATTGGTTTGAAAGGAGGTACATTTAAATGATCTCTATCTCAGTTTCTCATTTAGAGAGGTAATTTACAAATTGAAGGAACAATCACTACGTCGTTAATTGACTAATTGTATATAAAAAATAATATGATGATACACATTCAAAGAAGCTATTTGTCATGGTCTGAATGTTTTAAAGTTTTAGACACTCGATAGTGCAACACTCTAGAGTAGTGTTATATAGGGATAAGGGTGCAACTGTGCAAGGACTAAGTCTTTGACCTAGGAGCATTTTACTCATATTTAACCATGTGTTATCTCGGATGTTTGGTTCAACATTTTTGAGCTCTAAGAAATGTAATTAAATATCAATTTCCTTTCTTTTTGTTTGGTTCAACATCTCTTCAATCCATTACTATTAATTACTTGGTGGTAGATTGGTAATAGATTTTTCTAGTTTGTTACCATTAAGCGCTCCAAAGAATAATGCACCCAATAATAAGAATACTTAGGCCATGCTGTTTTGAGAAGAAAATTGTTGAACCAACCTGACCCGAAAAATAATAAATAATTGAAAATAAGAGGGTCGGTCTCCAAATTTTTTAAAAAGGTTGTTTCTCATATAAATATTATTTAAAAGGTAGAATTTGACAAATTTTCTTATAAAAGAAAAAAAAAAAGCTTTAGAAATAGTTAAAAATAGCACTTGATTTCAATAAATTAAACCACTAGATATAATCACGTCAAGTAAATGATTATAACTTATGACACACAAGTCAATATTATAGTTTTTGTATATATCACTAAAATTATTAGTGTAACAGATGATTTTAGAAATTTCCAGTTAATATATATATATTTATATTTTATAAAATGAATTTAGCTGATAATTATTTCCATGTAAATAAGTGTATTTCTATGAAATTAACCGTCTACTATAATTCTATCATAACTGTAATGTAAACAACTTAATCTATAGCCTTTTGTTAGTTTACTGTGATTTCCTATTCGCATTAAGACTTCCAGTGAATATATTTCAGTGTCCTAATCATACTTAAATTAGTATTTCGTAGTTATATCAGGATTAGGATAACATATTGCCTTGTGCATCAAGTGAGCTTATACATATATATACATACCCTACGAAGTACGAACATATATAACTGCTACTATACATTTACCTTCTATTAGTTCATCCATAGTTCCATTCTAGCTACAACAACAACTGATTTGCTTAGCTTCACGCCACTAAGGCCGACGCCGTCGTAAAGTTTTTCCCGTGGTGATATAAGGTATGAATCTATTCTTGAATTCCCTTAATTATCAATAATAAGCAAGTTTTATTTTTTAGTTTTCATGATCTTCGTTTGTTAAATTTTTATGTTCATTTTGTTAGTTTTAGGACTTTCATTATCTTTCTTTCTAATATGCTTGTGTCAACTTATTCAACTCTGTTAGTTTTTGAGTTTTGATGAAATTCTTTGCTACATATTCACGTTGATTTGAGTTAGTTCAGTTTTTCATTACGTGGTCGTCTGGTCGATAATAATCTGATTCCTTATTGCAGTTAAGAACTTTCCTTGTGATTTTTATTTTCTTAATCATGTACATTATGTTAAAGAAAAGTGCAAAGTTAGCTTGCTGTTATTACCTATTTGCATTAAGAAATCCAGTGAATATATTTGAGTCTCCTAATCATACTTAAATTAGCATGTCCTAGTTCTTTCAGGATTAGGATAGCATATGGCCTTGTGCATCTAATCGAGCTTATATATGTATACATACCCTGTTAGATGAGAGAACAAACAAGGGAACCGGATAAACCACTCCAAGGCACGGAAACTACGCTTTCCTATTAGTTTAATTTCGCCCCTCTAGGATCACCGGGTTAACACGAAATAACTAATGAGATACAATGGAGAAAACAATTCACTAGATGATCTTCTAAGTGAATCAACAAGAACTTTGTGTTTGATGTTTGTGAAGAACACTCAAGAGAAAGTAGCAAGTTTTCTCTCAAGCAAAGCAAGAAGATTAGAATATGAAAATCTCATTTTTCTCTCTCTCCACATATGAATAACAAGGGTAATATCACATATTCCCACTTGATTAGAGCTGTTACAGCATTCATCCCTCTTTAATCCCCTGATTAAGAGTACTTAATCATCTTAAAACGGATCACAAATGCATTACAACGGTTATAAACCGTCCACGCAAAATTTCACGCCCCAAGACAGAATACACGTCGCGACCCGCGATACAGATCGCGAGTCGCGAAAGGGCGCTGGTCGCGACCCGCGACGGCCTCCTGGTCGCGACCCGCGACGAATGTCGCGACTCGTGACCAACCCTCTGTCTTGCTTGATTTAATCCACGTGATTTTGCGCATTCTAATCTCAACATACTAGACCTCCTCCTCTTCTAGTATATACTCATATGAGCTAACAAAACCCATTACCCTATAAATGTTCCAACAATCCTCCTCCCATTTATAGGGTAATGTTGAAAAGTTTTCAACTTGCTATAAATCACAAACAAAACATGCTCATGCATCATGGAAATATCTTACGATTGAATTTCCACTTAGTAAAAGTAACTTTACAACAATTTCGATCATAATGATAGACAAAGCTTTGAATCATATAACCACCACAAATCATTGAAGATACTAATACACATAAGCATAAAACATAATTCTTAACCTCCGACACCTATGAAGCCTTGGTGTCCATATCCATTCATAAGCGTTCCAAGTCAAGCCTTAGACATGGTGAAGCGGCCAAACCTCTAGCTTATATAGGTAAATCTTTACGAACATGCTCCTACAATTGAGCACTTATCAAAGATTTATTAAGAAATAAATTCAACCTCTTAACATTGTAGTAACAAGCACTAACCTCGGGATGTGTTAAACAAGTGCTCCCAACCTTCTAGAGAAGTACTTTCCTCATTGAATTTGAGATCTAATGTTGTATTAGACATCAAATTGAGTTTTCCTTCACCATAGGTTGTTCAATAGGCTTAAGACCCATCCCTTTATTCATTTTGTTCACTAGTTCCCTTGACAACGGTTTAGTAAACGTATCCGCCAAGTTCAAACTAGACCGAACAAAATTAATAGTTATACAACTATTCCTTATCATTTCACGCACATAGCTATGTCTAACTCCAATGTGCCTTGACTTGCCATTGTAGACTTCACTATAAGCTTTAGCTATGGTTGATGCACTATCACAATGAATAGCAAGAGGTGACATAGGTTTGACCCACAAGTCAACCTCACTCAACACATTCCTTAGCCATTCCGCTTCTTGGCAACAAGATGCCAATGCAATGAATTCCGATGCCATAGTGGAATCCGTTATACATGTTTGCTTCTTGGATGCCCATGAAATAGCACCTCCTCCAAGAAGAAACACCCATCCACTTGTGGATGAATAATCTTCCTTGTTGGAAATCCAACTAGCATCCGAGTAACCTTCTAGAATAGAAGGTTCTCCTTTGTAAGTTATGACATAATCCAAGGTTTTATTCAAATACCTTAACACTCTTCTCAATGCTTGCCAATGCAACATACTAGGATTACTAGTATACCTACTGAGTTTACCAATAGCAAAAGCTATATCCGGTCGAGTGCTAGTCATAGCATACATCAAGCTTCCAATTAAGCTTGCATACTCCAATTGAGAAATAGGAGTACCACTACTCGGAACCAAGTGAACACTAGGATCCATCGGAGTAGCAAAATGAGTCGAATTCGATTCATTAAACCTCTTAATCACTTTCTCAATATAATGAGATTGTGATAAAGAAATTGACCCTTTACCTCTCATTATTCTAATACCTAGAATAACATCCGCTTCACCCAAATCTTTCATGGAGAAGCTAGAAGAGAGAAAGACTTTGGTTTTTTCCACTTGTTCCAAATCAGTCCCAAAGATAAGCATATCATCAACATATAAGCAAATTATAACTCCATTACCGTTATTATCAAATTTACTATATACACACTTATCGGACTGATTTATTTTGAACCCACTAGACAAAATGACCTCTTCAAATTTTTGATGCCATTGCTTAGGTGCTTGTTTAAGACCATACAAAGATCGAACTAATTTGCAAACCTTAGTCTCTTGACCTTTAACCACAAAACCTTCAGGTTGATTCATGTACACTTCCTCCTCCAATTCACCATTAAGGAAAGCAGTTTTAACATCCATTTGGTGAATTACAAGACCATGAATCGCAGCTAATGCTATCAAAAGTCTAATGGTTGCTATTCTAGCAACCGGAGCATAAGTGTCAAAATAATCGATACCATATCTTTGCCTAAAACCTTGGACCACTAACCGGGCCTTATGTTTTAGTATGGTCCCATCGATCTTCCTTTTCCTTACGAAAATCCACTTACAACCTAAAGGTTTGCATCCGGGGGGTAAATTAGCTAAAATCCAAGTATAATTTCCCATTATTGAATCCATTTCATCATTCACCGCCTCTTTCCGTAAAGCGGAATCATGAGACTTCATAGCCTCATCAAAGGTCCTAGGATCCTCCTCCATATTGTAACAATATGAAAATTGAGTCACAATAGACTCCCTTGACCCTTCAACTAAATATAGTTGAAAATCCGGTCCAAAAGATTTCTCTTTTCTAATTCTTTTACTTTTCCTAATTTCCAGTGTTGTAGTATCATGATCATTGTTAATGTCATCCACAACATTGGAACTAGTACTAGGTATCATGTCCTTTGGTCTTGGAATCGATGAGAATCTAGTCTCATCAAATATTGCATCCCTTGACTCTATCACAGAATGGATAGAGACAACATCATTTGGCTCAATGACATAAAACCTATAGGCTTTGCTATGTACCGCATAGCCTATAAAAATGCAATCAATTCCTTTTTCACCTAAAGTTTTCCTTTTAGGTTCCGTCAATTTGACAATTGCCCTACAACCCCATACCTTAAGGTAATTGAGATTAGGCTTTTTGTTACACCAAAGTTCATAAGGGGTAGTCTTATTCCTTTTATTAGGAACTCGATTTAAAATATAACATGCAGTTAAAATTGCATCACCCCAAAAACCGTCATTTAGACCCGAATTAGAAAGCATGGTGTTAACCATTTCTTTTAGAACCCTATTTTTCCTTTCCGCTATACCATTACTTTGAGGTGAGTATGGAGCGGTTGTTTCATGAATTACACCAATCGAACTAAAATAGCTAGGATTATAGTATTCACCACCCCTATCCGTCCGAAGTCTTTTAACTTTTTCATTAAGTTGAAGTTCCACTTCGGTCTTAAAAATCTTAAACCTTTCTAGTGCTTCATCTTTAGTAAATAATAAATATATGTAACAAAACCTTGAATAATCATCAATAAAAGTCACAATATATTTTTTATTTCCCAAAGAAGGTGAACTATGAAAGTCACACAAGTCACTATGCACCAATTCAAGCAATACCGTTTGTCTAGTCACACTAGGATAAGGATTTTTTGTAATCTTATTTAGCATGCATGTCTTACACTTCTCTAACTTTAAATCAAAAGAAGGTATTAAACCTAGCTTAGACATGTCATATAATCTACGATAGTTTACATGACATAAACGATTGTGCCATAGAGAAGAAACATCAAGCATGTAAATAGAACTAGTATCAATTTCATTATTAATACTAAATTTAAACATTCCATTACAATAAAATCCTTGTCCAACAAAAATACCACCCTTGGAAACTATAAACTTATCCGATTCAAATACAACTTTAAAACCAAATTTATTCAAAAGACCCCCCGACACAAGATTCTTCCTAACTTCCGGTACATAAACAACATCCCGGAGAGTTAAAGTCTTTCCCGAGGTTAACAACAATTCTACTTGGCCTATACCCTTGGCCTTTACCGTAGAATCATTCCCCATATACAAGATTGGACCATCATCCAATTCTTCCAAAGACTTGAAGAAGTGCTTATTATTGCACACATGTCTAGAGGCCCCCGAATCTATCCACCAAGAATCATCAACTCCGCACAAACATAATTTCGAAATCATAGCCACAAAATTCATTTCTTCAATTACATGTTCATGTGCAATTTTACCTTGGTTTTGAACAACACTAGGTTGTCCATTTTTTGTCTTCTTCTTCTTAGAAGGACAATCCCTCTTGAGATGAGGTCCATTGCATACCCAACAAGTGAGGGTCTTCCTCTTCTTGTTTGCAAAGTTGGTTTTAGAGTTGTTATTGTTGGATTTCTTGGTCCCACTAGATCCACCAACCTCTACCATATTCACGGTAGACTTAGGAATACTAGGAGTAGTATCCTTAACCCCATCTTGAGCCCGGATACCCTCTTCAATACGAAGATGAGTTCCTAATTGCTCCATGGAAATATCTTCCTTCCTATGTTTCAAGGAATGCTTAGTTTCTTTCCAAGAATTTGGTAATTTATCAATGATTGAGGCTACGGCAATAGCCTCATCCATCACCATACCATGTGATCTAATTTGGTTCAAAATATGATGAACTTCATGAAATTGATCTATAATAGGCCGATCATTAGTCATTTTGAATGAATTAAAATTACTAACAAGAAATTTCTTACTTGAAGCATCTTCAGAAATATACTTGGCCTCAAGAGTATCCCAAAGTTCCTTTGCACTCTCCACATTTTGATATAGATCGAACAAAGGGTCGGTAAGAGAGTTGAGGATGTGACCCCGGCAAATGTAGTCATCATTCTCCCACTTTGTCCTCTTCCTTGTAGTCTCCACGGACTCTTCCTCTCCATCTTTCGGGAATGGTGGCATGGGTGTTGATAGAACATACACCACATTCAAAGTTGTCAACAAGAAGTGCATCTTCTTTTGCCATCTTCGATAACCCACCCCCTCAAACTTGTCCAACTTTTGGAAGTTCATAGTCATGTCCTTGAGTGATTGAGCCATATCCGAAATGAAAGGAAATTTAAACTAATAGATTGTTAGATGAGAGAACAAACAAGGGAACCGGATAAACCACTCCAAGGCACGGAAACTACGCTTTCCTATTAGTTTAATTTCGCCCCTCTAGGATCACCGGGTTAACACGAAATAACTAATGAGATACAATGGAGAAAACAATTCACTAGATGATCTTCTAAGTGAATCAACAAGAACTTTGTGTTTGATGTTTGTGAAGAACACTCAAGAGAAAGTAGCAAGTTTTCTCTCAAGCAAAGCAAGAAGATTAGAATATGAAAATCTCATTTTTCTCTCTCTCCACATATGAATAACAAGGGTAATATCACATATTCCCACTTGATTAGAGCTGTTACAGCATTCATCCCTCTTTAATCCCCTGATTAAGAGTACTTAATCATCTTAAAACGGATCACAAATGCATTACAACGGTTATAAACCGTCCACGCAAAATTTCACGCCCCAAGACAGAATACACGTCGCGACCCGCGATACAGATCGCGAGTCGCGAAAGGGCGCTGGTCGCGACCCGCGACATGTGTCGCGACCCGCGACGGCCTCCTGGTCGCGACCCGCGACGAATGTCGCGACTCGTGACCAACCCTCTGTCTTGCTTGATTTAATCCACGTGATTTTGCGCATTCTAATCTCAACATACTAGACCTCCTCCTCTTCTAGTATATACTCATATGAGCTAACAAAACCCATTACCCTATAAATGTTCCAACATACCCGACGAAGTACGAACATAACTGCTAGTCTGCTACTATACATTTACCTCCTATTAGTTCATCCATAGTTCCATTCTAGCTACAACAACAACTGATTTGCTTAGCTTCACGCCATTAAGGCCGACGCCGTCGTAAAACTAGCTTAGCTGTTCAGTTTTTCCCGTGGTGAATGTATGAAACTTGAATTCCCTTAATTATCAATTATAAGCAAGTTTTATTTATAAGTTTTCTTGATCTTCGTTTGTTAAATTTTTGTGTTCTTTTTGTTAGTTTTAGGACTTTCATTATCTTTCTTTCTTATTCTACTTTGTTAGTTTTTGTGTTTAGATGATATTTCTTTGCTAAATATTCACGTTGATTTGAGTTAGTTCAGTTTTTCATTACTTGATTGATAATAATCTGTTTCTTTATCGGAGTTATGTGATTTTTATTTTCTTAATCATGTACACTCTTTTAAAGAAGTGCAAAGTTGTCTCTCTTAATCATCATAGATGATTTCTGTTTTTGCAAGAATTAGATTAATGTGTATAATACTTGTGTATTCTTAGTCAATAAGATTAGATGATGAAGCTTTTGTCATACTTTATGTTACTGATTTGGTTTCGATGCACTAAGCATTGGTGCTATATCACGTATATGAAGTTTTTATGTATCTTTCTTCTTTTATATTATTGTTCATGCATGCCTTGCTTTCATCTAGTTCAATATTACTTCTTATTCCACTTTTCTGATTTTATTTAGTTGATATATTTGCAGCAACATGGAAGAAACTGCATCTTTATGGGGCATGAGGTTTGGAGTGAACGATGATCTAAACGAGATTATTCCGAATATAACTACTGATCCTATGTTTAATAAGGGAGACTTTCTTGAAGAGTTGCCACCAATCCAGCACATTCACCATGGAAAAGGCAAGGAATTGAAGCTTATGGATCAAGTGCTAAAACCATCTCCATCAACCAAAAAAGCTTATCTAGACTTTCTTGAAGAGTTGCTCCCGCCGCCGCCGCCACCACCGATCCAACATCATCATATTCACCATGGAAAAGGCAAGGAGTTGAAGCTTATGGATCAAGTGCTAAAACCATCTCCATCAACTAAAAAAGCTTTTCTAGACTTTCTTGAAGAGTTGCCACCGCTGCCGTCGCCACCAATCCAACATCATCACATTCACCATGGAAAAGGCAAGGAATTGAAGCGTCTGATTCAAGTGCTAAAACCATCTTCATCAACGATCAAAAAGTTGGAGATGACAAAGAAGACATTACATGATGATTATGAGCAATGCAATAAGTCTTGTGTAGACTCCTTATCACACGACAAAAAGTTGGAGATGACAGAGAAGAGATTGCAAGATGATAATAAGCAATGCAATAAGTCTTGTTTAGACTCCTTATCATACGACAAAAAGTTGGAGATGACAAAGAAGAGATTGCATGATGATTATGAGCAATGCAATAAAGCAAGGAAGACAACACGTTTAATGGAATATATTGATCTTCCTGCCATTCCGCAACATGGTTGTACTGGTGCCCTACGGAACAAGAAGCAGCTAATTAAGAGAGTGGGTAATCGTATGACCAAGCTTCGTAGATAGAAAAGTTGTAACCTAATTAAGCTCTCCTCTCTCTATCACTATTCTAAGAAAACTCCATAATAGCTAGCTACTCTTGTACGATCAACTTGTATTGACGGCGACATTGACATAGTGGATTGGTGGTCACAAGAATCACCCGCGGTTTTTCCCATCCTTTGGGTTTTCCGCGTCACCATTTGTTTGTGTTCTTAATTATTTTATTTGCATCTTTACCGCTCTTTGTTTATTTCTTATATAAATGCTTTCTACTATCACATCATCATTAATAGAAGTAAAACAGGGGGAATAATCAAAGAAAGATACATACAGAAAAGGTGTGACACTATCTAATGATTGATACATTAAACTTCAAGTAAATTAGAAACAACAAGTCTTTCTTGCTGGCCACAGGGTTAATTATCATGCGGCAGCGTGAATAAAAGACTAACCATATTAAGACATAAAATTCCTTCAATTTATACAAATAAAACATAATAATTGTAATTAAGTAATCTTTGAAGAATATAAATAATTCCAAAAAAATCACAAGTAATCTTATTATATTAATCAGTAACCTCTCAAATAAGTAATTCAAAGAGGACATAAGTATAACAATCATTAACAACCCCTACTATAGTAATAACCTCTAAAAACAATTTATATGTAAAGTGACCACACAGTTAGCGTTTCATATTTCGCAAGTTAAATTTATGCTTTTTACATTAACCGAATGAAATTTGTGGTGAAATGTAAAAAAAAAAGTTGTAGCTAGAAATAATATTTGGAATTCAGAACCTAAAATGACCTTTAATCAAGATGAACTTTATAAAATTAGTTTTTTTTGTTTTTAATAGAAAAGAAGCTTAACAAGTTGGAATTGTTCTTCAATTTACTTTCACAATCATTTTCAGGATGAAAGGAGCATAAATGCACAAACACTTGAAGAGTTAAAGTTGATTTGCACATTCAGTTATGTAACTTCGGGCAGCTGTAGTTGAACGCACTGCTATCACAACATTGCAGAATTTCACACCCGAATCAAGATTTTCTATATAAAGATTTTATTGTACAAAGTGGTAATGAGCACCACCATGTCAAATACAATAGATGAAACAATGAACTTGGGAGCTATGGCAGACTTCATTTGCCTGACCTGTGATGTAAAAATATGCCAAAAATTTCCCACTAATTGGGGTATTATATTGACAAACATCAATGTAACCAACAAAGAAAAGATTAAATCTTCCCATGATAATCCTACCCGCCTTCACAGCCCTAAAAACAGGAAGACCCAGCAAAGATAAAAGAAGATAAAAAACGAGTAAGATAGGATTGCTACATGCCTACACCCATACTACTCATAGTCGTCTATGATTTCGGTGCACTACTGTCATCAATCCCAGCCAACTTCCTTCTCTGTTGATGTTCAGCAACCTTGTAATCTACAACCTCGCGAAACAATTGAGGATCAAGGATGCAATTTTCACTGCCATAAACAGCTGCTTGAACACTTGCCATTAGCTTTGCGATCTCTCTACCTGAAAATCCTTGGGTTTTAGCTGCAGCCTCTCTAAAAAGGTCATCAGTTAATCCTTTCATTTCTATTTTCTGCTGTTGTTTCGTAAACAGATGTGAAAATAGCCCAGGTTTTCTTGATCCAGCTTGGGCTATATACTTGTCAAGATAAAGTTTCAGTAGTTTATATCTTTCATCCTCCCCAGGCAATGGGAACTCCAGTACTTCATCTATACGATCAGCCACTGCTGAATCAAGATCTCCAGGACGGTTTGTGGCAAGAGCTAGGACTATATCCTTAGACTGGTCACCTGTTCGGAATAGGAGTGCATTCAGTGCACTCCTTTGAGCTTCACTCATATACGTTTTGTTTCGCCTGAAAAAGGGCAATAAAGAGCATCATTATATTCCAGCTCATAACAGACTAAACATAAAAGGCGCTGCTACGCTAGTCCAAAATATCGGCCTGCTCTTAGGAAAAGATAGAAACTTGACGTAGCATGCAAAGAAGCAACTACTCCCTCATCCCCATATATTACCAATGCTTACGTATCGAGGTAATACTTTGACCACTAAATTCGCCTTTTTTTATAAAACACACAATTTATATAGGTAATTCTACCATTAAAATTGATCACGTATCGAATAATCTAAATATCTAATATTATGAAAGACCGATTAATTAAGAATGTACCATATATCTAATTCATCATTTTTTATCGATGAATTTGAAGAGAAGTTTATGAGTCAAAGTTCGTATCCGAAGAGTGAAAGCAACAATTAAATAGAATAAATGGGATAAAAAATAGACTCAAGGCAGTTAAGCAGTCACGAAGTACACCAAATTATGACGTGACAGGAAACAGTTCTCAAGCCTCAAGGGACAAGGCTCAATGGGTAAACCTCCCACCTCTTTGTTCATGACAATGAAGTCTTATGTACCCCAACCTCATAATTGGTCATAGTCTGTCTCTAGTAAGGAAGTTTGTAGAGCCAGAGTTCTCATGACTCCACAAAGTACCGTCCAGAATTAGACAACCAATAGAACTTCAGGTTAAGAAATTATTAGGTATAAGAAGGTTAAGTAACTAGCATATGTTGACAGTGTGTATAGACAGAAAGTTTCCGTAGATAAATAACAGCAGACCCCTATTTGACTTCTTTGCCCAGTCGAACTGGTGCTATTAGAAAATGAGTACTGATTTTAAAGGTAGATGTAACTTACTCGCAAAGGAAGGCATCAGCTTCATCAATAAATAACAGCAGACCCCTATTTGACTTCTTTGCCCAGTCAAACAACTGGTGTATCTTTGTAACTGCTTGTGCACCTAGTGGTGCCACATCTCCTCCTGTCATCAATGCATAGTCCAATCCCTAATAACACACAAACCAAAATTCTAATCAGGAAGTAAGTGATGCTCGAAGTTTCAGGAGCATAACCATGTCTACTACTGTCTCCCCTGTTTTCCAAAGCATATATCTGATATATAATAATACATGAAAACCTGAAGCGCGATTGTTAGCAATCACAACTCTACCAACAGGCAACACAGACTATCCACACTCCCGATGTCCTATTAACTAACAGATCAGTTTTGGATAAACTTTTCGACTCTTCAAGGTCAGAACACAACCACTGATTCAATAATGCAGGATTAAAAGACTGATGTCATAGACAAGTATTAACAAGTTACTCTATTACCCAAACTACAAAAGAAAACCTTGAACCGTGCTCTCAAGATTCAAGAAGCTCATTGATCATAGACTATGACTTCAATAACTAAATCAAGACTAAATCGAAGGCAAACTGTATGAGGTAAGGTGTCATACAGATTTCTGAGCTAGCTCTCGTGCAGCCATTGTTTTCCCTGTCCCTGGAGGGCCATAGAAAAGCATATTACGGAATGGTGCTTGATGAGCTTTCGTATTTGCAGTTGCAGAAGCTAGCTGCTGGATTCTCTTCTGAAGTGAGGGATGTAAAATAACATCTCCAAAACCATTGTTCTTGAAAACAGTCCCTCCATTAGAACCACGGAGTGTACTCATGGCACGAGAAACAGCACCAGACCATGGATATTTTCCTCTGGAGGATTCTCTAATCAGAGAAGGTTGTCCCAGTATCCTGTCTATGTAGCTCCACACTACTTTAGCTCCTTCTCTGCAGAATGATAAAATTTGAACATCAAAATTTGAAAATTTGATGACCAATTAGAAGTTCAGAACAAAGTGGCAACGGCAACATAACTGTAACCATATATGCTCCTGTGCTAGTGCGCATATACAAACATACACTAACACACACACATACACATGCAAAATACGAGGCTACTTGTCATGGAAGATGTAGAAGGTATGAGTCAGACTAATCGACTTTATCAGGAGGGACAATGTCTACTCGGTCATTGGGTTAATATACTCATTACGCCATCCAGGATGTAGCTGGCCCCTCTACTTAGGAATGTCAGAAAACTTAACAAGTCTCCTCACACAGACTTTGACAAAGACAAACCAGATCAAACCATCAAACGGAAGCTGTAAACCAGAAGCTTCTGTCAGACACCACTAGATTAAGCTCAGTCCCATGATCCTTCACACCCTGAGCCATGGGCTAGAACCCTTGCCTGAAAACTAGAAGATGCAAACTAGATCCACATGCTTTAATCTATAGGGTCGCCAATGTTCAGATTTGAGAGATTATTCAACACTTTAGTCCCAGAATTGTTAGGACACAGGGCAGCATCCCATCCAACTAGCAAGAACTATACACTTCCTTACTTCAAATGTAACTTTTTATCAACATGGAGACAGCAAAGATCTGCAGCTTGTATACCTGAAAATTTTCACTTGAAGACTATATGAAGGTATTGTAAAGCATGGCAAGTAGTTACAAATTCAATGATAACCCCCCCACCCCTCTCTGCAAAAGAAAAAGACCAGAAGGTAGACAAAATTACCAAGACACATAATGCTTTAGTAGCCAAAAGATAAAGGTCAGCAGTACTTTTTGTGAAGTTTGGCAATATTTTCAATAGTAGATACTAACTTTTGAAAACCCAACCCAGCACAGGCCACTAGAGCTAAGACTCATGACTGAAAATGAGAAGTACCAAAGAGACAGAGATATTGGTAGTCAGCTGACTGTATATCAAATTAAAGCATTCTTTTTCCTTTAAGCGAGTAAAAGATCAGTTACTCTAGAAGTATCAGTCTGAAAAGGTTTCGCTTCGCAAGAAGCTCTTCAATTCTAGCTACAAACTGAGTACAGGTCGCTAGAGCAAACCAAACTTTCTGTTTCTTTTATGCTGAAGGCAACAAAGTTTAATCACAGGGTAACTAAAGCGAGTAAACGATCAGTTACTCTAGAAGTATCAGTCTGAAAAGGTTTGGCTTCGCAAGAAGCTCTTCAATTCTAGCTACAAACTGAGTACAGGTCGCTAGAGCAAACCAAACTATCTGTTTCTTTTATGCTGAAGGCAACAAAGTTCAATCACAGGGTAACTAAATCTTCCACTAGAGCAGGGTCAGCCAGAGTGTAAGCTAAGAATGAGCATTTTCCACTGACAGCCAGTAAAACGATATTGCAGGAGAAAAAATAACGTACTAGCTTCCAACAAACCTTGTGGTGTATATGCCTGCCGCAAGAGCAGTGACCCCACCAACAGCTACAACAAGCTTATTTTGATCCGTTAATATAGTTCGCAAACCTCCTAAAAGAAGTGAATGAAAAAACAAATTAACTATACAAACAAATGATAAGCTGTGCAACTGCCTAAGAAAGAGGTATTGTGGAAACATATAAAATTCCTTCTAAGATATAACAAATAAGCAAATACGAACCGAAATGTCTAGTAAAACATATAAAGAATAATGCTTCCAATCTACAAATTGAAGGCAGTATACACCGATAAGTGCTTGTTAATTGAAATACAAAAACGTGAGAAGTAGAATTTCCCACGAAGTAGAAGTATGTGAAGTTGTTTGGTAGGCGAAAATATAGGAAGTGTTCCACTTCCCACAAAATGGGGGAATTTTGCTTACATAGTCCCCTCCTAGGTAAGTAGAGCTTTTCATGGGAAGTATTACTTCCCTTGGAATTTTGCTTACATAGTCCCCTCCTAGGTAAGTAGAGCTTCTCATGGGAAGTATTACTTCCCTTGGTCCACCAAACAACTTATTGTACTTACTAGGAAATGGAGTTACATGGGTAAAAAAAAATTCATAGGAAATTTTATTTCATTGCCTCTAAACGATAGAGGTATCACATGATCACGCAAAAGCAATTATTCGAGTAGCTGCTTCATCTCCAAATTCAAGTATGAGAAATTCCAATCAGCTCAACTCAAATAGCACCTCAATAAAGAAGGGACAAGTCATATAAAGAACATGCCAACATGCACATAGGTGCAACTATACGAAACATAATGTAACATAAGACACGTGGTACACACGTAATAATCTAATTTATGATAAAATAGGAAAAATGAGGCCTAAAAGTATGGAAAGGTTTAAGAATGAACTTCAAACAAAATCCATGGAGCCAAGGCATCAACCAAAACCTCCTGTCACTTATTGTTGTGCACCCCCCATTTTACACAACACTTGCAGGATAGATCATGCATATGCATATTTCATAAGCATAAATCTACTAGAGCCAAATACCTCCGATATGTTCAAAAGTGGTGTTTATGGCTGAAACCCATTTCTCCGTCTCAGCTTTTGTCCGATCCCCAAGCATACGTCTATTGACCTCTTCCGACAACTTTGCTTCATGGGCTCTCCCTTCTGCTTCCGCCAATGCCCTCACTTTAATGGTTTCACGTTCAATTTCAGCCTTCTCTCTTTCAGTTTGACGACGCTGAGCTTGTATCTGCTCTTCTGTTGCTCGCTTAGCATCATTTTGTCTTAAAGCAGACTTTTCTTGCAGGTCTACAAGCTCCTGATTTCTCGTTCTCTGATATTCATGCTCTGCCTGCCAAAAAGTGTAAATTTATATCTCATCCACATACATTTCTGCAACAAAAACGTAATCATGTTACATACCACCATCCTTTTTCTAGCCAAGTCATCTTCATATTTTGCCATCTTGGCTTTCATTTCTGCCTGAATCTGATTTAGTTTCTTCTGTTCTTCATACAACACCCTCTGCTTCTCCTGCATAAATAGAGAGCCAATGCTAACCACATCAAATCACAAACTTATTTCCCTCAATCAATGTCACTGAAGAATACTAACAGAATCTCCAATAAGAAGTATATATATCACCATTACCACCAGGTTCTAGACTAAAGAAGCTGAGGGTCCCTTTCTTCGCTATGCAATACAAGAACTCAACTAAAATTTCTTAAAAATTCCATTCCCTTGATAGTCAGTACTCAATACTATCCTAAGATACACAGGGACAAACACAATCGTTTTCGCCACACAAAAAATGTTCATACATGAAGAAATTCAGTAGTGCAATTCAATAAATTAACCTCAACTAAAATTTCTTAAAAACTACATTGCCTTGATAGTCAATACTATCCTAAGATACACAGGGACAAACACAATCGTTTTCGCCACACAAAAAATGTTCATACATGAAGAAATTCAGTAGTGCAATTCAATAAATTGACCTCAAATAATAAAAGACTCCAATTTCATGCCATAGATAACATCAATTAAGCAAACTATATGATCAACAAAAACACTTCCTATCTACAAAACATTCATGTCAACTTACTGCCTCAGCTTGAGCTTTCATTGCCTTAAACTCATCCGCCTTCGCCGCTGTTTCAGTCTGCTTAGTTTTTTCCTGCTCCATTATAATCTTAAACACCTGCATTTCAAATCAAAAACCAAAAACACTCATTACTTCATCCCCAACACAAAACCAAACTACCCTTTAAAACATCCCAACCCAAAAATCCCATAAAAACCCTTTCAAAAATCCCATAAAAACATCAATTATTCAACAAACCCAACATCACAATTTCATTTCTAACAACAAACATTCAAGAAAAACATAAAATTAAACAAAAATTGAGGAGAGAGAAAGACCTCATTAGGACGCTTAGAGTTCTTAATCCTTTCCACAGCTTTAGCACCTCTTTCCAACGCCTCAGGATCGAACCCAGATGAAGTAGTTCTTGGGTTATCATTTCTCGGCTTAGGCGGCTCACTCGGCTCCGACGGAGCCGCATTTACAGCCGGCGCATTTCCGGCAGCTTGAGTCGGCGCATTTCCAGCTGATGGCGCCGGAGAAGAAGAGAAAGGAGGGAACTTTAATGGGGAATCAGCATAAGCGTGTTCAACACCCATAGTTGCAGCGGCTACGGCTGAAATTAGCCCGGCTGCACAAGCTTTTGCAGCCGCCATTGTTACAAATGAAGCTTTTTTTTTTTGTTGTTTTACAATTTTTGAGTGAATTGAAAGTGGGTTTTGGATTAATTGAATTAAGGGTTTTGTTTTAAGGGGAGGAATTAATTGGCTTGATTAACAAGAAAGAAATTTTGTAGAGGAGGAAGAAAAATGTGGGGGGATTTTTTGTTCAGGGTTTTGGTAGGGTTTGAGACATGGCGGTTTTGGAATGTTTGAGAATGATTTTTTAGGCCATGTTTTGTGCACTGAACCGGGTTTTGGTGGGTAAGGGTTTAATGAAATTCTTTTAACTTCCAAAGTGGGCTAAGAAACTAAAGAGCCACAATACACTAGGGTGTTTGATGATTGATGGTTCGCGATTGGTGATTAGATTTAGCGGTTGTGTGTTTGTATAATATGTTTGGTAAAATCAGCTGATAATGTTTATTGTATAATAGACGTGCAAATGAAAGAAAAAAACTCATATAGAAAGTCATAAGGTTAGTTAAAACATTTATTTACTTTTAATTGAAAAGGTTGGCTATTCAACTGTTGAAAAAGGCATTTACCAAACACTCTACTGTCAACATTGCATGAGACAACTAGATATTGAATTCATAACTGCGAGTTCTACCAATCGAGAAGTATAATCCCCCTCATGCGACCAGTTTATTACAATGAGAAGGAATGTTTTTTCTATCATTCCTTTTTCTTGCTGCCAAGTGGAGCATATATCATGATATTTTCTAAAATCATAACTATATAATTTTACATTATTCGAATTAAATTATCACATTTTCTAAGGTGTAAGTTCTAATTTGTGATTGATTCTTCCAAAATACTCTTATGGTTTATTTGGTTCCATTGTTTTCATTTCCATGATTTAATTCAAACACAGTACTATATATTTAGGAGCACAAAAGGATTTAGATTTGGATTTGACATCAAAACCAATACAAGATTGATAGATTTCGTGTTTGGTCGAAAAAGAATATTTCACAAACGATTTGGACGAACTTATTTCAACTAGAGATCAACATATGTCAAGCTTGGTCATTGTTTTAGTATCTACTTAGTGATGTTTAATCGTTGCTCAAGAATAGTACCACTTAAATGTGTTTTCCGGCAATTGTCCGAAAATCCAACTTTTTTTTTTTTTTTTTTGACAGGAAGAAAAATAATATCATTCATAAGGGATAGCGAAACGACACTTACAATCAATTCCTGAAAAATCGAAAATTCCAACATAGGTATATAACACCTTAGAACTAGATACATCGCAGGTTTGATTAAAAATAGCCTTAATAAAAAACTTCATCTGAAGCAATACAATCTGTGAGTTCGCCCTGATTCGGCTTAACTTCCGCTGATGCATAGTCGTATGGGTGAAAATACTTCCGTGGTATTCTAGATTCTTACAGGGAATAGTGATTGTTAGATCTTCCTTCTTCATTAGACGAACAAAAAAAGAAATTGAACACCCTAAAATAAATATCATCTTAAGGATGGGATATACTTATTGGAAGTAACTAAAGGGGTTTTTGGGGGCTTACCACCGGTACGAACACCAGTGGAATCCCCTACAAAGATTCACAATTGAGACCAAGAAGAGAAGTGATGAAATAACAAAGAGAAAGAAGAAAGAATGAAGGAAAAACCTTCAAAAAAGAAGAAAAACCTAGCGATGGAGGCTAGGAAAAAACCCTCACAAAGAGAAACCCTAGAGAGAAAAAACCCTTCCAAGGAGAAATCCTAGAGGGAACCTTGCTTTGTCTATATTGTCCAAGGTTATATGTTAAAAAAATCCAACTTAATTATACCAATTAACACGATTGAAAAGGGACAAATTGAGACCACATTTATTGATATAATCATTGGTATACAACATGTTAAAAGTTAAAACTTAAGAGAGGATCACAAGAACATTAATTAATCTCCCCTATTATTTCCCTCTATAATATAGAATATTTATTTTTGCAAACAAAGCGATCAAAAAATCACAATTCTAAGAGATAAAGAAACCAAAAGGTTACAAAAAAATGGAGGAAAAATAATGAAAGCAAAAAATTCAGCTACAATAATGATTTCACAGGACATATATGCTGGATGTCTTGATGGTTGTTTTTGTTGAGTGTGGTAGACTTGTACTCTTGTAGTAAGCGCAGCACCTCAGCATTTCATTTCACATTATCAGGTATAACTTACAATTAAATTAACTATGATAATACAAATTAATTCACATAATTATATGTTGAACCACATAAAAATTTAAAGAGTGGTGGCTGGCGAGGCGAGGCGAGCTCGAAGCTCTTTCCTAAGAATTTTCCCTGAAGCAGATTTAGGAACGGCATGTATGAAGTACACTTTGTGAAGCTTCTTGTAAAATACAACCTGTTTTCATAAGAAAACATTATCATTAGCAAATATTTATACATCTTTACTTGTATTAGTTGTATAGTATAATTATATGCATGGTTGGTGCATGGAATCTTGCTTAATAATTGTAGTATATAGTATAACATATAGTTAGAGAATCTATAATTAATGGAGTATTAATAGTTATATAATTATGATTTATACCTGCTTGGCAATATATTGTTTAACTGATTCTTCTGTAAGATCTACTCCGTTAGTAGATCTAACAACAAAAGCAACAGGAACTTCCCCAGCAGCTTCATCCTTTTGACTGTAATTAATAGATCAAGAGTTTATTAAGTACATAATTCATAATTAATGAGCTTAATCTATCATATTACTCCACAAATGAGACAGGAGGTAAAGAATTATGAGACTTACGGGACGACAGCAGCATCAGCAATTGATGGATGGTTAATTAGAAGCGCCTCTAATTCTGCTGGTGGAACCTGAATTTTCACATTCACATAATGATATTAATTGGTAATACTTCTATAAAATGTTTAATACGTGACTTGTAAATGCAATTTATATCTTAAGGCAAAATTAGCCTCAACACCCTGAACTATAGCTCGGGTGCATCCAACACCACCAACTACGACTAGTAGCCGAAACACCACCAACTATGGGGTGGGGTGCATTCTGTACCATAAATGAGGCCGGAAGCCTAAAATGTTGCCGAAGACGGCGGGTTTTTATGGTACAGACTGCACCTCACCCCATAGTTGGTGGTACATGCTGCACCCCACCTCGTAGTTGGTGGTGTTTAGGCTACTAGTCATAGTTGGTGGTGTTGGGTGCACACGAGCTATAGGTTAGGGTGTTGAGGCCAATTTTGCCTATCTTTAACTTAATTAGGTATAAGAAAATAAATGTTAGAAATCATATAACCGTTATATTAAACTTTCTGAAACAAATTAGACAGTGTTCTTATCAGATGAATTTTACTATGTAAATTTATTTTTTAGTCAAATGTAATTTGTCTAATGACCAAGTTTGTTGTCACAATTACCGAAATTCAGTACAATGTGCATATACCATCATGTATATAGTACTTCCTCTGTTTTTTTTAGTTGCAACAAATGACTTTTTGGTGAGTATATTAAAACAAACAAATGTTGCAACTAAAAAAACAGAGGTAGTATATATCTCGCGCCATAAAATAGTGATGGATCATATTTGAAATTGAAAGCCTAAGAGAAGTGGTCCAACGTTGGTTGTGACTTTTGAGAATATAGAACTGATATGGATTAAAGAAACAACTAATGAGGTACACTAACCTGGAAGCCTTTGTATTTAATGATCTCCTTAACTCGATCAACAATGTAAACTTCATCGTCATCATCAACATATCCTATATCACCGGTGTGAAGCCAACCTTCAACGTCGATTGTTGCTGCTGTTGAAGCTGGATCATTCAAGTAACCTGTTCGTATCACGCGATTAGTAAAGTCTATGGACCATGTTCAATCCAGCAAGCTAATATTTATGATGAATCAACCTCCCCAAAATTGTCATACACATATAAATTTTTGACACAAGTGTTAGTACCTTTCATGATTTGTTCACCGCGAATGCAAATTTCTCCGGGCTCATTGTAGCCAACAGAGGCACCAGTATCAGGATCAACAATCTTCATTTCGGCGTTTCTAACAACAATACCACACGAGCCCGCCTTCGTTGGGAGAGGCTCCTTGGCAAATCCTGGGCACATGGACAACACTGGTCCAGCTTCCGTCATTCCATAGCCCTACACAAGAACAAACATTGTCATTTTATGAATGAATTTTTTCAGTTAGAATCAAAGAGTTGTTTGTCACTGCTGAAAATTTTCCCATAAGTCATTTCATGGCTAATTCTACCGTCTTTTATTTGCGTGCATAGAGTGTAATAGAAGGTAGTAATGTAGTCGGAATTTAATAAGGGTACCACTTTACAAGACTTTATCACTATTTGTCTGTTCAACATATGGATAGAATTTTACCAAGTGAAAAATATTGACAAAAAAATGTAGAGAACTTGCTGCATGCCAACTTTATCAAGACTTCCAACTTTGTTGACTAAATAATTCAATGAAAAAAAGAACTTTGACTATGATTTGGTTTTAACGACTTTCTAACTAGGTGTTGTTCTTTAGTCCTTTAATCTTAAATCTAGCCCAAAAGGATCATAAACCTTGGTTATAATTAGATTTTTATTGATGTCATCAAAGTTGTAGGAATACTGTAAATAACCAAACATATAAAGAGAACAAAGGGCCCAATAAATTATAGAGTTAAGAGTATAGAAAATTTTCAACAAACATCTTATTTATCTCATGAAACCAATAAATAAAGCACCAACATAAAAAGTATATCGCCAGAAAAAACGAAGTTAGTTAGGTCCCTATGATATGAAAATCTCAATTTGCACACAATAGGCAGATTATGATGAAACCGTAGTCGATATTTTATAAAAAGTTATTTGTATGTACTATATATACAATGTAGGTAAAAGTGCGATGTATATGTCACTGTAGAATGTCAAGGCAATATTTATATTTGTTGGCTACTTAAAAATATCTATACATTTAATCATCATTTTTTTTTTGACAAGTCTCATGGAGTGTTTCAATCGAATTATTTCGGTTTATTGTAGGAGAACAATAAATTTAAGAAAGTACTACCTCCGTTTCTATTTAATAGTTACACTTTCCTTTTTAGACCGTTCATTTTTAATGGTTACACTCTTGTTTTTTCTATATAAGGTAATATATCAATCATCATTCCCACTATTGGTCCCCCCATGTGGTCCCACAAAAGTCTCCCACATGCTAAAACTTTCTCTCTTCTATAATTTTTTATTGTTGATTTGTACTTGTTGATGCCAACTTTTAACTTTATGCAACTTCTCTCTCCTACTTTACCCATTATGACTTGGTTCTAATGAAAAGCAAAGTGTAACTATTAAATAGAAACGGAGGTAGTATAAATTAGTTGAATAGAATACACTACACTATTAGCACATTTATCATGTACATTGAAACAACGGTAAGCGTAGGCAATTTTACTTATTAGGGATCAAAATATTATTGGTCATATTATAGGTTTTAAATTGGGTTTATTAACCATTTTAAAAACTATATTTCGGATTATTTCAAGTTTTGAGTAAATTAAATGTACTATAAAAAATAAGTTTTAGAACAATTTGTAATTAGATACTTCAAATAAGTCAGGTAAAATTTCGTTAGGTCTACGTCTTCTTAAAAAATACATTGAAAGAATATGTTTTTTTTACCATTATAATATAACAGAGATTCAAGAAATCGTACTAATGTAACTTCTCAACATCTATATCGCATTAATGGCTTCTGATAAACCAAGAAGAAGTCTCCTTCAAGTTAGTTAATTCTTTGTATTGAATGATCATAAATCACAATTAGGGAAGACTTTTACAAATTTTAGTGTAGGGCAGTCAACTCTGAGATGGATCTTAAATTAGCGGCCCACATGGCATTACTATTTATTACAACCCATATTTTGGGAGTTTGTGATGTGTTTCCAATTTATCCACAAAATTACAACTAACACCCTCACCTAACTCCAAAACAATTAGTAATCACCATAAAATGTTGTAAAATCACTCTTTACCTTCAATCTTACAATAAATTATTATATATACAGGATCATTTTAGAATAATATGGGAGTTTTGTACTAATATTTATTCCCGTGTTCAAAAAACAAAAAATTTATTGCCGATAACTTTAAAAACTTATTCTAAAGTTGGACAGCTTTTTAAGGGGAAAATTTCGGGATCGCACTTTGTAAGAGGCAAGAATCGAACCCCTGTTATAACCTACCACCAACTAGACCAACCTTGATTCCAGACAACTGTCTTCATATATACACAGGTTATTTTAACATCCTATTAGACAATCATGTAAATATCAGGTGGTAGAGGAATTTGTTTGGCATAAAATTGGGTGTAACAAGAATATAAGTTTCCTAACTTCCAATATTCAATTAAAAAACAACAAATGCAAACATAAGTTACCCATAATAAAAAGCAAAACAACAAAAAACAAAGTAAATGAAAATCAGTTGTTACCTGACCCAAAATAGCCTGAGGAATTCTTTCTCTTAGAGCATCTTCAAGTTCTTTACCAAGAGGAGCAGCACCAGACATAACCATTCTAATGGAGCTCAAATCAAAGTTTTCAACCATTGGATTCTTAGCTAATGCAAGCACTAATGGTGGAACCACCATTGCCACCGACACTTTATGCTTCTGAATCAACTCTAACAATGAATTAATATCGAATTTCGGCATGATTAAGATCCCACTTCCTGATCTTAATGCAACCATTAACACTGAGTTTAATGAGAAAATGTGAAACAGAGGAAGAACACAAAGCAAAACATCCTCAGTTGTTAAATGCATATTTGGGTTTTCACCATCAACTTGTTGTGCAACACAAGTTGATAAACTTCTGTGCGTTAAGATCACTCCTTTTGGTAACCCTGTTGTCCCTGATGAGAAAGGCAGGGCAACAGGGTCATTCGGGTCGATTTCGGTTTCGGGTAAATCAGATTCATCTGCTTGAGAAAGAACTGAGAAACTGAGACAATTCTCAGGTGGGTTCTCATCATCAATTGTGAAAACTTTAAAGTCTTCCCCAATTTTAAACTCTTGATTTTCTCTAAGTTTGTCAACAAATTGAGATTGAGTAATGATCATTTTGGTATCAGAAGCTTTAACTTGCTTGAAGATCTCAGAAGAAGTGTAAAATGGATTAGCAGTTGTTGAGATTGCACCAATCATAGAAGCTCCAAAGAATGTGAACACAAATTCAGGACAATTTGGAAGTAAAATCATCACAACATCACCTTTTTTAAGGCCTAAGTTGGATAATCCGGCACCAGTTTTCCGACATAGAAGGTGGGTTTCGGCGTAGGAGTAAATTTTTCCGGTCCGGCCCGAGATCAAACATGGTCTCCCTGAGGTCTCAGGGAGCTTTTCAAACAAGTAAGAATGAAGTGGGAGGTTATTTTTGATTTGTATATCAGGAAGTCTTGATTTGAAGATATGCTCTGTTTTATGATCCTCTGTTTTTGATGAAGTTGGTGATTTTAGAGATGAGATTTCTGAGTCAATTGGTTTGCTTTGAACAGCTGCCATACTCATTTTTTTTGGAGGGGTTGTTTGGAAATGGAGGAGTTAATTTTTCTGTTAATTTAGAGAGGAATATGAGAGAAGAATGGTAGATGAATGAAGAGGGGAGAAGAAATGAAGTGGTAATAAATAGTAGGGGGAGATTAAGGGAGGAAAGAGTTAGGTGGGGAATAGAAAATTCAGAGGTTAGAAAATGGGTAGATAAATGTTATTGAGTTTCAGAAGAGGTGGGCAATTTGTTATAATGAGGTTAGCAAGACTGCTTGAGAAATTGGTATAATAATTGGTGTGTTTTGTTTTACCAATTCCTGTCTTATGGTGTGTGTATATATATATGTATGTTAATTAGATGTATAATTTTATCTTTTGTGAAAAAAGGGCATATATTTTTGTCCTCTTACTTTGACTTTCTTGATCAGGTATTGGTTTTAGAATTTTGTAATTATTTAAATTTAGTTGTGATATTTGTGATTTGGAAGTCAGACTTTGACTATATTATATGAGATCTTGTTAAACTCGTATAATTATGTGGTTTTGAAAATACTTTCTAACAATTTTCATTATCGAATATCCGGTTCAATATCTGAAAATATCTGGTTCTATGACTGGAAATCAGAAAATATCTGGTGATCCGATTCGATTTGAAACTTTTTTTTTCTAACATTTATGTGAAAAATCAACATTCTTTTAATTTATCGGATATCCAACCAATTCGACTAGAAATTTCGAGTATTTGGTTTTTCGGGTCAAGTTTGGATCGTATATTCTCCAATTCGAAATGAACACCCCTATTTGAGAGCACTACATATAACTCCACTTGGAACAATTATGCCTCCCTATTAAAATCTTGTACTCATCCGCAAATATTTAATTAATATGAGTTCCTCCCTGCATGTGGACTAGCCAACACATTGGTGAACCATTAAAATCAGTACGTCGATTTATTGTTCTTCTATTTATTTTTTGCATTCGTTATAACAGTTAATATTACTCCAAAATAGTGAAATTGGTAACAAAAGTTATAGTCCATTACATATCATAATTATGTTTTGTCTTTATTGAAAATCAAACTTTATAGTATTTCGCTTATCGAATACTCCATGTATCTATAATCATAATTCTAATAAACTCGATCTGTATTTAGTTGATGTTTTCATTGTAGCATAACATACTCAAGTGGTGTTTTTACTTCTATGCTTCAAAATTTGCTCTATGTATGCTTATATATAATCTGTACAAATAAAAAAATATTGAAATTTATTTATGTTGCTACTTTGTGCCCACAAGGGTGGTGAGAGAAACAATTGTACGAATCAGAACTCCATACAAATCAACCAAACCTCACTCAATAAAGCAGGCAACTTTCTTATTAAGATTTGATCGCACAACTATATATGAATACAAACCTTAGCAAGAGAGCTAAGAAAAGTGGTCCTTAAACCCTAACTAGCACGCATCAAGTATACACTCTAAACTTTTCTTTGCAGTCGTTATATATCCTACGTTATAATAACCAATGACCTATTTACCAATTAAACAAAAATTTATGATCCTTGCTTATTTAATTCATTCTCCCCCAAAGCTTCTATTAACTCATGTTGAAATATGCTTTGAATTATGTGGCGCTAGGATTAACCAAAAGAGGGTACTATATAAACCCTATAATTCTTCTGCCTCTTATTGTTCTGTAATATGTACTCTCTCCTAAACCTAATAAAAATCAGTTCTACCTGCTGTGTGGACGTAGCTAATATCTTGTTAGTGAAACACGTTAAATCTCTGTATTTTCTTCTCTTATCTTTGTTTAGTTAGTTGCTTTCTGTCACAACAATTCAGATTCATTAGAAGGTTGTATTTCCTCGTGATGTAACTGCCAAATCCCCTTCGGACAAGTTCCTAGACAATAGCAAGTGAAGTAAACCAAGCAAGGCTTGGCCTAGTGGTAAAGGTTTGGCCTTATGACTTCAAGGTCATGAGATCAAACCGCATTAGGGGCTCTTTGGAGGTGAGGTTTCCCTTACCACCCCCTTCCCTCCAAGGAGTCTGACCTGCAAACCTGGCTGGTTATACCTGTGTGAGATGCCAATTCAATAGGGTCCTTACTGCTTCATCTTACCAAACTTTAAAAAAAAAAAAATAGCAAGTGAAGTGAGCTCAAGACACCCAAAAAATAAAGTGATGGTACGTGTATAGTAATCTCATCTCACCATCCCAACCTACGAGTACGTGGCCCCTTCTTCTAACCATTTGTATGAGCCTCTTCTTGTCCTACCTACCCCCAACTTGGCCAGTCCCTACCTCCCGTTTCTCTCTCTTACTTAAAACAAACAAATTCATGCCACTAGAAAATACAGCAAATTCTTTAAAAAGAGAAGTTTTTGATTGTTAGTCTTTCACTCTTTCTCATATAATGCGGCTGCGGTCTTGGGACTACTACTTAGTCTACTAGCAATTGGGTAGTTCACAAAATTTATGCATGGCAACCAACATGCTCGTCTTATGTGGGGGTTGTTTAGGTCAATCCTGGTTTGCTATTGTTTTTGACACATTTCAAATCATATAGCCAAAATTTTGAATAAGTAGGATTGGTGTGTACAACGTGTTAGGAAGTATTACCTAATTAGCGATATAATTTTGGAAAAATGTGAAGGGCTAGGCAACTCATAAGAGTTGGACCACTTACAAGTTACACGAGATTTCATCCCATAATTATTTGTCGGTAGAAGATATAGCACTCCAATCTTATGAATTACTCGTTATTTCTCTCTACTTTGGTAATGAGGGTCAATTAAGATATTGGAGTACTATACAACATGATTAGGCTCAAACGACTGAACAATTAGACCATTTTAATTATGAATAATAACCTTTAGTCAGTATATTCCAAACATTTATTATATGAGATAATTTATATGACGCAAGCTGCAATTTGACCATAATTTTTTTTAAAAAAAAATATACGCATGGTTTCAAGTTCAATAAATTTAATATTTGATTTAGAAAAAGAACCATCTAAATGAGCAAAATTAGTTGTATTTATTTACACGCTCCACCTTAAACCTTATGATTTAGGGTGGGAAAGTATACTTCATCGACATTCAAATAATTAAGTGAAATACAAATGTAAAAAAAAAAACATACTAAAGAGAATATTTGGATCATAAAATTATATAGAGTACTTCATTTCCAATAATGCAGTAAATTACATCAGTGAACATAATCTACCTAGCTATTCCTATTATTCTATACCATCTTAACTTTTTAGTTTGTGATGGCACCTTCCAACAAGCTCCTTTATCTTTTCTAATCATGAAATATTACGTTTGTGGACCACGAGCATATATATACTCATAGCTCTGCATTGATATTCATTCATTTTACAAGAGACATGCTCTCTCCGGCCCCCTACTCATTGGAAGCAAAAGTTTTGCTGATTAGTAGGTACAAATCACTCCATGAGTCTCAAATTAGTTGTAACATCTGTTTTTTTCGCTTATCAATTTTGAGCGTAATTTTTATATTTTACTATTTTAAATTTCACTAATATATAAGGAAAAAATTATTATGTGGGATTTTTTTCAAATTTGTTATGGAATAAGGGTTAAATTTGAAAATAAGAAATCAAATAACAAACAATAATGACAAACACACTGTTGGAGTTTAGAATTCAAACTCTTAAGTTTTACTTCAAAAGAATATGAGAAGTCTTTTGCCTTTTGTCCCACATTGAAAGAATATAAGGGAAGAGTAAGGTTTATAATCTTTACTCTTCCTCTACCCTTTGAGTTGAGTAGCAATGAGGCTTTTAGTGAGAAAGTGGTGATGTGTGGTTACCACATGCGCATCGCCCGGTCCGGGCCAGGTGCTTAACTTAATTATCTTTTTGGGTCAATAATGTGTCAGCATTTAATGACCGTTTTTTCCCTAATTGCAGCTTCCTTATTTCTCTCCTGAATTGCTGCCATTAACTTCCCTATTTATGTACCCTTTTTTAGCCTTGATTGGATCTCGTTTGATTCTCGATTTTTCCTATAAATACCAGTGTTCTAGTATTCCTTGGAGAGGGAGAAAAGGACATTTTCTCTTCTCTCTCAATTTTCCTCTCTTCTGGGCAATATTCAAAGAGCATTCTCAATCTATTTTTCTGTCAACACCGGAAAGGTAGATACCGTGTATCCCTGGAGGTTGATTGCTATGAGTCCGTGTGTTGTTGCGGGGAAAATTCAACTTTAGGGCAGTGATTGTTTCACGCCACGGCTGTCAGATAAGTTTAGGGCCCGTTCGTTATCGTTTTTTGTTTTCAGTTTTTTTGAAAACTAAAAACCAAAAACAGTAAACCATAAAAAGTGGTTTTCACTCTTTAGTTGTCAGTTTTCAAAATCATCATGTACCCAATAAATTTGACTAATTTTTTATTCATTATCGGACATATATCATATGACTTTGAAAATCAAAAAACCAAAAAAACAGAAAACCACAGTAATACCGAACGGGCCCTTAATTACTTTGTTACCGGTTTTCGTTCCTACAATCTAAAGTTGAATTTTGTTGGTAACTGAGTATTGTTTTTGCTAATCTTTCCTTGGATCTAGAAGCGTATTTGAATCATTGTTTATATGAGTACTGCCATTACTCATCAAAGGCCTATTATGCGTAGTTTAATCATACCGATAAACAATTATAAATACTGCTATTATATCTTTGTTGCGTAGTTTTATCATTGTTTATTCTTTGCCATCCCAATTATTGTTTGTAGTGATTATTCTTGTGAAAGAGTAATGCGGATATGTTATTTGGTGTGTTGGGTCATTGTATTTTAAGTGTCGATTTTACTCGGATTGTTATGGGTCATGATTATGGATTTATTAGGGAATTTGTAAGCCGAATTTATACCGTGGAACTTGTTGGACATTGTTGGTTCTTAAAAATTGAGTCTTTGAACTAATTGTTCCTATAAAAGACATTACTGTTATTGGTTTTCTTCTTTGTGTTCTCGTCTTCGAAAGAGAACAAACTCCAAGAGTAAGTGCAATGTTACTCTTTTAAAGGCTAGTGGCGAACTTTCTTTTTTTTGTATGGGGTCAGATCTAAAACAGGCTGAAGAAACTTATCACTGGGTAGTAAATTGATCTACTGTATTTCATAAATTTTCTCATCAGAATAATTGAGATACGGATTCTACAGGCGTTATATGGCGCTAAATCAGTGGTATAAACTTTGTGATCTTAGTGATTCTTCATTGATTTTGGTAACCATCACCGCCTCAAGTCTTGCTTCCTTTTAAGGAAAAGTCTTACTTTGTTTCTTACTGCTACAGTGATATGGAATATGTCGTGATGAATGATGAAAGGATGGTGATGATGATTATTTAAGTTTTGATTTTTTTTATTTTGGAAAAATCCCAACCCTTAGATCTAAAGTATTTAAAGACCTAGATTTATTCTCACATATTATAGTGTTCTCATATAAGGGAGGTGTTCTCACAAGAGCCCTCCCCTATATATATATATATATATATATATATATATATATATATATATATATATATCATGCTAATTCTAATGGATGTGGCGTGGCATGATCTAATTTGCTACTGTGAGCATAATGCCCATGTTGCAATTTCTTATCATGGAATGAATCCATGAGCATTATATTGTTTTGTTCTTTGTTTGATAAGGGTTCAAATTGTTTGATGGTGTAAGTCTCATATGTGGTGACTCAAGAGGATAATTAGCATCAGTGTGGTTATTGTTGCGGAGCTACGATAATCTCAAGGAAAGTGAACAAAAAGGTAAAGATTAAAAGGGAAATGATCAAGCACATTTAGATTACCAAAGTGACTCCGACAACTTCAGGGAAGTTTTCTATCTACGTTATATTCTGTCAAACTCTAACGTTGCATAATATGTTATTATGTGCCCCACTGTTTGTTCTTTTTGAATAATTCATGTTATTGCTGAATTTGTGGTGCAATGTGGGGGTAAGTTACTGTTTGAGACTAACAGGTAGTTATTTGGACTCACCTAGGTGAGTGTAAGGAAAGAAACTTCCATGGGACTTTAATCTGTTGAGAACATTAATTTGACTCTTGGGTTGAGAGTTGATTTCCTCTGCTTATTATATATATATGTTGAATACATTTGATTACAGAGTTGCTTTGTAAAATTCTTGTAGAATTTAAATTCGTTGACCACGTTTAGTCATATGGACTTTTGGAGTGGTTGAATGACCGTCAGGGTTTTTTGGTTGCAACTCGAGTGCTAAGTCGTGTCTCGGAGAAACCCCATTGTTTAAGGATCCTCTATTGGTTATCTTAAGGTGTCTTAGATTTTGGATCTTAATCCCTAATCTAGTGGAAAATATCTTAATAAATGCGTATGAAGAGCAAAGTGTGATTCTTTGGGCGCCTTAGTAGTTTGTAATTAAAAGATTGTTGTTGTTTTTCGGAGTTCAACTCTTATGAATACTCGCTAAGTGTAATTGCTATTATATTTCATGTGTAAATGATATCTTGAGCTATAACATTTTACCATAGGTCTAGATGAGACCATTTTTAAATTTCCTTCTTTTAGAGAAGAGAAAAGTTGAATGAGGCCTAAGATTAAGTGAGTTAGGTCAATCATAATTGGAAGAACTAATGTTTTGTCGCATCTCTCTTCATGTGGGGTAATAGTTGTTTCAAATGATATCTTTTCAATGGATTGGATAGTCTTTCGAGAAGTTAGACTCCTGTGTTTGTCTAGTAAGATAGGACCTTTATTCTTATATTATGTGCTTCACATGTGTTTTTGAGACCTTGTGAATTTGATGTAGTGGAAAGTGCTTCATCTCATCACTGTTTATTTTATTCATTTATTTGAATATCTATGTGAATCATATTAAGCTATTTGTGAATATATATTTTGTGTTTGCAAGAGTTGATTTGATTACTTCTTCTCCTTTCTGTTTTGTGTATTCCTAATGAAGTTGGTGAGTAGATCAACTAAGGAGTAACATAAATGGAGTTCTTAAACTAGATTTGTCCTAGTGTTTCAATGCTTTCTTGGTTAGAAAGATATTAATGGACTTGGTGAAATCATGGACAATCTTAATATAATGATGGATTAGATTCCCAAATTGTTTAAGAAGTTATGAGTCTCTATTGGTGCTAGTTTATGTAAAGAAGCAATATTAGTGCTCTATGAGTACTTTATGATTTGTTATACTTGGGATGTGCCATACCTGCCTGATTTTAGTAGGGCCATAGGCAGTAAGGTTCACTTTTATAAGTGTGTTGAAAGGTGAAAGCCAAGTAGAGTGGCTAAGGGGGAGAGGGTTCACTATAGTGTTGGTGTTGACCTTTTGTTTTGTCTCTCTAGTGATTATATTTGTATTATCTTCTAGTTGATTGCCTTTTATCCTTTGGTATTTGATAAATGAAGTATTGGCATTCTGGAGTGCCAATTCACATGTGAAAGTGAGAGTAGATGAACTCTTTGTGTGTGTGTCTCCTTGTAAGGAACGTAAGATGAGTACACTTAAAAGGTCTTTATGGGATCAGTTGTAGGGACCTAAGTAATGATGTGAGAAGTTTTGTTGAGCTACTCTTCTCTTTGGCTATGTTAACCTCATGCATGTGTGTATTGTATGTGATCGGCTTTGATAGTGTTCATTTGCCTATGGTTTATAATACATTGTTGCTTAACAAATATTTAAATGTCTGAAAAATTGACAGGATAGGAAGCTGAGTGGATAAAGAGTTTGGTTGTTGATATTCCACTGTGGTGTAAGCCAGCTCCATCAGTTTCCATTCATTGTGATTTATAAGCAACAATTATGGTAGCGAATAATCAAGCCTATAATGAAAGAGTTGGCATATTCGCTTAAGAAATGATAATGTGAGAATTCTAATTAGAAAATGTGACTCGAGTATATAAAGTTGGAGAGGAATATTGTTGATCCTCTCACCAAAGGCCCTTGGAGAAAATTGGTGCTAGCGTTAGCACAAGGAATGGGTTTAAAGCCTACTGTGGAGTGAATTGTGATGGATACCCTTCTTAGGAATTCCTAAGTTCAAAGGGTCAAACGAAATCACAAAAGAACTCAAGTTGTAGATACTACTACCATTCCTATTAAGAAAAGTGATGTAGTATTTTGTTTCATTATACTGTCATATGTGTAAAGTTGAGCTTAGAGCTCTTAATAAGTTCATAGCCTTAATTAAGGTGGTTTGTGACAGTACAAATTTGATGAACTTACCTAAGTGAATGTGGGGGTTACGCCCAATCCCCTATGAGAGTCCCTAAGGCTTAGGACCTCTAGAGCATTCATGAGAATCCAGGCAAATTGTGAGGCAATTAAAATTACAATTGCGAGAACGTTTCTTGATTTGAAAAAGGTTGAGTGCGCAACTATGCTTTGCTAACCTCGTGAAAGGTTCAAAGAGAAATCTACCTATTACGACAGTAAGACGTATTTGTATGCACTGGGAGTCAATTCAAGTCCACAAGACATTGATACTTCAAAACCTAGTATCTATTGCCCAGATCATCTTTTTCCAGCCCTGCTTCTTTCTGTTTTCTTCTTTTGAATCATGTGGGGGATTGTTGGAGTTTAGAATTCAAACTCTTAAGTTTTGCTTCAAAAGAATATGCGAAGTCTTTTGCCTTTTGTCCCACATTGAAAGAATATAAGGGAAGAGTAAGGTTTATAACCTTTATTCTTCCTCTACCCTTTGAGTTGAGTAGCAATGAGGCTTTTAGTGAGTATGTGGTGATGTGTGGTTACTACACGCGCACCGCCCGGTCCGGTCCGGGCCAGGGCCTTGAACTTGGGCCTTAACTTAACTATCTTTTTGGGTCAATAATGTATCAGCATTTAATGACCGTTTTCTCCCTAATTGCAGCTTCCTTATTTCTCTCCTGAATTGCTGCCATTAACTTCCCTATTTATGGACCGTTTTTTTTAGCCTTGATTGGATCTCGTTTGATTCTCGATTTTTCCTATAAATACCAGTGTTCTGGTTTTCCTTGGAGAGGGAGAAAAGGACATCTTCTCTTCTCTCTCAATTTTCCTCTCTTCTGGGCAATATTCAAAGAGCGTTCTCAATCTACTTTTCTGTCAACACCGGAAAGGTAGAAGCCGTGTATCCCTGGAGGTTGATTGCTATGAGTCCGTGTGTTGTTGCGGGGCAAATTCAACTTTAGGGCAGTGATTATTTCACGCCACGGCTGTCAGATAAGTTTAATTACTTTGTTACCAGTTTTCGTTCCTACACGCACAAGTTTTAATGTGAAGAACAAATCACTCATCATACAGTATTTACTCAATCAAAGTAATATACCACACAAGTTGGACACTCTCACATATTGGGTTCCTCACACAATTGGTTGTAAACACACACTCTAACAATGAGCCTATGAACTCTTATTTATAAGACTCCATACTTCCTATAAAAAAACTTCAATGGACCCGGTGCATACTACTTAGGGTGCGTTCTCTTCACCTAAATAACCGTGAACTGAACTGAACTTATCTGAACTGAGCTTATTGGACCTGAACTGAACTGTACTTATTGGACCTGATTGGACCTAATTGGACCTGATTGGAACTTATTGGACCTGATTGAAACTTATTGACCTAATTGGAACTTATTAGACCTTATTAAACTTGATTGGAACTTATTTGACCTTATTTAACAAAAAAATTGATGAGTAATAACATAAATATTACCCCTAACATAAATATTATCCCTCAATATTCATTATAACATAATAATCATTTAAATTTATCCTTCAAAAAAATAGTAATTATTAGTTATCTCTTATGATTAACATTTTAACAAAAAAAATACTATTTATATGTTTGCCTATACACAACTTTCACCACTAATATATCTAATAGTGTTGCTTTGATTTCATAAAGCACTAGTAGGAAATCAATTAATAACATTTACATCTTTCATTTTTATTAGTAACGAAAACATGTTATATCTAGTTATTTAAAGACGAATTGCAAAATATTATAATTATGAAGATTATTATTGTTAACCTTATTTGACCATGATTATAATATTTTTTAATAATAACATAATCAGTCAATAGTAATATGAGTAATAAAATAATAGATAATAATGCAAATATAATACTATATAATCATAGAGGTACTTTAATTAATTTTTTTTAATAATAATAAGATATCAGTTAATCGTAATATGAATAATAAAATAATAGACAATATTACAAATATAATACTATATAATAATCATAGTGGTACTATAATTCAAATTTATTGATCATTGACTTTTTGGACCTTATTGGAACTTATCGGGCCTGATTAGACCTGATTGGACCTGATTGGAACTTATTGCACATGATTGGAACTTTGATTGAAACTTATTGCCCTGATTGGACCTGATTGAAACTTATCTGAACTGAACTGAATTTATCTAACAGAACTGAACTGATTGGACCTGAAACTTAATTTATTAAGGTGAAGAGAACGCACCCTTAGTGTGCACCAGGTTGGTAATTGATATTAACTTCATATAGTGAGTTTTATAGAGATATAGTGAACTTAAATACAATATAGTTGATTTTTTAACGGAAAACATTTAGTGAAATTATATGCAATATAGTGGAGGATTTGATTTTAATATTTTAACATGTAGGAAGATGTAGGTTGTGCAGTATATATCGAGACACGTGATTTAACATATAGAAAGATGTAGTTTCTGCATGATATAGTGAAGGTCTGAATGATATAGTGAGTTTCTGCATGATATAGTGAGTGTCTGACTGAATGATATAGTGAGTTTCTGCATGATATAATGAGTGTATGAATGATATAGTGGATTGTTCAGAAATGATGTAGTTTCTACATGATATAGTATGTTTCTGAATGATACAGTGAGTTTCTTCAAGATATAGTGGGTTTCTCAATGATATAGTAGATTGTTTAGAAATGATGTAATTTCTGCTTGATATAGTACGTTTATGAATGATATAGTGAGTTTCTGCATGTTATAGTGGGTTTCTGAAGGATATAGTGGATTGTTCATAAATGATATGTGCTTTTGGCCTGGTGCACACTAATGTTAACGTGTACCTGGTCCACGCAAGTCAGATTGTACTTACTAAACCCTAGAACAACTAGAATTAGGAAATAACAATCTTCATAGTAGTAACCACTAGATATTCTGTAAAAATTAGAAATCTTTCTACCTTTCCTAATTACATTAAACTAGCTATAGTAAGTGTGAAATAATATGAAACTAGGAAATAAATCAAATCTAGGAATTGTTCCACAAAGAGGAAATAAACAAAGATAAAATAAACAAACAAGTCAGAAGCTTCACGTAACATATTTGTGGTCTGTAGCACAAACCAATTCATAGACCACTTCAGGGACCAAGTATTAAAAATATAGATCAGCTATAGATCACTTATCACCTTTAGAATTTAGTTCATTTACTTCATACATGCCCGAACACCATATATATGAACCACTATATTGGGCTTGTAATCCTAGCGATATCTGTTATATTTTATGCTTTCATAATGCATATTTCATTAGTTTCTTTTGTTCTTCCTATTTGGAATGAGGATTCGACAATTGAGCCAAAACTATAACCTTATAAGGGCCTGTTCTCTTCGGCATAAAACTACTGAACTTAACTGAACTGAACTGAGCTGAACTGAACTGAATTGAATTGAACTGAACTGAATTGAACTGAACTGAACTGAATTGAACTGAACTGAACTGAATTATAACTAATTAATAGTAATGATTATCATTTAGGAACGAACCGAAGCGAACCGAATTGAATTGAACCGAATCAACCGAACCGAATTGAACCGAACCAATCGAAATTGAACCGGCACGAACCGAAGCGAAAAAATAAGCTGGGGAGAACAGGCCCTCATTTTCACTAATATATAAGAAGATATGTTGTGACATAAACAATTGACAAGGAAAGAAAACAAAAAGAACAATGCACAAATTATGTGGTCTATTAAACAACGCGATATATACATTTATAGGCGGTGGAGAAAATTTTATTACCTTTGAGGGGGTGATTACATAATATGGAGGAAAAAATGATTAGAAGGTATTTATAGTACCCTTATAATAATCTTAACAGATTAGGCCAAAAAAGTAGGATTCATGACTCCAAGGTGATGGTATCAAAACCCACTTAGGGTTCTTTGGAAGTGAGATTTCCCTTACCATATCTCCTCCCTCCCAAGAAGTCTGACCTACAAACTTGTTTGGTTTCATCTGCAAGAGATGCCATTTTTATAAGGTTATTCATGTTGCCTACTTTAAAAAAAATACCGTATTTGGGAGGATTCCACCTTATAACCTTAAGGTTACAGTAAGGTCACTTGGTATATGAAATACTAGCATTTTTTGCACGCGATGCGTGCTTGGTTTTTTTTCGAGACAGAAACTCGTTTTTTTTTTTTTTTTGCATATGAGTCAAAATTTGATTTGTTAGTATGAATACATTAATACTTGTAGACAATTGTAATCATTTATGGTGGCTAAGTTATTATAAAATTGTTTTCAACATTTTTGTTAACTTTTTTAATGCTATATTATATTTGAGTTTGATTTTTTTTTTCTTTTTTTGGGCAAAGTAGTTAATTTATTCATGAGGGTAGTAAAATAATGTCCTCGGGGAACACCATAGCTCCCCCCTTCCTTTATATAATAAAGATATAATTGTGTTCAATATTTTTTTTAACTTTTTTATGCTATATTTGAGTTTGATTTTTTTTTTTTTTGGCAAAGTAGTTTATTTATTCATGAGGGTAGTAAAATAATTTCCTGCGGGGACACCATAGCTCCCCCCTTCCCTTATATAATAGATATTAGCCTAATGTGCACGCTATGCATGCGGTAATATTTTAGTAATAATATTGATATTCAAGCGTTAAAAAATTGGTTGAATGACAGTTTAAGGGTGCAGACATTTTTTTATTTAATAAAAAAATAATTGATGTACTAACAATTACTATTTAAATACATAGTAATTGACAAATCAATAGGCAAAAAAAAAATTTGTTTCATAACTCTTAGTATTTCAAATTTTATTAATTCTCATAAAAAATCACGCACACTTGTCAATCCAAACAACTTAAAATAATTTTTTTGATGTATTTTTAATAACAGTTTTAAGTTTGTATTTTTTAATAACAGTTTTATCTAGTAGGGAAAAGCATTAAGTTTGTATTTTTAATAACAGCTTTATCTAATGCATTATCCTAAATAGTTTTTTAATGTGTCTTTGTTAATTTATGGTAAATTTCATTGTTTTTGTCAAACCTAATTGTTATAAATTTTATTTGATTAGGCCTTGATAGGCAGTGTATTTGTTTCCTTATTTTGTTTCATATGTATTTGAATATGACATGTTCACAGTTGTATAAGATTGATTGTTTTTTTAAATTTGCAAAAGTTTCCTTATTATGGTATATGCTTTATTTGAATTTGCAAAATATATTTAATTGCTAAGGTAATGTGAGGGATATTTTGGACTTTTCCAAGGGGGACACCATAGCTCCCCCCTTGGCTTATGTAATAGAGATATATCTTGTTCTAATCCTCTCAAATCTTATAGAAATTCAACACAAAAAAGGAACTAAGTAGCACTCTTTCTAATCTTGTTCTTCTTTTTCAACTTTAATACTTGGATAATAAATAGGAATATTAGTCAGTTTTGGAGGGCCAAAAAGTTGGCGAAAATAAAGTGAAGTGACGAAATTATGTTCCGCAACAGTCAACACTCGACTCTAAGAACAGAAACGGACAGACTTATTCAATATTTCAAAAATTGACTTACTGCTAACACTAGCAGATATTATGTTCTTCCATAGTGTGATAAAGTACTTTAAAATATAATGTTTTGTTTGAAGGTAAGCTGAAGTTTCCTTGCAGATAAAGGAAAAATTTAGAATCCTATTTTATAAGAGGTAAGAATCTAACCATTTTTATAGAGATGAAAGGAGGGTCTCCTGTCTCTAACCAACTAGGTCAATCTTATTTTTATAATGCTTATATAATTAATGAATATAGAAGAACAGTATATACCATTATACTAAGAATATAATAATAATACTTCATCTGTTCATATTTAATATTTCTACATGTAATATTTCATTTGAAAAGTGAGTAACTTGACTATGACTTTTGATAGATATATATGCAACAAAAAAATAGTCATGTGGGTGGATGTAGTTAGATTCTTCTCGACGTATAGTTTCAAAATAATAAATTTTCATCATTTTTTATACTATGGATATGAAGATATTATTGTTCAAATAAATGCACTAAAAACTGTGCAAAAAGAACAATCATGAACAATAATAAGAAAGAGAGGGATTACTAGATTACTGTATTTGATCTTGAAATTTTCCATGCTTTTGGGTGTGCATTAGATTAACTGTAACGTGCAAGAAGAAAACAAAATATAAAAAAAATAATAATAATGATAATAATTGATCGATGACGTGCACATTCCCTTGCCTTCCCAATTGTCTTTACAGGTACAGCAATAACATTAACAGGCACGCACTTACCAATCACATTCCCAGCCCAAGTCTACCACCCTAACTTGACATTCTTTTACTTCAATCATTAAAAAATTAAAATCCATAATGGTTGGCACTTAAAAGTAAATTAACTACTACAACCAATTTATTTATTTACAAAAATCCAATGACACTTGCTAAGTTAAGCTAATAGATATTGAATGAAGTAATACAATAAGTTAGAGATTAACATTTTCATAATTAAGTAATAGTTATAAAAACATATATAATTAAATAAACAACTTTTTTTGCATTAAGTGTTTTCCCTTTTTTAAAATTACTCCCTCCGTCCCATAATATAGTGCCTATTTCATTTTAGGTAGGTCAAACTTTAGAATCTTTGACCAAATATTCTCATTAATATATACAAGAAAACATACTCATGTGGGATTTTGTTAGATTCGCCTCAATATGTAGTTTCATAATATCAACTTTTTTATATTTTTTATTAATAAGGAATTGAAGATATCGAAGGTCAAAGTTCCGTCTTGGAGACCGCGTAAAAAGAAACAAGCACTATATTATGGGACGGAGGGAGTATTTCCTATAAGGTTTGTTTAATAAGGTGAAGAAGCAGCCGAAAAACATATTAATAGTATTGTTTTTTTTACCATACCTTAATTAACAAGTGTCGATAGGCTAATATGACTTTCAATTGACAAATTGTTAAAAAAATGATAATATCATGTATAGTAAAAAGTAGGCATGTTGTTTGCTACAACCAGTAAGTTCTATATTATTTCTTCTGTAAATACAATTAGCTAAATTTTTAGATGATTAACTTATTTCTTTTCAAATCAGTTTTATAATTAATTGATTATGTTAAAGTAACCAACGATTAAAATTACATGTTAAGCTAACAATAAACGTCTACAAGGGTTGGAAGACGCCTAATAAGGACACATAACACATTTTGTTCATTTTCATGTAGCCCACCAGGCCACCAAATGCAAAGACATCGATTGATTAGACATGGAAGGATGAAAGTGAAGTTAATTACTTAATAATAGTACATAAAAAAGAAGGACGCAAATTTCAAAAGAAAAAAGACATTTGAACATTTCTTGGAGGGATATATTATATTGGATTGATAGGTGCATATGCATTATTGGAGGAGATCTTTCTATTAGCAAAAAGTATATAAACAGAATCATTGATGATTTAGTAAGCATAGGAAGAAAAGGGGATCACTGTTAGAGGTAGAACACTTTTGTGGATTTGTAAATTGTAGTGAAGTAACACTCAAAGTTGAAAAAAACAATTTAAGTTAATGCAGCTGCATAGCAGAAGAGAGGATGGCATCTGCCAAAAAATCTTTTCCCTTTTGCTCTTGTTGTTTTAGTAGTGTTTTTAGTCCATTCGGGTACGAAAGACACTAACAGCTTGTTTGGTAGAAAGGATTTGGAAGGAAATGGAAGAAAATTTGTTACTTTTTAATGTTTGGTTCATTAAAAAAAATTAAGTGAAAGGAAATTGAACGAATTGGAAGGAAAGACTCTTTAATAAAATTTCATTTTCCTTTCCTCCCAGAAGTGGGGGAAGTTAGAAGGAAAGAGAAAATTTATTACAAACATGGGAAATACTTTCTCTTCCATTCTTTTCCTTTTTCTTCCCTTCTTTTCTCTTCTCTTCCTTTCCTTTACTAAAAATAAAATGAACCAAACAGACGGTAAACAACTAACTATTCCACGGAGAGCAAAGTGTATATCGACATAACACTTTAGTTAATAGCCCAAATTGTTTCCCCTATTATTCTTATGGATGTGGCTCAGCAGTGACTTGCACGCGGACTAGTGGTCATGGAAAATGCCTTAGTCGTGTTGCTAAGTCGGACACGGACAAGGCGGCCGGACGGCCTGTACTCCGACAGTCTATTCTTCATTCAAAAAGATAAGAAAATAATTCACATGTGTGTTTGTATTACCTGCATGCTTCGATCTGTGGGTCATGTTGAGGCCGGAGAGTCTAGCTCCTACGACAACTTATGCGGAATCGTGCCACAAAGGTTGCAGTATATAACCATCTATAGTTGATACAATGTAACAATTAATTCTAAAGTTAATACACACCTTAGCTTCTATCGTTAGCGATTCATTGGATGTCCTATTTCACGTTGTAACCACTCTCGTGATGTGACTCTATGAATCTAAGTAAACAATGAGATTGACTACACAGAAAAAGACAATATATATGACTAGCATGACTAACAGCAATTTAGTAGATAAATACTTGATTGTGATTTTTGAGAAAAGTATGAAGTGATATTGAATTTGAGTTGCTGAAGAAATTGCTTTGCAAAATGTTCGGAATGTCATTGAACTTGTAAATGCAATGTGAATTATGGTACAAGACATTATTTCAGCGTCTCAGAGGAAGAAGATAAGTGACTACTGGTGAAACCGTGAAACAAACATCTACTGTTGGCGTCTTCATTAATGAGGTCTAGTATTGATTTAAGTCTTTTGATAACACGCAATGATTAGTTAGGTTGGTCCTTTATTCGAGGCTAATCCAGCTTCCCTCCATTTATTAAAAAAGTGTTTTAAAATAAATTAATGAGGCGTTGCAATTCACAAATAAATAATATTTAAATGGCAAAAAAAAAAAAAAAAATTGTCTCAACAAAACTTTTATATGTCACTTTTTGCGAGAAACAACGTTTTAAATTTTTTAGCAATTTAAGACCTTATAAAGAAAATTGATTGTGAGAAACAACCTTAGGCCACTTTTTGACATTAACTGAGCCTTTTTAGATAATGATTGCACAAAAGAGGAAAGCTTCACTACATAAATTAAACAAGAATAATGAATGCTTACTGTTTAAGATGGTTGTTCATCGAATTCCTTCATTTCAATGATGCCTAAGCCTAAAGTTGTTTTTCACAAACAAGTTTTCTTTAAGATATAAGTTGCCAAAAAAAAATTATAAGGTTTCTAAAAAAATTGACACATAAAAGGTTCTTTATGAGTTTATGACAAATTTCCCTTAAAAGATTTTATACTATTCGCTCCAAATAATTAAACTAGTCACTAGAGGTTTCCATGATTTCGGATTTCTGTTGTTGCTTCGGAAAAGAAAAGTTGTGATATCTTTTTCTATTAATATGTGGACTGTGGTAGTAGAGTTTTTCTAGTACATGTTTGATTTCCCGTCAACTTTGAGTTGTATTATAAACAGTAAGTATACGATTAATGCATTGAATCAGAATCATTTTTGAACATTTGCGTCTATGACGTCAGGTGCAAGGAATCCTCTTGTCAAAAATTGTCTATTCTAATGCCAAAAACATACTATAATGTATCATTAAGAATTAAGAAGACTATTTGTCTTAAATTATTAGACGCCGAAATACCTAGCTTTGATTAAAGACGAAATATTCATAACTTTTAGGCAGGTAATTGAGTTGATTTGAAGGTAATGGCTTTGTTTGGGGAGGCATTTTAGGTGCCTAAAATGATAAGTTGATAAAATTTTTAGGTGCTAAAATGAATTAGGTGTGTTTGGGAAATATCTAAAATAAAATTTCAGTTCCTAAAATGACTGATATTGACAAGGTAAAAAAATATAATGTTTGAAAATCAGGTACCTAAAATCTTGGAAAATAATGTTTCTCTCTCATTCTCTATTTTCTACTGCGTTGTTGACTTGTTGGTATTCGATTCCCTCTACTGATGCATCTCTTCTTGTCAAGATAGATGGTGTTCTTGATGTAATTATACGGCACTTTATAAAAACGTAAGGGATATTTTCATCAATTCATCATATGCTTTGCAAGCTTTCTTGATATCCTGCCTTTTTACTGCTTTTAAGAAGCATGAATGAATCATTTAGATTTCTCAATGAAATAAAAGTATGGCTTTCTATTCACTTGGAGATCATGTCGTCCATGCTAAAAGTGAAATAAAAGTTAGTTATGATTTCAAATATTTATATTGTTATTTTATTATTTAAATACATTGAAATAAAATCAGTCTTGGAATATATATAATAAAAAAATTACAAATTTTAAATAATTAATCAACTTATGCAACTAGTTCTGCTAAACAGTTAAACTAATCAGCTACCTTATCAATTTCAGCACCTTATTAGTTTTAGCTATACCTTATCAGTTTCAGCTACCTTATCAGTTTCAGCTACATTTCAGGTAGTATCGCCTAACAGAGCCAATATGTGTATTCGTCTATGAGGACTTACTTTTTAGAATGGTAAGGAGAAGTTTGTTCTCTTGATACGAGTTTTAACCCATATCAGCTACCTTAAACTTCATGTGACTCGCCCACTTAATAGTTATGATATGAGTAAATTTATGATTTATGAATAATTGAACCTAAATTAAGAATGATGAATAGCATTATGCGATAGTATGATTAGAAATGTCTGCCAAAGGCATACTAGTAGACATCATTTTCATTTGCCTGCTACAGCTAATGCAATCAATAAACCCCAATTACAGAACTCCAAAAAAAAAGGCAGAAGGGAAAAAAAAATTAAAGAAAAGGGCTCCTTAACAGCAGCTTGACGTGGACAAGTGAATATTCAAATGCAATATTCCTACAACAGCACAAATTTCACCTCCAAAATGAAGTAGTTGATTTTTTTTTTTTTGTGTTTAGAGAGCCACCCGGGCAAGTGATGAGAATCGATTCCAGAATATCCTGGAACCAGGATGGAAGTAGTTCATAAGTAAAACCACACTATTGATAACAGAACCCAATTTGACATATACCCAATTAAACTCCGGTCAGAACCCAAACGAAAAGATCCAGATTTGTGTGGGCCGGCAGGTTGTGGCGTAGCTGCAGGAGCAAAACCTGTAGGAGACAGTGATGGAGGTGGGGCCAATGGCGAGGGTGGGGAGGAAGAAGTGTTGGTAGGCACAGGCAGTGAAGGTGGTTTGCTAGTATCCTGCAACGTTAACACCCCATCTATCCCATGACACCTAACTGAAGCCCCAGCAACACAAATATCAGGGCTTACAAGCTTAACATTATTAAGAAAGAAGCTCTTCCTTCCGTTGTTGAAGACCTTAAGCATAAACCCGGGATCCGATGACGGAATTACTGAGCCTGATGGGAAGCGTTTTAGGTAGTCGAACCTCAAAGGGGTCGGGATAGAGTGCCTGAGAAGGAAGTCGAGCACATCATTCTCGGGAATCACAGCTTTTGCTAGTAACCGGTTGTTGGGCATCAAGAAGGTAATGTTGCTCGGGATCTTATCGGTTGAAACCATATTTAGGAGCATGACAAATGCAAAGTAGTTAGCTCTTTGCATTTCTCCAATGGCATTGTCAAGGGTTTGATTTGTCATAGGGGTGTCTTTCGCTATGGCTGAAGGTATCAGCGCCATTACAAGGAGTGAGAGGGCAGTGTATATGGCCATGGATAATATGGACTTATGTTTGTATAGCAAGATAGGAGGTTTCTAATGCAAGGAGGATTGTATAAAATGGGATATTAGATCTTCACTGAAAAAGAGAACCAAGATAAAAAGCTAGAAACATGCAACAGTGCTGGTTCAACAACTGTAAGTTCACAGTTTGTGCATGTTGAGTATTCAGCAACTTTTAAATTTATCTTTCATGGGATTTAAAACTCAAATTCAGATGAGATTGTGTTAGTTGCAGTTCCTGGCAGGTTGGACAACATATCACCTACTCTATTATCTCTTTAATTTTACCCTAGTTAATATCTTCTCCGTTCTGTAAATATTGCAACAATTTGTTTTCAGAAAGTTCTAAAATAGTTGCAGACTTTATGGGTTTCCCTATATCTCGCTCCTCAACACATGGATCCCTCATTTATGTATCTCTAACTTTCTCCTCATCGTGTAAGCTGAATACATGATGCTCTTGTCCGTGTTCCAAATATTTTAGAACAAAGAAGGCTTTGCTATTATCCTAGAACGAATACGGCTAGATATCTAATTGATAGAAACAATAGTTCGTGAGGGAATTTTTTTTAACTTCACTTAACTAGGATCCACCGCTCTCCTATCTCACATTTAGGGCTTGTTCTCTTCGGCATAAAACAACTGAACTGAACTAAACTGAATTGAACTGAATTAAGTTATAACTACTTAATAGTAATGATTATCATTTAGGAATTGAACTGGACTAGACTGAACTGAAAATAAGCTAGGAAGAACAGGCCCTTAGATAACAAACATTTAGATATATCGTGTTTTTCTACAGCAACTACTACTTCAGTACTTTATTTTTTGGTGAAAGTACTAGCACTTCATGATCAAAAAATTTATCACAACCAAGGCATAGGTTGAAAGATACTTCACAAAGTAAGCAATTAAATCATTCTCGAAAATGTTCTAAATCATACAAAAATGAACAAATATTTGGGGGCGGGGTCTTTCTCCCATCCTCTCTCTCTCTCTGATGAACCTTAGTAACATTGCTCAGCGGCATAAGACACTAACTCTTCATTAGAGCATTAACAAAGAATTTGCAAGAATAATATATTTTCTAGCTGAAAAGTTTACCTTTCAAGGAAATTGAAATGACCCCCCTATTTGGTCGGTATCTGAAGGAGGTTTGATAGCCACCCAAAGCAGTGATATTGTAATCGCAAGAAGTCCCGACCACACAAAAACAATGGTCGGTGTCTTACCTCTTCTTCCCATCAGACCTTTAGCGAACGGGTACAGATGTGCCAAGACCCAGAAGCTGAAGAAAACCCCGCCAATCAGCTTACTCCACTCGGGTATCGTACTGTATATTGTACGGCTAAACCCAACTGCTATTGCTATCAAGTTGAGCATCATGATCAGAATAGGAGGGATCATCAACGATGTCCACTTGACTATGTAAAGGTCTGCAAACTCATCATCCTCCTCACCACCAGATTTAGAGGTCAAGGTAAAAGAGATTTCAATTCCAGCTATGACTTTCAGCAAGCCTTGTAGCACTGCTGCAAGATGTGCACTTGTCCCTCCAATTAACCAAAATTGTTCATTTCGCCACCATTCCTCTAATGCAATGCCGGACCATTTAATCTCAAGCACAGCAAGCAAACAAAGAGTTACGGTAATGGTCAATAGATAGGTGAGGAAAGTGACATCGAGGGTTTGAACAATGAACTGGCCGGAGAAGAGAGAGAGTGCGGGTAGGAAGCAGTATACAATAAGGAAGATAGACGTGAAAGGGTAGATACCCACATTCAGGTATGCAATCCTCTGTAGAATTTTCATTTTCGGGCTGGCAAGTAGGGCGTTATTGCGGGAGAAGAAAATCTCAACTGAACCGGTGGCCCATCGGAGAACCTGATGGAGCCGATCTGTGAGATTAATTGGAGCTGTACCACGAAAAGCATCACGTTTTGTGACACAGTAAATAGACTTCCAACCTCGGTTGTGCATCCTATAACCAGTGACCACATCCTCTGTAACAGAACCATAAATCCAACCAACACGCTCCCCCCATTCGGTCTTGTCCTCATACCAGCAAGAGATAGTATTGATTGCCTCGGCAACTGTGGACGCATCAAGCAACTCTCGGCCGATTGTAAGAGCACCAGGTGGCCTTCCATTCTTGACAGCTGGATGGTCAGCTAACGGACGCCCTTGAAACTCTGCTACAGGGATCGAATCAATGAGGAACCTAGAGTTGCCAAATTTCTTGGGAAAAGTGGCAAGCGGCATTTCTTCATCATCTGAGTCACCCATTCTCAGAGCTCTGTTCTCTTCAGCTGCTGCGAGCTTCTTGCGGCGTGGGAAGCAGCAATCCCAAACACTTGGAGCACGGTCTTTAGAGCGAGGGGGATCAAAGCCATAAAGGGCCATCCTTCGGAAAAGACAACCAGTTCCGACATAAACTGGGCCTTGAAGCCCATCAAGGGCCCGCATATTAACGTCAAAGAAAACAGTGTTATTGTTGGCATAACGATCAGAAGGATCAATACCCTCAAACCTTTGAGGGAATTGGACATAACATATGCGATCTCCACCACGGTCCATCATGAAACACATGCCTTCTCTCATTGCTTCGGAGTTATAAATATAATGATCACAGTCCAGATTGAGGATGAAGGGACCATTGGACATGATTGCAGATGCTCTCACCAAAGCATTCATGGCTCCAGCCTTCTTATTATGATCATAGCCAGGGCGCTTCTCACGCGACACATAAACCAGCAGGGGAAGCCGGATGTCAACATCTGTCTGGTCAAGAAACCTGGGCTCATCATCAGTAGGCCCAGTACCAAAAAGTGGTTCTTCACTAGGAGGCTTGAGCATAACCTGCATCACTTAGAAAGCCAATATCAGCTGATCTGATCCTCAGTTAATAATTAATCTATCTAAGGCCTTTACAATCACTACTACAGGACCTCCAACTCCACGATATGAGTACTCAGTCTAAGCTGTGTTAACTATGGCATCTTAAGAGACCCAAATATGGTATGTCCCTAAGACGTTACAACAAAAGATGGTATGGCAAGTCCCTTACGCTAGTAGGGGTAAATTTCTCCTCTTCAACATACAAACGAATACCTAAAGTCATGCTTATCCTCCAAAGCCCTCTAATATCTTCTGACATACTTCCTCCATTTCAAATTGGCTACAACACGGGGGAGGCACAAGTTTTAAGGAATAAAGAGGGACCCATGTGATGAGAAGAGAGAAAACGTTGCAGCTAATTTGCAACTTCTATAAAAGGGAAGTGTTGCAACTGATTTGGACAGGGGGAAATACAAAATTCCAAACGAAAAGTTTGAATACATATCCCCCCCCCCCAGTTTGTAAATATATGTTCCACTTTGACTTTTAAACTATCCACATACTCCACTTGACCATGTTTTTAACTAATATATAAGAACAAACGTTGTTGTGTCCCTTCAAAAAAAATGTTGTTATATAATGTGTTACTAGATTTGTCCCAATGTATATTTCCAAAAATATCATTTTTTACAATATTCACTAATAGATAATTAAAGATATTGATTGTCAAAGTTGTGAGTTGGCGTATATGAAAGTCAAAGTGGAACACCAATTTTTAATCAAAGTAAAATGTGGAAACAGAGATAGACCAAGACACATGGTGGGAACTTTGGTGATCCTAATCATTCATTTAAGGCATAAGAACTGTCAGAAAAAGTGGATTGGTTTGAGGTTCAATCATCAAAAACCACGAAAAAGAAGAGTTATCAAACATTACCTGTATGATTCCAGCATGATCTCCCTTAGAGTGTTCAGGAGAAGGATGATTCCATGTACCAGGCCAATGAGTTCCATCAGCCATCCAAGTAGCTTTTGGAATTTTAACAACCTCGAAAGGTTCATCACTTTTATTTTGTCTCTGAAGTTTTAGAGCTTTTATTTCCTCCCTGGCATGGTAAGCATCAGATCGTCGTCGAATAGACTCAGGCAAGCCGTTTATCCGAACCTTGAACTCATCATATTCTCGCTTTACACGCCTACGGTCCTTTACAAAATCCGGACGAACTTTACTCTTGTATGGATCCCTCTTCAGATTAAAGTAAGAATCAGGATTCCTTGGTTCAATATTATGTTTACGACAGAAAGGGACCCACATATGGGCGAAGCTTGCAGCTTCAGCCATGGCCTCAAAGGTAAGAAGGGCACCACCATCATCAGAAACATAGCAAGAAAGCTTTTCGACAGGGTAATCTGAAGCTAGAATAGATAAAATAGTGTTGGCAGTAACAAGAGGAGGCTCTTTCTCTGGATCTGCAGTAGACACAAAAACATCTATTCCAGGGAGATCAGATCTTCCAGTAGGATTGTTAAGACTAGGTGCCTCAAACTTCTCTTTCAGGACATTCAGATCTGTAGCACGATTAACAGGGCAGAGTTTCGGCATCTGATCAAGAAGCCAAGAGAAGGCAAACCAAATTTCACAAACCACAGACATTCCCCACAGCCATATTGCATCTTCATTTTTATGTTTGACTCTCCAGACAAGGAAGAAGCCCAGAACAACCATTCGCACAAATATGAGCAACCTGTAAATAGTGAACAAGCAGAAAATAAATACTCCGGAAGAAACAGTATTAAGGGTGCATTCTCTCACCTTGAAAAATAAATTTTAAGACATAACTTCCGATAAGTTCCAGTAAGTTCAAAAAAAATCAGGTGCAGGGAAAGCACCCTAAATTTTCTTTTTTGTTAAAAAAAATAACATAGAGAAACTTACCGATATGGACTGATAACAGCAGCAGGAATCTTCAGTTTCCGAGTAAGCGGCCTCCATGGTTTGTTCATCAATTCTTGAGGATCATGCACGTCCCCGTTGTTATCATTACCACCGGTAGGAGCCCCCTCCTTTGGCCAAATAGCATTCCCATACCCATAAGTCCCCTTTGTTTCAAATAACCACCGACTATGATCAAAATCCCCAGTCTGACTTCTCATCAATACCGACTTTGTCGATTTCATCAATGATAATCTCCTCTCATTCTTTGACATCCCACCTTGAGCTAGAAGTGGAAGTTGCCTTTCACCAGTTGCTTCATCTAACTCAGTATTCTTGTAAGGCTCCTTACAGCCGGGGCAAATTGCACCCCCCGACTGGACTGCATCAACGTAACAGTCACGACAGATCTTAAAATCACACTCACAAGGAAGAATATCACTTCCCCTCCCATCACTCATCACATTGCCATCACATCCAGGGATTGCACACGAGGATCCTTTGGCACCAGCCATCTGCGGATGGCTAGCTTCAGAATCAAAAACCTTGTCCATAAGATGAGCTCGTGTCACACTATTAAACCCTCCAGTGAAAAGAGAGTTGGAAACATATTGCTCCTCAACCCTCTGTGATATTGTGGGGTCCACCATCGGCTGGTTATCAGGCGTCTGAGGTATTTGCACTGTATAGTTTGCATATTCTGAATTTGAAAGTTCACTATCGAGATCATCCCTTGAATAGTTGTTATAGCGACCAGAGGACGTACGACGGGCAAAAGATACAGTTGGGGGAAGGGGAGGTCTGAGTTGCTGCAACTCAGATGCATCCGTGCTCGATGATACATTCGAACGACTTTGCTTAAATGACTTCGACGCCATTTGCAGATACCTATCCTTGATCCTATAAATTCAACAATAAAATGAACTTGTATGGTTTAAGTTTACGACACAATCTTGATCTCAGCATGACCAAAGACATCAGCTCTACAGCACGAAATCTAATGTCCCAATAGTTAAACTCAACTAGTTTATGCTTAAGAAAAGAGCACAATTTACAGAATTGAACACGAAGGAAAGAAGCAAAAGAGCACCTAAAACTCAACTGTTGAACTATGACTAATTGACTACTACATAAAAAGTCATTTTCATACTCAAATTCAGATCTTGAAGAAAAAAACTGAACTACCCCATTAAAGTAACACACTTTTAGTACTACTAACTTGCATCATCACTGCCAATTAAACACGATCAAACCAAACCAAACCAAATAAATTCAGATCTTAAATCCCTACATTAACTGAAATAAGAAGCAAAAAAATTAACCCAGAAAATCTTTTTACCAATCATATCAATAAATCATGATAGAAACATAAAACAAGTTAACAACCCAAAAAAAAAAGTGCTAAAAACAGTTTGCAGAAAGCAAATTAGTACTAGCAAAACTAAACTAAACTAATCCAAGAACAGCAAAACAAAAAGCAGGTAAATGAAGAAATTGTAAGGAAATTCAAATTAAAGTAAAAAAAAAAAAGCTTACCACTTTGAGCATAAAGGAAGAGATCTCTTTGTGGGATCTTACTAAAAGAGCTTCAAACTTACTTTAATGGCGGAAAAAAGCAGCAACATACTGCACTTGCTCTAACCCAGAAAAGGAGAGAGAAAATATTGTCTGAAAATACAATGGGGATAGGTTTAATAACAGTAGTTGTAATAATTTGTAGAAGTATTAGCAAAAATAGTATGGGAAGTTTAGATTTATGGAAATATAATTAATTAGAATGTTGTAAGAAAAAAAGAAAAATAATATTTACTTCTAATACATGGAAATATGTGGGAAACAAAAAATGGAATTTAGGAGTTTGATAAAAAGAAGGAAAGAAAATTGTATGTTTTCTTAAGTTTGAGCTTCACACGGAAAAGGGTGTAGTGTAAACAACTGAAAGTTGCTGCCAGTCTTTTTATGTAATTGTTCATGTGGAGGTTTGGCAGGTTGCACTTGCACACAATTGAACTGTTCCTCTTCCACGACGTCGTTTCACAAATAGCGCGTCTTTTTGCACTAAAAATTTCAATTTTTTGAATGTAGTGTAAGAGTAATAATCTTTTGTATTTACGTCTCTTTCATTGTAGAATTCTTCCTAGTGAAGAGCAATGGCCGACCTCTAAAAAAAAGCAATGGATAAGTTTACAGGTGATTAACATGGGCCCGGTTCGCGGACCCAACTTGGCCTGACACGAAATGGACGGTTTTCGGCATGATTTTCAGGTCCAGCTCGATTTTTGGAGAAAAAAGGCGGGCCATGGGCAACTTAAATTTAGAAAATCAGGCTAAATTTGACCCCGGCCCGAATTTGTGGGTTTTGGTGCAGGAATTTTGGCCCGAGGCTTGTCCCGGCCCGACCCCAGGCTTTGGCCCAAAACAAACCACTTTTTTTGCCCAAAGCCTAGCCCGGCCCCTGATCACCTCTAGATGGGTTGGAAAGCGGATCGTACCGGAACAAGTCAGCCTGGAATTAACTCACGTCGTAAGATATGTCGAGTTAGGTAAGCTAATGATCTTCGATTAACCGCATAAATTCACTGGACATATCAGGGTTAGCCATTTTATTATGTAAAGGGTTGAATAGATAGATTGAATTGAGTTGGTCGGGATTGGCCAGCTTTCGTCGTTAGGTTCAAAATTCATTGAATTGTCCTTGGTAGGCTGGGCCGACTGGCCACCTCGCTGTGTAGCTAGTACTTGCATTTTGGGGGTCATATTTTACCTTTTTTTGTACCATATCTTTTAATTTATAAAAATAAGGACGTGATGTTTATATATGTGAATTGAAAACTGTGAAAAAACATATTAATCAAAATCTTAGTCTCACAATACTTGTACCATTTGTATCCCACTATTTCTTTTACTAGGGTTGGGATTTTAACTGACGAAAACAATTTTTTTATATTAGCCATAATTCAGTCCTAGACTTTTTTAAAGTCCTAAGAAAACATGGCATTTTTAAATTCAGTGATGGACTTAGCAACGTATTAAGTTATCAAGTACCATCAAGAAGTGTGAAGTATTATATAGTACTGTAGATGTCTATAAGATCAATTAGTAATATTCTAGGAATCACAATTCACAACTGTATCCCTAAATCCGTTTGCAACCAATTAGTATTCTGTGATCAAGTGTCATGTACATTGTTGTCCATTATATCTTTCTATAGTTAAAAATAATGTCTCTATGAAAATTACAAATGTATTCCTAAATACATCTTACTTTCTTTTGTAGGGAGAAAAAAAACATTGGGAGATCCTCTTCGCGAATTCGAAAAGAGCACCTAAATAGTCACAAGAATGAAATGGAAAGCACAATTATTACATGGATAAATATCAAAAGAAGAATTAACTAAAAGATCAACATTAGTTATCCAAAACTCGTTTTACTTTTAAGTTCTGAATTTTGCTTAAGGGCTAGTGGCTACATCTGCATGCTAACATGCGTGTTACTCCTATGCAAGACTAAGACATAGAACTATAGAAGTAATAATTAAAAACGGCTATACCTGTACCCACTATGTAAAGATAATCCTTTCTTCATGTTGAAAAAAAAGAAAAACTGATGATCACTTCTTTTTCTTTTGAAGAAGTAATCATTTAAACATTGAACATATCCATTAAAAGTAATTAACTATCAAATGGACGATCAAATTGAATATTTACCTAGAGGTGGGCATGGGTCTGGCCAGCACGCGGGCCAGTCCGGCCCGGCTCGTTGTCCGCTACATGGGCCGTGGGCCAGTTATGGACAAGAAATTTTATTTTAGGCCCGCACCGGCACGAGCCCGCCTATATGGCCCGTGGGCCGAACGCCCCTTTCCTTTGTTTTTTAGCCTAACACTACCAAGAATCCAAAAAAACAACATAAAACACGGGCCAGCCCGCATTAGGCACGAACCCGGCCCTTGGACAAAATCTGAAAATCCCAGGCCGGCCCGGCACGACCCGCCACTCACAGGCTCGGGCCCGGCCCAGCCCGTCATTTCCCCTAGCCCGGCCCGGCCCATGCCCAGGTCTATATTTACCACTATGGCATTATACAATCAGCTTAAATGTTTGCCATCATCAAATAGTAGTATCTAGTATCTACTAACAATAAACTTAATTAATTTTCCAAGTGAAGAGCTTTTTGTAATACTTCCTCGTTCTTTTTTAATTGCAGCATTTGCATTTTCACACTTGTCGAAGCAAAATGTTGATCATTGATAACTTTAATTATGTATTTGAAAAGATTATGCAAATGAGATATTAAAAAGCTACACATTAAGACAAATCAAATAAGATATCATATGATTATGTTCATCCTTGTGTATAGATTATGATACACAGTTAAAGTGTAAACCACAAATAGTAGAAAAGTCAAAATGTTACAATTAAAAAAGAATAGATAATTTATTCAATAGCAAACTAGTTGAGGTTGACAAATTTAAAAATGGAATTGATAATCTATAACTTTTCCCTATAAAATATTTACCGTATGGATGTGGTAGAAGAAATCTATTCACAAATCTTTTAGTAGCAACAATTATTTGATTAATTACCGAATTTGTCATCTAATGTTTGATGTTCAAATGGAAATAATAGAAGAAACGGAAAAGGATCATCCGCATAAGTCATCCGATACTATTGAAAGAAGAAATTTAGGAAGCACAGGTGTAACCACTTTGCCACCTACACTCAATCCTAATTGGTTTTCTAGTGATCTAGTCCATATCCATGTCGATAAACCATTTTCACCATAAAGAAGTTATGAAAAGGACTTCAAATTACAGCTATTTTTTATGAGTAAAAGTCCTCCTATCTCAATGAGAAAAACAAATAAAAAGGTCATTCATAGTGATACGTTAATGACTAGTAGCTAAGATCATATTATGTTTAAATAATTTACCCAAATTGGATAAATACTACCTCTGTTTTTTTGTTGCAACAATTGTCTTTTTGCACGGATATTAAGGAAAGAGGAGGGAGAGTAAGGTTTGACCCAATTACCATACTTTTTGCATGTGGGGTATGTAAAGTAAGGATAAAATGGTCAAATTACCCCAAAACCTTTACCAAGAAAGAAAATGTTGCATCTAAATAAAAATACCTATATATGCAAATTGTTGCAACTAAAAAAAGATGAAATATCATCTTAAAATATGTCCTAACTCTCCTAAAAAAAAAATGTCCTAACATATCCAATTGGACTAGTTGAAAGCAGGATATAATCAGTGGGTATGACTTATGAGTCGTACTTGCGTTGTATTTTTTAATAGAAAAGTTTATTAGGAGGCACGAACTTCAAAAATAAAAAGATAACAAAATCACGAAATTTTTTCAAACTTTCGCACAAGTATAATCCAACACAGCGGCCTCGTGGGTCATGACATTTTTTACCCTTTGGTTTGTGTTTGGTCGATCTGACACAACCTTTTATGTCGTGCCTCACTAAGGCTGTAACACAATGACGCAGCTACATAGGCAAAGCCTCTTGGGAAGGGGGAAGGGGGAAGGGAATTACAACCTCCAAAGTACCTCTAGTGCTGTTTGAGCCCACAACTTTGATATTGTAATTTCATCTTATAAATACTTGAATCACGAATACAATATTAATATATTTATAATGATAACATTAAGCATTAATAATCATCTACTCTCAAACGCGATCAAGATGCAAAGTAGTAATTACATGCTGGCGTTCTATGTATTTGCATATCACAGAAGAGTGGAAGGTACAAAATTCATGTGGCACCGCCTCTTTGCTTCCGTAATCAACAAATTATACTAGTAGGAGTAGTTTATTAAGGTATTAAGGCCATTGTCACACCTCAATCATACACGGAGAAAAGCAAGGAATAGAAAAAAAAAATATGCCTGCAAGATCTAAGCCGTGAAGTATGGGTATGAGTCTAATGATTGCTGTCTTTTTCATGTTGGGACCATTATTATCATCATGTATTTATTTTTCTTAATTATTATATACTTTCTCTATTTTTTATTTAATCATATAAAATTTCATACTTGTTTTATATACAATTTTGACAATTGAAATTTAATTAAATATTAACAAATTATAAAATCTTCATATCATGAAATATACATGAAATGAATCCAACAATATCTTAATTACTAATACTTGTTTTCATATATTACTTAAAAAATTCGTGCCAAAACTGGTACATGAATAGTCTGAAATTCAAAATAATGCAATAGAATAAAAAATAAAGGAATTTAATATTATGTGTACTTAGGCTTATATATAACTAGAAAAGTTGTTAATGTTTATCTAATATCTATTATATATGAGAACTCTTGAGAATTTAGGTGTCTAGCTGAATTCCCTTAGATAGCCTATTAGCCTTTTATATATTTGTTAATCCAAGATAATTAATGAGGGAAAAAAGTCGTAGAAATAAAAAAAAAAACTCTACTATAACTGCCAGATATTTATAGTTATACACTTATGTGTATAAATACATTTAAAGCAAATTTTAAACCCAAAATAATGAATGAGGATTAAATTGAAATTTCTACGAAATCATTTACGACTAATGCATCCCTTTCTCACACACACACACACAAAAAAAAAAAAAGATAATGCTCCACATTTCCCAGTAACCAAAAGGGATACTCCATAGTCCATACTTCTACTTTAACTTTTCTTTTATTGTTAACGGATACTTTTATCTTTTCTTTTTTGTCATGAAAAATTATTTAAATCTTTGACTCGACTAAAAACCAAACCTTATTTTTGGGGTCTTTTAACGGTCGAAAGTTGGTTTCCCCGTCAAAAAAAGTTGAAATGATTTCGAATCAAGTCCGTTTGTAACATGTCATCATGGACACAGGACACGGACCAAAATTGGTATTATTTCTTCGAGTTTCTCTTTGTCTTTGGTAACTTGACGTAATATTAATTGAATCCTAGACTTGACCAATATCCTTGATGCACTGCAAAACATGCGGACTTTGGTGATTTGCAATTATATAAATTGAGATCCAGACTTGGAAAAGGTCAGAATTTCAACAATTCATCACATTTCAGAACCAATCGCATAAGAAAAGGAAACAATGGAGTGGAAATACCAGTCTGTTATAAGGATTAAATGACCTATCAAGAGAAAAGTGTGCCCTTTGCCAAAAGGAATACAAGAATGACAAATTACAAGCTGAGATTTGAGCATCTATATTCTTTTGATCCTGATGGTTAACATAATGAGAGACGTATAACTGGACTATTAGCCATATTATGAACACGTGAATTTGAAACAAGCCAAACTACACCAGCAAGAAAAAATTACAAAAATGTGGAGGGGTTAATTGAAATTGATATTCGATTATGACAAGGGACCTGGGATACTGGAATTTGAACGCCTGCATTCACACGTGCAAATGTTTCTGGATCCCTGAACCGTGCGTTGTGATCTCCTGATATGAAGTTTGATGTTCACTAGTTTACCGGCAATCTGTAGCATTTTTTTTCTAAAGTCAGCAGAATTTCGATAGGCAAGTAAGGAGGGAGGGGAGGTATTGTCCAGTATACATGATTTAAGCATGCCAGAGTTCACAGGACAAACAAACTGACAAAGTAAAAGGACCGTGAAATTGAGACTAAGTTACAGGAGCCATGAAATACAAACCATTCTCCATGTCAAGTCTTCCGGTCCCAAAGGCTGTGCTGGATTTGAATAAAGGAAATGCCTGGAGTACTAAAAAATTGAACCACCAGATTAAATCAAAATGAATGCCCATATTAAAAGGCAACTCAAAAAATTAGGTCTCCTCTAAAAAATTTATCTAGAACAAACCCAGACACAAGTTGAACACCAAAGATCTCCTCTTTGCTTTAATTTATGTTTTTCTTTTTCTTTTGACGAATTCCGCAAATTTATGTTCGGAAAGCCAAGATGTTTGAAGCATAGGAGAAGGGGAGGTTGAACCATACAAAAAGAAGCTTCAATGGATACCAGGAGGTAAAACTTTGCAAGCACCTTAGACAGCCAAATAACTAACCTTGGCCAAGAATTTCTGTTTTTCTTTGATATCTGAAGGACTAAAGCCTTTAAGGTGTGTTAACAGCCAACCGGATCTCAAGGCATCACTTGATGAGACAAATACAGCCATCTGCATGTATGGCAAAAACAAGAATCTTGATTAAAAAAAAAATAGTAGTTATATTTACTTGTAACATGAACAGATTCTGAAACACATTGACAACTAATTGACTGACTGCGACAGAACTTGGTGAGATAATCAGGCAATTTATGCAAATGGCAAGAAGCAGCATAAACTGATAAGATTAAATGCACGTCAAAGAAAATTGTGATAGTCATATAATAGTAACAAATTAGAATCAATTGCAACCAAACCACACAATGCCAGATGTCATACTTTACGATATGAAGTATACACGTGCAAGCTGATAAGTAAAAGCAAATAAAGAGGCAAGGATGCGTGAAATAGCGACAAACAAACTTGACTTTCACATCCTTCGATCACTGGCAAGTGTCTCATGCCCCAGTTTCCCAAGTTAATTGTTGAAGCATTATATACATGAGATTTCTCCCTTTTGGTGCTTTACTCGGTCACTGGTTCCACATAAATATCATTCTACAACAAGAAAAGAGACACCTAAGTGGCTAAGTCTAATAAAATCTTTTATCTCAGAGAAAGAGAGAGAATCATGGTCCTAGAGTTTTGCCAATATATAACGTGCAAAATTCTATCTTTACATCCACACACTCAGTTGACTTCTGATGTCCATCTGTATTGTTGACCATATCTTTTCACTCCATCACAACAAATTAATAAGGCCAACTACTTCCAATTCTTTGATTAATTTGAGTTAAGACTTGAGAACATAGATTATATTTTTGAGATTCAACGTCGTTCTGAAGAAAACAATTCAGGAGATCAGTTCGATCACAACCAGTTCCGTATAATAGAAGTTAGATCATAACCAGTAAACAATAGGAGAAAGGGATGACAAGAGATCATGCACGTGCAGAGACTGGCGTAAAATTGTCTTTTGTGCAGCATGTGTGGGATTGAATCTGTGCACCTAGGTCACTCAGCTCTTCGAAGAGTGAATGCTGGGATCGCTCGTGTCAAGTACTTCCACAAAAAGATCGTAATTATTTTTTGAAACAATTTGGGAACCATATTTTTCTATTAAATCAAAGAAAAGCTAAACTAATAAGTAATAACTGAAAGGAAAAAGTAAAAAAAAAAGTGAAGCTCATAACCAGATACTTAGTATACCCAAGTAAGTCGGTTGCTGAGAAAACCTCTCTTCTTCTTGACCATTTCCCTGAGTTAATACACTCTCTTTGACAGATAACCTAAGTTAACAAATTCTCTTTTGACCGGTTTCCCAGGTAACCAATCTTCAAAGAGTATACTGAGGTACATAATATACCCATAAACGCAAAATGCTCTGTGAAACATTAGAATAGCCATAATCGCCTTAAGATGCTTTGTCGTATTCATACCTTCCTGTAGTCAATGAAACCTTCAAATGGAAGCTCCAGTTCATCACTGACTATAACAGGGATGCAGCCACTGACTATAGCATCAAACAATCTTGCAGATGATGGAGTGTCACCAGCTGGGCTCAGGCAAAAGATGGACCTGACAAGCAATAAAAACTACTTAGCTGCATCCACAATTTGTTACATGTAATATATCTCAAACCACTCAGCTTAAAATCTAAACAGTTCAAAGAACCAATTGACTGAGCACAGAATTAAGTCAACAAAGTCTAATTGTCACTTATAGGTGAAGTTCATATATCTCACTTGCGCATTCCATTTTGGGCTGCAGCCTTGCCAGCCTCTCCGGCTGTTCCTTCCTCGATAACTACACCATTAGCACCAGACAACTCTGAAACAAGTTGTGACCGGATCTTTCCTCCCTGAAGAAAAGAACAGCAACATAAGATACAATACTTTAAAAGGGACACTTTAAATATACGTAGACACTCTAGCAGCAATGACGGTAAGGAAACAGTGAGGCTTTAAGGGGATTAGGAAAATGGAAACAAGTCCACAGACTTTGAATAGAAAGAGGCCATTCATTTTGGACATCCAGAGATGGTATAGGGAAATCCCTATCAGACAGAGAGAGCATACACAATTTAACATGCATGAAAGAGTAGAAAGCTCACTTCATTTTACTCCCAAATACGGAGTACCCAGTACAAAGTAATTTACAATAAATTCAATCAGACTAGCAAGCTAGGTACTGCGAGAAGGTTCTTACAGCATTTCTTTTAAGCCTCCCACGAAAGAATAGCAGTGTACTTCTCCTGGATTCATTTTCCCGCAGGCAAGAAGCGTCACAAAAATCCAGATTAGGAACATATGGAAGAATCAGGTCTTTCTCAAGGTAAACCTGGCCAGGCTTGTACCTGAACCCAACACATAAAACCCACATCAGCCAATTTAACTTTTTACGTGGGAATATGATCACAAAAACAACTACAAACCAGTTTCCTGTGGAGTCCATGTCAGGTAATAGCCAAATTGCGGTTTTCATGAACCTACGAACTGTTTTGAATGACCAAGGATGATGAACCGGAAGTATGTGGTCTCTTCCCCCAGAACGCTTCCATGCTGGCTGATCAGTAACCCACTTCAAAACTTCCTACAGCAAATCATAGCATACAGATAATTTATCAGAACATAAAAATACATTACCAGAACAATAAGCTTCAGAAAAAACCACCATCTCAAAGATAAAGATGTAAGCAGGACCTTGACCAGGATAAAGACCATTGAGTTCGACCCCACAACAAAAATGAAGATCTAAAAGAAATTATAGGCAAACTGCTACTGTTTCAAATAACTAAAAGACTAATTTGGTGTTCGCTTTTGAACATTGAGGATTGTACAGTCAGTCATATGTTTCATCTACGAACAAATACACATAGATGTAGTTTTGGTACCTGGAGTTTCATGTAATTAGAGCAAGAACTTATGAGCACTTATTGTAAGAAATTTTCTAGCCAAACTTTTGCATAGTGTTCGTTGTTAGTCAAACCCATTGTCCTCTAATCACTAATGCATGATCTAAGACTAAATTGGATCTTTATACATTGTCCAATCCTCCCTTAACCTATTACTTAAGCACTAAAGACCAAATTTTTTACATGTGGCAATAGATATAAGTTTATTTAAATAACTTCTTAAATCTTCGGAAAGCGAAGTTGTGCATATTACTTAAAAAAGTCAAAGGTTCAAGGGGAAAAAAAGGACCCTATATATACATAACAAGATGATGGAATTGTGTATAGCAAACCTGATGCAAGTAAAGTGGACTCCCCTGTGAGCAAAAAGTACGCATGATAGAGTGTAGAAAGACGAAACTAACAGATCGAGTGAGTTTAAACTTCCAAAAGTTTAAAACTATAGCAGCTCTTCTAAAAGAGTGATAATTCAAAGTTCCAACATCTAATTCTCCCCAGGGATAATCACCTCAAATTTGTAGAAATCTAGGAGGTTATTTGGATATCTGAAGAACCCAAATTCCATCTGCAGAACTTCTTTGATCAAACAATCTTCCCACACCTCAAATATGAACCTCATAAAAACCAACTAGTTAAGTATTCTCAATTAATTGCTATAAGAGACTAGCTTTAGTTGTATTCAACAAAATTAAAGCTACAAGCAAACAACATATGAAGATATGCAAGAAGCCATGTTCAAGAAGGTTTCACAACAAAAGAAATAAAAGTGAAATAATGGTAAGCAAATATCTGCGCAGTGCGCACATCTAACACGAATAAAAATAACTATGCCAAGAACAAACTGAAATGAATACCAGAGAAGCACTCACACCCTGTAAAGTGCCTTGCACTGCTGTTTCTCCAACAAGAAGAAGCTGATGGTGGTGAAGAATGGTATATAAAATATATCCGCCTCGTCTTGCTTGTGAACCCGTATCACATTTTTTAACAGCCTCTCTGACTCCGGAGCAATGAGATCAGCCCAAAGCCAATAATCAATAGAATGCTACAAAAGAATGAGTAAAACAGTTAAATCTCAATCTATATAACAAATATATTAAAAGGCGTTCCTAAGCAAGGAACGGTGCCACGTGTCGCTCTCCCTAACAAAGTTTTAAATCATGTGATTGTAATCCATGTACAATAAAAAAAAATTAGAAATTGCATAGTTTAGGTTTTGATCTTGTGACCTCAAGTTCATATACTAAAGTTTTAACCACTAGACCAAGTTGTATTTAGTGTTATCATTTTAAAGTACAATATGAATAAATGAGATTTTTCTTACCCGAGCCCGGGCCTAATAACTAGTCGTCATCTTAAAACAGATTACTTGCAATACGTGAAACTCATAATTTATCACCGTTACAGCTTATAAGACACTAGAACACTTACCTATGTTCTAGCGTGTGCACCATCTATGGATTGCCTTTGTTACCCTTCTTTTCAAACATCCCCCCAATTCCCCCCCCAAAAAGTTTCCTCCCAAAATCCTCTGTTATAACTTATAAGTTATCCATTACTCCTCGCAATACCAATAGCATGAGACATTAAAAAAGGCAAAATTGGCCTATACGATCCCAACTATAGCTTTCGTGAACGTAGCAGCACGAACTAAAGCGAATACACTCCCAAACACCAACTACATTACTACAGTATTGAATGCGCACAATGTCATGTGTATAAAGCAAGCATATTGAGCTTTGTAAAGGAAATCTTCCATTCTTCCCTTTTTGGTTTAATTTTTCCCGACATGGAAATGTAGCGTATACTAAAACAAAAAATGTAAGCGAAGTTCGCAAAAGAATATCTCAATCTGCAGAATATAGTGCAACAAGTTACCTGTTCAATAAGACGATGGACCGGACTACCATTAGAGGTTAAATTCGAGGTCTCTTTATACGAATTCCGAAACAACCATAACAAATCATAAGTAAATTTTGAAGGCATCTCATATATATAAACCCTAATCGGCATCGAAATTGCAGGATAAAAGGAATCCTCGTAAATTCGCTCATTTTCCGTCTTCCAAATTGAATCATCCAGTTTTTTTACGCTCTGATCGTCGGCGAAGTTAACAGAATCATCCTTGAAATGGTTGGGGAGCTTAGTAGTGAGGAAATTTTCGAGAGAAGCGACGAAAGAGTACTCGAAATTAGGATTAGGGTTTGGAATTAAGAAGGAGGATTTGGAGGAGAGAGAAGAAGTTGAAGAGGAGGAGAAGAAGAAGATGATGAAGAAGAAAGTAAGGAGAGAGAGAATGATGATGATGATTGGGGAAGTGTAGATTGGTCTGTCTCTTGAGGAAGAAGAAGAGTGTAGGTGTTTTCCAGCCATAGTTGGAAGGAAGGAGAGAGAAAGAGAGCAGAAGAGTGAAGTAAGAATTTGAGATCTCACAGTTCGAGTGTGGAAGTGGAAGAGAGAGATTGGAAATGGTGAGAACTGACTAATTGAGAATGTCTACTGAACTTCTATTCATCGCCCTGAAACTTAAAATCGCCCCAACTACCATGTAAATGTATCATTATATCCTTGGCTGCTTTTACAACTCTCTCTCCACCACCACCTAAAATCACTAACCACCAATCGCGATCTCTCCAACCTACCGACGAGCACCATTGACTAGCACAAAATTCCGACGAGGTATTTTTTCTTTGAACTAATTCCATGAGGCTAACGTGTGGCCTGCACATTGGCCATTGGGCCCATAGACACAACGTCCATGCCAAACGTTGTGTCTATGGGCCCAATGTGCACGCCACACGTTAAGCCTATGGAATTCGTTAAAAAAAATATAACTCGTCGGAATTTTGTGCTCGTCGGTGGTGATTGGCGGTGGTGATCGTGGGTGGTGATGGCGAAAATGAGAGAGAATATGAATTAGAGGATGAGTTAAGTTGGAGTAAAAATCAAAAAAATATCGTAAGGGTATAATGGTATTTTTGGAGGGGAGTTCGAGCTATTTTAAGTAATTTGGGGGCAACGTATAACAATCCCCAATGTCTACTGAGACATAATGTTAGAATCGACCATGTTATGTTGCTTTTGGCACTGTAGTTATAGTTAGAGCCTTAGAGGTTGGATTGGTATCTCATTGTTGGAGTTTATGGTAATTGGAATGAGACCTATGAATCTATGATTATGACGGTGGTGAGTAGCGGATCACGGAGCTTGAGGATGAGAAAAGGAAAAACACATGAGAGAAAAGAGGGCAATGGGGCTCAGGAGACGACGATGGTCTTAGGTTGCGGTGGCAGCCGACATGGACGGTGTTGTGGTGGGCTTGGTGGACAAAGGAAGAAAAGGGAATAGGGTTATGAGGAAATGGTTAAGTTGTTAAGGTTATTGGGTTAATTAGGTTTAACTAGGGTTTAGGGGTTAACGTTATTAGCATTCAGTTAGTCGAAATGGCATATTGTGTTATTTTTGCAAAAGTCGGGGTATTTGGTGAATTTTCAAAGTTGAAGCATATATTGTGAATTATCAATTATGTAAAAACTTGGTAGCATTTGATGAAAAAACCATATCTATAATAAAAACTTCTTAAATTACATTAGGTAGTGTCTGGGAACTTTAATTTCATCTCAATTTCTTCATTTTAATTTCGAAAATTGAATTTCCTATATTCAATTCCAAATTACCTGGTTGGAAAAACAAGTTATTCTAAATCTATATTTCCATAGTTTTTTTTTTTTGATAAATATCTATATTTCCGTAGTTACTATGTTATTTGGCAATACTTTGGAATTTCAATTCCAAAAACTTACCTTTTTATTGATCTTAACTATTCTTAACCAATTTATCCTTGTATTTAACTAATAAAATTAATTAAATCTATATCTTAAGATTTTTCTCTCTCCTCCCTTAATCTTCAATTTTGTGGAACATATCATTTTTGATATAGAAAAAGATGATTCTGGTATCAATCGTGGCGAAGATGCTTGGGGAGTGCACGATGGCATTAAGTGTTGGAACACTTTTTAAAATAAAGTGTCGCTGCTACGGCGGGTACGATTTCAGATAGAAAAAAGGGTGAACCATATGAGATAAGGTGATGAGATAATTAAATAAAGGGAATAGATAAGTGATAGAGATATAGAGAAAATGGTGTATGAGAAGAGATCAGATGACAAGAGAATTGAAGAGGTGAGAGAATCTTGCAAGTCAATTGGTTTTAAACTTGATAATTTCAAATGACATGATTTGATCTGTAATTTCATATCCCCTATAATGCGAGCTTTTAACTTTACCCATAATTTGGGCCAATTTCATTAGTTAAATACAAGGATAATTTCAAATGACTAAGCTAGTGGTGGAGGAGTCATTAGAAAGGATGACGGCGGTTGGGTTTTGGGATTCTCGATTAAAACTAAGGCCAAAGATCCTCCACATGCTGAATTATTGGCACTAAAAAAAGGTCTGGAAATAGCGAAAGATTTTGGAATTCAAAAGCTTCAAATAGAGATGGATGCAGCTATGATTCATAAAATGTTGAAGGAAGTGGAGGATTATGGATTACATCAACTTGGAATGATAATTTAGGAGGTAGCTGGTTATGTAAAAAACAACTTTGAAGCTCAGTTCCTGCATGTGAATAGGAAAGCTAACATGGTGGCTCACAAGCTAGCGAAATTTGGAATGGAGATGCAAGAAGACATAAAGACCCATATCCTTATTCCAACTTTTGTGCAGAAAGACATGAAGAAGGATCTGCTAGGGGTCACTGTTCTGGAAGATTAGGCCTAATGATAATATTAGTAGGTGTTTGTAAGTTACTGAATTCCAGTGGGTGCTTAAAACATTATGGTGCTTTGAATATGTTGGTTAGATTGGGTTTTGAGACTCAACTATATGCTAAGGCTGTATGTAAGGATGTTTAATCTAATATAACTAATTCCTTTGTTTTTTTTTTTTTTAAAAGATTTGATCTGTAACTTCATATCCCTTATAATGCGAGCTTTTAACTTGACCCATAATTTGGGCCAATTTCATATTTCAAATTCTTAATCATTCAAATACATGAGCTGACCCAATTAAAAAATTTCAAATGAAATCAAAATATCCAAACACGCCATTGTTTTAATACTAGAATTTATATTATGAGAATATTTAAGAAAGTGGAGGGATTAGAGAGAAGGAATAGAGAAACAAAGATAACGAAAAGTAAATGACACGTCAGTCATATATTTTTATTACTTGATTAGTTTTAACCTGAGACGGATTTTGATCTGCCATCGATAACCTGAGCCTGAACTGAACTATTCCCCGGATAAATGTATTTTTTTTCAACCTGTTTTGGGGAATAAATAGGTTTTTTTTACCTGATCTCGACATGATATGCTGAACCCTTTTGATAAAACAATATGTTATTATCTAAACTGACATGACGTGAATCTGCTTGGGTTAACCAGAACTTGTACCGTTGGATTAATGTTATCTAACATCTCTATTTATAATCAAGATATACAAGTATTGCACAAACATTATTTATTGCTTGTTAATTGTTATGAAGTGGGTATTAACTACTCCGTATTCATGCTTGTATGCTTCATCAAAATATCAACCTTCAACGCTGCTCAATTTAGTATACATGTTAATTAATACTTCATCCGTTTCACAATAAGTAAAACCAAGCTCTAAATGGTAAAAAAATTTCACTCTTGTTACAAATATGCCACCAAAAAGCAAGAGGGGACCACAACCTTTTTTATATCATCACTCTACTTTATTGTGGTCTCAACTTTCTCTCTCTATACTTCTTTGCATGTGTGTACTTTCTCTATGTTTCACTTATTGTGAAACAGAAAAAATATATGTTAGTAGTAAATATGGTCAAAGTTAGGTATATGAATAGTGTAAAAGTCAAAATGTTGTAAATATAAAAAAACGGAGGAAAATATAAAGGCTTATAATAATACTCCCTCCGTCCCAAAATATAGTTCCCATTTTCATTTTGGGCGTCCCAAATTATAGTTCCCATTTCCATATTTAGTTCCACATTTTTCCGTAATTTGTCTAGAAAAACCGTGTCCCATCATTTATTTGCTTCTTGAATTTTGTTTTTTGCTTTGTTTATTCAACCTAATTGTTACAATTAATACTCTTTCACCAATTATTCTCCATTCTCTCTCCTAAAATTATTTTTTCCCATACAACATTTATTTTAATAAACAAAAAATCTTTACTATCTCTCTTAGATTCTACTTGCATAAATTACCGTGAAAAAAGGGAAATGAGAACTATATTTTGGGACGGAGGGAGTACCAAATAAAACTTGACCTGGTGATTGGAATTGTGTTACAAAGTTTCAACATTGACGTGTGCGAGGTTCCGGTCAGGTAGGATAATTTATCTTACCAAACCAAAATAAAAGAATAAAAAATTAGTTATACAACACCCTGCCGGTGCCCAAACCCTACACTTTAGAACTTCTCAAGTCTCAGCTTCCCTCAGTCGTACTGCAATTCCGAGGCTCGAATTGCAGAAGCTCGTTCCAGGTTATTGTTTTGTCCCTTTCATGAATCTACTTGTTTAAACGATTTTTGTTGCGATTTTTTATGTGAAATTGCGATTTTTGAGCAGTAGATTGATGGCAGAAGACGCTGTTTTGGGATATTTGGAGAAGAATGAAGAAATTCCAGATTCTGGAAGTTTCGCGGCTCAATTTAATATTGATCACGATGATATTGTGAATGTTACCAAGAGTCTTAATGCTTATGGACTTGTTGTTGCTCAGGTTTTGTCTCGGTTTCTCGCATTTGTTCAATTTTTTGGAATTGAATGATTGCTTAGTGAATTGAATGGTAGTGATTTCTTGATAGTTATCTGAAGCTGAAATTATGCAGCATATTTTGAAAAAATGGATCAAAATGTTACCTTTAGTAGGAAGTTCACTTGTAATTCCTCATATATGATGGTAGTGATTTTTTGATAGTTATCTGAAGCTGAATTATGCAGCATATTTTGGAAGAATAGATCAAAATGGTACTTTTAGTAGGAAGTTCACTTGTAATTCCTCATATATGGCGAAAAAGTTATTTAAGAAGGAAGAAAGCAGCTTAGTTGTAGACTTGTAGGATGAATTTTGAGTGTAATAAGAGGAGGAAAATGTGGCTACATTGACTGAATTTGAGGCTTTTTCAACTTCTAATGTTGGTTTTGATGAGAAAATAAATAGTGTTTTTATGTGATTTTGATGTGAGATCCTCAATGTGAGGAAAGTTTGATTGAGATAGCTCTCATAGGAGAAGACAGAAAGCTGGTTAGTATGTAGAATGTATATTTGTATTATGGTGCTGATGAGTGATGATTAAAGAAAAGGTGTTTTTGTGTGTTTTTATTGATGGAAAGTTATTGGTAGTGAGGTTTAGCAACTTCAGTTTGGCTTTTTGGTGCAAGTGGAACAAGAGTGCGTATTTGCTCAATTAGTCAGTTCATGACTTTATGTAACTTGATGAAAGAAAGGGCATGTGGAAGGAAAAATTAATTGTCCTGGCCTGTTGATTTCTGTGCTTGGGCAGGATTTTGTGTGGAGTTTATCGCATTTTTTTAGCTAAACGTACTTGGCGATTTTGCAGGATATTAAGAGGGAAAGATGGGTTCTCACTGATGAAGGAAAACTTTATGCTGCTGCAGGCTCTCCTGAAATGCAATTATTCTTAGCTATACCACCCGAGGGTATCTCACCTGATGAACTTCAGGTTGGCAGTTTTTGATTGCTGCATATATGATATGTTCTGTAACTTCTGTCCATAGAAGTAGGTCTTTGTGATCTGAATGTAATTTTTCGTGCTGGATGCAGAAAAAGGTGGATCCTTCTACTTATAAGATTGGGTTCTCACAGGCTATGAAGAATAAGTGGGTGGAAAGAGGAAAACAATTAGTATCTAGAAAGGTAAACTTTTTTTTAGTTTCAGGTTTGGAAAGATCAGTGCTTTGTATAAACTCAAATGTGCTCTGTTCTGCCAGCAAATTTGTTGTGTATTGCTCCTGAAGTTCTCAACTTTGTTTTCTTGTTTCAATGTTGTGTTTGTTCCCTTTTTTCTTAACTTCTATGTTATCATTTATATATTCTTGTCTCCACTTTCCTTCTGTTGGTGATGGGATATCTGATATGGGATCGTAGATGTACCTTCTGGTTACGCTTGAGGATTTAGGGAGGAAAACATTAGTTGTGTTTTCTTGTAAGTTGTGCTACATTAGGCATGTAGCATATCAGATCTCTTTGGAGTTTTGGGGGGGGGCAATAAAGAGTTCAATATACCAATTTATTGTCTGTCATTTTCTTTTTACACTCTGTTGTGTGATGTGCTATTGCATTGTCATTTATGTTGGTTGTAATATTTGGCCTCATTATCAGAGACATGCTAGGGTGGTAGTTGTTATGGTGTAGAGAGGTACAAATGTTCCACGGGAACAAGTATATTAGTATTTGTTATGTATGTTTTAAGTTTTCTCAAGTTTGATATTTATAAATATATAATTTAGTTTTCTGCTGTAGGTTGAACATGTCGATGACAAGGTCAAGGAGCTGCTTGTACGGATACAAGCTGGGGAGGTGAGATGGTCTCTCTAGTCTCTAGGTTATTGAACTGCTGAAATGGTTTATGTCATTTGGTCTTTTGGCTTAGGAAGTAGAAGCATTTTCCAGAGTGTCGATATTTGAACGGTAACGATGTCCTCTGACTAGTATGTAAACTTTGTAGTTATAGTTTGTGGATATTGTCCTTCTGCTATGTTGGAGGTGCTTCCATAAATTTGAAACGACTAGTTGAATTCCAGTTCTAACAATTGTCTTATGAATAATAGCGGATCCTTCATTTCTGTTTTTTGATGTTATTTGACTGGGGCAGCTTATGCTCTACTTGTTCTACCAATTCCTTCTTTAATATGTTTCCTTCAGGTTTTATCTTTGCTATGGTGAAACTAATTATTGTGTAAAAGTAAGAAATATTAATCTTGTAGGTATTATGGTTAACCTGCTATGCTTGTGTGTGTTTGTCTTAGATGATCTGTCTGTCTTGCTTTATGGTTTGAGGGGAAATTTTATTGTAATGTATTCATATAGTTTTATCCAGTAACTTTATTGTATGCAGATGGTTGAGCATGAGGAAATTGATGCTCTCAAACGGAGAAAACTTATTACCCCGCAGTAGGGATTACTCTCTTATTATTCTTATTGTTCTTTCTCTGTTTTCAACCGACATATTATACAAGCACATTATGGCAGTTGCTTCTTGTTTACTTTACTTTGATTGTTTGTCTTCTGTGTGTACATCGTAACCATTTACTCTGTTATCCTATTTATGTGCTAGGACGTGGAAGGGATACTTAATTAGAAAAGGTGCAAATTATGCCCCGAAAAGAAAAAAAGCTGCAACTGATCTGACTCGAGAGCATTTGCAAAGGTATTTCGCTCATATGTACCTGCATGGGGAAATGTGTTTTATCTTATGTAATGCTCAATCTTAGGTATGAATGTTACAAATTCATGGTGCATTACACCCATCTTATAATGTGAAAAGCATTAACCATTTAGGGCTACTGGGCTGTTTTTGTTCTGAATTATATGTCCACAAAAATTTAAAGAAAAATAAAAGTTCACGTAAGAAATTAGATATAAAAGCACGAAATCAAGTTTCTTCCTCTACTAGCCTAAGTGAGATAACGTTGTGCTGTTATGGCAAACTTCATATGACTTGTTAACTTGGTGGTGGGAACTCATCACCAGAAGATTGTTATTGCCTGCTTATAGTCTTGCTAATGTTTGTATGTTTTATTTGAAGCGGCGCATGGAAGGATATGGAACTCAAAGAATACAACTTTAATGCTAAAGGTCTTCCACCTGAAGGTGGTCATTTGCATCCGTTACTCAAGGTTAGATGTCAGCATTGTCCGAATTCTCTTCTGTGCAGATAGTTGTGTCACACCATGTGCATTTGGTTGCAAACAATTTAATATTTAGGTTGAATGCAATTTAGTGACTAATATGTGATTGAGGTTGTTTTTTGCTGAATATGTGGTTAGAAGGTTTTCTTGCACTATGTTTGCTTACATCCTCTGCTTGAATCTGAGTACTACGTACTGGAAATGATAAAGAGTGATCCAGATGGAAGTCAAACCAGGGTGGTCCACCCAGGCTCTCACCAGATAAGCTCCTATTTGGATGCTCCGATCTGTGTGATGTATGTATGACTTAGTTATAATATGGGTTTGTTCCCAAGCTCATGTCATTATGTGTTTCATGTTATTGCGCACTACTTCGTCGTGTGTTGATGAAAATAAGATGTCACTTCTCTGGGTTCAATGAATGTATTAGAAAATTAGTTCTCTTTGTCAAATGTTAGAACAGAAGCAAGAGAAGTAAACGATTAAATTGATAAAATATGTCGATATGAAACTCTACGTTAGAACAAAAAGTATGATTATGGGGAAGCAGATCAAAGGGCTGGAAAGCCTCTTTCTGCTGTATGTAATGAACCATCCAGGGTATGGAATGTACTAGATTTTCGTAATATGTTTTATTATCCTCAATTTCTTGAGCTGTAAATGGGTAATCTTTCTGTAACCACTTCTGACTTCATTCAATGTTTCAGGTACGGAAGCAATTGAAAGACATTTTTCTCCAGATGGGGTAGGATCTCATTCTTCCTTGTCTTATATGGTTGTGTTGTATTTTCTGAATTCAATTTCTTGGAAGATCTTGTACCACATCTTCATTGATTTTTCCGTAAAATTTGTCTTGGTCTGCATGCGCAGCTTTGAGGAAATGCCTACAAACAATTTTGTCGAGAGCAGGTACCTCTGTTGTTTCATTTGATACTTTTTTGTCTACCAGTTCTATAATCTGACTTGCTGATATATGTTATTGTCGCTTAATTGTTGATTTATAATCCGTTCATATTGTCGTGCTATGTTTTATAAGTAAGACTTCTGACTTTATGAATTTGAAGAAAGTCTTTCAAAACCTAACATTTCTATTGCTAAATGATTTTGACTATGACTTGTAACCAAGATTCTCACTGCTTCATATTTCGTTCCATCAATTCTAGTTGCTAATGCAAGCATCATGGCATATGACTTGCTGTGTTCTATCTTATAGGAAATTGAAAGTTATAGAATTTATTTGCCTTGAAGAGAGTACTCCATGACCAGTGTTTCATTTGCAATGATTTAATGGTGACTAGTGGTTAATGAATAGTTTCAGTTGCCTCTTGGTTCCACATCACCATTCACCACGTGTGAAGTGATGTCCAGTAAGGAGCAGCCCGTTGTATATTCTATATACTGGAATAAAGTATCAATGGTCCCATCACTGGGCAACCAGCATTTTGTTTTTTAGTGAAGGCTAATCTGTGTAGGGAGTTTCCGAGTTGTCCTATTTGTAGTGTGTATAGTTGATGAGTTAAAGGCCTTTGAGGAGAATGATTAGTGAAGGGGCTGCCTTTGCTACAACTGAATTAGATTTCTACAGTATTGGCTGTATTCACTCTTCTTGTGGTTGGTCCTTGGAACATAATCATGGATGTCTTCTTGATGAATTCCATTTATATTAGTTATTGTTTCTGAAAGGGATACATCTAAGGCTAGGGTATGCTTGGATTTTCCCTTTACGGGAATTTAACAAGTAGATTAGCGAAACCCACATGCTCGTCTATACCATCACTATCTCATGAATAACGGTTTCTTGAAGGTCGGCTGAGGTTTGGATTTGGCATCACAACATTTGTGGTTAACTGGGTGATTTATGTGTTTGGAAAAGCATGGTTACCAGTTACCACTACTACTTTCAACTTGGACACTGGCTAATACAGTAATGGGTGATGGATGAAAACAGTGGATTTGTGTAGGGACGGGTTCCATGTCTCTTACTTTAGAAATTCAAAAGCATCAATTGAAGCAGTCTCTGAAGAATTTGGTATTTCAGAGACAGTAGTGCAAAACTTAGAATGGTGTGGATGGTGCTGTATATTGCGGGTTATAAGAATATGGTAATAAAAAATATGTCTCGTTTGGGAGACACATAGCTTTAGTTGATGTCCAGACAAAATATTGATAGGAGATAAAATTGATAAAATACATTAAGAAAAGATGATATTTATAATTGCATAGTTTTTTTATATTTTAGCTCCCTTATTTATGTTATGCTATTTATTATTGATCATCAATATCCTCCATTAATATCGATGCCTATGTGGTTTTTTTTTTTTTGAGGGTACCTGAGTGCATATATATGGGGTTACTAATAACATGCTATCATCTTATTGCTGGCCCTGTCATAGTCCCATAAAATTAGATATATTATTGCTTTATTGATTTTTCTGTATTTGTGTGGAATTTCAGAGCCACATGGTCTGTTGAAATCATTGTGTTCAGCACTCTGTATGATCTTTTAACTGGGTGATTTGAGAATTCAAATGTTTTACTGTTGCACACCAATAAGAATTAAACCTCATGCGCAATCCTAATCTTGCGTGCCATTCTGAGGATATATTTCCGAATCGCATTTAAAATGTCATAATGAAGTATCATTGCTATTATCTCAAAGTTTTACTTGAAATAGTGGGGGATCTTATTATTTGAAATTTATACTTGGAGAAGATAGCATCTTCGCCTTTTGCTTGGTAGCTTGTAGTTTAAGAGTAGTTGAGTACCACACTAGAAAATGAGGTCTTAATATTTTTCATTATTCTGCATTTATTAGCTTTTGGAACTTTGATGCGTTGTTCCAGCCACAACAACACCCAGCTCGTGATTCGCACGACACTTTCTTTCTCAAAGGTTTGTTGTGATTCTTCATGTTTATAGCATCTCTTAACACTTTCATTTGTTGTTTTCTTGTATCACATTTTGTCAGCATTTTTCACCATATTCTTCGGTGACAGTTCTTGGAAGTCTGAGCACATCTTACCCTCCCTAGACCCTGCTTTGTGAGCTATAGGTTGCAGAAGGTTTCTTATTTGTGGCCTTAAGTGAATGATGTGCTGGGAATCTAGGTTAATCTAATTGCATGGTGGATAGTTGTGATAATGATGTACTAATATTATAGTTGAATAGCCTTTTTGCCTTCCCACAAGGGGTCATCTTAAAGGCTCTACGTCTCTCCTCTAAAATGTTCTTGCACAAATATGGGGCTGGTAGTTTTCTGACTGACCTCATTATGATCACTACTTGTATGAAGTTGGACCGTTCCAGTTTGCAACTTCATATATTGTTCATCTTGCTTATTCAATTTTGTATTGCTACTCTGCAGCTCCTTCCACTACAAATTGGCTGCCCGAAGATTATGTTGAGAGGGTAAAGCGTGTTCATGAATTTGGTGGTTATGAGTCCAGAGGGTATATATTTCTCTTTCTTTGTTTTGTTCTACCTCAGTCTTCTAGTAGACCTGTTACTTCAATTTTTATCAAATCGGGTACTGGTTTTTTCTTCTTTCTTTCCCTTATGTTTAACAAAACTAAAAGCAATCAAACTCTTGCAGTCTTTCAAACAGGGCACACCCCTACAGTACCTAGATTCTGCATTTTTTTTTTTCATTTGCGAACCTTTTGTCACTGGATCAAAGAATTGCCACCAATTACTGTTATATGTTTTTTGCTGTCCTTTGTATTTTTTTTAATTTCTGGACTATGTTTATTGTAGTTATGGATATGACTGGAAAAGAGAGGAAGCGAACAAAAATCTTTTGCGAACACATACAACGGCTGTTTCTTCAAGAATGCTACATAAACTAGCACAGGTAATTTATGCTGGGAATGACGCTGCCATATATTTGCAATGTCTTCATAGCAGCTAAACCCTTCACCTTGTCACTAGAGTTCTCTTATTTTTCAGTTAGAAAATTGTTTGTTTGGCATCATTACGTCATTCCCGTTTGCTAGACAGTAATGAAAGGTGGACGGTGGTAATTAGATCATATGTAATTCACTAATTTGGTAAAGGACGTCCTATGCCAATGTCCATGGCAAAATAACTCCTTTAAATGTCTTCATAAATTTCATTTACCACTCAATACCACCCAGAGTGGGATTGGATGGTAATGGAAATACATGTAGAACATGAGAGATTTGTAGGTGGACAAACATTATCATGGACATTGATATGTATGACATCCTGTACAAAATTATTCCATTAATAATTACCTGCCAAACCCTAAATGTTTTATGTCTATCGCAAATTGAATGTTTTCACTTTTATGCTGGTGTAGTGGTGTTGAACAATTACTTGCACAAAAGCAATATAAAATTTTTAGTATGTCATTTTATTCTGTTTTAACCTATGTAGCTAGGAAGTTCTCCCACACTTGTAAGCCATGGGCTACATTTTTTTCATGCCATCCCATAATAACAAAACACTAGAGATTTAGTAAGTTGAAGTTTCCATAATATCCTTAATGTTATCTTCTATTAAATAGGAAAGGAACTTTTTGTATCATGATTTCGTGGCGAGGACCTAAAATTTCAAATAAGAAAGATTTATATGCCATTTTAGTTTAGCTTTTTGAAAAATGACCCTGACCAAATGTCACCCATCAGTTAGAGATGGAGGCGGTATAAGATTTGCTTCAAAGGAGGTGAAATACCTTGCTTTTCGTGATCCTTTCTTCAGGAACTCTTTGTACATATTTTTGGGTGATCAATGTCAATTAATTAAGGGACTATTGATTCAAATTTCCTTCTTGCTTCCTGTTCTTCCTCTCTTCTTTATGTCGTTCTGACCCTTCTTTTTTGGCAACACACGGCCGATAATAGATATACGATTATACTGATATTTCATTCACCTAAACAGAAGCACTCACGTTTGCGTATATGTTTCTTCATGCACATACAGAAATTATGGTGTGCGAGTGTGTGCATTTATATACTTCATGTTAATATATGTAAAAGCATGCAAGTATATAACAAATCAGAAAATTGAACCTCGTCTCTGGTAGGCCCTCTGGCCCCCTTATCATGGTGTAGGTCATTGATGCATAGCGTTACGATTGGTATGGGTTTAAGAGAGGGAAACATTTTGTTAGGACCTAAACGTACTTAGGATATGACTAGTTCTTTTTGCATAATTTTCTCCATTAAGCAATTTCTTGTCCATCTTATACTTAGTTATTTTTCCTAGAATAATTTACTTATCCAATAATGTATATCTTTCTTATGATTATGCTTGTAGAATCCATTCGCCCCCAAGAAATACTTTTCAATAGATCGTGTATTCAGAAATGAAGCAGTTGATAGGACGCATTTGGCTGAATTTCATCAGATAGAAGGTGAAAAAAGTCATTATTTATGTCTTAGTAGCTAGCTAAGTTGGCACCTTGCATTGAATATTTTGACATGGTTCTGATTTCTGGCTGCTGTCATTTTTAGTATGCCAAGCAAATTTGTCCTCTGTTTTGAATAACTTTGGCTGCTGTCATTTTTAGTATGCCAAGCAAATTTCTTCCTCTGTTTTGAATAATTTGCCATATTTCTCTGGCAACTTTGGCTGCAAATTTTAATGACCAAGCATTTGCATTGATGATTAAATAATAATCTTCTTCCAGTAAGTTCAACACGATGATCTTCTCATTGTAGTTGGGTATACATCTTCTACAAATTCATGGTTAAAGTTCAAAAAAGATATTTGTTCCGGCCTATCGTTTTGAAATAAAAAGAAAAGTTAATTTGGATAGCTATCTTTAATTTTAACGTTCATAAGTGTGCCCAAAGTACCTTTGATTTAGCTTTATCAATAATATCTTTGAAAATATAATTGAATTCTCTCTGTAAATGCTTAACCTGATTGGCTGTCGGCTGATTATAAATTTTCTCGTTTCAGGCCTTATATGTGATCGAGGGATCACCTTAGGGGATCTTATCGGCGTACTGCACGACTTCTTTTCTCGTCTAGGTAGGATTTGGCTTGTTTCCTAAATTTTGTTGTCTGACACCTTCCATGAAGTGAGATTGGAAAGTAAAACATATTATAAACAAAGCTGTGACTGGAAGCTATGCAGCATTATTTTTAACATATTGATTTTTATCTATGAATGAAAGTGTATTATAGCTTTGAGAAATGATCTTTGTTAACCTGGACGACTAGTAGTGATACGAATAGGCGTTCTGATAATTTTTGCAGGAATGACGAAACTTCGTTTCAAGCCTGCTTACAACCCTTACACTGAACCTAGCATGGAGATATTCAGGTAAGGGAGATTCTCAAGATTGCTGTAATTATATCAAATGAGGATAGAGGCTGCATGTTCAAATTTGTTCAAGGAGTTTATGTTTTCTTGGATGCCTTTGTTCTCACTTTCACATCCTTTTAGTACCATTGGTTTGTATGACCTGTTTGGCAAAGAACTAGGGGTGTCCAGATCCGGTCTGGACTGGTTGGAACGTGTTTTCTATGCTAAGCGAATTTGCAAAATTGTGGATTAATATAATCTCTCTCATCTTTGATATGCCAGTTATCATGAAGGCTTGGGGAAGTGGGTGGAGATAGGGAATTCTGGCATGTTCAGACCCGAGATGTTGCTTCCTATGGGGCTTCCCGATGATGTTCGTGTAGTTGCATGGGGTTTGTCCCTTGAGAGGTGAGAGCAAATTAAAGTTGCTTTCATTTTGTGGTTCCATTTCTCTGACATTGAATACAAGATAGATAATTGCCCATGTTTATTAAGGCTCTAAGAATAAAAATTGTGATAAACAAACACAAAGTGGCTATTTTTGTAACTTAATAAATACAAATGTGTCCTATTTTCATTTGTTGTAATTTATATTTGAGCATCGTGGAAAGAAGGATTGTTTAGTTATTTAGCTTCTATCGTGCAGGCCTACGATGATCTTGTATGGAATAGATAACATAAGGGATCTGTTCGGGCATAAGGTAAATTTGACATAATATTCTTACAACATTCTAAATTACTACAAATTCTGTGGCATTTTGTATCGACAATGTCTTTTTCTTGTCTTTTAGGTTGATCTGGGACTCATGAAGAAAAATCCTATTTGTACAATTGGGCTTAAATAGGTTTCAATTTTGATCCCCAAATACAAATTCTGAAAATACTTTATTTGATTGTTTATTAGTCCAACTTTTAGCAAAAGAACTTTGATTTTGTGACATTGTTCTCCTTTGGTTGGGTTATTTATTGACAGTTGCTGATCTTCTGGTTTTGTGATATGACAGTTTCTGATCTTCTGTTTTGTGATTGGTCGTTCCTAATACTTCTTCTCAATACCTATTGATCATGTTTTTTTTTTTGAATGGAACCTATTTGTTACAGATTTTAGTTGACTGTATTTTCTGTAATCAGTTTTGGCGGGGAAAGGTGTTGATTAGTTTGTTACAAGATGTCAGAGTTTGTTAATCAGGTTGTTAGGCAAATTATTGGTTTGTCTTATTAATATAGCTCCAAGCTATTTGTAAATTATGGTGATAGGTAATAATACAGTCATCGTTGTCTCTCACTTCGATCTCCTAATTTCTTGATTTGAAAACCGAATTTGTGCTAAAACTTCGAATTAACTTTTTCTTTCATTCTTTCTTGGTTGGTTTCTACCTTTTCGGCATCAATTGTATTAAAGCTCACTCAAATACTGGTATCAATATTCGAAATTTAACTGAATTCTGGATTTTAAAATTATATATACTTCCTCTGTAACAAAATAGATGTTACACTTTCTAAATATGGGTAACAAAATAGATGTTACACTTCTTTTTTAGGCAACAATCTCTCTCTATATCTCTCCTATCACATGGGTCTCCTTTCTTTCTTTAGTGTGTTTTTAAAAGTGTAACATCTATTTTGTTACGGAGGAAGTATAATGTACTTACAAAATATATCATTATTAAACTATTTTTGACAATACTCTTCCCTGTTTTCTAATCACAGTCAACTTGGGGCACAATATTAGACGATCACAAAACCAGAAGACATAGAAATTTTCAATTGATAATCACACAAGAAAGATGAATCTACGTCACAAAATGAAACTTATTCGGTCCCAAGTTTATATAAAAGGTACGAAAACACGACTAACATGTACAAAGAGCCGAAAGCAATGAGTGCTAACCAATTCCAGCCCAGTTCTTCCAACTAGTATGCAAGAAGTGCTAAAAAGTAGTAATCTAGTTTTTCCGGTTGATTAATTTGTTGAATATCCCATTTGTGGGTTTGCAACAGGTTTCAAATTATTTTATTTTAACATTGTCAATGTTATAAAGCTTGATTGAAAGCAGACAGTGAAATCATCTGTATAGTATAACTAAAAAGTTAATTTAGAACAAGATAGAACCTTGGAAGTGTTAAAAAGTAGCTTTCTTAGATATGAATATGTTTGACATGTAGTTGATTGTTGATGGCATCAACATGGCACGGTCATTTTAATAGGCAATATTAAATGGTGGTATTGCCAAATGAAATTAACTATTATGCATAGGAAGTCCTAGTGTCCTACGATATTTATGCTACTACAGCACTTCAACCTTAAATATGTATAAAAGAAATATCCATATATTAAGGACAGTCTAATAGGGTGTGCAAAACGACCAACAACGAGAAAAATAATTTTAGGGCACCCTACCATCAAATATCGCCTATAATCAATTTTAGAGAAGTTAGGGCACCCTCATCTTAAGGGAGTAACCTAACGCATCAAGAAGAATAAGATGAACTAAAGTAGGATCAACAACAGCAACAAAGTCAACCTTGATAGCATGAGAGGTAATTGGCTACTCTGTTGGCTTCTCAAAAAACATGGACGATGGTGTAAAAGAAAAATCAAGCGAGCAGAGATTTGATATCATCAATGAGGGTTGAATAATCCATAGACAATAGTAAAGGCCTTAAAGGATTCGAATCACCACCTTATTATTATCTTCAATAATATAGGGATTTCTAATATGTTGAGATTGAGCCCGCTTGAGGCAATTCCTAAGGCTCTAGACTTCTACGACAAGAACTAACGTAGAACCAAACTAATATGCTTGGGTTGATAAAAGTTTTCTCGAAGAATCTTTACATAACCAATGACAGAGCCGTCAAAATAAGCTTGGCATAGACGGGGAGGCTTGGGATGCCATTAAATGGAGATGATGGGTAGGGACCCGCTATAAGAAAAGAAAGAGATAGTGAAGGAAAAATCTTTCTAGTGAGCATCCAATCACAAAAAAGTTGTAAATAAATAATGTTTGTAATTCTTATGAACTAGGCACTCCTTGAAACCGCTTTTCATCTTCTTTCACAAGTACAAAAAAGTTACAGATAGTAGTCTCACAATTCTTGTGAAGCTGTAATATATGATTATGGCTAGATAATATATTTTGTCAGCAAATAGGAGAGATAATATAGTGTGGTAGCCACCAAATAAAGTTACTTAAATGCCCTAATTTTTTTATTTGTTCACATACACCATTCAATCTTATCATAAAAAATAGAAAGGTAAAAGACTATAATACTTGTATAAATTTTACAATCTAAAAGTATCAACTTGTAGGAAGTTGAGTCACCACAAGATATATACAAGCTAGGAAATTTTTTACTATTTGAAAGAGAAAGGTTAATTCATCATCTGAAAGGCATACGACATCAACAATTAATCTTAAAGAAAGATAAGATACAATTTAACTTGACCTAATGAAATTCTTTTATGTTATAACTATGATGACAAATTGACAATAAAATAGATATGTGAATAAAGCATACCACCTTTTGTTTACTGTATCATGTAACTTTTTATAAGAGCGTTTATCATTCTTATAACGTTTCGAGAAGAACTCTTTTTATTGGACCATGCAGATAACATATGAAAATTCGGTAATGATTGTAACTTTGTATAACAAACCATCAATGAATTGCATCGTTGGAATAAACAGTAAAAGCCAAATTCTAAACTCACATAAGGAGATATTAATATATCAAACTCCAAACTTTTACTAGAGGAGACAAAGAACCAAAGATTTGGACAAAAAACTCTAAAAAAGATATAAGGGGAATGTTCAGCATTAACTTTTGAAGTAGTTTTTAGTGTTCAACAAAAACTTTAATAACGGTGAAAAGTAGTGTTTGGCGAAGTAGTGTTTGAATTAGTGTTCTGGTAAAGCTATAAAAATTAGCTTTTGGATAGAGGTAGCTTTTGAAATTTGAGTATAATTTATTTTTGTTGTTTTTCTAATTACTAGCTAGTTTTACCGAACACTAGTAATCATAAAAACAATTTACACATTTAAACTTTAACAACTAATATTTGACAGCTACCTTTGCCGAACAGACTAAAAAGCAAGTAAATAAAAGCCAAAATTTCGAGCTTACCACTATCACAAAAGATAGAAGCACCTTTCCAACTAGCTGAGGAAAATTTTGGGTTTTTCAGGAATAGGACGGATAAAGAGACGGGCAGTTAGGTCATTAGCTAGGTAAAAGTTCATTATTATACATATTATATTGAATATGTCCTTGTAAAAGTTGCAACTTGTTCAGCTTTTGTATTGTTTCCCACTTTGATGAAATGGTATGCTATGAACTTGTTAGCTGTTTTGGGTAGTTTACTAGTTTATGCGTGTTGATCCTTAACCGTGATCTGGTGCTAGTTTGAGTTTCTTTATTATGAGTTAATGATCCCCGTCAAAATAAAAAAGTTAATTATCAATGAGATTAGAAAACCTCATCTAGTTTGCTTCCCAATCTTTTCAAATCATCATTTTACATGCATGTGAACCCTAATCGAACCAGCCACTAGATTCATGCTCGTCACCATTAGATAAGAGCGTTCTTTCTAACCTCAAATAATCTGTCTTAGTTATGTTTGATCTACCTCAACCCTGCTATATATGTAATAAGCACACGAAAATTTAACATGGTTCGACTAATGTGGTCTGTATATGCGACCTGGTTAGAAATTCCAATCTTTTTCACTACAGTGAATAGTGATCAATCTTGGAGTAATTCACAGCGTAAGAGTATTACAACCATATGCATTATTGTATCTCGCTGCCCACGAACAATCACACTTTTCTTCATCACCAAGATTAAAATCCACATATCTAAACCTACAAATTAGTCTTCGGTTTTTTCACCATATACCGCTGACAAATTTTTTTTTGCACCATATTCCCTTTCGACTTTTGAAATTCACCATATACCCCTCACTTTTGAAAAAATACATCTACTTACCCTTAATGACTAACGGCGTTAAACTCCGTTAGTCATTAACCCCTAATCCCCCCTCTAACCCTAATTAACTAACCTAAATCTATCCCTAACACTAAACCTAACCCTAACCCTAATACCCTAACCCTAACCCTAACCACCTCCTCCTCCACCCCTTACCTTACCACCCCAGCCCCCACGCCCCCACCACCCGTTACCCCACTAGCTCGAAGCCCCCCAACCCCCCACGCCCCCACCACCCCTTACCCCACTAGCCCACGCACCCCCGCAACCCCCTCCCACATCGGACCCGCAACCTCCTCCCCCATCGACCCGCAACCCCTCCCCCATGCCCCCCTCCCCTCCTCTTCCCCTGCTGAATCGTTCGACCCCCTCCCCTTCCCCCCGCGTCGCGCAGACCCCCATCCCTTCACCCGCAACCGTCGCACCCCCTAAATTTAAAAAAATAAAAAACGAATCAAGACCAAAATTGAAGAGAGAATCGATCCGATTTGGAGAGGGGGAAAGGGGTGGGGGGTGTTGCGCGACGGCGAAGGGGAAGGGGAAGGGAAGGGAAGGGGAAGGGGAAGGGAAGGGGAGGGGTTGCGCGATTCAACGAGAGGCGGGGGAGGGGGGCGGGGAGGGGTTGTGGGTCCGATGGGGGAGGGGGTTGGGGGGCTGCGGGATGGTGGGGGTAAGGGGTGGTGGGGCGGTGGGGGGTTGCGGGGGGCTGCGGGCCGGTGGGGTAAGGGGTAGTGGGGGCCAGTGGGGGGTTGGGGCGGTGGGGTAAGGGATGGGGGAGGGGGTGGTTTGGGTTAGGGTATTAGGATTAGGGTTAGGGTTAGTGTTAGGGGTAGATTTAGGTTAGTTAATTAGGGTTAGGGGGGATTAGGGGTTAATGACTAACGTAAGTCTAACACCGTTAATTAGTCAAAAGGGTTGTTTGATGTATTCTTTGAAAAGTGGAGGGTATATGGTGAATTTGGGAACTTGCGAGGGTATATGGTGCTAAAAAAAATTTATCTAGGGTATATGGTGAAAAAACCGATTAATCTTTGACTAGTTGTGATAAACCGTTATTAGCTAAATTCATGTCAGGCTGTCAGTTAAGTTAAAGAAACTAGCTTTTTTGAGGTGAAATTAAGGAAACTAGCTAGTCCTACTTGTATTTTCTTTTTGTTATACCTATAGTATATTCTTTTTTTTTGACGTCGAGAAAATTTGCATAGATAAAGAGATCGTTTACGTGGTACTTACTAGCTACATGGGTCATTAGTAACCCTTTCAACACTTATAAGAGAAAGTAAAACCAATTACAAGAAATTAAAAGGGGTAGAATAAGCTCCTCCGTTGGATCCTTGGTTGTTGATCAGATGATTTGGTTTTGCAACTTGCAGACTCGCCAAAGCCATCGGTGGTACTTCTATTGGAGATGATTGAGCGTCAATTGGAATCACACACATCGGGGACACGTTAAAACCCGGGAATCTTTAAAAACAAGGACAGAATGAGAAGGGTAGTATTGATCTGAGCCGAGGACAAGGAACTTAAATTGCTCACAAGCAACAAAAGTCGGTAAAAGTGACTTGATAAGCATGCTATGAACCCCCAAAAAATGAGGAGCAGCGTATAGATAATCAGTTTTGAAAGCGATGAAATCCAATGTCATCGCTAGCCGAAATTGAGAATTAATATAAGCTAATCTTAGACACAAACTGACAACCACATTGGCTTTCCCCTCATGATACTGGATATCTAGGTCATAATCCTTAATCAATTCCAGCCATCTTCTCTGCCTCATATTCAGGTCTTTTTGGGTGAAAATGTACTTCAAGCTTTTATGGTCTGTGAATATCTCACAAGTCGCTCCATAGAGGTAATGTCTCCAAATTTTCAATGCAAACACTGTGGCAGCTAACTCTAGGTCATGGGTAGGGTATAGCCTCATAAGGTTTCAATTGACGCGACGCATATGCAATTACCTTCCCATTCTGCTGTAGCACACATCCTAGACCGTTCTTCGAAGCATCACTATATACCTCAAATCCCTCATTCCCATCAGGCAGGGTCAAAGCAGGTACAGAGGTTAAACGATCTTTCAAAATCTGAAAGGCTTCTTCACACTTTTCACTCCACTCAAATTTTGACTCCTTTTTCATCAAGTTGGTCATAGGTCTTGCTATTTTCGAGAAATCTCTCACAAATCTGCTATAATAGCCGGCTAGACCTAGGAAACTTCTGATATCTGACACGCTCTTTGGAATTGGCCACTCACTCACAGCTTGAATCTTAGCAGGATCTACTGAGACTCCTTCCTTAGACACATAGTGACCCAAAAACACTACTTTCTCCAAACGGAACTCACACTTAGAGAACTTGGCATACAATTGGTTTTTCCTCAATGTCTCCAAAATGATCCTCAAGTGCTTATCATGCTTAGCCTCATTCCTTGAATATATCAGTATGTTATCAATGAAAACTACCACAAACTTATCTAGAAACTCATGAAAGATCCTATTCATTAAGCCCATAAATATAGCAGGAGCATTGGTTAACCCAAATGGCATTACAGTGAACTCATAGTGACCATAACGCGTTCTAAAGGCAGTCTTAGGTACATCCTTATCAGCTACCCTCAATTGATGATATCCTGAACGTAAGTCAATCTTTGAGAACACACTCGCTCCATTCAACTGATCGAATAGGTCATCTATTCTAGGCAAAGGATATATTTGTTCTTGATGGTTACATTATTCAACTCCCTATAATCAATACATAGCCTCATGCTTCCATCCTTTTTCTTCACAAACAACACATGAGCTCCCCAAGGTGATGCACTAGGTCTAATATAACCCTTATCGAACAATTCTTGCAACTGCATCTTCAACTCACTCATCTCCGGAGGTGCCATTCTATAGGGTGCTTTAGATATAGGTGCAGTTCCAGGAACTAAGTCTATGGTGAACTCAACAGCTCTAACAGGCGACATAGCCGAAATCTCACTCGGAAACACGTCCATAAACTCATTCACAATCGGAACATCTTCAATATTTACTCCAACATCTTTACTCACATCTTGCACACTACAGAAATATAACTCACACCCCTTCTTCATCAACTTATTTACTTGCATTGCGAAGATAACCCCAAAGTTCTTGGATTTCCCAAAACGTCGATACGAAGTCAGCTTACCCAAAGGATTCCTTAAAACTACTTTCTGAACTTCAAAATTGATATTGGCCTTGTAAAGACTTAACCAATTCATCCCAAGAATCACATCCAGGTCTCCCAAATTAAATTCCATTAAGTCAGACGGAAAAACACAGCCTCCTATCTTCAAAGGCAGATTTCTAAGCATCTTGGTACACCTTATGATTTCTCCAGTAGGAATATTAATAGACAAGTCAATTTCTTCATAATCTACTAACCCCAGACTCTTTAGGACAGATGATGATATAAAAGAATAAGTGGCCCCCGAATCAAATAATGTTTTAACAAGGACTGAGTTGATATAAAAATTACCAGAAACTACGTCGGCAGATTTCTCAGCTTCCTTTCGACTCATCACGAACATTTTTCCCACAGGCTTACTTTGGTTGGGGTTCTCACTTGCAGGCTTACTATAGTTCCCTTGATTATTCTGCTGTCCTCCAGACTTAGGACCTTGGTTCCCTGACTGGTTGAATCCTGATCTGACCTGATTTCCATTCCCCTGGCCTTTCTGTTCCTTACCATGCTTAGAGTAGCACTCGTACTCCCTATGACCCTTCTTTTGGCAGTAGTTACAAGTCACTGGTTCTCCCTTACAGTCTTTCCCAGGATGGTTTTTGTCACAGAACTTGCAGTGATGCACTCTCTCAGGTTTACCCTTGTTGCGGTTATCTTGGTTGTTTCTCCCTTGGAAATTCCCATTACCATTCCGGTTTCTCTTGAAATTCCCTTGGTTTCCCCCAGCATTAAAATCATTCCTCTTTTCACCTAATACTCCAGTTTTCTTATCTCTCCTTGACTGTAGACCATAAATATGAGATGCTCTCCCATACACAACATCTAGGGACGTAAAGGTCTCTCCTCCTAATCCCAACTGTATCTCAACCTCTGAGCCTTAAGCTCCTCAGTGGCTACAACCTCAGGTGCAAATATGGACAAGGTTATGAATTTGCCGTAGTACTCAAAGATGGTCATGCTACCCATCCTAAAGTTAATGAATTCTTGGGCTTTTTGCTTCCTCATAAAGGCAGGGTAAAACTTCCCTCTCAAGGCAATCACAAATGCATCCCAATTAAATCCTTCAACTGCACTCAATCTAGCTCCACTCTCTCTTCACCATAAATCAGCCTCATCTTTCAGTTATAGCACAGCCTGACCCACTCTCATATTTGCAGGGCAGTTCACAACCTCAAAAAGTTTCTCAAACTCCCTAATGCAGTTTTCTAAGAAGGTTGGGTCAGCTTGCCCCTTATAGTATGGTGGCTTAACCTTAGCTAGTCTTTCGAACATTTCCCCAGCAGTCTCAGGACGCTCAGCTCTCTCCTGAGTCAGTTTCTCCGCCAAGAAGCGAATAGCAGTAGCTAGGTCGTTGTTGTTAGCCATTCTACTGCGGTGTCCATCTAAGAAGGCAACATTTGATTTGATCATTAAAAATAACATCAACAAATAATTTCTCAACTATTTCCAAGTTCAACATGAAATGTTCTATAATAATCACATAATCATCCATGTAAAATATATTCACATCAAAATGCAAGTAGAAACAAGAAAGCAAGAATATGATCGCATAATGAAAATAAAATATTCCCATCACGTGCCCAGAATAAATTCTTACTCACTCATATATATAAATAATAGCTTTTATTCTTCCATAAAGGGTATTTAATAAAATGAATGTTACTATAATATTATACTTTCCTAAAAAAAAAACAATGGTTTTATAAAACTATTCTATCACTGTTGGTCAACCATCCAACCTTATTATATAATATATTGTTTCCTCTAATCGCAAAAATATAAATAGTAACCTAAGGTACCGCATTATCATTTTTGTCCTCAAATTCCATGTATAGTTCAGGTACGAAGATCTCATCTTCAAACTCATCTATGACCTCATCATAATATTCGACATATCTCCTTTGTCTTTTAGATCTCCTTGAAGTTTGAGGCTCTTCATCCTCTGACTCTGAATCAGTTTCAAACCTGAATGATGCATGGTAAATGTCCGATCTGGTTTGACCCCTAGCACGGTCGAACTCCACAATGAACTCATCATCATTGGCTGCTCCTAACCTTAATATTCTACGCATAACCCACTCGAAACCGGTATAGTCATTATCAATGACAGGTACTTTATTATCGTCACCTTCATCATCACTTAATGCAATAGGATTTTGGTAACTCCCTACTCCGGCAGACATGATTTAGGATCTACAACAATAAATATATTCAATAACATCTTTAGTACTCTCCCTGTACGAAATTCCCGCAATGACAATAAAAAGTTGCCATTAACATCGTAGGCACAAAATATAACAATCAGCAGGGAAGAAAGATATAAACAATTAGCAGGGAAGAAAAATAATCATGAATAGTTAGCAGGGAAGAAAAATATTAACATGCTGAACTAACTATTCAATGCAGGCATATAATATTTCTATCCTATATGCCCTTCCTATACTACCCCTTCTCACAATGCAACAAGTAAAACTTTAAAGGCAATAAAAATAATGCAGACACTCCTTATAATATAATAATAATTAAGTGTCGAACTAACTAAAAAAAAATTTCGACTAATAAAAAAAATTCAGACTTATAAAATTCGAAAGAAAAATTTTCGACTCTGGAAAAAAAAAATACGGCTATCCTAAAAAATTTCAAACCATCATAATTCGAACAATAATTTCGACTCTCATAAAAAAGTTCGGCTCTAAAAAAATTTCGGACCATTTTTTTTTTAAAAAATATATATTTTTGGGTCCTCTTAAAAAAATATATATATATTCCTATAACGTTTTTTTTCAAAATGAACAAGTAGGAGCAATTCTAAGAGTTTATTCAAATAATTGGTAAGTTAGTTAGGCGCCTAAAAGTTTTGAAAATAACCTAAAGCTCTGATACCACTTTGTAATACCCCGATAATTCTCTCTTTTCAGAAATATCTTTATAATATAAAACTCAGAGAATTACCCAAGTATTATCGCCGTGTGATAATGTATCGACTTATTCAGAATTTTGCAGCGGAAAACATATATCTAAACTTTAAACTTTATTATAATAAATAAATAAGTAAGTAAGTACCGTAAACCTGTAAATAAATAAATCAAACATTCTAAATAAGTCTACTCAATTAATCTTAACAAAGTACGTTCCTACTAATGTAGAAATAAAATATACTAGATTACACATTCTCTCCACTCCTAGGTTCCCAATGATTCATCATATATTTGCAAACCTGTAAAGTCAATGCTTTAAAGAATCTGCTCACCAAAATGGGTCATCACAGGATCAATAAGGCAAAGCCATGATCACAATCACAAACAAAGCACGTAATCAGCAAAGCTGAGTACTACATACTAATACATAAGCGTTCTTAGCAGGATACTAAATAAATAACATGCAGGAATAAATAATAATATAATCATATAACATTCTGCAGACAATTTTAACTGAACTAAACTCTAAACATCTTTTTATTACTCAAATGGAATAGTTATTGGACTTGAGTTGTCTTATCTACTAATGCCTTCATTAAGAAGACGAAATATGGGAGCTACCACGTATTCCAGAAATGACCTGCGATATCGAGGAACCTTTGCTAACTATAATAGGGATGGTGATCAATCCATCTCCCGTAAAAAGCCATGGCTCGCTCATCATGTACCCCAACTCCTAATGTCCAACTCTAGACGTGCACCAGTCTAAAGTCTATAACTATCCTCGTTACACTTTACGTTCTTTACAAGTTATTACTTGTTATGACACACATACAAGCAACACAGAAATACAATTCAAGCATTCACATCTGAACTTCTTTTATCTTAGGATTTAATAAGTAATCACAACTTACAAACCCGAGACTTACTTTCTTTTAATTTCAACTTCCTTACTTGTTGAACCTAGCCAACAATCAAACTTACCTTTAAAAGGCATACTTATCAACTTACCAAATAAGGCCCACAATCCTCATAAAGTAGTGAAAATAATACTTGCAAGGGAACACATGAATAACATGAATCAATCTTAATAACATATTAATTCCTCCATGTGAATTAATAAATAAAGTTCCCATTCACATGCTTGCATGAGTTGCATCAATAAATCCATACAAACATGACAATTCTTTACTCATAATAAATCTCATAATTAACATGCTTGTACACAGGCATAAAACATGTAGAAATCAATCATACTAGAAATCACATATGAACTTATAAAATTCCTATACATGATACTACTGCTTTTTTCCTCCTTAAATCATGATACTAATCACATAGCACATAGGTATGTACTTACCTGTTGTAAACTAGTCGGCATGCCACTTTTAACTCTTTAAAAGTCTCCTACAGAATACTCTCCGCCTAGAAATCAATATAAACTAAAATCAATACTCTTAAATAAAAATACAGCAACTTAAAAATATTTAAAATCCCCTTTAAACATATCCAAAAGTTGATTTTACTATCAAAACTTCAATTACTTTTAATTCCTAGCATAGTACTACCATACTAGTAATTAAAATTCTTAAAACCCCCTAAATAAAATCTTCTATGAAATTCCAGCAACTTATAAAATCATAAAATCCTCTTTAAACATATGCAAACATGTTTAAACTCATAATCTAAACCAATCTCAAAGTATACAACATGCTACTATGGTTTTTTTAATAATTAACACCCTAAAAATACATGCTTTAATGATTAAAACTTCAATCTAACAATAATAAACAAATCTGAATTTTTTTTCTTATAATATATAATATATATGAATCAAGATTATTTATTGAAACAGTAAATTAAAATCAATAATCATGATTAACATTAAAATAAAGCATAAAAACATAGTCTTTAATGCAAACTTGAGGAAGAAGAAAAGAAATTAACCAACAAATCAAAGAACAAGGAAGAAGGAAGAAGCGCCGGAAAGAACAACACGCATGCAGCAGTGGCGCACAAAGGGGAATTGTGATTATGGAGGTGTGGTGACGTTTCTTGTCGAAGAAGAAAGCGTTACTTGAAGAAGAAGAAAGAAAACTTGAGAGGAAGAAAAAACAAAACTCACGTGGAAGAGAAAATAATTGGCCGGCTGTTTGTGTGAGGAGAGAGAGAATAATTTTTTTTTTGTGTGGTAAAATAATTAGGTCTAAGGTATTTATAAAGAGGCTTTTCCTTTTGGGCTTAGGAAAAGGAGATTGGGTTCAAATAAAGTTTGATGATGAATAGGATAAATAAATTAGAACTCCTATCATCAATATAACTCCTTTTTCCTAATCTACTTAAAATTGGGTTCCCCAAGTCCACTTAGCCTTCTTTTCCAATTCAAATTAGTATTTCAAACATTTATCAAAGCATGCCTAAATAAAATATTTTTAACTTTCTTGGATCCTTAAATAATTTCATTTGACTTTTAAAATAGTCAACCTTCTTTAAATAATCAAATCATTTAAAACTAAAATATAAATATATAAATGCTAAATTATATTTATAAAATCCTTTAAAATTATGGGGGATTACAGTCTACCTTTCTTAAAAGAAGTTTCGTCCCGAAACTTGACATGAAAACTCACATATTTTCAAAACTTGAACTCATCTTTTCAAAAGTTTAAAAAGAATTGTGCCACTTGTGCTAACTTAAAACACTTGTGTTACTTATGAACACGTTTTCTTATGCGGAGAATCTACTTCTTTAGCACTAACATGTGCAAATTGCCCAACATAGGCATATATATGCATGAATATCTCATAAAATAGACAAAAAGCGCGAAATTTATCGCATTCTACCCTCCTTAAAGAAAACGAGTTACGCCCTCGTAACTCACCTCAAGGAATAAGTCTGGATACTTCTTTTTCATCTCATCTTCGGCTTCCCACGTTGCCTCTTCAGACTCGTGGTGAGACCAAAGAACTTTTACGATGTGGACGTCCTTATTGCGTGTACTATGCACTTTCCTGTCGAGAATCTTGACAGGTCTTTCCTCATATGTGAAGCTATTATCGATCTGAATTCGTTCAGGCTCTAGGACATGACGCTCATCGGGGATGTAAACGCTTAAGTTGGGAAATATGGAACACATCATGCATCTTTTCAAACTCCATTGGCAATGCCAATCTATAGGCTACTTTTCCAATTCGCTCCAAAATCTCATATGGGCCTACATACTTAGCACTTAACTTGCCATTTTTCCCAAATCTCATGACGCCCTTAGTGGGTGATACTTTCAAGAACATCTTATCACCTTATCACGTTACAAGAAGTTTCCCTCCATCTTCAATACCCGCGACCTCATCGTAGCACATAAACAAGCAATTCGAGTTTGGTATCGTGCTAACGTGAATAGCACATAATTGTCATACCATGTTTTAACTGACAAACATAACTAGAACCATTAACTGGTAATGTTTTGAAAGGGATTCACTATAAAAGATAACTTTATGGGGAAAAAATTAAAAGGTATTTTTTTGAAAAAAATGTTTGTTATAAAAGGGTTGGATTGGAAAAATAGACGGAAAATCATTAAGTGGTGGTGAAACTAAAGAAGTTAGTAAAATTAAGGTGGCAAAATAAAAAAAAAAAACGTATAAGGTAGTTATTCTCAAAGTACGTAAATCATTAGGTGGTTATTATAAAAAATCCAATTATAAAATAAGGTACTTTATTTATGCCGCACAAGAATATGAACATCAGTTAATAATTAGGAACTCTAAATTGGATTTAAATTAACAAGGGGGTTGTTTGGCAATCGGCTGTTGGCTTTTGGCTGGTTTAGTTGGCTTTTGGCTGGTTTAGTTGGCTTGTTTGACTGGCTGGAAGCATTGGCTGTATGTATTGGCTTTTTAAATTGGCTGTTTAAGCCAGCTGTTTGCAAAAGTGTTTGGCAAAATTAATTGTGGTTGTTGGCTGTTTATTAGAGAGTTTGTGGGCCAACAAGCCAAAAGTCAATCCAAAAAGCTGCTCCGGACAGCTTTTTCATTTGGGCTTAAAAGCCAGCTTTTCAGCCAATCAAAAAGCTAATAACCAAACACTTTTTTTGGCTGTTTGACCAAATTGAAAAACCAAAAGTCAAAAGCCAATGAAAAAGCCATTTACCAAACATGGCCCGATCTAATATGAATAGGGTGGGATTGGACTTGATGAGAATTTAAATTGGTTTTGAAATCAAATTTAGATACCGAATTAAGTTTGTATGAGCAGATTAAATAGTGTTATGTCATTAACATTTTGTTTAGATAGCATAATAGGAGGGAAACGAAGGGGATGGATGGAGGAGGAAGGGCAGGTTAAAGATGGACTGATAGAGTTCTATTTTTCCTTTAAATCTCTCCAATTTAGGAGGGATGATGTTTATTATCATAGAGGGAAGGAAAATGAATTCTTCGCTCTCCATATCCTTTTTTTTTTTTTCTTTTCCTTCATTTCCTTTCTTTCTATCCAAACAAAGGGTATATGAACCATATATTAATCAATCATGATGTATAGTCGGATTGTTGTAGACCTACGGGTCATTACCCTACTTAATTTTTTTTTTTGAAATTAACATTAATTCATTGATTCAAAGTCATACGACATCTACAATAGAAGTCAAAACTAAACAAATACATATCAAAATGAAATAAATACAATTCTAATTAGATAAAACCACGATCGTTGAGTATATCTAACACTTCTGAAAACCCTTGTCTTTCACATCGCTGTCTGATGCAGCCTTCTGCAAGGGGGTCTGTCGATCTTTTGTAGTTTTGAAGTAGAACCGAATTTAATTCAAATGATTGTAAACGAAGTCTTGACATCTGTTGCAACTCCGCATAAATTTCGATCAATAAATCAACATCTTGAATTACACAAAAACCCAAAAACAAATTATCTAAACTCTCACATGGAGAGAGATAAAACCCAATATATGAGTAGACATAACCCAATATATGGGTAGAAAAACTCTCAATTAGAGAGAGACTGAAATTTATTGGAAACATAAACATAAAAAACTAGTAATAAAACGAGAAAAGGGGCTTACCACCGCCCAAAAGAGTGGTGGTAGCCCCTAAATTGAAAATTAGGGTTTTGTGGGAGAGAAAAGAGAAGAGAGAAAAAGAAGGAGAGAGGAGGCATTACCCTACTTAATTTATATGTTAGCATGCCGTTTTTACCAAAAAAAAAATGATGTTCTGTATAGTAAAAAAAAAAAAAAAAAAAAGCCAAAAGATTTTATTTATAGTCAAACATCAACCATTATTATACATTTATATGCATCACACCAAATAAAAACTTATATTACAATATTAACAACATGATCAATGATGAATATTCGGGTCATCAGAACCCTCGTTCCCTGACTCAAAAACCATATAACCAAGAGCATGACCAACAATGACAACGATAAAAACACCAACATTAAAAGACATGACAGCCAACATGAGGATGTAGCCAAACCCTATACGTAGGGAGTATAGGAGGTCTCGTAGGACACACGACACCCATCCCGTGCCGCTCGGCTTTACGAGCGGGGACCTAGCAAGCCACTCGACAAGGACGGAGAGGAGGAAGAAGACGACGAGAGCGAGGATGTACATACCGGTTCGAGTCCCGGGCCACCCTGAGAAGAGGATCTCCCCGTTCTTTCCCCAGTAAAAGGTCATGTGCATCATCATCATGTCATGATTTTGCATGCTCATGTTGTTGTGTCCCATGGATGAGGATGGATTCATCATCATGTCATGGTCATTCCTATGATCCATAGGTAGTGTGGTTATGGTGTTGTGCTAAGAAGGTAGTGTAGGAAGTAGGAACTCTTTTCTCTCTAAGACAGATTTATGAAGCGTAGTCTATTGTAAACCACATGTACATGATAAGAGTATTTTCCTTTGATAGTACATATAGTGATAGTACAAGGAGAGTTTCGTTTGGGTGAATATTGAATATTGAATGGTTGAGGAATGAAATACAGCTGATCCTAAACTATTTAATTTCTTTTATCAATTTATCATAGCCAGAAATTTAATTTTATATTTTGATAAAGTAATTGAATAGTACTGATTACTTATTCAACAATTTGACTTGTAATAGCTGTTATGGCTTATAGGATGGTGTTCTTTCCCAAACTCAAATTTGAAATTTCAAAAGGCATGATTCATGCCCGAATTACAAGACATTACTTATATTGTACTGCCTCCATTCTAAAATACATGCTCCATTTTGACTTGCGCATTTGTCAATATGCATTTGCTGATGTACAACTTTAGCCATTAGTGTTATTATCCATTACTAAAAAATTTATATAAATTCGATAATTTTTAAATACATGTCAAGATAAATTCAGCAACATATTGTATGCTAACATACATTGGGTTTTAACATACTTCTGTTGTTCTTTTTTAATTGCAATATATATATATGGGTTTTCACACTTGACGAGACATAATTTTGACGATTAAAATCTTTAGTTATTTATATGTAAAAATTATGCAAATGAGATATTTAAAAAAATACGCATTGAGACGAATCAACTAAGATCTCATATGACTATATTTTTCCTTATACAAATCGTTGAAAAAAGTCAAAGGGTAAACTATGAATAGTGGAAACTGCAAAATGTTGCAATTAATACGTGGTCAAAGTAGAGTTTGTAAACTATATTTTCCATGGTGAATGTGATGATGTTGGATCGGTGGCGACGGCAGCGGCGACAACTCTTCAAGAAAGTCTAGAAAAGCTTTTTAAGTTGATGAAGATGGTTTTAGCACTTGATCCATAAGCTTCAATTCCTTGCCTTTTCCATGGTGAATGTGCTGGATTGGTGGTGGCGGCGGCGGCAGCAACTCTTCAAGAAAGTCTCCGTTATTAAACATAGGACCAGTAGTTAGATTCGGGAAAATCTCGTTTAGATCATCATTCAACCCAAAACTCATGTCACATAAAGATGCAGTTTCTTCCATACTGCAAAATATCAACTAAATAAAATAAGAATAATGGAGTAAGAAGTAATATTGAACTAGCTAATGAAAGCAAGGCATGCATGAACAACGTAAAAGAAGAAAGATACATAAAAACTTTATATACGTGATAGCACCAATGTTTTTAGTGCACTGAAGCCAAATCAGTAACATAAAACTTAAAACATAACAAAAACTTCATCATCTAAGGTGTTATTGACTAAGAATACATGAGTATATAAACATTAATCTAATTCTTGGAAAACTGAAATTATCTATGATAAGAGAGACAACTAACTTTGCACTTTTCTTTAACATAGTGTACATGATTAAGAAAATAAAAATCACATGGAAAGTTTATTTTTAACTCCAATTAAGAATCAGATTATTATCGAACAAGTAATGAAAAACTGAACTAACTCATATCAACGTGAATATGTAGCAAAGAATTATCATCAAAACTCAAAAACTAACAAAGTAGAATAAGTTGACGCAAACATATTAGAAAGAAAGATAACGAAAGTCCTAAACTAACAAAAATTTAACAAACGAAGATCATGAAAACTCAAAAACTTACACAGTAGAATAAGTTGCCGCAAACATATTAGAAAGAAAGATAATGGAAGTCCTAAAACTAACAAAAACAACACAAATTTAACAAACGAAGATCATGAAAACTAAAAAATAAAACTTGCTTATTATTGATAATTAAGGGAACTCAAGATTCATACCTATTAAGGACTCTACAGTCTTTTTACTCTAGCTTATTGATGACTCACTAGCTGATGACTCACCTCTGTAGTCTGTAGTCTGGCACCTTGCTGCATTCTCTGATTATTTTCTGATTGTACTGATTGTACTATTGCCAGCTAGCATTTACAGTACTACTAGTCCTATATATTGTGTAATAAGGTGACACCGTCATTTTCTAAGCTTTTGAATGAAATAGAAAACATTCTCTCTAAAATTCTGTGCTATAATGATTTCCTCTACAATGGAAAAGAATATTGTATGACTCTCAGAGTTATCATGGTATCAGAGCTGCCATTGTATTGAGAGAAATATGCTCCATCATCTTTCCTTATTCTCCAAAAAATTCTTCTAAAAAATTCTTCTGCAAATCTTTTCCTCTCTCTTTCTTCTTATGATCTTCTCTGCTACACTCTTTTATCTTTCTTCTACTTCTTCTAATCCCTTCTATCTCCCTTTTCTGAACATAAAGTTCCAACCTTTATAGCCAAAAATGGCAGCAGCAGCAGGAAGGATAACCTTCCAAGACATGTTGAACCCCTTGTTCTTGCACCCCTCTGATAGTGCAAGTACCATTTAAGTAGAAAAGTTGCAAGGCTCTACTGATTATAGGGCATGGAGGAGATCAATGGAAATCAACTTCTCTTCAAAACGAAAGCTTGGATTTGTGAATGGCACAGTCACAAGATCCACAGATGATGAAACAAAAGCTGAACTCTGGGATACCTGCAACAATATGGTAATAGCCTGGATCACTCAAAATGTTTCTGCTTCGGTTAAGAAATCCATTATGTATATAACATCTGCTAAGGAAATATGGTTAAACCTAGAAAAACGCTTCTCTCTCACTAATGGATCTAGGAAATATAAGTTAAACAGGGAGTTGTATGAAACCAAACAACACTCTTTGCCTATTAATGAGCACTATACAGCTATGAAAGCTATTTGGGAAGAGTTAGATGCTATGAACACTCAACCTGTAATTTTGAATCCTAGTGAAGAGGTTAAAACTCTTCTGAATGCTATTGAAAAGCAAAGAGAAGAAGCTAAGTTATTTCAGTTCCTGAATGGGATTGATGAAATTTACAACCCTCAGAGAAGTCAATTGCTGCTCTTAGAGCCTCTTCCATCTGTTGAAACTGCTGCAGCTGCTTTGCAGCAAGAAGAGGCTCAAAGAGAAGTACTCCATCTCACCAAAATTGATAATGATGCCTCTGCAATGTATAGCAAGGCAACAGACAAGGTTCATTCATGTAATGTTTGTGGAAAAAGAGGTCACAGAGGTGATAAGTGTTGGTTTGCTATAGGTTTTCCTGAAAATCACCCTAAACACAACTCTAACCAAAACACCACATTTTTCAAACCAAAAACCTTTAACCAACCTTCCAGCTCAAAATGGCCACCAAACCCTAGATACAACACACCAAAACTTGCTGCTACTGCTCACATAAATGCCAACCCCACACAAGATTCTGCTTCTGGTGTTCTATTCACTCCTCAACAGCTTGCTCAACTAGCCAAAATGATGCCTAAGCTTCTTTCTCCAGCTGTAGGTTCTGAGACTGATGAAGAGCTTGATAATCATTTCTCTGGCATGATATCATGTCACAATGTCACAGGTTACAATGAGGAGTGGATCATAGACACAGGTGCCTCAGATCACATGACTCCACATTTGTGTAATCTAAGCCACCCTAGTGTTGTAACTACTCACTCTAAGATTAACCTACCTACTGGTGCAACATCCATTATCTCTCACACTGGAGTTGTGTATTTGGAAACAGGTTTAATCCTGAATCATGTGTTGTGTGTGCCTAATTTCAAACATAATTTGTTATCAGTGCAAAAATTGCTCACTGACAACAAATGTCAAGTGGAATTCTTTCCCACTCATTGTGTGATTGTTGACAGCAGCACAAAGAAGGTGAGAGGAGTAGGTCAAGCTAAGCATGGCCTATATTATCTTGTGAATCATCTGTCAAGCATTGCACCAGGACAAATGAGTATGAATGTTGTTGCTAATGACAGTGAAAGTTTCCCAAACCCAGACACATCCAATACCTTGGACCTCTGGCATCACAAGTTGGGTCATGCCTCTGTGTCTAAACTCAAACACATACCTTGTGTCAAGCCCTACCTGAACCAATCTACTAAAATATGCATCACCTGCCCTATGTCTAAATTCACTAAACTGCCTTACTCACTAAGCTCCTCTCATGCCTCTATTGCCTTTGAACTCATTCACATGGATATTTGGGGGCCATATAGGGTGTATTCTAAGGGGAAATATAGATATTTCATGACCATTGTGGATGATCACACAAGACATACTTGGGTGTATTTACTCCAGTACAAATCTGATTCCCTTCACACCTTGGAAACCTTCCTAAACTATGTCCAAACTCACTTTGCCACTCAAATCAAGCACCTCAGATCTGATAATGCTTTGGAGTTTGATGATGCTCCCTGTCAACATTTCTTTGCCAAACATGGCATATCTCATCAAACTTCTTGTGTCAAAACCCTTGAGCAAAATGCTCGAGTAGAAAGAAAGCACAGACATGTTCTAGAGATAGCTAGAGCATTCAAGTTTCAATCTGGATTCCCTCTACAATATTGGGGTGAGTGTGTGATGGCAGCTGTTCATGTAATAAACAGGTTACCTACACCAGTCCTTGCAAATAAAACACCATTTGAGTGTTTATTTCACAAGCACCCCACATATGAACACCTGAAAGTTTTTGGGTGCCTAGCCTTTGCTTCAAACCCTGCCTTTCCATCTGACAAGTTTGCTGTGAGAGGTGTTCCCTGTGTATTCTTGGGTTACCCCTCACTGCAAAAAGGCTATAGGTTGCTGAACTTGCTTACTATGCAATCTTTTGTCTCAAGAAATGTCAGGTTCCACGAAAACATTTTCCCTTTTCAGTCCACATCTCAAAATTCATACATGACACCCCTTTCATCAACTGCAACTCAAAATCAACCAACATCCACCTTTGATGACTTTCCTCTTGAGTTTACTGAACCTAATATCACACCTAACCCTACACCTCCTGCATCTCCCAGAGTTACTCAACCTTCTGTAATCCCACCAGGCTCTCACACCAACTCTTCTCCCTCACAAAACATCACCCCACCTCCCATAAGGAAATCAACCAGAACTCATGTCCCTCCATCTTGGCACCAAGACTATGTTACCAACTCCACAACCACATCTCAAATATCCAACCTAGCTAACACATACACTGCACCTCAATTTCATTGTTTCCTTGCCTCTCTCACCAATACCCCTGATCCTGTGACTTTTAAAGAAGCTGTTCCTCATGCTCACTGGGTAACAGCTATGAACAGTGAGTTGGAAGCCTTAGAAAACAATGATACTTGGGATGTTGTTACTATTCCTAATGGCAAAACACCCATTGGCTCAAAATGGTTGTTTAGAACCAAATTCAACCCTGATGGGACAATTAAGAGACACAAAGCTAGGTTGGTCATACTTGGTTGTAAGCAACAATATGGAGTTGATTACTCTGAGACCTTTGCCCCTGTGGCAAAAATGATTACAGTTAGAACTCTTCTAGCTGTAGCTGCAATGTACAACTGGTACACCTTGCAAATGGATGTAAGTAATGCTTTCTTACATGGAGAATTGTTTGAAACTGTGTATATGTCTCTACCTAAGGGTTACTCTGATCTTGGAAGCAGAATACAGGTTAATCTCATCCCTCCCACACCACCCAAAACCCATCCTGTGAAAGTTTGCAAACTCAAAAAGGCCCTCTATGGCCTCAAACAGGCCCCCAGGCAGTGGTCCAGCAAGCTTTCACAAACCTTAACTCACCCAGGCTTTAATCAATCCAAGTCTGATTATAGTCTCTTCACAAAAACAACCAACACCAGCATCACATTAATACTCATATATGTTGATGACCTCCTCTTATGTGGCTCTCATCTTCCCAACCTCACTGAACTTCAAACACTCCTCTCTCAAGCCTTCAAAATGAAAGATCTAGGCCATGTTAGATACTTTCTTGGGCTTGAAATAGACAGATCCCCTGCTGGCTTCTTCATCTCTCAACACAAATACACCACTGATATCTTACAAGAGTATGGCATGCTCCACTCTAAACCTCTTCAACTACCTATGGACTCTCACATCAAGTTCACTGCTGACAAGGGTGATGTTCTTCCTAATCCCACTCCATACCAAAGGCTGCTAGGCAAACTTATCTATCTCACCATAACAAGACCTGATATCTGCTTTACTGTCCAACTGTTAGCTCAGTTTATGCAACATCCAACATCAGTTCATATGCAAGCAGCTAAGAGGCTCCTAAGGTATCTCGCTGGTAATCCTAAGCAAGGCATATTACTAGCAACCAATGCTTCAGCAGAATTGAAAGCCTACTGTGACAGTGACTAGGTCAGCTGTCCAGTTACTAGGAGATCCATAACAGATTATTGCATCTTTCTTGGGCCATCACCTGTGTCCTGGAAGACCAAGAAGCAAACTGTAGTTGCTAGATCATCTGCTGAAGTAGAGTACAGGGCTATGGCTCTTACAACCTATGAGGTAACCTGGCTATCAGCACTTTTAAAGGATCTAGGCATTAAACATCTCCCTCCTACTCTCCTACATTGTGACAACAAAGCTACTCTATCCATAGCAGCCAATCCAGTTCTACATGAGAAAACAAAACATGTTGAACTAGACTGCCACTATGTAAGGGATCAGATCAAGTCTGGCAAGATCAAGATTGTTCATGTTCCATCTACTGAGCAAATTGCATATATAATGACTAAAGTCCTTTCTGTGAAGCTGCACATTCAACATATTGACAAGTTGGGAGCTACACCTGGTTACACTCACCAACTTGAGGGGGAGTATTAAGGACTCTACAGTCTTTTTACTCCAGCTTATTGATGACTCACTAGCTGATGACTCACCTCTGTAGTCTGTAGTCTGGCACCTTGCTGCATTCTCTGATTATTTTCTGATTGTACTATTGCCAGCTAGCATTTACAGTACTACTAGTCCTATATATTGTGTAATAAGGTGACAGCGTCATTTTCTAAGCTTTTGAATGAAATAGAAAACATTCTCTCTAAAATTCTGTGCTCTAATGATTTCCTCTACAATGGAAAAGAATATTTTCTGACTCTCAGAGTTATCAATACCTTCACCACGGGAAAAACTGAACAGCTAAGAACAAAGGCAATATGAGAGCCACTCAGGAAACTGATATGGGGCGACGAAAGAAATTATTGAGGCCTACACGCAGGCACAGCAGCAAGACCTAAACCTAGGAGATTTCACAACCATCACCAAGTGTATGGCTTTGGTAGCATAAACATTATTATGGATTCCTTGCATCAGAACATCTGGGCTCAGACTTAAGTCCAGGATGCATGGCCTTTGGTAACTCTTCACCAACTGCTACAGATGCAAAACATTTCTGGTAGTTGTATGTATCAGATATATTGTGTGGAACAACAAAAACGAAGATATCTATGATATTTTAGGGCCTGTTTGGTTCACTGGACTGGATTGGAATGGTATGGATATAACATGTAAATATGTTCTTGAATTAGAAATATTGACAATGATAAAAAAAAAAAAAAAGTTGGACAATTTTACAATGGCTACAATATACTCCCTCCATGTCATTTTAATTTACTCACTTTACTTTGGGGGAGAACCAAGGAGAAAGTGCAAAAGTATGAGAGAGAAACTGAAAAGGTGGAGAAAGAAATTGAAAAGTGAATGAGAGAAATTAAAAAGTGGGTTAAAATATTAAAAAGTGGATGACATGGGTGGAAAAAGAGGAGAAAGTAGATGTGACAAGTTACGAAATATAGAAAAAGCAACAGTGTGTAGATTAAAAAGAAACGGACCAAAAAGGAAAGTGTGTAGATTAAAAAGAAACGAAGGGAGTAATTGTTACCAACATTATTTTGTGTAATTTAAGCCATTTATTTTTTATTTTAGATCTACATCATTCATCAAGTTGACTTTAAAACCCACCTCTACACATTAAAAAAATTGTTTATTAAATTTTTTGTATAGTATTAATTTTCTTTATATTCCTTAAATCTTTGGCGATGGCGATACCAAAAAATCTAATGAAATAAAGGAATAATACTCCACAAATCTTTGTTTTCATTTTTTAAAATTGAAATTATAACAACTGTATATTAATAAAGTACTAATTGAGACGAATCAAACAAGATCCCACATGATTATATTTGTTCTTATAAATTGAGAAAATTGAGAAGATTCTCTCTAAGTATAAAATGTGTAAAGATTATAAGTGAGAAAGATAAAAACACAGACAGAGTATTTTTCACGGGAAACAACGTTAACGTATTAAAAAAATTGGGAGCCTAACCCTTAAAAATTTTAATTATTTATTATTTATTTGTTCAGTTCAGCAAATTTCATATCAAAAGAGGATGGCCTAAGTATACTTATTGGGTGCATTATTCTTAGGGGTACCTAAGACCATTTTCAAAGTGTGTATAGTATTATTGTTCTCAAAGTATTTCGGGTTGTACAAAAAGTAAAACTAGACTACTCTTTAGTTTTTTCAATGTAAGGTACAAAAAGGATTAGGAGACTCTTCCACGCAAGGGAGGATCGTAATACATTACCACGTAAGGTAACAAGAAAAGAACTAGCGAGTGATCTAGGCGATGCCCCGTGTTGTTACTTAATTTTCGTAATTTTTGTCTAGTGAGGAAAAATTGACGTAATGACATGATAAGTAATTGCATGATATTTTGAAAAATAATCGTGAAAAGTTTGGGGATGAATACAATAGCTTAACTTTCTACAAGGAATTGGAGTAAGATCTTATGTCTGTAATAATCTGTTGTTATTATCATAGAAAGGATAGGTATCTAACTACTTGTGTAAGTCTTTTAATGAGATATAATTATAAGAAATTATGATGTTTTATTTTGAAATACTAAACAACGCTGTTATGTTGGATTCATGGTTTAACTTTTACTTTTCATTTCAAAAGTCACAAATACCTTGTTTTTTTTTAAAACATTTTTTTTTTAATTGAGGGTTTGACTTGGAAATAAATCATTTGCATTAGAGCCTTAGAAGAGAGTGTCAGGTGGCACACAAACTTGCTTAGGAGCACCTTTTAATATATTATTATAGATTAATTTGTATCAAAAAGAATATCGATAAATGTGTTGCATCGTGTTAGCAATAGTATGACCAAATTTTGAAAATTGTCAACGATTTAACTAGCCTCTCAACAGACTTGAATGAATTAAACTGAGCTGAATGTGGAGATAATACATTGTGAAATATTAGTTGGATGCTCCTAGGTCCATGATTTAGTCCTTGAACTATATACTTTCCATAAGATTATTATTCTTCATAGCGTTGTTCATGCATCATGTATACAATGCTCACTATGCACCCGAAAGAACATGTCGTTCATTGAATAAAAACATGAACTTTTTTAGCAAATTTTCTAGGTAAAAAGAATAAAGCAATTCAAAATCAAAGAACATTTTTAATCTTCATTCATCAAAGAACATAGATTATAATGAAAAGAACATACAATGATAAATAAAAGAAATATTTTTCAAATTTAAAAACTAACAAAGGTTGTGAGTGATTTTTAATAGGAAAAATTGTCAAAAATAATCCCAAGTTTTGGCCATCTTCCCAAATTAATCCCAACTTTGGATTATTTTTAAATAATCTCAAGTTTGTTAGTAGTCTTCCCTTATTGGTCCCTAGTGAAAAAAGTCGGTTTAAAACTCGTTTTAAAGGTCAATACGCCGCGTGAAACATTTCCGTTTGCCTTTCATTTTAATAGTGGAGTGGTGATGAAGGCGATTAGAGGTGATTTTTTTAAATAAAATGGTGTCTTATCAACTTTTTAAAATTGGTTTAAACGATTATAGGTCTTTTGGACCAATATGGGAAGATGACTCCCAAACTTCAGATTATTCAAAAATAATTAAAACTTGGGATTAATATGGGAAGACACCTGAAACTTGGGATTATTTTTTACAATTTTTCCTTTTTAATATCAATTTTTTGTGCATGAATTTTGAACAAAAAGAATAGATAAATGAGCTGGTTTGACTAAATTAAAGAGTGTCAAAGGTAGTGAGTGTTTCAAACTTTTTCAGGTGGATATCATATATACCATCTTCTCTCATTAAAAAAAAGGTCAAGATGTTTTTTCCATTTAATTTATTGATTGAAATATTTGATGCATATACCATTTTTAACTTGTTTAGAAATTAGAATGGCAAGTTGTTGAAATGAGAAAGGATTCTCAAATTGTTTTCTTCTATAATTTTTTTCATTCCAATAAGTCATCAAGGGTAATTTAGTATTTTTAGAGGGGGACACCATCTTCCTCCTCCCTTCCCTTATATAATAGAGATTAGGAATAACAAACCTATTCGTAATAGATAACCTAAATAGAGTCCTAACACCCTCTCTCAAGTTGGAGCGTGCAAATCACGAACGCCCAACTTGGACAACAAAAATTCAAATTGAGTCCTACCAAGTGCTTTTGTAAAAATATATGCCAACCAAAACTTAGTAGGAACATATGACGGACTCACAAGACCTTCAGTCACGGCATCACCATCAAAATGACAATCAGCTTCAATGTGTTTAGTACGTTCATGAAACACCGGATTCTTGGCAATATATAACGCATATTGACTATCACAATATAATCTCATCTCTGCAGGATGCTGAACTCCAAGATCACCTAGTAGCTGCTTTAACCACTTTAATTCAAAAACTATAGCAGCCATAGAACAATATTCTGCCTCTGCAGACGACCGAGACACTGTAGGCTGCTTCTTAGTCTTCCAGGAAACAGGAGAATATCCCAACAAAACAAACCACCCACTCAGGGATCTCCGAGTAATAGGACAACTAGCCCAATCAGAATCACACCACCCCTCAAAGCGGAGATCACTATCAGAACGAAATAATATTCCCTGTCCTGGATTTTTCTTCAAAAATATCTAACCACTCTCAAAGCGGCCTCCCAATGAACCATCTTAGGAGCCTGCATAAATTGTGACAAAATGTGAACATAATATGCCAGACCAGGCCTAGTAACAGCAAGGTAAATCAACCTGCCCATCAATCTGCGGTACTTCACTGGATCATCAAATAAAAGACCATCAGCCAAAGCGAGCTGATGGTGCTGCTCCATAGGAAACTCGGCAGGTTTGGCACAGAGCAACCCGGCTTCAGGTATAATATCCAAGGCATACTTCCGTTGACTCATAAAAAATCCCTACGACCCCCTGGCAATCTCAAGGCATAGGAAATATTTCAGAGCACCTAAATCCTTCATTTTGAAACATTTTCCAAGGTAAGCTTTGAAGTTCAGTAAAGCTTCCTGATCATTTCCTGCAATAATCATATCATCCACATAGATAAGAATGTTCAACTGAATATTTTTCCTGGTCAAAGTAAACAAGGAATAGTCAGAATAAGACTGCTTAAACCCATAGGCTTTCAAAGCAGTGGCCAATTTGGCAAACCAACACCTAGGTGCCTGCTTCAAACCATACAATGATTTTTTCATCCTGCACACTAGATTAGTATTTCCTCCTTGAAAACTAGGAGGAATTTTCATGTAGACTTCTTCCTCCAAATCACCATGTAAAAATGCATTGTGGACATCCATCTGATGAATATCCCATTTCTTCACTGTTGCAATTGCCTAGAATGTATGTACTGTTGTCATTTTTGCTACAGGGGAAAAAGTTTCATTACAATTCCTAGCTTCCACCTGATGATGACCAAATATAATCAATATGGCCTTCAACCTCTGTAGTTTTCCTTTCTCATCATATTTTTCTGTATACACCCACTTGCTCCCCAAGGCCTTCTTGCCTGGAGGAAGAGGTTGCAATTCCCATGTGCCTTGATCCTCTAGAGCTTTTATCTCAGCTCCCATGGCTTCACGCCACCCTTCATGCTTTATAGCTTCTTTAAATGACTTAAGAGGGTAGTGCCCTGCAGTTATAGCTATTAGAAATCTGCGATGTTTATCAGAAAACTTTTCACAACTAACATAATGTGTAATAGGATATGAAGTACATGAGGACGATGCTGAAACAAGTGCCTGAGTTGATGAACTTTTCTTTGTCACTACAGTATGAGTCACATAATCCTGCAACTTTTTATTTAGGATTTTAGTTCTTTGACCCCTTCCCAACACCTCAACTTGCTCCTCTCGACTCCCTCCCGGCATCCGAGCCCTATGAGACGCCTCACCACTCGGCGCCCCAGGACCCGGTGCCGCTTCTAGCATCCGTCGAGGCTCTCTAGCCTCGGCCTCCCCTGCGTCTACATGATGCGGATCAGCAGCAAGATGCGCGGCGTCCTCCACATCGAGCACCCCTCCCCATGTTGCATCTAGTCCCCCTTCAACCGGCACGAGAACTTCAACAAGGAGCATAGGCATATCCTCCGCACAATCCTCCAATTCCACCATATTATTGGCATCAGTCTGATCAGGCAATGGAGCAGACACACTAAAAGGAAATTGATTTTCAAGAAACTTCACATCCCGGGAAACAAAATATTTGTGGGTGTCTAAGTCATATAGTTTCCATCCTTTCTGAGTATATGATAGGCGTGTCGCGCACCTAACAAAAATAAATAACCTAACTAATCCTCCTAAGTATGTAGTAGGGTAAGTCAGGGTCGATCCCACAGAGAGAAAGTTGTTCTATGATTAGCCGTTAAGTAATGGTAAGACTAAAGGAGCTTAATATCAAATATGGTCGAATTAACTATACTATTCAATCTATAAATAAAAGACTCTATGGTTAAGTATCCCCATTAGCATAAATTAATACAATGATAATTCCTACCCCAAAGTAGTCAATTAAATATTCACAAGGAAAAGTATACCCTATAAAATACCATAAATCTCTCCCGAGTATATATGACTTCTCTAATATGCACTCAAGTCTACTCCCGTGGAATCATGCAAATTAAAGACATTAAACGCGGCACTCTAACTTCCTAACAATCCATTCTACCTACTCCCGTGGAGAACTTCATGTCCTTAATTGAAATATTCAAATCCGTCAAAACCCAACTCCCGTTGTGATAAAGACAATGGAATCATAACAATACTAGTTATCCCTAATCTAGTATTGGAATATGCACAATCAATTAAGCAAGAACAATTAAGCAATTAATTTGGGAATTTAAAGGTATAATCATGAATTAATTCACACTAGGGTTCAACTTAACCATAGATTACAAAACTATGAAAGCATAATTGAAATAAATAAAGAAAATAGAGAAGAATAATTAATGAAACATTATAATATAAAACAAGGAGAAAAGAAGAAGAAAAGAGATACTTGAATTAATGGAAGAAAGGTGGAGTCTTGGAGAACAGTGGAGATCTACAAATTTCTCTCTCTAACTTCTCTCTCTAAAAACCATAAGTTTAAACTAATAATGATGATATCTTCTCTAAGCTCCTCAAAATAATGTTTAAAGTCCTATTTATAAGCTAAGATTAATATAAACCGACATAAGTTAGGTCACACGGAAGATACGACATTACAACAGGTTGCACGGGCAAGCAACTACGCGCACGGGCGTGCAGGGTCGTGCACGGTCGAGCGAAATCTTGCTCGGTCGTGCGAGCAAGGCAGAAACATTCGTGACTTTTGATTGCAGGTTGCACGGCCGAGCACATATCCGCACGGGCGTGCGGGCTAGACAGTGGCTTCAGCTCAATTTTGAACAGCTATAACTTTTGATCCAGAGCTTTGTTTCACACATGTAATATATTGTTGGAAAGCTCTTGAAGTCTAGTTTCCAACCCAGTTGGAATTACCTCATTATAATTCTTGTGTCAAAAGTTATGAGTGAAATAATGCAGAGGTATCATATTTCGCACAAGTACACAAAGTCGTGTGTATCTTCTTCACTTTCAATCCGTTTTGGGCACATGATATATCGTTTTGAAGGTCATCCAAGTGCCTTAATCGTTATATCCTCAAATAGGAGTTCAAAGTACCCGAGATTACATCAAAAGACCAAAAAACCCGTGAAAGTATCGTAGCTTCTGAAAAGGGACCTAAATATGCACAAATGCAACGTAAATGCTCTAATGCTACATGAAAATGCACCTAATATACAACTAAATTATGTTAGAATATGCACTTATCAGTATACGAATATCCAACAAAAACACACCTACGACTCCGACTTGCAAATTTATCACCCCCATGAGAAATATTATAGGCATAACATTGACAACCAAAGATCTTGATATCTGTCATCATAGGTGGTTTACCAAACAAACACTCATATGGGGTCTTATAATCAAGAACAGCAGAGGGAGTTCTTGATATGTGACATTTATGTCACTTTTAGGGGTAGTTTTTAGATTGTTTTCATAGTTTATTTTCATTTCTATCTATTATAGCCCATATTTCTTCTTTTTATATTTTGTAGCTTAATCGTATAATTAGTTTTATTTACTAGTTTTTAGCTCGTAATTTCATAGTTTATTTACTTCCTTTGTTTTATTAATTTTAGATGGATTAGTTTAGTTTTGTATTTAATTTCCTATTTTATTCCCTCTTAGTCACTCTTAATTTATTATTTCTTTTCATTTTGTAAGTCTCGTTTTCTTCTCTCGTGCTTTATTTTTGTGTGTTGGTGAGTGTTTGCGGAACTTGAAGGACGAAATTGATTGAGTCTAGCACAAATGCCCAAAGATATCATTCTCTTCATTAGCCAACTTATCCTACACCACACTCTTCCCCTTAACCTTCACCACACACAGCTCTTAACCGTACCTACACTACACCAATGCACAATACATCACCACCACCCTCTGTCAGCACCACCAGCGCTACACCGCAACACCACCATCAACCTGGCCTGCAGCACCGCCAACTCCACCTTTACTCCACCTGCGCAATTTGTTCAAGCCAAAAGGGGAGCGGGCGCTCCTTTGTAAACCAGAGCGGGAGCTCCGTTCGAACTCAATAAAAGCAGAATGTTAGGCAGTATGATATTTTGGGTTTTGATTTGTTTCCTTTTTTCTTTTCATTTCTTTTTCCTTACTTTTTTTTCCTTTCTCCCGTTGGATAACTGTACTTCTCTTTGTTTTTATTTTCATTTTTATTTTCCCTTTTTCTTCTTCCTCCCTTTTTTTAATCCTATTTGGTTTCATTTTCTTTTCCTTTTTATTTTTTTCTCTTTTAATATTAGTAGGAGTATAAATACCTTAAGTCAACTTTTAAAAAGGGAGAATTTTTTTAGCCAAGTTTTATTATTCACCACTTTTAGTTTAGATATTTTTTAGGGTTTTAAGGAGGATTAGCCTCCATAGATTAGTTTAGGGAGAAAAAGGAGAAAACTCAAAGAAAGGTGGAAGATTGTAGATTCAAGGGTGACACTTGTATTGGAACTTTCAACCATTAATCAATGAACATTTCTTACTCTATCTCCTCTTTTATTGCTTTATTTTAATTGTTTCTCTTAGATTAGTTTTTCATGATTAGTTTAATTATTTATGATTTATTTTATTTAGTTTAATGTTAGATTAATGATTATTATCATGTTATTAGTGCTTAATTTCTCTAAAGTCCTCATTTTTGTATTTATGGAGTAGTTTGTTGGTTAGGGTGTGGGTGAAAACCCAACCATGATTGAATTGGGCATTTGAGATTGGATTTGGAGATTTGCGTGATTAAATTATTATTTGTCTAGCTTTTCTAATCGATTTTGCATTCTCTTTGATCACTTGAATGTTGTATTGGATTGGAGTAGATTGATTTAGGTTGGCATGAGAGTATGACCTATTGATTTCTATTATTGACTTGTGCTTATTTGAACCTCGGGATATGTTAGTAATGGATGAGAGTCCTTATTTGATGTCTTTGAGAATTTCTCCGCCTTTGAGAGTAGGATGAGAGTTTTATGTTGGGTCAATAGCTAATTCAAGTAGTGTTCATGCATTATCTCTATATTTGATATTCTTATGCCTATTGCATGATTAGTTGGCGTTTAATCCCATCTCCTAACTTTAATTATCTTTGATATTTAGCTTTTACGTAGTTCTTAGTTGGTTATTGACAATTTCCGACTTGATTTCAGCCTAGCTTATTGTTTTATCAATACATTTTGGTGTTCCTTAGTCCTTGTGGAAGAATGACCCTTGCTTACCACTTTACTTAGTTTAGTGGTCTAGTTAGGTACTTTGACCTTAGGTGTTTTGTCCAACGACCAAAATATCTTTTGTCAGTTCTATTTATCAAATGGCAAGCTGCCTGCACACAATCCCCCCAAAAATTTAAAGGTAGATTAGCCTGGAACCTCAAGGCACGTGCAACATTTAAAATATGTCCATGTTTTCGCTCAACTTTACCATTATGTTGTGGGGTTTTAACACAAGAAGTTTCAAAAATAATTCCCTATTGCACAAAGTATGGTTTCAGGCAATTAAATTTAGTTCCATTATCACTATGCACACGTTTGATTTTCTGTTCAAATCGGCGATCAATCAAAGCCACAAAGTGCAGAAACATAAACTGAACTTCCAATTTATTATATAATAAATATGTCCAAACCGTACGAGAAAAATCATCCACTATAGTTAAAAAATATGAAGCACCACAACTGGACTTAGTTCGATATGTCCCCCATAAATCACAATGAATTAACTCAAAAATCCTACTAGCTCTACTATTACTCTTAGGAAAACTAGTTCTAGGTTGATGAGCATGAAAATAGACATTGCACCCATCGTTATTGCAACTACTAACACTAAAAGGACTCATACAGGGTAAATGACGTAAAACTTTCTCCGAAGGGTGACCCAATTGTTTATGCCAAATGTCAATGGATGCCATGCCATCCACCGCATTGATCTTCACCTTGGGAACGCCCCGGAAAAAGAAAAGTCCATCTTCCCGCTCACCCTCTCCAATCAGCGTCCTCGTCCTGCGGTCCTGTAATACACATAATGTTTTAGTGAACTGAACTATACAATTCGCAGAATCTAATAACTGTGGAATAGAAATCAGATTACCATCAAAATGAGGCACAAATAAAATATTATGGAGTTTGAGATTTCCAGGAAGAATGACATATCCCTCATGAGTAGCTTCTGAAGAACTACCATCCGACAAACCTACCAGACATCCTGTTATTTTCCGTGCAGCACATACCAACGAAAACGTTCCTGTCACATGATGTGTAGCACCCGTATCAATAATCCATAAAGATTCACCGTTCAAACGATCTTTTGATTTTGGCAAGTTCAGTAAATCCAAGAGATTCTGCCATTGTTCAGTAGTGATGCCAACGAGTCCTGCGCTCACTGCATCACGTGGTAGGGAAGCCGTAGCCCCCCCCTCCACTCGGTCCGTCGGTCGAATCAGCACAACTACCAGCCACGGCTTTGTTAGCGCGTGCTGGTGGCGCCCCCTGCTGCCGCGGCCTGATCTGCCACCGCGAGTTGTCGTGCCACCACGCCAACCACAAGGTCAGTCCCCCACCACTCGGGGTATCCAACCAATTCAAAACAACCCGAAACTTCATGGCCTTCAAGATTACAATTAGTACAAACCACAAATTCAGTAAAAGATCGAGTTTTTGGTTTAGATTCTACCTTAAACGCCAAGTTCTCACCCAGCGAAGGCAAGGAAGAGGCGCTAGGGCCCCTTAGACGCTCCTCTTGAGATATAATCTGATAAGCACGTGCCACAGTAGGCAAGGGAGTCTGCAAGAGAAGATGAGAGCGAAGCGGGGCATAACAATCATCAAGACCAATCATGAATCGATGCAAACGATCATCGGATCGTTGTTGTTCAAGGAAACGAATAACAGCGCAATTAGCGCCCCTCGTCTCACAAATAGGCGCCACTTCCTGTGATGCCAACTCATCCCATAGTCGAGTCAAACGACCATAATAGTCGGCCAAAGATTCACCTTTTTGCTGCTTGCAGTCACTAATCTGTGATTTGATTTGACAAATCCGGGTTCCGTTCGAAACACAATACCGCTCCTTCAGATGCGACCATAAGTCATTAGCGTTTTCGAAATACGACACCGAACCACGCACAGTGGGGGAAATCGTGTTCAACAGCCATGAACACAGCATCGAATGAATCGTGCTCCAATCTGCTAATTTTTCTGCCGTAGTAGGCTTAGCTATAGTTCCATTCAAGAATCCAAGTTTCCGTTTTGCATTCAACGACATGCGAATAGCGCGTTCCCATTCATCAAAATTATCCTCCTTTAATTCAATTGGAGTGATAATGTTTCCAGGATTGTCGTTCAAGCCTAAGTAATAGGCTGGGTCGGTTTTTGGTGGTGTTTTATATGAGTTTTTCGTCATTATCACTTGACGAGATCCACGAGAATAGGTTCTAAGAGGAGAAGCAATGGTGATCGACCAAAGAGAAGATCGGAAAAACAAAGCTTCGAAGGTTCCGGATGGATCGAGTGATCAAATTCAAGGCTCGAAAAAAATCGAGGCTAGGTTCGAGTATTCTGGTATCGGTTTTTTTCGAGTTTGGATGGAGAGAAAATTTTCAATGTTTGGCTCTTGATACCATGTTAAATTAGGTTCAATTTCTGTCATCTTTCTCATTCATCAATAGCATATCTTTATACATCCTAAGTAGAGTCCTACTTCATCACTAATTAGGAATAACAAACCTATTCCTAATACATAACCTAAATAGAGTCCTAACAATTATAAAGGATGACAGGCTTGACAACTTCAACGATAATTGAGATAAACAAGCCTGTTTTATAGGCTTTAGCCCAACAATCTGTTCCCAATTGATTTATGAGAATGATACCAGCAATCGTCAACAGTTTGTAGCGAAATCATCAAAAATAAGTTTGATTGTATCTAACGAGGGCTAATGCCAACGGGTTCTTAATTTGTTTGTTCAGCGTGGGCTAGCTAGTAGTGGGAGAAAAGGGGTTGGAATGTTCTATTTTGATCCACCTCGTTAGGTGCTTTGCCTTTCCATTTTATGTCGAATAGCTCTAAGAATAGCCCTAGAGGTCTTGAATGTATCTATCAGGAAACTAATGGATAATACAATACCAATGAATTTCAATAACTACCTGTAAGGGCTAATATCGGGAGTAAAGGGGTTAAGATTTCTTTTCTAGTCCACCTCATTCAGTCATTTGCTCTTTCTTATATAGGGTATGGATATAGGAATTAACACCTTAACAACAACTTATACAACCCAGTCCGTCATCCGGTCAAGAACATTATACAAATTTCATGTACAAAAGCAAGAACTGCTTCATGAACTCAAGGACTATATGTTCGCCAACTTCGACAAAGTTCTGGCCTTAGATCCAATTTATAGGTTTCTCAAAAATGAAATTCCCATATCATTCATGGAATTCAAGACAACTTCTGCACGAAGATCTTCGCCTGCAGATTTGTACAAGTGAACAGCAGCACTCATATCCGTATCCATGTAACTCCTTAACATGGTCCGACAAAGTTCGAGTGCGTATCTAGTCTTGATGTCATTGCCGTTTGCTAAATAAAGACGAAGCATAAGCTCTAGTGCACTACTATTAAGCAACCCAGGGGCTCGCAAACTGCCTTCTTTTTTCTCGACATTGCCCATCTTTTGGACGCAAATAAAGCTGCTATTTTCCAAATATCAGTTTCCACATATGTCTTCAATAAACTACTCGGCTTCTCTAATCATTCCTTCCTTGGAGTACACCTTCATCACAGTCCTGCAGAGCTCCTCGTCAAATACGACATTGTCTTTTCTTATCTGAACTATAAAATTTTTGGCCTTCTCAAGCAGTGCCTCTCTCAGAAACATGTTGAGCATGGCTTTACAAGATCCTGAATCCGGGACTCCTATGCTGGATAAAGACTAAAAAGTGGCTTCAGCAGATCCCAAATCTTCCTTCATAATGTAACACTTCAACAAGATAGTACAGTCAATTCTGGATAGTGTTATATTTCGAGACCTCATCACTTCCATGGTCTGCAAAGCTTTTACATATTCCCCTGAACTAAGATACACTTGTGCCATTGCTGTATATGTTTTCTCAGCCAGCTTAATCTTCCCAATTTGACCATATGCACGCAAGACAACTGTGTACGGTAGCACACCTGCTCCAAGTGCATCAATAACTTCAGTACATACTCATTATCTATTTCAATAAAGTGCAGCAAAAATGAATCAGCTTGTAAGCTGCAGTCATCAACTTTTTCCTCACACAACCTATAATTAACTCACTTTACTACTCCTTCACTCATTTCGGTAAAACTAAAAGCTTAATCAGACAAAAGTTGTAGATTGAAGATTTCATAATTGAATTAGACTAGTCCAAGTCCAATAAATAACTTCAGCCAATTTACCCATCACTTCCAATGAATAAAAATAGGTAAATCACTAGCTGCTTCTCGGTTCATTCAACACTATTAACACAACCTGCACCATATAATTTTCCAGTCTATAGGTTCATTGACAGCAAAAAGAAATCCTAGTATAGCTATAGCATAACTTTATCCTAATAATGTCAACGTAGTTTACATTTTTAAGAAATAAACAAAGAGCAGTAAAGATGCAAATAAAAGAATTAAGAACACAAACAAATGGTGACGCGGAAAACCCAAAGGACGGGAAAAAACGCGGGTGATTCTTGTGACCACCAATCCACTATGTCAATGTCGCCGTCAATGTACAAGAGTAGCTAGCTATGGAGTTTTCTTAGAATAGTGATAGAGAGAGGAGAGCTTAATTAGGTTACAACTTTTCTATCTACGAAGCTTGGTTATACGATTACCCTTTCTCTTAATTAGCTGCTTCTTGTTCCGTAGGGCACCAGTACAACCATGTTGCGGAATGGCAGGAAGATCAATATATTCCATTAAACGTGTTGTCTTCTTTGCTTTATTGCATTGCTCATAATCATCATGCAATCTCTTCTTTGTCATCTCCAACTTTTTGTCGTATGATAAGGAGTCTACACAAGCTTTGATAGTTGATGAAGATGGTTTTAGCACTTGAATCAGATGATGTTGGATCGGTGGCGGCGGTGGCGGCTGCAACTCTTCAAGAAAGTCTAGACAAGCCTTTTTCGTTGATGGAGATGATTTTAGCACTTGATCCATAAGCTTCAATTCCTTGCCTTTTCCATAGCGATGATGCTGGATCGGTGGTGGTATCGGAGGCAGCAACTCATCAAGAATGTCTCCCTTACATAGATTCGGAAAAATCTCGTTTAGATCATCGTTCAATCCAAAACGCATGTCCCATAAAGATGCAGTTTCTTCCATGTTGCTGCAAAATATCAACTAAATAAAATAAGAATAATGGAATAAGTAATAATATTGAACTAGATAATGAAAGCAAGGTATGCATGAACAACGTAAAAGAAGAAAGATACATAAGAACTTTATATACGTGATAGCACCAATGTTTTTAGTGAACTGAAACCAAATCAGTAACATAAAAACATAACAAAAACTTCATCATCTAAGGTTATTGACTAAGATTACATGAGTATATAAACATTAATCTAATTCTTGGAAAACTGCAATTATCTATGATAACAGAGACAACTAACTTTGCACTTTTCTTTAACATAGTGTACATGATTAAGAAAATAAAAATCACATGGAAAGTTTATTTTTAACTCCAATAAAGAATCAGATTATTATCGAACAAGTAATGAAAAACTGAACTAACTCAAATCAATATGAATATGTAGCAAAGAATTATCATGAAAACTCAAAAACTAACAAAGTAGAATAAGTTGACACAAACATATTAGAAAGAAAGATAACGAAAGTCCTAAACTAACAAATAGAACACAAAAATTTAACAAACGAAGATCATGAAAACTCAAAAACTTACATAGTAGAATAAGTTGACGCAAACATATTAGAAAGAAATATAACGAAAGTCCTAAACTAACAAATAGAACACAAAAATTTAACAAACGAAGATCATGAAAACTCAAAAACTTACATAGTAGAATAAGTTGACGCAAACATATTAGAAAGAAATATAACGAAAGTCCTAAACTAACAAATAGAACACAAAAATTTAACAAACGAAGATCATGAAAACTCAAAAACTTACATAGTAGAATAAGTTGACGCAAACATATTAGAAAGAAATATAACGAAAGTCCTAAACTAACAAATAGAACACAAAACTTTAACAAAGGAAGATCATGAAAACTCAAAAACTTACATAGTACAATAAAGTTGACGCAAACATATTAGAAAGAAAGATAATGAAAGTCCTAAAACTAACAAAAACAACACAAATTTAACAAACGAAGATCATGAAACTAAAAAATAAAACTTGCTTATTATTGATAATTAAGGAACTCAAGATTCATACCTTCACCACGGGGAAAACTGAACAGTAGCTAAGCTAGTTTTACGACGGTGTCGGCCTTAATGGCGTGAAGGTAAGCAAATCAGTTGTTGACTTGTTGTTGTAGCTCGAATGAAACTATGGATGAACTAAGAGGAGGAGGTAAATGTAATGTAGCATTTATGTTCGTACTTCGTAGGCTATGTATATAAATGTAAGCTCGACTTGATGTACAAGGCAAAATGTTATCCTAATCCTGATATAACTAGAGAAAATAGTAATTTAAGTATGCTTAGGAAACTCAAATATATTCACTGGAATTCTTAATGCAAATAGGACAGTAAACTAACAAAAGGCGGTGGATTAAGTTACTTACATTATTACAGTTATGATAGAATTATAGTAGACGGTTAATATGATAGAGTTACGTATACAATCAAATTCTATGACAATTTAACACGCTGCCAGTTTCCCAACCTGGCTTACACTCTAGAAACCTCTTACTCTTCCACCTTCCCTCACAGTCACATATACGGAAGTTTCGAGGCTCGAATTGGTGAATCTCGTTTCACATCAATTTTTCAGGTGTTATGGCAAAGAGAGTTTCGGGTGTGTTGGGAGGGAATGTGGGGGGTTTTGAGAGAGGCACGCAAAAGCAGGGGCGGCTAAGGGCATGTGCAAGGCTTCGTACTTGTAGTAGTAGTCCAAACTCCAAACTTTGGTAGCGTAAACATTATTATGGATTCCTTGCATCAGAACATCTGGGCTTATGCCTCAGGCTCAAGTCCAGGAGGAATGGTCTTTGGTAACTACTCTTCACCAACTGCTACAGATACAAAACATTTCTGGTCCTTCTCTTTTTTGGTAGTTGTATAATTGTATTAGATATATCATATATTGTGTGGAACAAAAAAACAAAGATATCTGTGATCTTTTAGTTGCTATTACATGTTCTTGAATTAGAAAAAAAAAATTCTAGGACAATTTTACAATGGCTACAATATAATTATAACCACCCTTATTTTGTGTAATTTAAACCATTTTGTTTTTAATTTTAGATCAACATCATTCATGAAGTTGACTTTATAATAAGCATTTGTACATTAAAATAATTGTATATTAAAATTTATATAGATTAATTTTCTTTATATTCCATAAATCTTTGTCGATGGTGATACCAAAAGATCCAAGGAAATAAAGGAATAATACTCCACAAAACTTTGTTTTCATATTTTAAATTGAAATTAATCTTTCTCCATTTTCCTGTATTTGTAAGATTTAATTAAATCAATGGACAAGATTAGTCTATAAAAATAAAGAGCTAAGTTTTCAATAATTATAGTCTGTATCTATTGAATAATCATCCCAAATTCTACTATTTTTCATGGGAAAAAACAATATTAAAAATATTCGGGCACCAAATCCCTTTTATTTTTAATTATTTATTATTATTTTGATCAGTTTAGCAAATTTCATATCAAAAGAGGATGGCCTGAGTATTCTTATTAGGTGCAGTATTCTTAGGGGCACCTAAGATAATATTCAAAGTGTGTATGGTATTATTTTTCTCAAACTATTTGGGGTTGTACAAAAAGTAAAACTATACTACTCTTTAATTTTTTCATTGTAAGGTACAAAAAGAATTAAGAGACTCTTCCTTTAATTAAGGGAGGATCGTAATTCGTAATACATTTACCACGCAAGGTAATAAAAAAAGAATTAATTTGTATCAAAAAGAATATCGACCAATGTATTGCATTGTATTAGCAATAGTATGACCAAATTTAGATAATCTGTCGACGATTTGATTAGCCTTTCAATAGACTTTAATGAATTAAACAGAGTTGAATCTGGAGATAATATATTGTGAAATATTAGTTGGATGCTCCTAGGTCCATGATTTAGTCCTTGAATTTCCTAAAAGATTATTACTCTTCAAAGCGTGATGCATGCATTGCATCAGGGTGCACAATGCTCAATGTGCACCCGAAAGAACATGTCGTTTATTGAAAAGATCATGAAGTTTTTTAGCAAATTTTCTAGGTAAAAAGTACATGCAATTCAAAATCAAAGAACATGTTTAATCTTCATTCATCAAAGAACATAAATTATAAGGAAAGAACATACAATTTTAAATAAAACAACATATTTTTCAAATTTAGATTTGAAAAACATATCACCAACGAATTTGAAATTAAATACTAATGTCATGTTCTAATTAAACTAACAGCATGTTCTTATTGTATCAACCTTTTAAATTAAAAATATACCTACTTTGAATGTATTTATTATTTTCTTGTTAAACATCCTTATGTTCTTTTGTATAGAGTCGTGCTCTTTTTGTATGTACATGGAGGTAAATAGATTCATGTTCTTTTTTACATCATGTTCCAAAAAAGATAGGTCATAATGAAAAAAACATTAAATTAAAGAAAAAATGGATCAGAATACCCCCTACTTTAGCCCCTTTGCTTTTAATACCCCCAACTATGGGTTATTTAAAAAAAATGTTCCATTTACCTGTTATGACCTGATGAACTGGTAAACCAAAACCCCCCTACCCTCCTCTGCTCATCCCACCACCCACTGCCACCTTCCCTCACCCCAGTACCACCTTTGGGGCGGGATTGAAGGACAGAAGAAGCAATTCCGACGGAAATTAGGGGGGAAAGGCATTTGCCGCAAAAATCAAAGGGGAGGAGAGGGGGGTTTCGACGGGGATTAGGGGAGGGGGGGCCTGCTGGGGTGATGGGAGTGGGGAGGGGGGCTGGGTGGTGGGAGTGAGGTGGTGGGAGTAGAAATTGAAAATAAAAATAAAAGAGAAATAAAAAATAAAAAAATACCTTGTTAACAGGTTATAAGTGATCTAGGTGCATTTTTTACGAACCTCCCCAATAGTTGGGAGTATTTAAAAATAACTCATAGTTTGGGGTATTAAAAGCGGACGGGACAAAGTTGGGGGTATTCTGATCCATTTTTCCTAAATTAAAAGGACATACGGTTTAAACTCAAAGAACATAGTATATGATGAGCACTGTGCACTTAGGTGCACCTTCTAGATTGTGATCACTCTTGACGATGTGAAACACATCTCATTTGAGCCATTTGCACAACATTATAAAAAAAATGACAAGCTTCGATTATCGAGATAAACAAGCCTGATTTATAGGCTTTAGCCCAGAGATCTGGTCCCAATTGATCTACTTCATGAGAATGATACCAGCAATCGTAGTGGAACCATCAAAAATAAGTTCGATTGTATCTAACGAGGGCTAATGCCAATGTGGTTCTTAATTTGTTTGTTCAGCATGGGCTAGCTAGTAGCGGGAGAAAAGGGGTTGGAACTTGGAATGTTCTATTATGATCCACCACATTCACTGCTTTGCCAATGGATTACAATAACTTACCTATTCTGCAAGGGCTAGTATTGGGAGAAAAGGGGTTAAGATTTTCTTTTCTTTTTTTTTTCGGCAATAAGATACTACATTTAAATCATATGTATACAATATCCAACACTACGCCAACATACTCCTATTTATACATTCATCATTCCAAGTACTTCTCTTCCCTGTTGTCGAGAAATCCTACAACACTCAAAATACAATAATTTATTACATATGACTTGAATATCTAATAACATACCAGCAATATTACACACTTCCGCACCATTTTTAATAGCCTGAAACAGTTGACTTGACGTAGTGATCATTCTAATAGATTTACAACCTCTGGTTACTGCTTCCTGCAATCCTTTGAGAAAAGCATATCCCTCTGCTTGCAATGCTGTCGTAGCAAATATGCAATCATTCCCGGAGAAACTCACATGTAAACTCCGCCCACACCATGCTATATCAACTATACATTTGTCTCTTCCACTCGCTTTCCTTAACGCACCCACATGAACAATACACACTTCTCTCGTCCGGTCACCTTTTCTATAACAATTCATACCCTCTGCCCGGATTGCTAGGGGAAGTATTCTCGCAACATCATTTTAAAATTCCTTCTTTTACGTGCTCCCCGTACTTCTCTCCCAACCGCTGTCACAATATCCATAGGGTCAACTTTATGTTTAGAGAACACCACTTTATTACGATATTTCCAGAGTGACCACAGAAACTGCCGCAAGCACACACCTCCGATGCCCATCTTTACCATCTGTTTTCCAGAAATAATTGAACATATTTCTCACCCAATCTGCCATTGGAATCATGTAATCATGATCCACCCTAAGCCCGAGCTCGGAGGCATACCAAACATGCTTGCTAATTTCACAGTCCCCGAAATAAATGTGACTCTGTTTCTATCATCTCATGACACAAATAACACACATTACTAATTTTTATACCTCTTTTGTTCAAATTTTCACATGTAGCTAAGGCCTTGTGAAGCGATCGCCATAAAAACACTTTCCACTTAGGTGGTATCTCCAACTTCCGAATTTATTCCAAAATATACGTTCCCTTTGTTGCACTTTTCCACCATACACTTGCTCCATCGAAATGCATATACCTCCTTTGTTCCAAGAGTTTTCGTAATCGACATAGAATCCCACATATATCTATTATCCTCACTTGATTGCGGAATGTATGTTGCTAAAATCCTTTGAGCCGAGTCTGTATCAAAACATCTCCACACAAGACTGGCATTCCATACTCTCCTTCCATCCAACATCAAATCCTTAACCATACTAACTCCCTGGGCCAGTAAATTAACTCCTGGCTTCACCCTTAATTCACTTCCACTTACCCATTTATCATTCATAACATGAACCCTGGACCCATTCCCAATCATCCGAAGAAATCCCTTTTTACAACACTTCACCGCCCTAACCATACCTCCGTAACCCCATGATGCAACCGATAATTTTCTTTCCTTCATAGCACACCCTATCGGTGAATCACCATATTTTGCTTGCATACACTTGAGCAACTAAAAGATCGGGGTTATTATGAATTCGATTCGCTCGTTTAACCAATAGAGCCCTATTGAACCAATATAAATTCCTCACCCCCAATCCTCCCATTCCCTTAGGCATTTCAACGAACTCCCGTTTCTTCCAATGAATTGTATTGAACTCCTTTGATGATGTCCATAGAAATATTGCAAATAAAGCATTCATTTTATCCACCACATATTTAGGAAGTAAAAAAATTGACATCACATTCTGACTTAATGTGGCCAATACACTATTAATCAACAAAATACGACCAGCATGCGTCAATACGATATTCTGCCAACTCCCAATTTTCCTGCGAATCTTATCCAATAGCCCCACAAACTTGTGAGTGCTCTTCCCATCTATCTCCACATTACACCCCAAATAACGGCCTAACGTTTCTGCAACCGGAGTCCCCACCACCTCTCGCAATTGATTTCGAACACCAAGAGGTGTATTAGGACTGAACTTAATTAATGACTTCTTATAATTAATTACCTCCCCCGAAATTGCACTAAACCTTTGCAATATCTCTTGAATCACATGACAGGAATTTATATTAGCTTTAAAACACAATAGTGAATCATCAGCAAAAAATAAATGCGATATCGAAGGGGCAAAACGTGATATTTTCACTCCCTGCAGCCTCCCCAACTCTTCAGCTTGCCTAATCAGTCTTGACAAAACCTCCATCACCAGGATAAAGAGATATGGTGACATTGGATCTCCTTGGCGAAGCCCACAAGATGGTCTAAACTTTTCAGTCGGCTCCCCATTTATCAAAATTGCATACGACACTGTTGGTCCACCTCATTTGCTCTTTCTTATATTAGGGTCTGCGTAGAGGAATTAACACCTCAACAACAGCCGTTAGAACCCAGTCCGTCGTCTGGTCCAGAACATTATACAAAATCATGTACAAAAGCAAGAACTGCTTCATGAACTCAAGGACTATATGCTCGCCAACTTCGACAAAGTTCTGGCCTTAGAACCAACTTCTAGGTATCTCAAAAATGAAATTCCCATATCATTCATGGAATTTAAGACAACTTCTGCACGAAGATCTTCGCCTGCAGATTTGTACAAGTGAACAGCAGCACTCATTGTATACCTGTCAGGCTCCAAATTCTTTTGAATCATTTCAAAGTGAGAAATGCCTTTATCCACATATCCATAGTCCATGTAACTCCTTAATATGGTCCGACAACATATCATGTCGGGTTTTAATCCAGAAGCAAGCATTGTATTGAAAACCCGGTCAATTTCCTCGATTAAGCCAGCTTTGGCAAAGACTGATATTAAGAGGTTGTAATGAGCACAGGAAGGTCGTATCCCTTCTTTCTCCATGGATAAGATGGTGAGTTCTGCTTCCCGGTATTTCATACTCTCTGTGTAAGCTTTAATAAGGGCGAGGTAGGTTACGGAATCAGGAGAGCATCCATCTTTCTGCATTGCCTTAAAAAGTTCTTCTGCCTCCGAATAAAGTCCCACAGCGGCATATACATTTAACATAACATTGTAGCTTATCTGCAAATCAGAGGCTTCTGAATGTTACAAAACTTATACAACAAATACCATTCTTTTGTAAGTGCAACATTTTGACTTTACACTATTCTTTTACACCATAGTTTTTGCTCTAGTAATAATAGTTGGTTGCCCATTAGTTTCATGTATATTTTCAAAATATCAACTATTTATAATTTTTAATAATTGAATATTTAAAGAGATTAATGGTCAAATACTCAAATTTATGTGTTGGCAAGCGTGAAAGTCAAAATGTTGCAACTCTGAAGGAAGTATTATAATTATCCAGTTTTTATGTAAGCTTGAGCTTATAGTCAAAGATACCATTAAGAACAGAAAAAAATAGAATAATGGGCAACCAAGGCGAAATTTCAAAGTTTAATTTACTAAAATAGAAAGAGGCCTACTAATTTTGGACGGAGGGAATATCAAGGAAAACTATAGGGCAGTTCATATGGCACTTCGTTTGACTTCTTTGTTTTTCCCTTTTTCGAGGTTCGACAACCCCCCCTGTTTTCTTTCCAAGGTAAAAGAAGGATACACTAATGAACCAGAGTCCATAGGACATTGCTCTTCAATGAGCCAAACAGCACAAAAGGATCTATATAGCCAGCTCATCAAGAAAACCGAGTTTCTAAGTTGCAACATAGAAAAAATATTACCTTCCCAGGTTCAATGCCTTCCTCCTTCATTTTAGCAAATAATGTAGATGCTTCCTGAGCCTTTCCTGCAATAGAAATGAAATCATATGGACATGCCAAAAGTTTCGTCTCCATCTAGTTCAACAATTTCTGAAAAAAAAGAGCAAGAAGAAAGAGACATACAGGACATAAAGAAACCAAGTAAAAGGAAAGTATAAGATATTATTGTAAAGCGTACCAAACTTCCCATATATGCTTATTAGGTTAGTGTAAACTTTCTCATCCAACGTTATGCCCAAATTCTGCGCCATGCTGAACATCTCTACTACTTTGATCAGGTTTCTTTGCCTCCCGTAGACACTACATCAACCAAATAATAGACCAAAAGAAAGTAAGAAATGCTTATCCTCCCACCTTCGGAGGCATGCTGAAAAGGAGGCTAAGATGCCTAACCTGATCATAGTGCTACATGTCTGAATTGACAGGGAAACTCCAGTTGATAGCATGCGTTCATAAATGGTGGCAGCAAAATGCAATTTACCTGTGAAAGTAAAATGCTAAGCATCAATCATTACTGTCTTTCGTGTAAACTATTCTATAACTAACAGTCAAAAGACTAAAAAAAACAACCTGCTTCCAACATTGCCTTAATAAATGTATTATACGCAATAGTGTCAAGCACCAAGTTGTCATGCAAACTTCTGCGTATCACATCCTCTCCTTCCTGATGCATCCCTGAGATATAATCACCATGTCACTTGTAGATAACAGATCAGGCATTAAGCACTTACACAGAGAAACATGTTCAAGAGAGAAATTGAAGCACTACTGCCAATTGGCCTTGAGATTTGCAGATCCAAAACAATATTTCATAAAACCTATTCATGTACACACTCAAAAATGGTAATTACAACTAATAGTCACTTTTAGAAGTGCAGCCAAGATTCAGTATTCCTTCAGTAACCACCTCACACTTTTACCTTGGTAGCACAGCTAACAAAACTTAGCTAGTCCATTTAAGTAACTAAGCAAATAAAGAATTTTATTTTTATGTTTATGTTTTGACGTGTAAGCAGAAAAGAATTTAGAATGACTAAAGATGAACCAAAACCATACCACGGTTTGTTAGATTGTTTACAAGGACACTGATGACAATGGGACTCAAAGTGATTCCTCTTTTTGTGCTCTCCTTGTAAAGCTGGTAACCTTCCCCGGGATCACCACAGTTGACACAGGCATCAATCACTGAATTGTATATTTCAGTTCCAAAAATATCAGAATTCACCACAGCTGCAAAGAGTGCTTTCACTTTTTCCAGTTTTTGTTGCTTCCCATATAAGGTAATCATAGAAGCCAAGATCCCACCCTGCGCTCTTGAGTCTCTTTTAATTAATAGATCATAGATCATTTCAGCTTTAGATTCATCACCTACACTCCAGGAAATACTTAATAAGAAACTTTTTATTTGAATGGCCCCAATAAGATAAAACTTGCTTGAGTTTGAAGATATAAAATTAATATGCACTTAGAAAAGGCTGGACACTAATTCTAAACTTAAAAGTAGGTTCACCTTCACGAATAAACTTGCAAATGAGTTGATTTGTAGCAGATAAGCCATCAGGGGAATCAAGCAAAAGTTCGAGTGTGTATCTAGTCTTGGTGTCATTGCCATTTGCTAAATAAAGACGAAGCATAAGCTCTAGTGCACTTGTATTAAGCAACCCAGGGGCTCGCAAACTGCCTTCTTCCTTCTCGACTTTGCCATCTTCTGCACGCAAAATCAAGGAAACAGTTTGAATAAAGCTGCTATTTTCCAAAGATCTGTTTCCACATACGTCTTCAATAAACTGCTCGGCTTCTCTAATCATTCCTTCCTTAGAGTACACCTTCATCACAGTCCTGCAGAGCTCCTCGTCGAACACGACATTGTCTTTTCTTATCTGAACTATAAAATTTTTGGCCTTCTCAAGCAGTGCCTCTCTCAGAAACATGTTGAGCATGGCTTTACAAGATCCTGAATCCGGGACTTCAATGCTGGATAAAGACTGAAAAGTGGCTTCAGCAGATCCCAAATCTTCCTTCATAATGTAACACTTCAATAAGATATTATAGCCAATTCTGGATAGTGTTATATTTCGAGACCTCGTCACTTCCATGGTCTGCAAAGCTTTTACATATTCCCCTGAACTAAGATACACTTGTGCCATTGCTGTATATGTTTTCTCATCACTAAGAAGACCCAATCTTCCAGCCTCTTCAAAAGTCTTTTCTGCATCTTCACAAAGACCAAGCTTCCCATATATCCTGACAAGTAAACCATAAATGACTTCATCAGCCCGGATTCTAAACCTTTCCATTTCTGAAAACAGAGACAGTGCCTTCGAGTAATCTCCATTCTTATAGTAGAGAGTTAAAAGAGAAGCACAAGTAAAGTTACTTGGAATTATGTCTCGATATCGCATGTCTTCATAAAGCCTCAATACTTCATCTTGGTTGCCTTCTTTGACATTACATGTAATGAGAAGGCTGTAACTGACTTCTTCAGGAACAAAACCAAGGCTCTTCATCTTATTGAAAGTTGTCAAACCCTCTTCAAGAAGACCTTCCTTAACAAGTGAGCAGATGACAACTGTGAAGGTAAAGTGGTTAGGTACAACCCGCTTATCAACCATGTCTCTATATATCTGTATCACATATTGGTGAAGTGATTTCTTTTGCAAGGATGACAGCATGAAATTATAAACTGCAACAGAAAGTACCACATCCCTCTCTCGCACAGCAGTGTAAAAAGCTAACATAGCTTTGTGGCGTCCCCATCGAGCATATGTACACAGCATAGTTCCACAAGCAATTTCATCAGGTTCACATCCTGCATCAAGCATCTCAAGGAAGGTCTCCTCAGCCAGCTTAATCTTCCCAATTTGACCATATGCACGCAAGACAATTGTGTACGCAATAACACTAGGACGGTAGCACAGCTGCTCCAAGTGCATCAATAACTTCAGTACATACTCATTATCTATTTCAATAAGGTGCAGCAAAAATGAATCAGCTTGTAAGCAGTGATCAACTGTTTCCGCACACAACCTATAATTAACTCGCTTTACTACTCCACTCATTGCGGTAAAACTAAAAGCTTAATGAGACAAAATTCTAAATTAAATTATTCTATTTCAACTCCAATAAGTTCAGCCAAATCATCCATCAGTTCCAATTAATTAAAATAGGTAAATCATTAGCCGCTTCTCGGCTCATTCAACACACTAACACAACCTGCACCATATAATTTTCCAGCCTGTAGGTTCATTGACAGTAAAAAGAAATCCTAGTATAGCTATAGCACAACTTTATCCTAACTCCAAAACTTAAGAGCTATATTATCATGGAGATCACTATTCAAAGACAAGTCCAAATCCCAGAAGAAGAAATACTCAAAGCAGGAAATTATAGGTAAAATACCGTCTCAACTCCGAGATTAACAAATTATGTACATCAAGTAGCATTTTTCGTAATTAAGAAAATAACTATATAAAGTCGTAGAAGTCAAATATACACTCATGATTATATTAGTCACTTAACATACACAAGTCGTCGTTCATGATGGATTACCAAGGTGTAATTGGTAGGAGATTCACTTTGTAACCTTAAGGTCACAAAGTCGAATCCTCCCAACCGCCATACATAGAAATTGGGTTGAGGTCTAGACAGGGTCCTTCTCCTCATCATTAAAAAAAATCGTTCATGACGGATATAAAGTCGAAATGAGAGAAGCAAAAAAGCTACCTGCAATTTCATCCAAGCAAAGAAGTCCCTAACTTGGCGCCAACTCTTTTGTTCCTTTAACACAATACACATCTCTCTAAAACTAAGTTTAGTAACAAAAGACCCCATAACTTTTCTGATATCATAACTACCCTCACTTTTCTGGGACAAGCTACGAACAACTTGAATAGCAGCAACAACATGTTTACCATACAAATGACCGTTGCGGTCATCTTGCAAGTATTGAACCATTTGCTCCGGAGAGCGACGGACCCACCTCGGGGTTTGCGCTTGAGGGCCTTGGTTTCTGCGCAAGGCGCTTAAGTAGCGCGCCTTGCCTTTGATGATGCGTCGGGCGTTGTCGTCGGAGAGTGGGTTTTTGGGGTTCTTGGAACGAGGTTTTGGGTTGTTGTTGTTGTTGTTGCCGGTGCTGAGAGTCCATGGGTCGGGGGAAATGGAGCAATTGATACGGGCTATGGTTTGGGGGTTTGAGAAGGGAGGTTTAAGGTGGGGTTTTAGGAGTGGAGTTGGAGAGAGAAAGGAAGATTGGAGGGATTCCATGGATGGAGTTGTGGTTTTGTGGGGACTGGAGAAGGGAATTTGGGAAAGATTTTACTTCTTAGGATTAGCAAAATATCTTGACTTTATTTCGGATGGATTTTTGTGTAAATTGCTTCAATTGCTACTTTTGTTTTGTTATAGTTTGTCTGATTGATAATACCATAAATGATCGAGCTGATCAACTCCAGCCCGATCCGGCCCGATTTTTGAATGGGTTTGGGCAGAATTTTTTGACCCATGGTTCGGTTCGGACTGATTTTTTTGCTTTGGGCAAGCCAAAATTGATTTTGTAGTCTAATTATTGGCCCTGTCCGATTTTGGCCCGAATAGCCCGCTCTTTTTGGCCCGAAATAGCGGGTTTTGGGCACAAAATTTTGGCTCGGCCCGTCCCGACCAATGGGCAAATTTTTTAAGGTACGGTACGGCCCGACCCATGATCACCTCTAATAAATGGTAATAAGGGATATGTTATTTGGGGGTACGGGTGGACATGGAGTTCAGGTTTTGGGATGTGCTTGTGGAAATTTGAAAGTGATTGTCTTTTCATTGTTGATGCAATTTTTTTTTGTAAGAGTGAGGCTGGAGTAACTTTCATCGACATTATTCATGTTAGTAGTACTAGTCTTATATGCACGCTATGCGTGCGAAATCATATATATTTCTAGTAATAATTTTCTTCAAAAATTGTTTACGAAAATTTAAAAAGGGGAATTATAGTTGTTAGTGTTGTGTTTTTGGTTTGCAAAATAAAGAAGATAATATAATGATGATTGATGAGGAAGAAGATGTTGTAGTGTAACTTATTTTTGAAAGTTAGAGATAAATTAAATATTTTGTTTTGTAAATATGGTGGGCAGTTACCCTTCTCTTTTTATTCTTCTTTTTCTTTCTTTTCTTATTTTTTTGGTGTCCCCCATGAGCCGCCTTATATAATAGTCTGTTTATAACCCATTTGGACAAAACAATCCTAATCATGATTCTTTCAAATTTAAAATGATCATGAAATAATTCAGATCATGAAAAGCATAATATTGCAAAATACATGTCAATCGTAAGATACAAAGACAATCAAAGTGAAGATGACAATAATAATAAGCTCATTATTAGCTACTCCTACATTAAATTATTTGAAAACGTAATCCTCCCACATTTAGGCTATGTTCAGTTCACCTTATTTTTGCTTATTTCAGATCAGATCAGACCAGATCAGATCAGATCAGATCAGATCAGAAAAAATAAGTTCAGATCAGATCAGATCAGATAAGTTCAGATCAGATCAGATCAGATCAGTTCAGATCAGATCAGATAAGTTCAGATTATGCTTATATTTAAAAACTTATTATTATTATCATCATGATTATTATGATTATTAGTATTACTAATGCTATTATTGTTATTGTAATAATAATAATAATAATAATAATTATTATTATTATTATTATTATTATTATTATTATTATTATTATTACTACTACTACTACTTTATACAATTACTATTACTATTAATATTACTATTTACTAGTACATTTGTCAAAAAGATTATTATTATTGTCCTTGTTGTAATTATTAAATATTAATATTGGTAATTATTATTAATGTCGTTGCTATTATTAGTCATTGATATCACTATTTGAAGCTATTTGTGTTCAAGAAGAAGGATATTCTTTTGGCATTTATAAGTGTTCTTTTTTATATTTATTCTAATTAATAATTTTAATATGTGATGTTCTTTTTGATGTTGTACATGTAACGAACATGACAATAGTATATGATGTTTATTTTTTAAAAGAATTTTGGTAGAATAATATAAATTATATATTACTAGTTTATATAAAATATGAGTAGTATGGGATAACCTAATGGTGTTGTCATCACGTTTAAAATTTTCCCTACAAAGGATTTCAACTTATCTTTAAAAACAAAGTTTATATAGAACAAGACAACGATATAAGAAGAATATTTAACCATTTTGTTCAAGATCATATGATTATATATATTTATAGGTTTATTTATGATAAAAAAGAACAATTTATTAATATAACAAATAACATGTTGTTAGTTAGATCCAAACATGTCATCAATATAAAAATAAAAACTATCTTTTATTTTTAAAATGTGTTATTTAAATAGATCTTGTATGCTCTTTCAGTATATGTTCTTTTTTTAATATCATTATATGTTTTATTTTGTAATTGTGTGTTCATATATTAATGTGCTCTTTTTCAAAAAAAAAAAAAACTAATTATGCTATAATAATAATAATAATAATAATAATAATAATAATAATAATAATAATAATAATGTTATTATCATTATTATTATTATAATATTATTATTATTATTATTATTATTATTATTATTATTATTATTATTATTATTATTATTATTATTGAAAGTTGTGCATACTAATAAAATGATAATAATAGTAATACTAGTAATGAAATACAAAGTAATAATAACATTAGTAATAATATGTTTTTTAAAAGATCAGATCAGATCAGATCAGATCAGATCAGATCAGAAAAAATAAGTTCAGATCAGATCAGATCAGAAAAAATAAGTTCAGATCAGATCAGATCAGATAAGTTCAGATCAGAAAATTTCAGGTGAACTAAACATAGCCTTAGAGTGTGTGTAATTAATTTAGCAATGTAGTTTTTATCTCTGAAAATTTCAAAGGGAAATGATATTATATGAAGATGATTTATAAAAAATATATCATTATTTTTTACCTGAATATATCTCTAATACATAATTTATAATTCTTATTTAATGTAGTTTATTTCTAAAAAAATTCAAAGGCAAATGGAATTATATGTAGATGATTAATCAATCATTCTCTACGTGTCCATATCTTTAAGACATCTTTATAATCCTTATTTCTTCTAAAACATCACTTGCCCCATTGCTCCTCAAGTCCTCACTCTCTCTTTCCTCCTAAGTCCTAATCATCTCTCCTCCTAGCTACAACATCACCGACGAAGTGTCCAAATCCCCTCTATAATCAAGTAGAAAATTTAGAATTAAAGTGAAAATTGAAGAACTTAAATGCATTATTTGGCAATGCTTCGAAGACAATAATTGGAGGGACAACAAATTGGTTTCGGAGGTGTTAAACATTGCCAATTTCGATATTGCTTAGAGGTGAGTTTGAATCTGAATCATTTTGTTTTTGCATGTGAAAGATTTTGGGTCAGCGCAATCGAACCAATTTGTGTGGCTGGGTTTCACTTGTTGTGCAAAAGCAAGAGATAAGTGCCGATTTGATTTCATGGATGATTATTATGGTTGAAGATATTTAATTCTTTTGTTTAGAAATCTATTCGAATTTGGATGAATTAAATTCTCCCAACTATTTGATTTTTTTATTCACGGAAAAGATTGAGTTTTGATATTTGGGGATACATACATTGTAATCTTGAAAAATGAAATACGATTCCTTGAAGAATTTATATAGTTTGATTCAAAATGTTTAAAAGCAATTTGTAATTAACTTATTGTCAGAAATCAGAGTTCAAATTTTCAGTGTTTGATTCGAATTAGTATTCCATGAAAAGATAGTTTTTCTATATAAAAAAAAACTGTAATTATCGACGAAAATATTTAATTTTTCTTTGACAAATTATAGTTCTGTATTGTAAATTTGGTGAGCGTTTTTCTTTTGAGAAATCCCAAATGGAGTATTCAGTTTCCACATAGAAGAACACAGTTATCTCCTCGAAGAATTTATGCTAACCCATAATTTTAGGATTGTGAAGTTTAATGTTGCGAGTTTCTGGGTTTGGAGAAATTGTATTCGGGTTCTTAGTAAATATTTTTTATTTCCCTCATAAAAAATCAATTGTAATTTTGATTCCTTAAGAAATTGTATTTTTTTTCCCTATATTTTAGTTGCACAATAAGGTTATTCTTCTACTTTAATTTGAGTTAGAAATAAAATTGCGTAATTTGGATAACCATGTAGGTCAGTTAGGAGAAGTATTATCTCAACTTCACATTGATAGCACAAAGAAAATGTGATTGAGTAAGAGTTACCTTTTAACAATTTCCGCTCTTCGTCCTCTTGGATTGTTTGTTGCTCCTCTTAGTATGGTTTGATTACACGCTGAATTAAAAGCACACCAATTGTGATCACGATTATGAATTAGATGAAGAACAACGCATAGCAGTAAGTAAGAATTACCTTGTCACTTTTTTCTCCCTTGTCATTACTAATTTACTCTTGGTTTGTTGTTTGATCCCTCTATTTTGATCGATTACACGCTGAATTAAAAACTTATGAATCAGATTTTGAAGAACAAAGCATAATAAGAATGTCGGTTTGTTTTAGAATATGAATTACCTGATCTTGGCTTGCAGTTGACAGCGTTATTTTTCTGATTTGGTTTGCAGATAATGGAGAGTAGAAGATGATGAACTTTCAAAAATTGTGGAGCGTGTAACTGTAATTGGTTTCTAGGAGTTAGAGATGGAAACTAATTATTTAAGTTTTAATCAATTTCTACTTCCTACCACTAAATCAGGGATTTATATTCTTTAAAAAAAAAATTTACTTGAGATAATCCAGTTTTGGAAAGTAACTGCTGTACTGTGAAGTGCGTGATTTTTTTGTGCTTTTTTATCTTTTTTCTTTTTAATTAATTAGGTAGTTGCACCTTATTTTAATTTTTTCTTTTTTTCCTTTTTCTTTTTTTTGGTGTCCTACCCCTCTTCTCATATAGAATAGAGATTTAACTTTTGTTTTTAAAAATTATTGAGTGGTTAATTATGTAATTATTGTTTGTAGTTGGGGGTAATTTGGGCAACTCAAGTGGACACCAAAGTCCTCAATAGTTGCCTTATATAATAGAGATGTAGATAGTGAGTGTTGGAGTTTTATTTGTAGTAATGTCAATAAGTTCATGACTGTTAGCTCATTACTTCCCTTGGGTTCTAGGTAGAAAAGTTTGGTTAGTTAATTTTCATTCTTATATTGACTCTTTGTTGACTTGGATATTTTTACGAATGATATTTAGTTACCCTCCTAGGCATTCCTTCAAAAAAAATATAGTTAAAGGGGACTATCGGTATATCTACATTATTATACATATATCATCGTTTGGTCTCATCAATTTTTCTCTTTCATCAGCTCTATTTAACTTGAACATTCAACGAGTAAAAAAAAAATCTTGAACATTCAAACACCTTAAAACTATTCACAATTCTCACTCTTGACTCCTTTTTCAGCCGAAAGAGGTTGCCATCATCATTACTTTGATGGTGGTAAGCCCCAGATCCTTCTTTAATTCTAATTGTTTAGTTAATAATCCTCCTTTTTCTCTATTTATGAGAGTTTTCTTTCCAATTTTTGGGTTCATTATCTCCTTTAGTGGGAGTTTAGAGTATGACTTTCTTCTCTTCATTATGGAAGATTATAATTTGGTAATTGCAGTTTGCTTGGAAGATAATTTCCTTTGATTGTTCGTATGGCGAGGAATGAAGATTTAGGGTTTCATAATCATTGTAAGTATTTAGAGGACCGCATAAGTATTTTCATCCAAACAACTATGCATTAGTGGAACTTAAGCCAAATAAGTGCTAACTCACATATTGTATTGCTTCAAGTGATGTTTTTATTAACGCTATTGTTGATTGAATTTGCGATGCAATTAGTTCAGGTGTTACGTGTTTGTGTTGGAATTTTAGATTTATTAGGAAATGTTTGTAAGTGCCGTCTGGCTTTCTATTATCAATGAAATCCTAGTTTTGTAAAAAAAAAAAAAAAAAAAAGACTAGAACATTCAAAAGTAAAGTCAAAATGGAGCAATATTTAAGAGACATGGAGAGTGTAAGTGAAGTTGTGCATCCAGCCGACTGACCTCATGCCACTTCTAGCCGAGCCTAAAGCGGGCCAAGATAAATTTTGTTTGGTGGTGAAAAATTTATAAATTATGATCCATACACGTGCAGGCCCCACGTGTTGTGCTAACAGGCTACAAAGTATTATCCGAATCAACTCCTATGTTTGGTGCGAAAATTGGGATACAGTATTTCAATTTTTAAAGAGAATCAACAACTCGGTTATCTTCTCAAAAAATGTGCACATACTAATAAGTAGTATTGAAGTACTAGAAGGGCAATGCTACATCTACCCAGTGGGTAGTTAACCCACCTAGAGATAGAAAATTAAAAAACTAGTAAAATTAATGAGTTGGATTCCACTATTTATTTATTTCTATTTGAAGTGGGTTGTTGACCCACTAGGTAGATAAAGTTTTCCCCGTACTAGAAAAGGCTCTTGATATCCACTAACATAATCATGGGGTTTTTAGAAGAAAAACAATCAGTCAATAATGACTCTGTTTGGCAACATATTTAGGCACCTTAAATAATAAATTGCTAAACTTACCCCCTTAGGCCCTTACTAATGGATCAAAATTCCCAAATTGACCCCTTGCAAAAAAAGTTCCATAATTTCATATCTTCATAATTTTACCGCAAAATCATAACCCCCCAAAACCTAGCAAGCTCAACAACAGTAAAAATGTCGTCGAGCTCACCATCGCCGAAAATATTGCTGGCAAAACCTAGTCTGGCCGCCGGAGTTCCGTCATCCGCCGGAAAATTCATCCGAGGTTCCGGCGGCGAAGATGACTCATCTTTATCAGCAGCTTCAATTCGATCTCGTCTCCCACCAGTTGGTTCTCTTAATCTCCTCTCTGATTCTTGGGACTTTCACTTCGATCGTTTTCTTCCTGTATGATTTTTTTCACCTCTCTAAATTTCAATTTCAATTGATATTACTGTAAAATTTGTTATTTGTTTTTGGGGGTAATTTTTTGTTTTGGTGGAATGCAGTTTTTGACTGATAATACTGAATTTACTGTGGTTGGAGTAATTGGGCCTCCTGGAGTGGGTAAATCCACGATTATGAATGAGATTTATGGGTTTGATCCTACATCTCCTGGTAATTTTTATCATCATATTTCTTGTTTCGAATTTTAGTTAGAATGAATTTGGAATTACTATGTTGAATTGAAACTTGATGGAAGTTGCGTGTCCCTGTTTTCGGAAAGTTGTTCATGGAGAGAATATCATTTATAAACGCCAGTTTTCGTGGTTTTGAATCCGTTTTCTGTTTTTATGCAACATTAGCTTGGAAATGAGTACTAATTGTGTAGTATGATGATCAATGGCTGTTTGTTTATATGTTTCTTTTAGGTGGGGAGTATGTTATTGGGTTTGTTTCTGTCATTGAATTAGATTTCTAGCTTAATGTTTTGTTGTACTAGGCTACTAGCAAGATAAGATGGTTCATTTTTTTATAGGAATGTTACCTCCTTTTGCAATCCAGTCCGAAGAAACTCGAGCAAGTGCCAGGCATTGTACTATTGGCATTGAACCACGGATTTCTGCTGAGCGTTTAGTACTTCTTGATACCCAGGTTCGTGTTGTTTCTAATTATTACCTATGAAAACTATGATGTTTGTTATTTGCTCTTTTTCCACCTTTTCCTTTTTTTTTTTTTTTCCCTTATGAAGGTATGTACTCTTGATAATGATATTCTTATTTCCTCTAGAATTGGCTTTCTCAATCACTCTTCTCTTTTCAACAATTGTGAGAAATCTATAATTTTGACAACTGCAAACCCTTGTGCGTTAGGGGGGCTTAGAGGCAGATGTTTGGTACTTGGTTTCTTACCTCTATGCCTCCTCACTCCTCAGTCCTCAATAACAATTTATTGAGTTTGCTTCTTGTTCTCATGTTGCTCCTGCAACAGTATTAATATCGTGTTTTGTTACCCTCACAATGAAGTTTCAGTATCTCTTTATATATTTTAGAATTGGTCCCTTAAATTGTATGCACTATTGAAAAATCTGTCCTGTGTTTGACTCTCATTTTTGCTTGCAGCCTGTGTTTAGTCCATCCGTTTTGGCTGAAATGACAAGACCTGATGGTTCATCTACTGTCCCTGTTTTAGGTGGTGAAACACTATCGTCTGAATTGGCTCATGAACTTCTAGGCATCCAGGTTAGCACCAGCAGAAGCATATTCTTCTGTCTAAATGTTATTATGGTTCAGAGGCGTGATATTGGTTCCTGCAGTTGGGTCTTGTTGCCTTCGGTATTGTTTTTTTTAGTAGCTGTATCACATATGTGCAAGAGACCAATTATTCTAAACTTCTTCTCGCTGGTTTCTGCAAGGAATCTTTCTAGCTTGGCGTTTTGCTTTCTTCTGTTTGTCATGTTTTGCTGGTGGTATCAGAAGGAGCTCATGAAGCTAACATGTGGCGCTTGATGTCAACGGTATATCTCTAATACTTATATTATTACGCAGCACTTGTTACCTTCTAGCATCCTCTACAACTTAGCCTATACTGCCAGCTTCGTTGCTTTCATAAATAGCTATCTAGAATGATTTATTAGTAAAAATCATAAAAAAAAATTACTTTTTTTGAAAATATATACATTGAGACAAATTTAATAGCATCCTACATACTAACATTTCTTTTACATATAAGTTAATGAATATGCTCAGGCCTCGGAGTAAGTAGGTCAGCTGAATAGTGCACAAGTCGAACTTTTGCAACTTTTAGAAAACGGTGGAAGTATAATTTTGTTCTATATTTTTCCCAGTGCTTCTACTTCGATGAGAAAAGCCCTATTTTTGCTGCTTAATCTTAGTTGTGTAGCCAGCCATCCCCAGGATCGCCTCTAGGTGGTGGTGGTGGTGGTGTTTCTGTAAACTGCTTATTGCTTGTCTTTGTATACGGTTGTCAATGAAGCCTTCTAGCGCTTGTTTGTGTAACATTCTACACTATCCTACATTCTACACTATCCTTATATGCAAATATGCCTGGTTCGTTTTTCTATATTTTAGCCTTCTGGCAACATTTCCAAGTCTAGAAACGAGGTTTTAGACGCTAGGCATTGTGTAGCACGGAGATGATAGAATGGATGACTTCAGTAATCTTGTCTTTTGAGTGATTTTGAATTATTTTCAAGTTGGTAGGAGTTTTAGTATGCATTGTACATGAGTAATGAGTTAGAGATTAGAGGTATACTAATTTTTTTGAATTTTTCCTATTTGTTTGGATTTTCAGGTGGATTTGTTGAAACATAATTTACCTGATCCTTCCTCAGTATCATCACATTTGCAGAGCTCAAGCTTGGGCACAGATAAGGATAACAAGGACAAATTTCACGAGGGTGGAGAAGAATTCATGGCAACACCAGTTTTCATACATACTAAGTAATCTTATTCTCCTTAAGTATGAATATCGGGTAGGGATCTTAAACCAGAGAATGAAGAAAATATGAGTAAAAAATTCATGAATAAGGCGCAAAAAAAAAAAAACATTAGTAGAGAATTGTAAATTTTTTTCTGTATCATATCCAAGGAAGAACAGTTATCAATATTTTGTGAGCCAGTATCATTACAGGTTTACAGCCTTTCATTGCTTGTGGAGAAAACATTAACTTTTCTCCCATTTATCTAGAAGAGAATACTAGGACAATGTCAATCTGGGGTATCTAATGGTACGAGCTGACTGTAATGAGTGTCTTGTGTCATGTTATGCAGGTTGCGAGATGAAGATATCTCACCACATAGTTGTGAGCAAATGAGGAAGGTTCTTGCACAATATTTTCATTCATCTTCATTCTCAAGACCAACGACGAATGATCATGCCTCTGTCCCAAAGTCTCACTATGCTCAGGACACTGGGGTCGATCCTAAACTGCTGGACTTGTTCTTGGTGCCTAGAAGAAAAGATAATTCATTGGAATTTCGGTATGAAAGCTGTGATTCGATGTTGTGGAGAGTTCGGGATCATATTTTGTCTATGGCGCGTCCCTCATTCTCAAGAACGGTATCTGAACGTGACTGGTTGAAAAATTCTGCCAAGATATGGGATTTGGTGAAGAATTCTCCCATTATTGCAGACTACTGCAGAACTCTTCAAAGTTCAGGTTTATTTAGGAGATAGTAAGCAGACTATTGGCCTTGGAGACATTGGAGATGTTAGGCGGAGCATTTGATTAGCTTGTTGACGATAGTTGATGAATTAGATCGTAACTTGGTGCAATAGTTCAATTAGAATGTGTTAGAATGTACTTTGGTGATGATAGTTGATGAATTAGATTGTAACTTTGATGATGGTAGTTGCTGGTTTCACTATTGTATGCCTTCATTCTTACAAGACAGTCGAACCAGCAATGGAATATGGTTTAACTATTGTACGCTCTGCCATGACTTACTTACCTTAGGCATGTACTCTGTAACAATCTTACAAAGCTTAATGTTTTCCAATGTGCATTTGCCTCAGCAAACCGGATAAACCAATGAAATGTGATTTGTGTATACTCAAGTTTTTATGTGCACTCAATCCTTCTTATTCCTTCTTAATCTATTTGCCTGCATGTACCACTGTAATTTAATAAGTAACAAGTAACAACCATTTACTCAACCCTAAAAAAATTATCACTAATGTCATTTTCTTAGTCATCAGATGATTAATCATCGTATAGGTTCATTTTCTGCTCCCTGTCGGATCTAGCCAATGCACTAGTAGCAAATTCAGTACATTTAGCATGATATCAATAAAGCTACCAACAGCACCTTTAGAATGACACAATCCTTGCCTCGCAGCAAGATAACTAAAAAGGATCTTCAAGAAAAATTCTACAGACTTAAAAGGGTATGTCTTAGAGAACTTATGGAGCTCACCGGAACCCTTTTAAGTGTTTGACAACATTATACACACACAAACTAAAGTATTAAAGAAGAGAACAATATACAAATTATATAAGAAATAAACAAAGAGCAGTAAAGATGCAAATAAAAGAATTAAGAACACAAACAAATGGTGACGCGGAAAACCCAAAGGATGGGAAAAACCGCGGGTGATTCTTGTGACCACCAATCCACTATGTCAATGTCGCCGTCAATACAAGTTGATCGTACAAGATTAGCTAGCTATTATGGAGTTTCCTTAGAATAGTGATAAAGAGAGGAGAGCTTAATTAGGTTACAACTTTTCTATCTACGAAGCTTGGTTATACGATTACCCTCTCTCTTAATTAGCTGCTTCTTGTTCCGTAGGGCACCAGTACAACCATGTTGCGGAATGGCAGGAAGATCAATATATTCCATTAAACGTGATGTCTTCCTTGCTTTATTGCATTGCTCATAATCATCATGCAATCTCTTCTTTGTCATCTCCAACTTTTTCTCGTATGATAAGGAGTCTACACAAGACTTATTGCATTGCTTATTATCATCCTGCAATCTCTTCTTTGTCATCTCCAACTTTTTGTCGTGTGATAAGGAGTCTACACAAGACTTATTGCATTGCTCATAATCATCATGTAATGTCTTCTTTGTCATCACCAACTTTTTGTCGTGTGATAAGGAGTCTAGACAAGCTTTAATCGTTGATGAAGATGGCTTTAGCACTTGAATCAGAAGCTTCAATTCCTTGCCTTTTCCATGGTGAATGTGATGATGTTGGATCGGTGGCGACGGCAGCGGTGGCAACTCTTCAAGAAAGTCTAGAAAAGCTTTTTTAGTTGATGGAGATGGTTTTAGCACTTGATCCATAAGCTTCAACTCCTTGCCTTTTCCATGGTGAATATGATGATGTTGGATCGGTGGCGGCGGCGGCGGCAGGAGCAACTCTTCAAGAAAGTCTATATAAGCTTTTTTGGTTGATGGAGATGGTTTTAGCACTTGATCCATAAGCTTCAATTCCTTGCCTTTTCCATGGTGAATGTAATGATGTTGGATCGGTGAAGTCGGCATCAACTCTTCAAGAAAGTCGCCCTTATTAAACATAGGATCAGTAGTTAGATTCGGAACAATCTCGTTTACATCCTCGTTCATTCCAAAATTCATTCCCCATAAAGATGTAGTTTTTTCCATGTTGCTGCAAATATCAACTAAATTAAATCAGAAAAATGGAATAAGACTACCTAGATGAAAGCAAGGCATGCATGAACAATATAAAAGAAGAAAGATACATATTAGAAAGAAAGATAATGAAAGTCCTAAAAGTAACACACAAAAATTTAACAAACGAATAAGATCATGAAAACTAATAGAGTAGAATAAGTTGACATCTAAACTCATTCAAATCAAGGTGAATATTTAGCAAAGAAATATCATCTAAACTCAAAAACTAACAAAGTAGAATAAGTTGACGCGAACGTACATATTAGAAAGAAAGATAATGAAAGTCCTAGAACTAACAAAAAGAAGACAAAAATTTAACAAACGAAGATCATGAAAACTAATAAATAAAACTTGCTTATAATTGATAATTAAGGGAATTCAAGTTTCATACATTCACCACGGGAAAAACTGAACAGTAAAGCTAGTTTTACGACAGCGTCGGCCTTAATGGCGTGAAGCTAAGCTAATCAGTTGTTGTAGCTAGAATGGAACTATGGATGAACTATTAGGAGGTGGTAAATGTATAGTAGCAGACTAGCAGTTATGTTCGTACTTCGTCTGGTATGTATATATATTTTATTTTTTTTGGTGAACTAAGGAAACATTAGATATATATGTAAGCTCGACTTGATGCACAAGGCCATATGATATCCTAATCCTGAAAGAACTAGGACATGCTAATAATTTAAGTATGATTAGGAGACTCAAATATATTCACTGGATTTCTTAATGCAAATAGGTAATAACTGCAAGCTAACTTTGCACTTTTCTTTAATTAATATATATAGTGTACATGATTAAGAAAATAAAAATCACAAGGAGAAGATTTTAAATCCAATAAAGAAGCAGATTATATATGATCGATCAAGTAGTGAAAAACTGAACTAACTCATCAAATCAACGTGATTATATATGTAGCAAAGAAATATCATCAAAACTCAAAAACTAACAAAGAATAATTTAACGTACACAAACATATTACAAAGAAAAAAGATACTGAAAATCCTAAAACTAACAAAAAGAACACAAAAATATAACAAACGAAGATCATGAAAACTAAGAAACAAAACTTGTTTATTATTTGACAATTAAGCTAAGGAAAATCAAGATTCATATTTCATACCTTCACCACGGGAAAAACTGAACGGCTACGTTAGTTTTACGACGGCGTCGGCCTTAAAGGCGTGAAGCTAAGCAAATCAGTTGTTGTTGTAGCTAGAATGGAACTATGGATGAACTATTAGGAGGTGGTAAATGTATAGTTGCAGTGATAGATGTTCGAAGTTCGTAGGGTATGTATATATACATATGTAATGTAAGCTCGACTTGATGCACAAGGGAATTTGCTACCCTAATCTTGATATAACTAGGAAATACTAATTTAAGTATGATTAGGTAACTCAAATATATTCACTGGAATTCTTAATGCGATAGGAAATCACAGTAAACTAACAAAAGGCGATAGATTAAGTTGTTTACATTACAGTTATGATAGATTTATAGTAGACAGTTAATTTGATAGAATTACAGTTATTTACATGGAAATATTTATCAGCTAAATTCATTTTATAAACTATATATATATATATATATATATATATATTAACTGGAATTTTCTAAAATCATCTGTTACACTAATAATTTTAGTGATATATACAAAAACTATAATATTGACTTGTGTGTCAAAATTTATAATCATTTATTTGACGTGATTATATCTAGTGGGTGTAATTTATTGAAATCAAGTGCTACTTTCAACTATTTCTAAAGCTAATTTTCTTTCTTCTTTTATAGGAAAATTTGTCAAATTCTACCTTTTAAATAATACTTTTATGAGAAACAACCTTTTAAAAAAAATTGGGGACCAACCCCTCTTATTTTCAATTATTTATTATTTTTGAGGTCAAGTTGGTTCAGCAAATTAAATTTCTTCTCAAAACAGCATGGCCTAAGTATTCTTATTATTGGGTGCATTATTCTTAGGAGTGCTTAAGAACATTCTCAAAGTACATATGGTATTTATTATTCTCAAAATATATTGGATTATACAAAAAGTATATACATACTTTGATTTATTTTTTTTAGTTTTTCCAATGTAAGTTATAAAAGGAATTAGAATACTCTTCTCTTAAGGGAGGATCCTAATACATTGCCACAGAATGATCATTGATTTGCGTCGGCCGCTAGACCCCCATTTGCGTCGCACATGGGTCCGACGCCACAGGTCTCGACGCAAATTTGGGAGACATGATCTGCGTCGGATAACGACACGACGCATATTATAGCTATTTGCGTCGGATAGCAAGCGGAGTCCGACGCACATGACCCTTGAGCCCCAACATCACCATCACCATTTGCGTCACATGTTGGTCAATGTTTGACGCAAATCAACCATTTTTTTAAAAAAAAAAAAGTATATTTGCATCGGACTTTGTCTTACATCTGACGCAAATTGTTAATTTTTGTTAAAAAAAAATGGTTTTTTCACCAAATACCCCCGACAAATCACGAAATTCCACCATATACCCTCAATGTTAAAGATATTCACCATATACACCTGAGTTTTCAAAACTGTGCACCATCTACCATTTTTCTGACGGACGTTAAGTCGTCGTTAGCTTTATTTACGATATTGCCATTATTAACCCCTAACCCTAAAATCTAAACCCTAATCTAAACCCTAACCCACCCCTCCCCCTCCCCTCCACCAACCCCCCACCCTCCCCCTCCTCCCCTCCACCGGCGTAGCACCCTCCCCCCCTCCCCTCCCCTTCACCGCCGCAGCCCCCACCCCCCCCTCCCCCAGCCCGCCCCTTCCTTTCCTAGCCCCCTTCCCCAACGGCGGGCTGCGAAAATTTCGAACCTTAAGCTTCAGAAAATTCCGCGAGCCGAAGTAACCCCCACCCTTTCGAAAATTTCTGCGTCTCTCTCTCGTCCTCGCGCGCCTCAAGCTTCAAATCTCGCGTCTCCCCCTTCAAATTTCGAACCTCAAGCTTTAGATCTCGCCCGAGTTGCGGAAATTCGAAGAGGGGGTAATTCGTCAATTTCCGGCAGTTGGAGATTCGACTCGGGCCGCGGAAACTCATGCTTCGTGTGTGCTTGTGGTGGCTGGAAGTAAACCAGCGTGGGGGTGAGTTATTTGTCGGGCGAGGGCGGGGGATGGGGTGGGAGTTGCGTCGAAGGGAATGGGGAGGGGTCATGCGGGCAGGGGAGGTGGAGGGGTCTTTGCGATGGGGGAGAAGGGAGGGGGAAGGGGGTAGGGGCTGGTGGAGGGGAGGGAGGGGGGGGGAGAGGGTGGGTTAGTGTTTAGATTAGATTAGATTTTAGGGTTAGGGTTTAGATTAGATTTTAGGGTTAGGGTTTAGATTAGGGTTTAGATTTTACGGTTAAGAGTTGATAATGGCAATATCGTAAATAAAGCTAACGGCGACTTAACATCCGTCAAAAAAATGGTAGATGGTGCACAATTTTGAAAACTCAGGGGTATATGGTGAATATCTGAAACGTTGAGGGTATATGGTGAATTTCGTGATTTGTCGGGGGTTTTTGGTGAAAAAACCGTAAAAAAATAAATTCACGTATCCAGGAATACAGGAATGAAATACAAGAAGCAAATCTGAATCGAAAAAAAAAAAGGGATTCTAAAAAAATTGAAACACAATCTATACAAAATTAAAAAATTAAAAAAATTAAAAAAGAAATTTAAAAATTAAAAAATCAGATCTAACATACAAAAAACGAAAACACCAAGGGACTAGATACGAAATTAAAAAATTGAACCTAAAAACAAAATCAAATCTAACATACAATAAATTGGACCTAAATCGGCAAATTTCAATCTATCCACGATGCTACCTCGATCTTCTCCTGCGAATCAGATCGAACTTCAATCGCCAAAATCAGATCGAATTTCAATCGCCAAAGTCAGATCGAACTTCTCGTTCTTCTTCAATTGTCGTTCATAAACTTCTTCAATTTTCGATCTTTCTTGAATTCTCGATCTTCTTCAATTCTGGATTTCTGGAAATTCGAACTTCTCGTTCTTGAATTTGAGTAAATAGCAGTGAATTTGAACGTCTCCTTCGATTTGGGGAAAATGAATTAAATGTGTTGATGAATTGTGTTGATGAATTCTTGAATTGTGAAGGTAGAAATAGGAGAAGAAGGGGTGGTAGGGTATGATAAAGAGAGAGGGAGAGAGAGGGGGGGAGATCATGAGTGACGGCTGGTTTTGGGGAAAATGATTTGCGTTACGTTGTTAGAGTTTGAAAATAAAAGGGGAAACGGGCCTCATGGCTATGTGCGTCGCATGGACTATAAGGTCTGACGCACATCGTATACAAAATAAGGCCCTGATGCAATTCGTGAATAAGGCCCTGAAACCCATTTGCGTCTGATGGGCATCCAGATCCGACGCAAATCGTTGGATACAACCATTTGCATCGAATTTAACTTACCTTCAACGCAAAATTGTCTTTCATGATTTGCATCGAACATTGATTGGGAAGGGGTGGGGGGCTGCGGCGGTGAAGGGGAAGGGTGGGGGAGGGGTGCTGCGCCGGTGGAGGGGAGGGGCAGGGGGTGGGGGCTGGTTTTGGGGAAAATGATTTGCGTTACGTTGTTAGGGTTTGAAAATAAAAGGGGAAGCGAGCCTCATGGATATGTGCGTCGCATGGACTATAAGGTCCGACGCACATCGTATACAAAATAAGGCCCTGATGCAATTTGTGAATAAGGCCCTGAAATTCATTTGCTTCTGATGGGCTTCCAGATCCGACACAAATCGTTGGATACAGTCATTTGCATCAAATTTAACTTACCTTCGACGCAAAATTGTCTTTCATGATTTGCATCGAACATTGATCGGGGTCCGACGCACATGAATCTCGCACCCCTTTGCTTTAATTTTTTGCGTCGAATGCGGGGCGCATCCGACGCATATAAATCATGATTTGCATCGGACGCCATGAATGTCCGACGCAAATGATGTGCTCCTACACTTCTACGTCGTTTTACCCGTTGTGCGACACAAATCAGGAGACGCAAATCAACTTTTTTCAAAAATTGGGGACCAACCCCTCTTATTTTCAATTATTTATTATTTTTGAGGTCAAGTTGGTTCAGCAAATTTCTTCTCAAAACAGCATGACCTAAGTATTCTTATTGTTGGGTGCATTATCCTTAGGAGTGCTTAAGAACATTCTCAAAGTACATATGGTATTTATTATTCTCAAAATATATTGGATTATACAAAAAGTATATACATACTTTGATTTTTTTTAGTTTTTCCAATGTAAGTTATAAAAAGAATTAGAATACTCTTCTTTTAAGGGAGAATCATAATACATTGCCACGCAAGGTACACAAGAAAAAAAAATTAATCCATATCAAAATGAATGTCCATGTCTTGCATCGTGCTGCAATAAACGTTTATCTTTGATAACAGTTTTCTTTTCTCTTATTTCGATAACCGTTCTCTATTCCTTCCTTTTTATAAAAAAATTACATAAATAGATGGCGGCTCTCACTCGTCGTGTATTACATCATGCTCCTGCCTCTTCATGTATTACATCTAATTCATATATCCATACAAGATACCATAAACCAAATATATTAACTCAATCAAAAATCAGTTGATTCATTCACAAAATGTTCTATACAGATACTAAAAAAAATCTCAAGAACCATTCTAACGATACATAGAATATTCAAAAATAGATAATACCATTGTGCTACAATTAATCTAAAGTTATAAATCAACATCATAATCGTCATGCACTTGGTGATATCCAGTAACATATGAGATCCACCTATCCCTAAGCTCGTCAATCATTTGTTGAGAATATGTGGGAGGAACTCTATCAAAATACTACAAAAAAATGTAAAATAGAAGTTAGTACTTAGCAATTTGTGGTACTTAGCAAGTGTAATACGACGTGTAAATCCAATAAGGTCAAGGCATCCAAATCTAAAGAGCATATTGAGAATGAAATCTTAAAACATGCATCCTACCGTTGAGCTACAATTAATTCACAATTATAAATCAACATCATTGTTGTCATCCGCTTGGTGATATCTGGTGACATATGAGATCCACCTCTTCCTGAGTTTATCAATCATTTCTTGAGAATATGTGGGAGGAACTCTATCAAAAATTCAAAATACTACAAAAAATGTAAAATAGAAGTTACTATACACAAAAAGTAATCAAGTTTGAAGCCTTTCAACACTAGAGGAATCTATACTAGCATATTACAAGGCGTTTCTAAACAAGGAACAGGCCACGTAGAGCTCTGCTAAGGGCATTTTACTCCTTGTAATCCACATATAATTAAAAAAATTAGAAATTGCATAGTATGGGTTTTGATCTCATGACTTCAAGTATATATGATAAAGTCTTAAACACTAGACCAAATGATTTTTGTGTTATCATTTGAAATTATAATTTTAATAAATGAAATTTCCTTACCCGGGCCATAGCCCGAACCTAATAATTAGTTATTTATTAAAAAATGTGAAATGCATCAACAAGGACTATTTTCCTATTCTAGCCTTGGAAGTTCGTTTCTGTAGTCCAAATGGTAAATAATGGCATTCCTTGGAGATTAATACGAAGTTGAGAATATATACTCCATATGACCATATGGAGTTTATACAACGATATAAAGCATCCAAATCGAAAGAGCATATCCAGAATGAAATCTAAAAACATGCATCATAAGCAATACCTTGTGAGGTATGGACATTTGTTTGGATTTTATTGTATGGACATTTTATTGTTTGGAGCCTAGAGGTTGAAGTGGGTACTATTATACAAGGAAGTTCAAATATAAAAAGTTAATAACTTTATTTGAACGAACTATGTATAAGTGTTACGAAACTCTAAATGATATCAAGTACCTCTATCTTTTTCTACTTAGGGGTCGCCTGGATTATGGGTAATAGGAGGGGAATAATTACGTGGGTAACTTTTCAAGTTTTTTCATCAGTTTGGATTGAGCAAAATAAATCAATGGGGTAATTGATTCCCTTGAAAATGGGGGTAAAAGTTATCCACTCCTGCCCCTGGGTAACTTTTCCCCTTCATTTTGTTCAGTGGGACAATTGTCGACAACTGCCTCCTAAAACAGCAGATAGACATGAAGGCAAAAATTTCCCACCCTATGTATACCAAACTTCTGGAAAAGAAGATTATCTCCCCCTAAATTAATACTCTTGCAATTATTTCCCCAAAAAATTTAACCCCCTAATAATTCCTTCTATACCACGCGAGCCCTTAATATAAGAATTTTTTTTCAGTTTAGCAATATCCTTTCCGTGCTCTTGCCTAAATTTTACGGTTTTTTCACCATATACCCCTGACAAATTTTTTTTGCACCATATACCTTTCGAGTTTCCAAATTTACCATATACCCTCCACTTTTCAAAAAATACATCAAATTACTCTTATGACTAACGGAAGGCTTACGCCATTAGTCATTAACCCCTAATCCCCCCTCTAACCCTAATTGGCTACCCTAAACCTATGCCAAACCCTAACCCTAATCCCTAATCTAATACCCTTACCCCACCCACTCCCCCACCCCCCCCACCCCAGCCCCCCCTCCCCCCTCCCCCCCTTACCCCACCACCCCCAAAGCCCACCCCCGTCCCCACCACCCCCGAAGCCCCCCTCTCCACTCCCCCGCACCCCGAAGCCCACCCCCCTCCCTACCCCCCTAAGCCCACCCTCCCCCACCACCCCCGAAGCCCCCCTCTCCACTCCCACGCAGCCCTCCCCCGACCTCCACCCCCCCCCTCCCCACCACCCTCGAAGCCCCCCTCCCCACTCCCCGCAGCCCTCCCCCACCCCCTCGCATCTCCCGACTCAATTTCCCCCCCTCCCGTAAACTCGCCGGGAGAAGAACAAAAAAACGCACTAAGGGGGCGTACGATATTCAATTTTCCGGGTGTTGTGGCGGGGAGGGGGGTTCGCGACAGGGGAAGGGGATGGGAGGGGGTTCGCGCAGCGAGGGGAAGGGAAGGGGAGAGGAGGGGTTTGCGCAGCGGGGGAGGGGGTTCGTGCAACAAGGGCGGGGGGGGGGAAGGGGTTCGCGCAGAGGGGAAAAAGAGGGGTGGTGGTGACGGGGGAAGGGAAGGGGGTCCGCAGGGGAGGGGGTCGGTGGGGGAAGGGGAGGTGTGGTGGTGGTGATGGGGTGGTGGTGCAGTGGGGTAAGGGGTGGTTAGAGTTAGGGCTCAAGTTAGTGGTTAGGGTTAGGGCCAAGTTAGTGGTTAGGGTTAGGGCTCAAGTTAGTGTATTATATTAGGGTTAAGGTTAGGGTTAAGGTTAGGGTTAGGATTAGAGTTTGATTTAGGTTAGTTAATTAGGGTTGGGGGAGGATTAGGGCTTAATGACTAACGGAAGTCTAACACCCTTAATATCAAAAGGGTAAGTCGATGTATTTTTTAAAAGTGGGGGGTATATGGTGAATTTCAAAAGTTGAAAGGGTATATAGTGCAAAAAAAAAATTGTCAGGAGTATATGGTGAAAAAACCGTAGATTTTATGATTTCCGCAAATAATCATCACGAGTTTAGTTAAGTAATATTTCAATACTTACAATCTATAGAGTACTACGCATATACTAAATTGCTTGATTTGGCACATACTTATTAATTATATTTTTGAGCAAATCCACAAATTCTTCTTTTCTTGCGGGTCACTGGCAATCTGGTATATCATTCGCATTTGCTAAGTTAATATTACATGCAACGATGATATAGCCAAGTCCGAACATATTTAGCAATTTTCTTTTTCGCCATGGTTTAACATAGGAGTTTGTTATCTACATCAATGAGTGAAAAGCTGTATGAAATGTTAAACCGAAACAGGGTCACCTTTTTTGTACATTAGAAGATTGATTCATTTGCCAACCAAAATTTTCTCGTCAAGATGTTCTCCTAATCTGAAAGCTTACAAACAGAATGACTAAATGCAAAAGGTGATGCCATAAATTTCTATCTAAACAAAATTTGTAAGAAAATTCAGCATGCTCAAAGATGCTGCGCAACATTGTTTCAGAAACTTGCATAGCTATTCCACCATGGCATCAACCGGAGCAGCTTTAACAGCAGGATCAGAAGGTTTTCCTCCGCTCTTACCTGTGCAGTTCAATAGAAGTTCAGAAACTAATAATATGCTTATATTGGGTCACTAAAAGAGGTAAGGGCCTGGGGGAAGAAAATGCAAAATTTCAACTTTCAAGGATTACCTTTGTGCTTTCTTTGTTTGGCTTTAATCTTTACATTCTTCTTCAGGTGAAATTGAGCAGGGGATTTCTTGGATTCTGAGGGACCTAAATTTTATTCATACCACCAACTAACAAGTTAGTTCAAGCAAGAGCACGGCGAAGTAACAAAGTATCATTCATCGGATCGCATCTAGTATCATTCACAGAACAAAATTCATGCAAGCAAACTGGGTGACCAGCACATTGGCCTATCCTCAAATTGCACTTCATACAAGCATGCTATCCGTTGCAAGTGAAGGTAATGATGATTGATGGCCACAAATAGCACTCCACGGCTATAGAGTCTAGAGCGACCACAAAGCAGTAATTAGGACTTTATAGTCTAACTTAGGCGCTTTGCACTATACACTGACTCAAAGACACCAGCGTTGTTCGGAAAAGAGTTAATGGATTGTAATCAGGAGGCATTGTACAGTGGCAAATTGATGACCCATTGACCCTGAAACATCAAATTCCCATACATACAGACTAGACTTCTTATTTTAAGAAAGGCGGTTGGGCAAAATCCTTCATAATAGAAGTGAAGAGACAACTTAAGTTAATACTCCACTTTCTTTACAAAAGCTGCTTCAAACATGTGATTCTATACTTTCTTCACATATCATCTTAATGCAGAGCTTGGGGACCTAACAGCATTCCCGAACCAAACCGGAAAGGCAAACTATCTCCTTCACACCAAGTCCCCCGATTCATGGTTTGAGTAAAAAAAATCACTGAAAGTCCAGGACTTTTGGAAAAATAATCCAAGAATATCCATATTTAACTTGCACAAACTTTAATCATTACCCGTTGATGCTTATGGAAACCTTAGGTAATACTACAAATTTCAGCACTCTAACATACTAGGAGACACAAACACCATACCAAACAGCCTCCACCAACAAATCATGAATTGAATCATGACACTCAAAGCATTTCAAAATCATTCTTAGTAAAAAAAATAACTATTGCTAAAACAAAATTAGCTTCTAATTTACACTTCATTAACATAAAAAGTTGAAATTTCTTCCACATCCAGAATTTCTCAACGTGATAACCAAAAAATCAAGCAATGAACTTCAAATACATCAAAATAAAACCTAAAAAACCAAAATCCAAAAGCAAAAACTAAAATTAAGCAAGAAGAAAGACTAACCATCAGCAGGAGCCATTTCAACATCATCCATAGTAATAAGACCTTTTTCTATAGCCTCTTTTTGACCCTAAATTTTAAGGAAAAATCATCAATCAATCAATTAATTCATTCAACATATAAAAAAGATTGTAAGGAGAGAGAAAGAGAGGTAGGAAATAGTTAAAAAAAAATTATACCCGACGCCATTTTTTAAGGAGCTTGCGTTTGCGCTTGCCGGAGACAGACTGATTCTGCGTTTGGCGCTTGAGCTTCTTGGAGTGTGGATCTCCGTGCACAGCTCGCTTTCTCTCTGAGATAAGCGCTCTTCTTTTCTTCTGTACCTCGTTAAATTTCGCCATCTTTGTGTTTCTCGAGTTTCTCCAACTCTTCTGTTTTCTAAAACCCTAGTTTTTGGTTAATGTTGTGCTTTCTTTCTTTTACTCTACAGCCGTCGACATTCAACGATCATGAGAATAGGAGAAGGAAAATTGACCTATTCGGCGCCGATTATACTTCCTTTATTTCTTAATAGATGCACCGTGTTTATACTAACTTAAGTTAGTGGACGTACTTATTATGTACTACACTTCGACCATTTAATTTTCAATTATATACTACTTCCTCCGTCCCGTTATATAATGCTCACATTCCTTTTTTGGTGTCCCAAAATATTATGTTTGTTTTCTTTTTTATCAATTTATTTTGACTAAATTATCCTTAATTTATACACAAACTTTTCAAATTACCCCTACTTTTCTCTCAAAACATGCGACCCCATTTTGTTGCTTTACATCATTCTAAAGAACATTTATTACCTTTTGATTTTGTTTAAAAGAAAAAGAAAATAAAGAACTAGTTTCAATACCAAAATATCAAAGAAGCACTTCATTAAATACATATTTGGAAATCATACTACTCATTCCATTTTTATTAATTCTCGTGAAGAATGAGAAGTGAGCACTATATTATAAGACGGAGGGAGTATTAAATATTATAAAAAAAAAAAAATATCTTGAATATATACATTGAGATTGACCCAACATCGATAAAAATAAGTAATGACATTTACTTTTACCATCCCTAAATAAGTATGGGCAAAGTTGAACATATACATATAATTTGATGCAGGAAGTCACTTGAACTAAAACAATTGGACTCTAAAACATTGAGGCACTAGTATATAATTGAGTGTGCAAAATGACATATGGCTCGTTGAACGCCATATATTTTGCTAAGCTATATAATATGAAATATCTTTACCTTATTTTTCAACATTATTTAACCCTTTTTTATATAACACCGACAAAAAAATTTACAACATTTGACGAGCCATATGTCATTAATGCACCATTATAGCATGTAGTGGTGTAGATTTCACCCACCTTCAGCTTTAGTTTGTGCTCCTACCTGCATCGAAGTTATGATTGGTATCATGTAAACCAATTTTTCCTTAAACAAATGTGAAGAATGCCCCACATGACTAATAATTAGCTTATAATCCCTCTGTTTTCCTAAATCTATACAAATTTATTAAAAGGTGTATTTGTCAAAGTTTATATGCCACGTGGAACCCTAAGATTTGATAAAGGAATTGTATAAGAATTGACCAAATAACTTTAAGTTTATATACTATAAAGTCTTAACCACTAAGTCAAATTATATTTAATGTAATCATTCTAAGGTAAAACATTAATAAATAAAAAATATAAGTACCCAAGGCGGAATATGGACAGAAAAACTACTTCTAATATTCATAATGTGTATATACTGTTTCCTATGGCTCCCCGTTTTTCCACTCTTCTCTCCATTCCTCCACTCCCAAGTACCCTTCTTCAATCCTGGTAGCTTGGGAGCCTCCATTATCTCCATTTTTTAAACTGAACTTCGACGGTTCTGTTCGTGATTCTTCAGCAGCAACAAGTTTTATCATCAGGGATTCAGACGCCAACCTAGTCAAAGCCGCAGCCTTAAACCTTGGTACATCTTCAGTCTCGGTGGCCGAAGCTACTGCCCTTCAGCATGGAGTTCGACTAGCTATTCAAAACGCAATTACTCATCTCCACATCGAAGGAGATAACCTCATGGTTATCAACTCCATCAAAGGCATCTGGTCCCCCCTTGGCAGATCGCCCACATCATTCAGGATATCTAGACTTCTCTCCGCTCTTTTTCTTCTTGGACTATTCAACATATCTATCGGGAAGCAAACAAAGCAGCAGATTGGATTGTCAATGTTGGCCACCTTATAGATTCTAGTTTTTGTATTGAAAATTGTACTCATTCAGCTCTACATTCAATCCTTGTAAACGATAAGTTTGTAGCTCCCCTCGTACGGAGGGTCTCCTAACCTTCTTTTTCCTTACCTTTATTAAAAAAAAAAAAACATACGGTTGAGCCATTTAGCTAATTTGAAGTGATCTCAATAGCTTATTAAGGGTGAATAACATTTTTCAGAAATCTTAGTGTGCCTTGAGCGTTCTATACATCATGATATCAAACAAACATACAAGTACAACTCAGAAGTCAGAAATTTTGAACATAATAAATTTCTTTAAATTTGTATATTCCTTTTCATGACAGATTTGTCTTCTTTTAAATATACAAGTAAAGCTTTTTTAAGAATAGTGAAATTTTATTTGTAAACATTCGCATGTTATTTCTATGTTTCCCTTGATTTTACTACATAATGTTCAACTGTGAATGTTAAAGTCATGAAGAATTCTAGGTCTTGCAACCAATTAACAACCAAGTTCTTCTCTAATGGCTATGTATTTGCAAAACCTCTTGCAATATTGTGCAAGAAACAGTTTAATCGTAGAAGGAAAACTTTGCCATGCTCAAATTATTCGAGCTGGTTTATGGATTGACACTATAACATCAAATATGCTCATCAATATGTACTGTAAATGTGGCCTTCTTGAGCCTGCTCGTCAAGTGTTCGATAAAATGCCTGAGAGAAGCTTGGTTTCTTGGAACACTATGATCGGGGCTTATACCCAGAATGGGAAGGCAGATGAAGCCCTTGCCCTTTTTGTTGAAATGGAAAGAGAGCAATCTCCTATGAATGAGTTTACTGTCTCCAGTGTGTTATGTGCTTGTGCTGCAAAATCTGCGATTTTCGAGTGCAAACAACTGCATGCATTTGCGATAAAAAAAGCTATAGCTTCCAATGTGTATGTTGGAACTGCTTTGCTTGATGTTTACTCAAAATGTAATTTCATGAGGGAGGCATCGTGGGTTTTCGAGAGCTTAGAGGAGAAGAGTGATGTGACATGGAGCTCAATGATAGCGGGTTATGTGAGAAATGAGCTCAATGAAGAAGCTTTAAGGTTGTATCATAGAGGGCAAATTGTTGGTTTAGAGCAAAACAAATTTACCCTTTCTTCCATTTTTTCTGCTTGTGCAGGGATTGGTGCCTTAAATGAAGGTAACCAAGTGCATGCCATTCTGTTTAAGGCTGGCTTTGGTGCAAACGTTTTTGTGGCTTCGTCACTTATAGACATGTATGCGAAATGTGGAGCCATTACAGAAGCCTATGCTGTATTTTCCGATCAAGAAAGCAAGAACATTGTTTCATGGAATGCAATGATCTCGGGTTTCTCTAAACATGGTCGATGCTTAGAAGCAATGGTTCTGTTTGAGAAGATGCAGCAGACAGGTTTATTCCCAAATGAAGTGACCTATGTCTCGGTGTTATCTGCGTGTGGCCATATGGGACTAGTTGAAGAGGGACGGAAATACTTCGATATTATGGTAAAAACACACAACATAACTCAGAATGTTCTCCATTACTCTTGCTTGGTGGACATTCTTGGTCGAGTAGGATTAATTCAAGATGCATATGATGTGATAAAGACTATGCCATTTGAAGCGACTGCGTCTATGTGGGGTTCCCTATTGGCATCTTGTAGAAATTTCAGGAACCCTGAGCTGGCAGAGATTGCAGCTAAGCATTTGTTTGAACTTGAACCCAACAATGCTGGGAACCATGTCTTGCTTTCCAACATATATGCAGCAAATAAGAACTGGGTAAAAGTTGCTGAATCACGGTTATTACTCAAGGAGAGTGAAGCTATAAAGGATAGAGGTAAAAGTTGGATTGAGATAAAAGGTAAGGTCCATAGCTTTATGGTTGGAGAACGAGAACATCCTCAAATTGCTGAAATCTATTTAAAGTTGGACAGATTAATGGAAGAGATGGAGAAGCTAGATTATAAAGTTGAGATAGCACATGACCTTCATGATGTTGATGAGAGCAAGAAAATGCTGTTGCTGAGACACCATAGTGAGAAGCTGGCCTTCGCTTTCGGGATCATCAGTTTACCGCCTGGTGCGCCTGTTAGGATAATGAAAAACCTGAGGATTTGCGGCGATTGTCATAATTTCATGAAGTTTGCATCGATTATTACCAGGAGGGAAATTATTGTTAGGGACTTGAATCGATTCCATCATTTTAGTAATGGTAAATGTTCCTGTGGAGATTTTTGGTGATGATCAAACGCAAGATCAGCTTCATGCTGCTTGTTAGACGAAATTATGATTGTTATATGTGCTACAAATGTACAACCAAAATCTTGTTATTGAATAATTTGAATTGCACAATACACAAATTAGCCTCATTTTGACCCTATATTACAAGTATCATAGAGTAGGGCAGACTGCACCATTAAGAAGCGCCAGCAAATATGCGACCAATACGCTTCTAAAATCATTTGTAGAGGAGTTTTAGAGATACATAATAGGTAAAAGAAGTTACAACATGGCCTCAATTTCCTCGAGGGTCAATCCCTTGGTCTCCGGTATTATAAAGAATATGAATACGAGAGACAAGACAGTTATGCCACCAAACATAAAGAACACGGCTCCCGCTCCAATGAGATCCTGCAATTACCAGTCAGCCTGATAAGTTGTAAAGAATTGGAAAAAGATATTAACTTGGAGTTTGATTTCATTTTTGCAAATGATCAGTAATTGAGCACGAAGGAAAAGTGGAAGAGGGAGACACCTTCAAGGGAGAAAACGCAAAAGCAACCAAAGCATTTGCTCCAAAATTTATAAGCACTGCTAAACTTATTCCTCTTCCTCTCATGCGCAAGGGGAAAATTTCTGAAATCATTAACCAGCCGATCGGACCATACGATAACTGCGAAAGATATACTCCAATATTAGTATAAGCTGTGATATATATATCTAACACTACCTTGCAAGGTTAAAATTTACATGAAGCTGTTGAGTCCTCGATGTTACCTAAGGGTGTGCTATTTAAGTTCAAGGTTTTATAGAAGTCAATAGTACATATTAGTGGTGATTGAATCTCAGCTTGGACTTCTATTTTGAGCCAAATGATATCCTCAAATCTAAAACGGAGATGGTGCGGGTAACATTAAAACCAGGAAGAAGCATACTCTTAGCTTCAATAGCACCAAAATTAAGGATTAAGAGTTTACATGAAAGTCTAATTTTATAACTTACGCCTCATGAGCAAACATCTACTTTATTTGCCAAGGAAAGGTCTAGACAAACTTGCGATGCGATCCCAGGTAATGTTGGTTCAGGATAATGGCATCCTTTTCTATGGGATAGGAAACACTGCTGCACAATATGTACTTCGAAGTAATTTCCCTATAGATCATGTACCTATCTTTACGAAGAAGAAATAATGTAAACAAGCTACCCCAGGTTTTTTTTTAACTTGGAATACAAGATAAAGCTTGGCCTTACCTGGTAACAGCCAACATATAGGAGTAGACCAACAACGGCTATAGCCGGTGCATCACCCAGGAAAGTGTAATAAGCTCCAAGAAACAATAAAGAGATCACCTGTCGCATGAATACATAACTTTAGGGAATTATAGCAAAATAAGTTTAAGGTCTGTTCGTTATCTTTTTCCTTTCCAGTGTTCAGAATTTTGAAAACCAAAAACAAAAATATGAAAACCACAATAGTAGTTTCCAGTTTTTGTTGTCAGTGGACTCAGTTCTCAAAATAAACATGATTAATTTAAGTATGACAAGATTTCTTAGATCAATACGCAACAGATATCATGTCTTGACAATCTCTAAACCAAAAACTGAAAACTGGCAGTCGACCCCTATACAGTTGTATGTTCATTGGGCTATTATTTCATTTTCGAAATAGGCATCAGTTCACTATTGTATTGCATCTCACAACATAAAGAAGCACATCACTTGTGTGTGAACATAAAGACAGGGAGGGAGGGAAAGATACCATCCCAGATACACCACCAAGTAGTAAAGGCCTTCTCCCAAGTTTATCAACAATCACAACAGCAACTCCAGTCATAATAAGCTGCAACCAGAAAGCCACATAAACTGGTCAACAAATGAGAATTCTAATGACAGGCACCATAAGTCCATAACAACAGCAACGAGCCAACAACAAAGCCTTTAGTCCCGAAATGATCTTTAGTGTTGACTAATGTAAATCGTCATAAGAATTCGTTTCTACGACAAGTGAAACAATAAAAATGAAGGAATATGTTAGAGACAGTAAACAAAGAAAAATGAAAAAGTGAGTGAAGGAGGCACCCTAACAAAACAAAAACGCTTATATATAATGCAAGCCATATATCTCATATTATAGTACTAGACTATCGGGTTATACTCTCCAGATGACATAAAAATGAGAAATATTCCGAATAACAATATACGTTCAACAGCAAACCCTGGATGGTTAGGCTCCACCTCACAGAGATAACGGAATTGTGTGAATACAGAACAATGACGGACAATAAATGACAAAGAATTTGTTAAAGGCATGCTCCTGTATCAATATTGAAGAATTTCTACCTTAAAAAAGCCAAGCAGAATTGAGACCCTTGTCGCATCAGATGCTGCAGAAAATCCTGCACTCTGTTGGATTAAAGATAATCAACAATAAGATTAACTCCCCTAAGAAAAGGTCTATGCCGTCAGCAAAAACACAGCTCAAACATCATACCTTCAAAATAGAAGCAGCATAGTACAGGACACTTGGTTGACCTGTTATCTGTGAAGAATGAGGATAAGATATGTCAGTACTGCTGAATATATAGCAGCCTCATGTATCACAATCCAATTGAAGGAATTCTACCTGCTGGAATAAGACTAAACCACAGCCAATAACCAGAGCTTTCAAGTATTTTCCTCTAAACATCTCAGTTGTAGATACATTATTAAGTTCACCAGCAAGAGAAAGTTCAGCCATGATCTCATCCACTTGCTGGGCAGCTGTATCACTGACAGCTTGCCCTCTAAGACGGCACATGCAACTAATGGCGTTCTCCCTTAAATCCGGCACGTTTCCTTTTCCTTGTATAGCACACAAAAGTAGCCATCTAGGAGAATCTGGGAGCCACCACATCCCAATTGCCATTATCACTGACAGAGGAGAACTCAACCCATACATATAGCGCCAACCAGCAATAACATTCACTAGAAAGCTCCCAATGGCATAACCAATCTGCACACATCAAGCAATGTCTCAAGACTAATATAAATATTTTTATGCAACTAAGGAAAATTGAAGAGCAAGTTGTCTACATAGAAAAGGATGCTTGATGCCCTTAAACCAACCGAATGGAAAGGTACTGGAGCTGAACACTTACAACCATGCCGATGACTATGAAGAACTCTTTCAGGGAGATCAATCGACCTCTAATATGAGATGGAGCAGTTTCAGCAATGTACATTGGCGCAGCATGCATTGCCTATGATAATAGATTACATAAGATTACGCAAAACGAACAATTAATCATATAGTTTGTCTAAAGAAAGGACAATGTTAAAACTGCAGCATGATAGCACCGTTAGTTAATGATAACTTTTTCAAAAATTTAAATTCCTTAGCAAAAAAAACAGGTATGCAGATTGGGGGAAGGTAGAGAGAGACAAAGAAAGGTAAAAATATTCATAGAACTGCAGTAAGTACGACACAACAGGTGCATCATGTATGTTATGAGAAAAGGACAGGAAGCTATGGTGAACCTGGCAAGAAATCATGCTAACTGCAAAATCAAAGGAAAGTGAAGTATAGAGGATATATACCAGTCCAATACCAATGCCAAATATAAAACGCCCTATCATCATGATCACGAAGTTAGGTCCTATTGCTGTAATTAGAGCCCCGGCGAGATAAAATGTGGCGGCTGCGATCAACTCTCTCCTCCTCCCTATGAAGCGTACTCTTAAGCATCACATAATATGACAAGAAGAGATCTAAGAAATATTACAGCCTATGGAGCAGTACAAACCAAGGAAATCAGCAACACTGAAGGCCAAGACAGAGCCAATTAGAGCTCCGTACAATGAGCCACTGCTCTGCAAAAGATGACGGCCCAATAAAGTAAAACGTCAATAAATTCATATTGAGATATGGTAAATACAGTCATTTGCTATCGAGCATTATGTGCAAGGCGAATAAAGCACTCACAATAAGGCCAACTTCAACAGAACTCAAGTCATACCATGTAGTTCCACTAAGAGTCGGTGACTGCAACAGAAAAAGAGGAATTAGAGTTCTAAACATCTAAACATTGTATCTCCTATTCAAATTACAATGTGCAATTAAATTTTGGACATTTTTTGGGGTACAAAGAAGCATTTAGGAACCATTCTCTCAAGGGAAAAGAACTTTGAACATATAAAGTGTGTAAGAGTTGTCAAACATACCAACATAAGGGCATATTTCAGAGTCCATCATAATGATGAAAAAAACATTCACATAAGCGATATAATAATAAGATGCTGTCTTATTATAACTGATGCACAGAAAATCCTAAAATTTATAAGCCCACTCCAGGAATAGAGCCTGCTCTTTACTTATATGGATTACAAAATCGTGTAAATTCACAACTTTGAATATCCAAAGAATCTGAATAGACCAAAGCTCAAAAAGTAGCCATATAAATTCATCCAAAAACAACCTGCACAGCAACTCAAAGATAACAGCAATATTCTAACAGACTTGACTCACCAGGAGGTCTGCATAGGCCAAAGCTCAAAAGTAGCATCCCAAAACAGCAAAACATAATACTTCTATGATAATTGTACAACATCTTGAAGTCAAACCTTTACTTTTACCATATATTGATTTCAATAATTACCAGAAAAGAACCAAGGAATAAATCCCTAAACTGTGTAATACATAACATCCAACTTGGACTGACCACGGCACCTTTTGGGAGAGCAATGTGAGTGATTGCACAGGGCCAAAAAAGGTGGGGCCTTAAGTTTTACGTTTGTTATATCTTGTAACATGACAACAAAAATTTAATGACATAGCTGCAAAACACCATGTAATATTGGGAATGGATTTGGTTGAACAAATAAGAATGGAAGGAGTCGAGTAATAGGCCACAATTGAAATATACTATTTCTTTTCCTCTCATGCCCCATCAAAATTTTAAACAAGGGCCTAATTTTTACTTTTGGATCACGTATAGAGAATTAATAGAGTTTCCAACTTCATTTTACTTGCACAGGTCCCCATAATAGTTGAGCTGACCCTAGGGGATAGGATCACTAATATAGGCCTTAGAAAGATTCTTCTATTACTAAAGGCTGATATATATTGTCTTCCAAGCATAATTTATCAATATAACCAACAAGAAATGCATAGCAAACATGCAATTCTCCTGATATTATGTAGTTGATATGGTCATATTAAGAAAGAAAATTTGATACATTTTTCAGAAGTAGAAATTACATGTTGAAAATATTAACAGCATTTATATAAGAAAAGTTAAAAACTGTTTAGTATGATACTGATGTAGAATAAGTTTCAATTATCATCATAATTAATGTATGAGTTTAGCCTGAAAATGCTAGGAAGAAAGTTGCATATGAACAAACATAATAAACCAATCCATAAAACCATTGTACCTGAATTGAAAGTGTGGCAGATGATGTAGCACCAATATCGTAACCAAAAAGTAGTCCTCCAAGAGCAGGGAACAAAAATCTGCAAAACAAAAACAAAAACAAAAAACAATACCACATTTGCATTTTATAAGTGCATCAAGTAAACAAAGATCATCAGCATGCCAAATATTTAAAGCAGTTGTTTCATGTTTTAAGGACTCAACGCAATACCTTGACCCGAATCATCAGCCATGTTTAGCTTGCAAACAAGCTAAGTAATCTCTTACTAAAGGCCATCACAACCCATAAAATCATGTAAAAAATACATAGAATTTTCTAAATAGCAAGACATACTTTCTCTCCATTAAATTGTCCCATTGTGAGTTGTGACTTTTTGTGGTCTTTGAAGACACGCTTTGACCATACACATTTTTCCATCATCAAACTTCACAAATATGTCATTGTTATATTTGATCAATGCGGATTTTTAAAATCTTACCTTCTAATGATCTTTTATCAATATTTTGAAAAACAATTTCATTGAGACAAAACCAATAACATTACAACATCTAAATTTATATATTAGTAAAATAATACAGTCAAAGTGGGGCATGTGAATCGTGCAAAAGTCAAAAAATACGAAGCGAGTAATCCTATTAATTCGATTATGATGTGGCGATTATGTCGGATCCTTGTGCAAAATCTAGCTAATCATCTTTCAAACTATCATACAAGAGCAATTTTGTTTCCTAATGAAACAAAAACAAACTAAAAAAATAAACTCACGGTACAATGCAGGAAAGAAGAGTATAATCCTCAGTAGGATGAACTCCATTTATAAGCGGTCGCTCTACTTCATCAAGATCAAATTCACCTGAAGCCTAAAAACACATCAAAAAAATCGAAATCAGTACTACTTACAAAATCCAACAAAACAAAATTCAACAAATTTGCTACAAATTTGATCAAAATTTTCATAGTTCTGAAACAATTAATCATTAATCACAATAGAATGAAAAATGATTGAGCAAATTTGAGAAATTGACAACAAGAACAACAACAAAAAGTACATAAAATTATCAATATAAAGCAGTAGTTTTAGAAATTGAATACCTTTCCAAAAGAGGAAAGAAAATGTTGTTTGTGATCGGTAGTAGAGGAAGCCATTTTCAACAGTTGTTAGAGATAAGAGAGGAGAGAGAAAAAGAGAGACGATAAAAGAGAGAATCGGGGAAGAAGACTGGTAGTTGAAACTTGAAAGCTCAAGAAAAAAAGCTGGTTACTCAGCATAAACGGGGATTCGTCTAGCACGAGAATGTTTCGTGTTGGTTAATTGCACCGCCATCTAGATTCTAGAGACTAGAGTAGAGTGTAAGAGTTTTTTTTTTTTTTTTTTTTTTTTGAGTCAATCGATTATCTTTTTCTTAGGAATTTTTGGGTAAATATTTGAAGGAAGTCCAGGAAACACTAATTTTTATTAGGATCTTGTTAACGGACGCCTCGGGGCGTTGGATAAGCAGTAAATATATTACCATAAATGGTATAAATCTAGGAATGAATTCCAAAATCACGCGTCAATCGGTATAATTAATGTTTATATTCCTTTGATATTTCCATTTTTAGTTATTTTATCTAACACCCCAGATGCGCTTGTTAGCTTTTGCCTTTTTATTAATTAAGTTTATATTGTTTCTATATTAGATGAATAATAACAACGAAAACAAATCTAATAAAGTCAAAAAAAAAAAGTATTGATAACTCAAAAAACATAAATTCGACAATTTGACATATTCTCGATTCGTTGTCTCCTTACAAACTCACTAGACTGCAAACGAGAGATTGATAATCATTGTAGAACCACATAACAAACCATATGTAAACCATTAATATTCATACTTAGGAAAATCAAAGAAATTTGAAATTCCTATAAAAGCAGAGAAAATTCACCGCTATATGGGACAAAAGACTCTCATAAGTAGAGAAAAATATAAATATATTGAGAATTGAAAGATAAACCGGAGATTAGTGAATGACAACCCCTTAAAGGAGGCTAGGCTTTTTATTTATAAGGATTGGGGAAATAAAAAAAAAATAAATGATAGTATAGTTATGTAGCTTCGGAAAGATATTAGTTTGATAGTTCAAATTCGTTATTGTTTAGGATGAATTTGTCATGTATATAACTATTTTTAGTTTAATGAAAAATACCTTATCTTCATAGGAAAAATAATGACACTATTAGGCTCTGTAATGAAGTTCAGCCTATTGTAATTATATACACACCGAGTTTCATGGAGGCTATACACACTTTTTCAAAGCCTTAATCAACTTCAAACTTCCACTTTATAAGTGTCATTTAATTTTAAATATCATTTTGTAACGAGCTTAAGCTCTACGTCCCTCATTAAAGAATATTCTGGTGTTTTGAGATCAAATTAGTGGAGACCTTATTAGAGAGCGTACCCAAATCCTTAGTTTAATACAAATTTATCATTTACTATATTTTCTATATTGTATTTTACATAACTAAAATTTGAATTTTTATGATACGAAACTGAACAACGTGGATATTACTTATTCATTCACTCCCCTAGGTCTCCGTCACTAGATTGAGACTCACAAGAGCTGTCCATGACAGATAAAAGGAAAACGCAATAAATTTGCAGTAATCATGAGTTGCGTTGGTCGTTTGTTGTTTGTGTTTTTGGGTGCGACTGAGAAGACGAAGTTAAAATACATATACCAAGTTACCATGTTCATGCATTTAAAAAAAGAAAAACTTAATTTGTTTGCAATACATAGGATAACATCACATCATCTTCTTTTATCTGAATACTTAATAAAAATTTGTCAGTCTCACAGAGAAAGAATCAAGGTAGCCGAAATGCAATTACTTACATGATTACATCTGAATATTTTCCAAGGCTCCAACAATGACCAGACGGTAAGCATTGCAACACGGAGCACAAATACAAAAAGTTCACATACAATTTGTTTTTTTTAAAAAAAATTCTTGCAACAAAAATCATAATTTCAGGAAACGCACGTAAAAACAGAAGAACGACAACATTAAAGTAGTTCCAATAGTGAGATTTGCCTGATTTATGCTCAAAATTCCCACAAACACTTGCTCAGCCATAAGAGCACTTTGCATAAAGCGGGGCTTTATTCATCTTAGGAGGTCACTTCATTGGGTGTCAAAAAGCCTTGCAAAGCAACATTAAGTACAACCGTACAATTTAGTTCTTGCCGGGCTGCCATGACTGGTACCTGGTCCAGTCTCTTTGCCCTGGATTCAGAGCGTGGCCTTTGGAATGATAAATATATTCATCACCCTCTCCAGAGAAGTTTTCCTTGTGCTTAATTCCATACCTGCTCGTGCTCAGCGCTAGAAGCTGCCGTCAAAGTATTACAATTTAGTCAGTTTATGGCCCTATCATCATCAACTATACAAGGTATGATATATATACTTCCACTTGACATGCTAACCTCATCCCCGGTGCGATCAGTAATGTAGTGAAGCCAACCATGCCATTCTGGTGGAACCTGAGAAGCATTATAACGATCTTTACTTGCATATTCTACCCACCTGTGTCTCCCTGCAAACACCTCAACAAAAGAGAATTCAGGCTCCCATTACAAACATGAATTGCCACAACCATTCATTAATAGGTGTCAAAATAAAAGTGCATGTATTTGCTATGATAATCACTTGAGATCAACGTCCATCATAACACAGAATCATATTAATCTTAGACATCTGTTGGAAAAATGAGAAAACTCCTTATTTCACAAAGGAGAATATAAACATCATTCAGTGTGAGTATTAAGAGGTAAACTGTAACACCCCAGAAACTCAATTACAGAAATAACAATGTTTGATAGGACGATGGCAGAAAACATGCACAAGAATAGACATTTGCTTTGCTGACAAAGCTAGTAAAGCTTGTATTCGAATTATTCTCCTCAAATTATGATTAATTAGGAGCAATTAATACAACATAATATAATCGCATATTATTCCTACTTTTATCTAATTGATCTTAGCAACTGTAAAACATCGGCCACAAAGACATGTTGACAAACAATCCACCTCGAGGAATTACGAGCACATGATATATATATACATATATATACATATATATATATACATATATATACATATATATATATTTAAACCGATACCAAAACATTAAACAATAAGTCCGATAGTCAATGGTGAGTAGCGGAAGCAGACATGCAGGTAGCGAGAATGGCAGCAATTACAAGACACGAAAGACTAACCATACTGAAGCTCCAGATTCTCATAATACTTATTTCCATATTGATCGACACCCACAACCTTTGCCCCAATATTGTGAATTTTGGTTTGCCTGTAAAATGTTGAAGGAGAATTTAACATAAAACGGCGAGGTAGTTGTTATTGCTGCCATTTATATCACCAGGGTTATAAGAAATCCATGAACAACACAGTTTATTGCATAACAGGCAGCACCATATAGCTGAGAGATCTAACAAGTGATGCAAGGCAATATAATGTGAGATTTATTGCAACAAAAACAGTGCAAAGACAGTCTCAACAACATTAATTTCTTGGAGGCCATAGAGATATCATGAATTCATGTTTAGTAAACCACACACAATAATAAACTAATTCACAAAAAACCAAAAGTAGCAGGGATGCAAGCAGAAAGTAACATGCCCCCCCACCACAAATAAAAGAAAATAAATACGAACATGAACCCTAATTTGTTGTCCTATAACCACTAAGAATCCCATGGTTCTTTTTCTGCAACAGAGATTGAGAGTGTGGTTGGGCGGAAACATTTTCTAGGAACAGATAGTGGAAGATATTTCTTCCAAGGAAGGAAAACATTTCTTTCTTAAATAAAGAAATGCCACATTTTCCTCCATCCCTCTTTTATCTCCATTCTTCCTTTCTTCTCTAACTTTCCATCCAAGGAACCAAACAAAGAAAAAGTAATTTATATTTGTTTTTCCCTTGGAAATTATTATTTCAGGAAACTCAACTTCCGTTGAAAATGGTTTCTATCCAACCAATGAAACCTGAAGCCAAACCCAAGCACCAAACACTACACCCCCGTTCCCCTCATGATATACGGGATCTAATCTCCAAAATGTAAGAAACTCCACATAACTTCAACCAGCTCAAGGTGAAAAAACAGTTTGCTCCATCAACAAACATCGGACAAAGTTAATCCGAAATATCTCGGTTCAAGATAAATGCATGAGTTACAAGCAAAAACAATATTATTCCAAACTTCAGCACAATACGGTGGAGTGTTAAGATTATAATTACAGAAAAGATTTGAACACGAAGTCGCAGTTCAGCAAAAGCTGAAGCTAAAGATTAATTTCTGAACAATAATATTCAAACAAACTCGTGTCATTAGCCTGAAAAATGCAAAAGTTCAATCTATCCTCAAAATCAGCTACTATATACTTCAAATTGATTAGCAAACACTAAAATTCTTCACATTTCACAATGCATCAAAACTACCCAATCATGCTACAACACTTAAAACTTATAAATTAAATCACACTTACAGAAGATTTCCGTCCGGCAAACATCTCCTGAAAATATCAAATTCAGAAAAATTAGGGAAAATAAAATAAAAATTCAACACAAAATTGACGAATTAATCTAAAAAAAGCCTAATCATTCGAAATAGCTCACTCATAATTCCAATGCATAAACGAAAGAAAATGACATCAGATTGGAAAACCCTAATTTTATTTCAGCAACAATTTCTCGATTTTCTTTGAATTGGTTGATGAATATTTGATAAAAATTAACATAAGAAACAAAAATGAATTAAAAGGGAAAAAAAAAAAAACACTTACAGATAACCTTCTTCTCTGAGCTCACGAAGGAAATTGCCCAATCCCTTCTCCTTGATCGCTTTGAGGGTGTTCCTCACAATCGATGCCATTGATTTTCTCTCTCCTCTTCTATTTCTCTCTCAATCTCTTCTTTTCTAAACGTGTGTTGTTGTGAAGTATGGGCCTTGATATTAGTTTCGGAACATTATAGTTTTATGTGGGTCTGAACTATCAGTAGTATTAGTATACTATAGGCCCAAAGATGTTTATTTTGAAATTGGAGTGGTTTTTTTTGTTTTTTCAGGAAATTTAAATTGTTGTGTTTTGCTTTTTCTTGTGCATCGAGTATGATCAAACACATGTTTTAGTTTAAGTTATGTACGAAGTCAAAATGGTGTTTCAACCATAGAAAACAGTAGCCGTTTCCTCTCCTCTCTCCGTCTCCCTCTTCAATTCTCTTTCTAGGGCTTTTAATTTTCTTGGCCTCTTAGTCGGAAATAGTCTAATTTCTTTTCCATAGATTTTAGTGTTTCTATCTTCTTTATTGCTTTCTTCTATTCAATTCTCTCCATCTATGAGAGTTTTTGTCCCCCTTTTTTGTGGTTGTTTCTCATCTTTGTATGAGTTTTCTTATTTTCATGGTGTCAATAATTTAGAAGATGGTCTGGATCCATAAGGGTTTAGGTTTTTTCAGCAATTCGTCCTTGGGAATAATTACTTCCTCCGTTTCAAATTACTCGCTACACTTTTCATATAGGGAAGTTTCATATTACTTGCTACACTTCCTTTTTGGGCAATAAACTCTCTCTATCTCTCTCCTCTCACATGTGTCTCTTTTCTTTTTACTCTCTACCTCTCTCTTCTCCAAAAATTGCCTAGGAGTCCGTGAATTGAGAAGTGTAGCAAGTAAAATGAAACGGAGGAAGTATATCACAGAATCATATTGTGAGGGTCTCTACTTGGAAAGATGCAAAGACATCGAAGTACACTGCTCGCGTCAAGCTTGAAGCAGTGGAGTTGGAGCTATGCTCGAGTATGCTTAAAATTAATTGGTTCCATTGTGAAAATTGTTGCAATTTGCTAAATCTGTATATTTCAGATCTTAATTATCATTGTATGTACCGTTTGGCTTATTATTAATGATATATTTTCTTCCCGTCAAAAAAAAAAGTTTAAGTTATGTACCTGTCCTTTCTATAATAATTACAACATATCACATTGACATATTGTTTAAGAAATCTATGTGAAGAGGAGAGATAGAAATAGATAAAAGATGGGAGTCATGTGATGGGAGAGAGAGATAGAGAAAAGATATTATCAAATAAGAAAATGTTGCAATTAATATGAAACTTCTAAATAAGGAAAATGTTGCAATTAAAAAAGAAGGCCGGAAGTAATAAGTTTTACTAACATCTTAAAGACTTGAAAGTAATATACTTCCTCCGTTCTTTTTTTATTGCAACGTTTCTCTTAGGGCCCGTTCGGTATTATTGTGGTTTTCTTTTTTTGGTTTTTTAATTTTCAAAGTCATATGATATATGTCATGTAATGAATAAAAAAATTGTCAAATTTATTGTGAACATGATGATTTTGAAAACTGACAACTAAAAAGTGAAAACCACTTTTTCTAGTTTCCTGTTTTTGGTTTTTAGTTTTCACAAAAACTGAAAACTGAAAACAAAAAACGATAACGAACGGGCCCTTAGTTGGAAGTTTCATATTAATTGCAACATTTCTTTATTTGGTAATATCTTTTCTATATCTCTCTCCTATCACATAACTGCCATAATCTATCTCTGTCTATCTCTCTCCTCTTCATAATTATATGGATTTCTTACAAAACGTGTCAATGAGGTATGTTGCAATCATTATAGAACGGAGAAAGTATAAAATAATATAAATATTAAATTTAGATGAAACTTTGTAATTTATGGCTTGTTCTTCTCAACTTCGTTGTAATATTTTCAGAATACTTCATAATTATGAGGACAAAATCATGATCCTGGGGGAATGTAAGGAAATTTCATTCAAAGTGTCTCTAGTAGAGTTTGATCCCTAAGGTTAAGAAATACAAAATCTTACCATTAGACCAAGTACTACTTCGTATCTCTTTGGTTCATGTATCATTTCTACTATATGTTACAAGTATTGGAAAAAATAGACGTATTATTAAATTTTATGTTATTTGAGATGTAGGTAGTATTAAGTTTTTTTCTTTTGAATGTAGGTAGTATTAAGTTAATTGCACATGCTAAAAAACAAAAGTTGATAGCGGACGGTCCCCCCACCCCCACCAAAGAAGGAAAAGAAAAGAAATAGGAAGAATTTTCCTCAAATTTGATACGAGCAAGATGATCAGTTGCTCAAAATAGCAATTGTCAAACATAAGCTACTCGTAAAAGTCAGGCAAGAACATCAAAGGGAAAAGGCCAATGAAATGCTAGTTGAATCCATTGTAGCCTTTGTGGTAGAACTCATCGGCTCATTGATAATAGAAGAAGTGAAATACTTGTATAACGTCAAAGAACAGATCTGCAACTTAAAGATCAAGCTGAGATATCTACAAAGCTTTTTAAGACAGGTGAATAAAAGAGAGAAACAGGGAAGTTGTAGCAACGATCTTCTGAAAACTCATATAAAGGAGATCACGAAACTCGTTCGAGATATCGAAATTGTAACTGATATTTATATGTTCGTTTTCTACCAAGAAAGTCTTCTGAAAAAGTGCATGTATAGGCCTTGTAATTTGGTTTATATTCATCGAGTAGGAGTGAAGATTGATCAGATCCAAAGGAAAGTACAAGAAGCCATCGGAATGTTGAATGATCTTGGAAATGCAGGAAGCATGAACGAGGAAGAGCAGAGTTCTTCTGGTATTAGATCTAGAATGTGAGAGCTAAGGAGTTTAGGGTTCAATTTTTCTGCAAGATGTTCTTTGTGATAAGGAAAATGAACACAAATAACAGAATTGCACTCATAGCTGGTTAGAGAAAGAAAATTTCAATTTACAAAGAGTATAACTGAGATATATTTCCTCATGAATGCAAATCTATGGTACATAATTCACATTATAATTCTTTTCTGTTATCCTAAAGGGCCGAAAAGCGAACATTACAACAAAAATGTTAGATAACATTACATATGATTTTTATTCTTAAAAGAAGGAAATCAAGGGAAAGGAAGATTAACATGAGCAATCTTCATTCTTCACCTTTGGCCATTTGCTTGGATAATCCCACATATCCACCTTAATATGGGAGTACAAAACAACCCCATTCTGGGGAGTTGTATTCTCATAATAATATCCCAAGTGATGTGAGATTTACAATTGGAGTATAGCTTAAGTTGGATTATATTGAGTAGATTCCGAGGTGAACTTCCGGTGGCCATAAGTTCGGATTACTCGTGCTAATTTTTCTACAAAGATAACGGCTTAAATAGCAGACAACTCAACTTCATGATTACAGGGACGATAGGCAACAAAGGTGTGGTCATTTGAGAAGGATCCAGGATTAAAGCATGTAACTCCTCCATACTTGAATACCTTCTGCTCACTTTTATCCCCTAAAATAATCTGTTCAACAAATTATTATAAAAGCAATATGTAAGTCAATATTGAAATTGCAACTCCTGTTTGCTACTAATTGCTTCTTTATCCTTCAAAAAAAACTAAAATTATGATCATAAACGATGCTAGAAGTAAAGAGCAAATTCGCTACCGTGTGAGGGGTTGGATAGAGATTGAGACAATGATCATGATTCCAGCTAACTGGTTGGATTGTGAGAGGAAGGGGACAGAGATGACTTTGGTGGACAAGGGTAGCAACCAACTGCAAAAGAAACTCAAGAATCATTGATGTGGATAAGCAGAAAAAGACAGCGAAAGAAGACAACAAGAGCAAAGAGAACAATAAGCTCACATGAGCAAAAGGATCGCTGGTTTCAGCATCAGACGGAGAAATCAGGCATGAACGCCGCATTCTATACAAGAGGTCACGGCGAAAGATTACAATTTCTTGGGAGTAAAACTTTATCCTGTTCTCCAAAGCAGGAAACTAGTCAGAATAATAAAATTCAGATGGCTAACCTAGCATTAAGACAAATATAGCATTGACTGCTGTTGTTAGATTGTCCTCACACATTAGAAAAATGAATTTCCAGGAACTCCTAACAACCTCTGACAATATTAGCCTTAGAAGGCTTTCCTAACTAGCTTTCCATGTAGATTGGGTGAAATTTTCACTCAACATGAACGCAACCACACGGGAAACCTTCTGCATATATTTGTTTGATACCGATCTCCCAAATTGTTCTTAGATGGGTGCCAAATGCAAAAAAACAGCCTTTAAGGGTTTGTTCTTTTCACCTTATCTTCAGTCCTTATAAGAAAAACTAAGTTCACATAAGTTCAAACAAGGACTATTAAGGTCTACTAAGTTCGGATAAACAAAAATTAGATTTGACACAGTCGCAAATTAGTTCGCTACAGTGACAATAAGTTCAAAGAAGCAAAAATAAGTTCAAGAGAATGTACCCTAAATATGAAAAAGAAACAACTACTAATACCCAAAACTCTTATACCCTTTTAGCACCAGTACCATTTGGAAAAGGTTTGGGTACCATTGATTTTTTTCTTTTAAAAATTTCGACTTTTTTTGCATTTGGTACCAATATGAGTACCCGATGCCAAATGGTTTGTTCGATACCGCCCAGCATCAAACACATAAATACCTATCATGCCTCAAAGCTGAAATAGTGAAGTGTGGCATTATACCTGCAAGGATTACTCATGAATAAGGCATTTGGAATTTCCTTCTGAAGCTCTTCTGTTAAATACTTTGGAAGAGCACACCTTGGGAGAACAGATGAAGGGCCTGAAGATAGACACATATTAAAATTTAGATTGCAGAAGTGATATGTACAAGCAGGAACAAGATAGTATACAAAAACCACCTGCATCATCAGGACTAGGAATAAACAGAAACCGACTTTGCTCCTGTATTCGCGGGTATTCTGCAATCATTCTCCCAAGCTTCCCAAACTGGGATCTGCATGCAAATCGCAGTGATTCAAACAATAAGAGGAGAAGGGATGACATAATGCCACGGGGATAAATCATTGACTCCTCACCTGAGATTTGCAAAAGAATGAAATGACAGATTACATGGGGAAGAACAGAAGTTCCCCATGAAGATGAACAAAGAAGGAACCACCTCCACGGACTCATAACCTTCCAGAACTCCTTTCAGCTTTCCCATAGTCTACAAAGATTGGATATTAAGCTTAATCCTTATTTAAGAGCGAAAAAAGGATATGCATAAAAGTGTGTAAATTGTCTACTACCTCTTCGTCATCTAGCCATATGTCCGAAAGTACCACAAACATGTCATTAACTGCCTTTTTTTCCATATCCGCTAGTTTTCTCTGTTGAGGTTATCAAAGGTCAAAACAAATGAACCAGTTCTCAAGAAAATAGGTAATCCGAGAATAATAGACCAAAAAGAGATGATATAGAATACCGTCTCCTCACTCGTAAGAGTACCGGAACCAAAAAAATCCAATCCTGAAACAAATGATAGAGACTCTTCTCTGTTCTCTATGGGAGGGAAGCCACATGTATTGACCTGTATAAGTCCCAAGAGAACGCATTCAGAAAATAGACTCAAAAAGGCATAAAGAAAGTACTAAACGCATCAGCAGAATGCAGGCATAATGTGCAAATATAATAGAGCGACAAAGCAGACTAAGGGACAGCATATAATCAAAAAAATTCAACCAAATTTCAGAAAGATGTCTTGTCAAACACAGCCTAGGAAATCTATCAGGCACATCACAGAACTCTAAGCTCAGGTCAAACTCCTCTCGCAAATGTGGCTGCTTCAAGTCCACATATATTCCTATCATTTGGTTCCTGAGTTATAGCATCTGTCACAGAGCTATAACCAATGGTTCATGCAAAAGCAAGATGGCATGTATATTAATTCTGAAAGTAATGACGTTTGTCGTACACACAATGCCTTTTACTTGCATCCAAAGGCTAACAATTTATCATACAGGCTACAGGCCTACAGCTGTAATATTCTTAGCGAATACTAATTAGTTGCTTTTATAAAATAATGCCACAAGTCAAGTAACATTTCTTCGGCAGTTCAAGGATTTGCAAAGTACACCTTTAAAATGAGTCATGTTGAGTACGTGAAGAAAATATCCACGCTGATTATACCAGTAGCCCAGATCTCGTGCTTTAATCAACAAATAAATGAATAGTGGAAGACAGAATGCTAGAGAAAGGGAGATAGTATGAGGCAGGAAGACAAGATAGGAAATGTAATAGCAGGATTAGAACAAACCATGCACTAGCACCAAGTAAACCAGCATCAAGACAGTAATTGTAGTTTACCTTAAATACACCATTCGAAAGCTTCTCACCTTCAGCTACAACTATTGTATTCTCGGTAAAGAAACCGGTGGTAATCTTGTAGTATATGTCAAGGAAACAAAGTATATGGTTCAGAAGTCAATAAGACCCAAGTCCACAAACCAGTGCATTGACACATGCCATTTCCTCAAATAGAAAAATATATCATGGGTCACCTTTACTATGCTGTATATTATATTACAATTAAACTAGCTACTAAACGTGACACTCAGAAGTTAGCAACTCAGCACTACACACAGTTCAACAGTTAAAAACAGTTCTCAAAGCAGCAACCCAATCTGAATCCTATTCCTACCATAAGCAGGATTGAGTACTCTAGAGAGCCCTAGCCACACAAACTTACAATATAAAATTCAAAATTCAATTCTATTAGCATAAGAGAAAGCTTCTAGATAAGCAAAGACCAGAAAAATTATTAGAATAGAAGAGCAATACTGGTAAAACAATTTAGTCTTATGGCAAGGATATTGCGCTAGATAAATCAACTTCCACTGAGGCAGTAAGATCTTCAAGATAGAAATGCCCATCTTCCAGCTGAGATATTACACCCATTATCCACCTCTTCCCTGTTTGCCAGTTAAGGTTCTGAATGGGAACTATCTGCATCCCACAGTATCATGGAACGATCAATGAAACACACAGGAAGGACAAGAAAAAAAGGGGGGAAAGGGGTCTAAGATGAAGGCCATACTTCTTACTAGAGGGGAAGGCTTAAAGAAATCAAGTCAATGGAACTCAATGAATAAGGGAGACAATGACATACCTCACAGCATCCATAGTTTAACGATTCGGTTTCAAATGCAGGTTTTGAGAAATGTGGATGGCGCGAAAGTCTTTGTGCCAATTGCTCAAATCTATCTCTATACAAAGCTGCCTTTGCAGGCGCATTACCATGAATAGGAAGTGCCCCTGTACACCTGAGTACCATAAAATGCAGCCATTAATGCACATAGCTACCACAAGTTTTTTATCACAAACTATTCAAATTTGTCATAACACCTCCATCAAATCCATGTCATCTAGTTATTTCCAGTACCAGCATAAAATTAGCTTAAAAACTTGATTGTCAGCATGATCACATATATGACATTTTGCATAATTTTTGCCCTCGCTGTGACCAAAGACAACTTCAATTCAAACATGATCATATAATGCCATTCTATATACTCCCTTGCGCCGCTGATAATAAGCCACATTTGGCATCAAGATTAAACCTTGCGAACATCGGCCATTAATTTTTCTATTCAATAGTCTTACCAAAAATTTCCTAGAATAAGTATAAAAATGTTACTATGTTAGTATGGTATGTTGACATCAATTAATGTAAAATTGTCAAACTTTTGGTAAATTTGTTCAAATTGGACTACAAAATTCATACGTGGCCTATGATATGAAATGCAAAAGACTCACTTCCACTTTCCAACTCACATTTTTTCTTAGAAAAAATAAAAAGGTCACCAAAATCATCACATCATCTTCCGGAACCACATGAATTCAAATCAAAACCAAATGAATAAAAAAGAAAAGACAATTACTCGTAGAAAATCTTCCGAATTGGATCGTAACGAAGTTTAGGAATAACGAAAGCGTCGATAATACGCAAGTGAGAATTGGAAGCAGAAACTTCATCAACATCAAGCATAGTAGAAATCACTCGATTCAAGGTTTCCTTGTCCAAATTCGACGATTTCACTGCCAAAATACTCAAAAAAAAATTCAAAAATTACAGAAATGAAGTTATTGTTTTCCAAAATTGTTCGAAATACTAAAAAATTGAAGAGAAGGAGAGAGAAAATTACGAGGCTCTTGATCGAGAAGGTCAAGGAGAAGATCCAAAGCTTCGTGAGGGTCGTCAAATTCATGGCGATTAACGAAAGAAAGCACCTCTTGAAGTGCAGCAGCTTGAAGAGTGTAGCGCCGAAGCTTGAACTGCTTGCTCACTTCTTGCCTCGTTATCGCCCCCATTTTCTCTCTCTCTCTCTCTCTCTCTCTTCGATTCTCTGGTGTGCGAATTTACTGTGGAACTGAGAACTGTGCTTGTTTGGTGGTTTCTCTCTCGAATATTTGGGAGGTTGAAAGGCGGGAAAGAAGAGGGGAACAAACTATTGGAGCGCGAAAAGGGTTGAAGGGTTCTGGATCTTCGTACTTTTCAGGGGGCGAAAAAAATTTTGGTACATGAATACCGGTCGGGTCGATATCCAGAATTAGGCTTCGTTCTTTTAGACTCAGAAAATCGATACTGAACTGAAATGAGAGAACTGAATGAAGAGAGTAAGTAAACTGTAAATAAATCCAAAAGAACAGGGTCTAATAGTTTTCTTGTGATTGGTTTTTCGGGTCCAATACAATAAATAGACCGTCCATTTTGCGAAGGAAGTGCTGAAAAAACCGACTTACCTAATAGTTTATCAAAGTAAAACTTCACAATTATGAAACCACGAGTCGTCTTCCTCTAGTAATCCAAAATCCGAACTATGGATTGTTCAAGGATAATTCCAAATTCCCAATTATGAGGGTTGTCTTTTCCAAAATAATATTCACTTACCAGTAACATGTTTAATTAGTTTTATTTTGTTTGTTTTCTTAGTTTCTTCATTTCTTTCTCGTGTTTTCTATCCCTGTCGAGTCAATTGGAGTTTAACATACCATTATTTAACCTTCTGAATCGCTCTTTTAAGTTATTGGATTTATTTTGAGGGAATACGACGTGTGGTTGGAATTACTATAAAATGACCTATAGCTGAGATTATTATTAGAAAATAAGAATAGGTTAAATTATTGATGAGAATTTTACCCGAACAAGAAATGGAACAGTATAAGAATAGAATTGCTTATGTATTTACGTGTAATTTTATCACTATGGTGATTGTACAACTAGTGTACCGACCAACCTCGAATTATTTTTTTCCACCCCTTCAAATATCTTTATATGTTTTTAATGTGATTAAACTTTATTATAAGTAACCATGAATGTTCAATATATGAGGAAAAAAACGAGCAATAGTTTTAATTGTTATAATTTCCAACATTTTTAATCATGTATTCGCAGCTTTACAAGTGACAATAGCACGAGAAAACAACAATACAACACACACAATAAGTTTTATTCAAAAACTATATTTTACTACAAAAAAGTTGCAAAAGGGTACCGATGTTATTTTTTTATTATTGACATAAGGTTTTGCCATTACATATGCAAGTAAAGGTCATATGACTTAATAGGTGTGAGTTACCAAAGAGAAAAACGAGGGAGAGAATAGTAAAAAAGAGCGGTTTTTTCACCATATACCCCTGACAAATTGGAAAATTCACCATATACCCCCAATGTTTCAAAATATTCACCATATACCCCTGAATTTTTTAAAATGTGCACCAACTACCCTTTTTTTAACGGACTTTAAGTCACCTTTTGCATTATTTACAACTTTGACATTACTAACCTAATTAACCCTACCTCCACCCTAACCTCCTAACCCTAATGCCCTAATTAACCTAACCCCCTAACCCTAATGCCATTAACCCTAAAAAATTAACCTTAATCAATGAAACTCTATATCTCACCGGCAAAACGTTTTTTTTTTTAAATGACTCCACCGTCAATTCTTTAAGGACACAAATTTCGAGAAACCCATCAAAACGAGCACCAATACTACGATATTTTTGGCACGCTTCCCGGTACGATCTTAAACAATCTATTTCACCGACAAAACGACTTTTTTTTAAAACGACCGCCACCTGCAACCCTTTAAGGACACGAATTTCGAGAAACCCGTCAAAACGAGTACCAATACGATGATATTTTAGGCACGCTTCTCGATATGATCTTAAACGACCTATTTCACTTGCAAAAACGACTTTTTTTAAAAATGGTTCGGGAAGCCCCTAAAAATGAGTACCAATACGCCGGTATTCTGGGCACGCTTCCTGATGTGATCTTTAAACGACCGATTTCACCGACAAAACGACTTTTTTTTGAAAAACGGACGCCACCGACAATCCTATAAGGGCACAAATTTCGAGAAGCCCATCAAAATGAGTACCAATACGACGGTATTATGTGCAAGCTTCCCGATTCGATCTTAAATGACCGCATTAACCGGCAAAACTATATATTTTTTATAAACGGACGCCACCTACGATCCTTTAAGGGCACAAATTTCGAGAAACCCATCAAAACGAGTACTAATACGACAGTAATTAGTCAGTGTTGAGTGGAGGAAAGAGGTGAGAATTTTTTTTAAAGATTAGGGGTAAGTAGGTTAATAGTGGCAAAGTCGTAAATAATGGCAAACGGCGAGTTAACATCCGTTAGAAAAAGGGCATATGTGAACTTTTTTGAAAACTCAGGGGTATATGGTGAATATTTGTAACATTGAGGGTATATGGTGATTTTTTAATTTTGTAAGGGGTATATGGTGTAAAAACCGTAAAAAAGAGACGACCCAAGTGGGTAAATTATCCCCTCCTAATAAACCTTTTAAAATTTTTATTTTTTTTTGAAATGCAATAATAATTATTAGTAGCGGGTAAACTAACCATTAGATTCTTTCACGGAAAAAGATTAGTAGTACTTCATCAAAACATAAGAAGTCACCTCCACAAACTACCCATTAGATTAACCAAGTTTTATCCGTATAATCATCCCCCAAAACTTACGCTAAAGCACGGAAAATGACATTTAGTACTCCATTGCACAGTAATTTTTTGGGTGTAAAAAAAAAAAAAGGTTGATTTTGACTCTGTTTCCTTTTTTTGTCCCCTTCGAACCCTCAATTACAAATTTACATTTCTCTCTCTCTCTCTCTCTCGCACCTCTGGAATAATCCGTACCAGCTTTCTATCTAAAAAGTTGACTATCAATTTAATTTTAACAATATCGGATTTTCCATCATCATTTTTTCTTTAACAGATTCGAAGAAAAAAAGATTGCGCACAAATTAAACTTCTTCGACGAGATCGAATACTCGGATCTTCGCAGAAATTAAAGGTTTGTTTACGAATTACTTTTATTACAAGCTTTAAGATTGAACATTGGATCTTCCACAAATTTGAGTGAGATTTCATTTTTTTTTTGTGGGTTATTAATCTTTTTCATTAAAAACAAAATTTTAAGCTAAAGAATCTATTTTTGGCTTAAATTGTGGAGTGAATTTTTCTTGCTTCAATTGTAAGTTTCAAATAGGTAGATTAGGGTTATGAACTTATGATTTAGACTGTTATCTGTTATTATATAAATGTTTGAGTTAGTTTTGAAACTAGGGTTGTGTGAATTGACTTTGATTTATGATTGTTGTTTAGGTTTTGCAAGATGGTGAGGCTAAAACCATATGCTGGGTTAAGTTTGTTTGCAACATTTGCTGTTATTTATCATGCATTTCATAGTAGAAGGCAGTTTTATCCTGCTTTGGTTTATCTATCGACGTCGAAGATCAGTTTAGTGATACTTCTTAACATGGGTTTGGTTATACTGTGTTCTTTGTGGCAATTGGCGAAACGGGTGTTTCTTGGTCGGCTTCGAGAGGCCGAGGTTGAGAGGCTGAATGAGCAGTCATGGAGGGAGGTTATGGAGATTCTGTTTGCTATAACTATTTTCCGGCAGGATTTTTCGGTATCGTTTCTTGCCATGGTTACTGCACTTCTCTTGATCAAGTCCTTGCATTGGCTGGCACAAAAGAGGGTGGAGTTTATTGAAACAACTCCAGCCGTGCCCACATTGTCTCATGTTAGGATTGTCTCTTTTATGGGCTTCCTTCTTTTCCTGGACAGCATATTCCTGTATAGCTCATTGAAATCTTTAATTGAGACACAACAAGCTTCAGTGTCCATCTTTTTCTCATTCGAGTAAGTATATGTTCTGTCTTTCTTTTGTTATTGTTAGTGCCATCTTTTATTATTTGTTTAGGGTTAAATAGCGGCAATTCTTCTTTTGGTGGCTCCTGGTAGTAGCAAGGATTCACAGCCCAAGATTACTAGTATTTAAACATGTATAGTTTATCTAGTGATGATTTATGTTTTGTGCTGGTTTGCTTTGTCATTATACTTTGGGTTTTTATTCTACATCTAATGATCATAACTATTCGTTTGGTGATTTTTTCTGCTACGAAGGTATAGAATGTGGAGAACCAATCTTAAGAGTTCATTTTTAACATCTCTCATGTTGTTCATCAATCATCTTTATACAATTCCATCATAATGACCCCGATGTCTCCAACAAGCAACCAGAGAACTTAGAGTAGGTTAAGAGAGGTCATTTATGTGTTATTGCAAACAGTCTCCTTTAGGCTCTTCTTTACAATTGCACTTTTCTTTTTGGCATAAAGCCATAAACATTCTCAATTTTATTTTATTTTCATCCACACTTGTCTTTTGTCAACAGATAAGTCAATTGCTTGCAGATGAAATCATGCAGTTGTTGTTAAAGCCGTGTTCATCACGCTTCTGTTATATAGCATATAAGTTTGACCTGTCTAATTGTTTGAACTTTTGTGCCTCTATTTTAGAAGATTTTTTTATGGAAATCTTGTTCTACATATCGTGTATATCAGAACGTTACCTCTTTGGATTAGTGTTCTATTAATTTTGGTTATTAAATTGATGCCATAGTGGATCAGTTTTCTTATGTCCGCTGTTCGGTGGATGCGTTGATTATGACTGCTCATTTATATGATTTAGGTACATGATACTTGCTACAACAACTGTGGCTATGTTTATGAAATACATATTCTATGTGAGCGACATGCTTATGGAAGGGCAATGGGAGAAGAAGGCTGTGTGTACATTCTACCTGGAGCTTATCCGAGACTTGCTGCACTTGTCTATGTACCTCTGTTTCTTTATGGTGATTTTTGTGTAAGTCTCCAGTTTTATTGCTGATGAACTGGCAATTGACTGTGCTAGATCGCCTAGATGCTTCAAATTAGTATATATGCCTCCTTGAGGGTACTTGGTTGATCTTTTCGTAAACCATGCAGGAATTATGGTGTGCCTTTGCATCTTATAAGAGAGCTATACGAGACATTCCGCAACTTTAAAATTCGCATTGCCGATTACATTCGCTACCGGAAGATTACTTCTAATATGAATGACCGTTTTCCAGATGCAACCCCAGAGGAACTAAATACGTGAGACTGTCTTGGATTTAGCTATTTTATACTCTCACTATATAACTGTGCTGTTGTTCTGAACATTGTCTTGCAAAAAATGCAGAAGTGACGCAACTTGCATTATATGTCGTGAGGAAATGACTACAGCCAAGAAATTGAGATGTGGACATATTTTTCATGTACATTGTCTTCGATCGTGGTTGGAAAGACAAAATACTTGTCCTACCTGCAGGGCCCTCGTTCTACCACCTGAAACTGGAACAACTGCAGCTGGAGGGCAACATGGATTGCAGTCTGGTGTTCATCAATCTGGTACACATACTTTACTTCTGTGTAACATTGTGCAGTATCCAGAACCAAATGCCTTATGTAAAACATGCTATTGGTGAAATAATTGCAAGATGCATATTATGATGACTATAGAATGTTGTTCTTACTTTGTTTGCGTTAACTGATATCTGTTAATGGTGTTCCATGATTTTTCAGCTTCTACTAGTGCACCCGGTCAAAGTTCAACTGGTGCTACTGGGTCAGACAACACTTTGAATGGTAATCAGGCTAGACTTCAGGCTGCAGCTGCTGCTGCTGCAGTTTATGAGAAATCTCTTGTTTACCCTTCTGCTAATTCATTAGTATGGTGAGTTCTTAATGTCTCTGTCATCGAGATATATACTGAGTAGAGTTAAATAGTTGTGTTAACGTCTCAGAATATATGTATTCGAGGAATTTATGTATGTGTCTTACAATGGTAATTTTCAGCATCAATTGAGTATAGACTATTGCTGCCTGCTAGTAAAAAAAAAATTATTGTCTAAACATATCAGTCATCACTGTGCTCATTAGCAACTTAAAGATCAAGCATCTTGGCTATACCAGACTGTTGCGAGTAAATCCTCTGTAACTGCTGTAGTTTAGCTTTAGCTCTATATTTCGTCTCTTTCACCAGGTGATAGATACCGGTTAATTTGGTAATTTTTGTTGCCTCGTGATAGTCTTAACAGTTACATACATAAATAATGAATCCTTTTTTCTTACGTTCCTTATGAAGTCTGTCAAGTATTTAAGTAAAACCTAAAACATGGTTTTAATTTGATTGGTTTTGCTGGAAATGTTCGGATCATCAGATGCGTGTTGCTCATTTGTCTGGAAATGTTGACAAGTGAAAAATAACCTTCAAGCATGGCTTTAGCTGGACTGTTTTGATTTAAATTTGCAGATGTCTGTTTCTCATTTGACAAGAAATCTGTGAATTTGATAATGTCAAGTTTGATGTGGCTTACTATACCAAGATTTGCATTTGGCATGCTCAGCAATTTAAAGAATCGTACTCCTGACTTCCTAAATTATGAAGAGCTTGAACGATCCTTTGCAAGTTGAATTTTCTCCTTATCTGTAGGTGTCCTGGATATGCCGTACTTCCACCAGTTTATAATGCTATGCCTGGTCCTAGCAATGCAAATTTTCATGAGGGGCAAGGTCCAGTCGGACAACTTCAGCATCAACAACTGATGTCCAGTGGGCAAATGAATATTCCTTATGTGCAGTTGTCTCCTTTTGCTGCTCCACCTGTTGAAGTACCTGGTGCAGAATTTTTGAGAGAAGGAGGCAGTCATCTTTCAACCGACTCCCAGAAAAATATCCTTGAGCAGCAAATTCAGGTATCTTTGTTCATGGTTTAGAAAGGTTTAAATTCTGGCTATCTTGATTGCTCGATCTTTTTAGAAATCTTCCCTTTGCTTTGGGTCCCTTGATTGTGCTGTTTTGTTACTTGTAATGCGTTTTCTTCTTTAATATGAAAAAGAAATTCATGTGCTCTCATGCTGATAGCATGTTTTGTCTATAACTCTATATGGTTACTAGTATCCATTCTCTGATTTTTTCTAGTTTTCTCGCATATGTCTGACTCAATCTGGGACTCTGCTTATTATTGGTAATTTGATCACTAATCAAGCCTTTATGATGTGTTGGCTTGGACTATATACCGTAATGCGTTTATGCACTTATTTTCTTTTCATGAATGATGAGCCAATTAGTTACAGAAATTTTGATGCGATCAGCCTATCATGTGTCCTCGAAATCGAATACAAAGAAGTGTCCAATATTTGCAACAGGCTTATAGATAGATATCTTAATTTTTATCATGGAGAAGCTTTGCATGCAAAATGATGCTGATTTTTTCCCTTCCAAGAATTTAGGTACACCAGTAGATTGCCAAAGGAACAAACTTCTATACTTCATGAATCATGATTCATGACCCAACCTTTCTTCATCCTCCTTCTCCAAGCCTTGAGCATATCTTGAGTTTGGGATACGTGTTTACTCTCAACTGATCTCCTGTTTGGCTAATGATAAATGCCAAAGGGAAAGAAGTCGAGAACTCAGATACAAAAGAGAATGTTATTAACTGATCTTCTTTCTTTAACACTAGCTGCACCAACTTCCTAGACTGAAGTTTCTCCTCTTATGCACATTTGTAAATATCTAGCGGAAAAGTTGGAGGGAATGTCACCTAAGCTTATAGTTTTAAAGAGCCAGTGAAGGGAAGTTGAGAAGTTGAGATACAGATGGTGATCTCCTTGTGGGAAGTGGCAATTTTTCAATGAAAACGGACTTCTTTTTTTGTTGTCTTCCAAATCCAATACATGTTATTATTCGCTTCAACCCTGACCTCCTTGGGGAGAAACTTTATTGACCTAGAGATATTCTTTCTCTCAATCATTAGCAATCTTAGAGGGAGAGATAACTACAAGGCTTGTATTTATGCACTTGTCAAATGATCAGTCTAAAAGCATTGACAGGCCTGTCTATGGAAGCAACTTATTAAATCTTGTATTGTCCCAAATTGGTACAAACAATTGTTAGGGCTCTCAGTCGAGCTATAAATTCCTTCGTTTAGGATCAGGTAGGAAGATAGACAAAACCATATTTCTTAGAAGCTATTCAACCTGAAGCTGTTAGTTTGGTTGGTATATAATTTGGAGAGAAATATTACTTAATTTTCAGCTTTTCTACCACACGAACATAACTTTACGTGGGCTCTCAACTGCGGCCTTCTTTGACTCGATATGGTGCATATTGAGCTGGGATATCACTGAATTCTGGATAATTACTACTTTTGCACCAGAATTGTGTCGATAGTGACAAACTAATATTTTTGTGATTTTTGAACTAAGAATTGGTATTTATATAACTATAGCAACCTTCTTGCTACTCTATTTGCTAGTGCTCCACTATTTTCCTTTTTCTTTTACAACTGACGATCATGGTGTCTGCCTCAGATGCTACAGAGTCAACTTGAGTACCTGCGTAAACAAGAGCTGGACAAAGGTGCCAGCTCTAGCAACTCCTCATCGGCAGCTATCAATGGTCAAAGTAAGGAATCAAGCTCAGATGCTTGTTCTCAGACAAATATCCAAGAATCAAAGTTGTGAGTTTGCAGAGTTCTAATCTGAGGGGTTTAGAGGATAGATCTACAGTGCTGTTGTACCAATTATGTTCGGAGCTGGTATAGAATGTTTATGTTCTTTTATTTGGGGGTGGAATAGGCCCTTTAAATTGTCAAAATTGATTGAACATATTCATGATGTCTTGTTAAAAGGGTCTGTACATATAAAAGAAGAGAGGTGTTATATGATGTATAGGCCTCCTGACTTTTGGAGAATTTTGGTTAAAATATGTTTCCTTGCTGACAAGTGAATTGAGGCTCACCGAGCTCAACTTGACTTGTTTCAATTTGTATTCAGTATCAAATTTAATCCAAGCTAATAAGGACTCAAGGAGTCATTTTGTAAATAGCATATGAACCAAGGAAGAGAGAAGAGTGAAACACGGTCCACGTGCAGATGTGCTTAAATACTTCGAAAATGTTGCAAGTATTGCAAAATGTGCCAAAAGAGAATATATTGCAAGTATTAAGAAATAGATGAAATAATCAAGGTTGGCCTAATTGGTTAGCCTTTCTTCCATCTGTATGACTGGCGTTCAATTCTTGCCCTTTGTAAAGTGGAATCCTCATATAAAGTTAGTCTTTATTCTTTCTTTTTTTTCTTGAGGACCTGTATGTTCTAAAATTTCAAATTGAAAGATGTAATACTAATAACTTTGTTAAAAATTGTTGTTGGATAGAATTTTGTTGCCAAAATCGAACGTTTGATAAAGTAAATCAGACTAGCTTTATGTTCCACCTCTTTATTCTTCCTCTTTCCCTTCCCAAATTGGACAAAGGGCTAAATTCAACTGTGACAACAGCGCTGCATAAAAAAGGAGAGGGAAAGGGAGATGCTAGTTTTCGGCAATAAATTGCATCGCGAATTTGGGACACGAAATTTCAAGTAGTGGCAAGGGGAAAAGGGTTTTGATCTGCACAAGGAAATGAGGTTTTAGGTTTTGAGTTTATGACTTCTCATACTGTTGACACCAACTAGAAAAAGACGGGAGATAATTTCAAAATTCCCCATCCTCTTGCAGAACAAGATTAGCTGAACAAGATTCTATCTTGTAGCCTAAATTAGCAAAGTTACTAACTCCATCAAATTGGGTCTCTTAACTTTAAAGCCTGAGATCCTTAACTCCATCTTGTGCTGATTTGGTACATAAGTCAGCCTGTAAGCTGGAGTTTAAATTGAGTTTAAGTTGAAATTCCATTTATCCGCTTTATTTCCTCTTCTTTCAAGTAAGACTGTTTCCCACCAAACGAAGAGCAATATTAACATTTTTACCCTTACTAGTCGTACCATGGTTCACCAAACAAAGGATAAGAATGTCAACCTGCATTTTGTCATGTGAGGAATGATTACGTAAATAACATTTTTCTTCTTCTAAGGTAAAAAGTCCAAACAACTTGTTTCAGTAAATTTTCTTGAAACATCAGATGAACAATTACAAGAGATTTACTCCAATAAATAGGTGGAGAAAAACGCACAAAACAGTGACCAAATGTCTAGCAATAGATATTGCGTCTCAAACATATACATACAGAACAACCATGTGAACTGTGACCATACAGACTCTTGATTCGTCATTACGGAAGAAATATTAGACCTGGCCTGTAATAACTCTGTGTTTGAACATTAGAAATTCTTGTACAATATCAGAGATTTGCTCCACAACAAACAAAAACAGAAGAAAATCCAAACTAAGATATAACGCCTTGTCATGGTGCTACTCTGCACATTGAACTAGAAACGGTGATTTAGCTCCTGAGTTAGAAGAGGCACAAATCAACTATGCCACTTAAACATTTCGACAAGAGTATATAATATATGCTGCTGCTTGTTGGTAGAACTTTTTTTGTTTGTTTCGAGTTCGTAGTGTTTCAGTTGTCACTAGAACAAAGCTAACTTTCTAAATCATGTATAAGGCTGAACCAAGCTCTACGCCTAAATTAAGCAGGAAGTTTGAGCTTCTCATGGTTCTTCCAGCTGTACAAGCAAACAAATTGATGGTTAGAAAAAGAAAAAATTTATCATGTGATGTTCTAAGGGTATAGCAATATGCACTTAAAAACATTTATATATTAGTATGTTAAACTAGGCATTGATAAAAAGAAATCAGCTTAAAAATAAGCAAAAGTACAAGTATTATCTCGATTACAGAATATCTCAATTTAAGGGGAAAGAGTACTCCATCGTAGACCACATTGCTCTGCATGATAACTGAAAAGAAATGCTTAAATAGCAACTACAATCAAGTCAGTCACAACTTCATGATTTCGGTCTAATAGTTGGGGAGTCTATTTAGCATTCCCTGCAGCACTAATCTCTTTGCATGAATTCAGGTGGGGTTGTGCCGTTGTGAAACAAGGATTTATTGGGAATTACAGGAGAGCAGAAGCATGCAGAAAGACATACCTGAGTATGTAATAATAAAAGAAGTCGGCATAAAGAGCTGTCTGAACCAGACCTGATATCCAAACTGCAAGTTTTTTATATTCAAGTAAATTATATCAGAAGTGTATACACACACACACAACAACAACAACAAAAAGCAATCAAATGAGTATCAACTTCTCAAAACTTACGAATCCAGCGAGCCCTGTGATCTTGCAAAAAGTACCGATATATCCAATTCACGACATAAAGAGCACGATATGCACTGCACAAAAGGGAAAATAGGATTGTATAAGCACCGCATTATAATTAATCCTCATATGTACTCTTATTATATTGTTCAACCAATCTTTGCTCCGCTTATGTTACAACCATCATATAGGGATCAGTGGTCATGCATTTAAAACAAGAGATTAGAGAAGGCAAGCATAAACTAAGAATATGTTATGTTTCTTAGGTTACTATGTATAAACTAGTCAGGCCCGAGTAATGCCGCGGGTAATTTAATAAGACAAAAAGGATATATTATTTGGGATTGATATATTGTCAAGCAAAGTCATATCTTGCTCGTTGGATGACAACTTGTAAGTTGTAAAGTGAGAGGTCAAGAGTTCAAAACCTCTTATAAACATTTTTCTTCATTTTATGAGCAACAAAAAAAGTAAACTAAGAAATGTCATGTCCCCTATGACATGGCACCATGTAAGCATTTGACAGTGAGAAGGATGACACGTGGCAGGCTACAATTCTTCTCCATGCGTTTTCATAATATGTATTAATATTGATATTGATTATTGTACATTTGTTTGCTTACCTTTTCCAATCTCTTCCTTAAAATGCGTGACCAACACACATGATGCAAGTATTAGAAAATGGAGGAAGCAAGTCATAATATCTCAGTTGAAAGGTGCATACACAATATTGCAGCATAACACTAGTCAAGCTCTCCTTGATGAGGCTAGCTTGTGCACAAGGCAATGCCTGGGGAAGTTCAAGTTGGTAAATGTACACAGCCTCAGCCGTCAGGCCCTCAGTCCTGTAATTCCTATGCTACATTGCCTTTGAACTCACATGAAAGGCTATCACTTGCCTAATGTTGGCAGCAGATGAGAAGCACATCTAGTGTTCATCTGGACATTGGCTCGAGTTCACCTTCTTTTTTCCTTTGTTTTTTTGGCACTTGTCACGTGCTGACTAGTCTGCTGTGACAAGTAGCTCTTTTTACTTCACATATAGAATTAGTGATATCCGGAAATATATTTGTGGATCAACGGCCATAACTTCAGAACGCAGATAATGTACACTTCCGATAATCACTCTTACCTCTATCCAAGAGAGAGACAGGGAGAGGGGGGATTCCACCTTTACTACACACATTATCACAGTGCGTGTAAAGAGGCTTCACCTTAGTGCGAGGAAGTTGGCCTATACAGTATCACAGCTGCAATTGTGTTTCCTTCTAATTCTAACATCTACTCTTGAAATCTTTAATTGCTAGGTGCGCGTATTTTCTTTAAGCAATCTATGACGCCATTTGGATAAAAATGGGGAAGGCGGGAAAGAGTTAACTTCTATATCACAGTATCACGCAAGGAAACACAAACAAATAGAGCATAATTCCCAAATCATTTTTAGCATATTGGCTGTTTAGAGCACAACAATTACAATGGCTGCATCTTTGAGTGTTCCAAGCAATTTCTTTCACGATAAACAGGCCAAAGAGAAACAACTCCAGCATTATAACGCAGGTAAAAGGCAAGTAGGCATTCTAGTAGTAAGAAGTATACATGAACAAATACAAACACCTCAATACAGCAGCCAAGTATAATTTCTTGACCATGCAAAATCAAAGCAAACTGAATTAAAAAATAAGGAAACTAATAAAGGACATACCCCAGGAGGAACACATAATTCCCAGTCAAGTTATCAATGTTTCTTGATTGCTGCAACAGTACCAGTTGAGGCAAGATGGCAACTGCTTCCAGGTACAATGAAAAGGTCCACAAAATCTACAAACACAATCAGGATTTGAGAAGAATGAAGAAATACAATATCTGAGAAATCTATAGGAAGAAAACAACATATCAAGCATTAAAAATGTGTTTCCAAATACAGGAGCTATCATTTCTTGGGTGGTTTCAGTAAACATAGAAATATAAGAGATGAAAAAGTAGATCTGAAGTGAGTAAGTGACAGCTAGTCCCTAATACAAAGACTTATATGCTTCTCCAATGTAAGTCAAGGTTTTTACATCCTTTTAGCTCTCTAATAGTGAATATACCAACTCCACCTTTTTTGAAATGCCAAGGTTGAATGACAGGAAATTGTTCTACTAGTAGGACATTCTGACAGTCATTGAAGTGCTCCAAAATAGGCTCTTCAACTATTAGCTCGTCATTCAGAATGCACATTGGACTTCATCTATATTCAGGCATTGTATGGAAACATTTATTGCTAGAATTTTAGGAGCTGAAGTATAGTAGATCCAAACTTACAAAAGTATAGTAACAAATTTATTAGTATATTATGGTTATTATGCCATATGTAACATGAAATGAGGGAGTGGGCTTATGTGCTTTTCTTTCATGAGCAAAATGCATCTCACGGTGAAAGTTCAGGGCTTAACACTCATCGTGATCACATCGTACACCTACGTTGCATAAGTCGTGAACAAACGACATCAAGGAAGCTAATTAATTCTTCTAGCTTGACATCTTCAATTCTGGGATTTAGTGTTAGATTTTATAATCTTGCTTGCCATGAATTAAAACTGTCATTTTTGAAGAGGTGTCATCTAGATCTGTTCTAAATTCTTGCTACAACATACTTCCTATGGTTTTTATTAGTTGCAACATTTCATGTCTACACGCCATCCATTGCACTACTTTGATCCTTAATATCTTTAATTATGTATAAGTAAAAATTATAGACAGTTGATATTATGAAACTATGCAGTAAGATGAATTAAATAAGATCACACTTGACTATATTTTTCTTATTGATTGGTGAGAGAATACCGGATAAGATTGTTAGATGAATAGTGGTTACTGTGCAAATGTTGCAACTGAAAGAACCACAAGAAGTATATAAAGACAATACAATTTATACAAAAGAAAGAAAGAACACAGAAAGTATGACTTACATCCATCATAGTGAATTCATGGTGAAATAGAAGAGCCAACACAAAACATGGGAGCATCAAAAAGTAATGCCGGAAGGTATCTTCATTCTTGCTGTATGTTTGTTTAACTACTTTATGGTACCTCATGTACCAAACAATGGTGAATGATGTTCCAATAAAGACTACCTTCATTACAGAGTTATATAACGAGACATATCTGGTAAAGAGATCCAAGTACCGAGTCAAGAAAACGATAACGTATAATTCCTGCGTTTTCAAAGATATTCCTGGAGCAAGAGATGAAAAATCGTTCAGCTGAACATGAAAATCACCAAAACTATCATACAGGCAAGATTACTTTAACACAACAACACCGTAGTCCATATCCCCATCTGCTCTACAATGAGCTTAAGCACCAAAGGCTCAACATCATCACAATGCTTTTAAGGGTGCATTCTCTTCAATTTAAAAGACACAAGTTCAAGCTGATGAGGTCTAATCAGGTTGATAAGGTCCAATCAATGTAAACATAAATGATATAATGGCTGATGAGGTCCAATCATTCCGAAGAAGAGAGCGCACCCGAAATAAGCTCCCACCAGGCCACCCTAGTCCTAGACCTCTAGTTAATCAATAACGATCAGCTATGAGAAGCTTAGTTGCTAAAGTCTTATGGGGGTGGTACCCAAGACCTGGGATCAAATCCCGTTTACAAGCTTAGTTGCTCTCTAATACTCATCTGTTATAAATTGCAATAATTAAGGAGTGGCAATAGATCTAATTCGAGCATCGATTTCCAATCTAATCACCCTGCCAGCAAGCTATTAGGAGGGAATCACACACATTTTCCCCTACATGCCCAATTTAGGTCAAAACGTGCAAAAATGCATCACCAATTTCCAGAGCACCCACATGCACGTAAACAAACCAAAATCAATCACATTTGAAACATAACAAAACTATTTCTAAATTCCAACAATGCCAATTCCAAAAAGAACTTCAAATAATAAACCATCTAGAAGAAATCCCAAAACATGCACCATATATAATATTACAAAGCTCTCTCAACTAAATCCCTCAAAACAAATAAACCCATATAACCCATAAAATACCCCCATTGAAAAAAATCAAGAAAAAACAATTCTTAACAAATGCAATGCCGAAATACAAAAAAAGAACATAAATAATAATGTGGGAATGAAAAAGAAGGGAAAATGGAATTACCAGAACAAGATTTTGTAGCATGGATCTTCAAAAGGAGAAAAATGATACTAAGAAGATGGGTCATATCACCCGCTAACCTAAAAAGATTCATTTTTTTATTTCTTCTTACTCTCACACCTGTGATTTCAGAGAGAAATTTTCTGAATTTTTTGGGGGGTTTTGCAAATGTAGCAGATGAGAGAGAAAAGGGAGTAGCCGTGGCGTGGACTTTGTGTGAAAGGCGGGGTTGTGTTATGGTCAGGGTTGTGTTATGGTCCTTGGGCTAAGAAGCGGTGATTCTAGCACTTTGTTTCGTGCGCATCATTTGTTTATTTCAATTTCCTCCATTATTAGCTTTCTTTCACAAAGTACAATAGGCTATGGAGGATTTGTAGACTTTGGTTATGGCAACACCATGGTCCACATATGACATACTTCCTCCGTTCCATAATAAGTGAAACACTTACTAATTTAGAACGTTTTAAAATAAGTGAAACATACCTGACAAAATGATAAGAGTACCCATCACAAACTTGTGTAGTTTGTTTTTCTCTTTCCTCCTTTTAATAATGAAAAGGATATTTATGACTTTTTGGCTTTTGATAGTGATGTTTATTAAATCTTTGTCCAATCCCTATGTTTTACTTATTATGGAACGGAGGAAGTACAAAATATTGGATGTTATTATGATCTTGACTCTTGAACATTTTTAATTATTCTATAGATGTGCCTTTCAAAAAAATAAAAAAAGTATTCTATAAATGTGAATGTGATGTAAGTTAGAGATAATAGCTATTAGCTTAATGATTGGTCATTATAGTCTATGTTTAGGTTACAACAGGTGTAATCTACACTTTTTATGAGAGATGATGATTGAAGTTACAAAAAATAGCTATGTTGTAACATTTTCTTATACTACTACAATAATTAGCACCAACAAAAGACTTACTAGTGTTGAAAAAATAAATCAAACACTGATACCGGTTAAAAAAATACTTTTTAGTACTATTGGGGGGAGAATATATTGTAGCATTACTTTATATGGACCGCAAAAACTAGTACCAAGCGACCAACTAAAGACTTTTCGATATCAACAAAACCAATGTTATCGAGCCATTTAATTACTTTTTAGTACTACCGTAATGAAAATGTGTTATTTATTCACTTTCTAATACTAAATAAGCAATAAGACATTGTTCTTTCTAATTTAGCTTCAACACCTTTTATTTCAGTTTTGCAAGTTTCGACTCAAAATAACGGGGCCTAAGTACCAACTTAACATACAAACACTCCTTGGTACAGTCCATACACATTCTTGGAATATTTTTCAAGTATCAACTAAACTATTTCTATAGAAATTAAATTCTTCTCAGTATCAACTATATATTTATATTGCTTTGTTTGGAGGTTATGTTGTGCTCATAAGATATAGTGGGTTTATTACGAGACACTAGTCCAAATAGCATAGCATGAAATTGAGGTGAATTGTGCATTTGACACAAGTTTAATGGGTAACCATTAGCATGAAGTCAATAATAATAACTTAATCAACATGGAAGATTGCACTCTTTTTGATGGGGTTGTCGCGTTAATAATTGAAGATATTTGCCATATTAGCTACACTTTTGTTTATTTGTGTTCCATGTTGAATGAATCGTTAATATTGTTGCTGATCATTTGACAATGAGGCTTATCTTCAAGTTAAATGCTCAAACATTATGCGATTGGTCAAGAAATTGACCTATTCCGTAATAATTAAATTTATAACTTTATTTCATTGTACCAATATAGATTTATTAGTTAGTCTTGAAAGATACTATCCCAATCATTTATGTACTTTTCTTTTTAGCAAAGGGATTTGAGGTAATATGTGTTTATTTATGCCTCAATGAATTTGCTTATGAATGACAAATACCTTATTTTCTAGTTTATATAACTAGTATATTTGTCCTTTTATTATACTGGTATTACATTAGTTATTTATGTCTCTTGAGTAAGTTGATGTAAGTTGTGTTTGGCAAGGGATATGGAAAGATTTACCCCATAATAATAGTGTTTTTCATTTTTTTAAAAGAAACAAGACTCTACATTTTCTGTGATCTTAAACTTTAAGAGTTTCTATTTGGGAGAAGGAGAAGAAAAAAAGGAATTTGATTTTCATAAACACAACCCTTTGATTTTGAACAAAAGATATATGTGAACTCACTTGATAAATCCATTAAAAAACCATTGATATCATAAATGTGCCAGTGCCACCATTGCACTAGAGCATGCTAACACCCCTAGTACCACCACTTCACGTGCATTGCATAGTGTTGTTGTCTCTCCCTTTACCCCTTACCTACAATTCTCGGCCGCACAAACCTCTTTTGCTACTTTTAACAACTTTAATTACTCTCACAAACACCAGCCTCCTTATTTATACCTTAAGGTAAATTGTATATCAATGCATCAATGAGAAGTATGATATTTTTTGTTTACAAGTTGATTTTGCATTATAATACGTTGCAAAACAACACATAGAAATGTATTTAGGCGATGTGATTGATTGGGCCACAATATTATTGAAGTTGACCAAAATATATACAATCCAATTATGGAACAATTATATGCAACAAATTGATAAGGAGATTACAACAAAGTTGCATATTCCAAGAAATCAAGAGAACATAAGTTACAAGAAAGATAATGACAATAGTTAAAGACTCCCTTGTAACCTTGCTTAGTTTTGTGGTGCATATCGTTGCTATATTTCAATTCCTAAAAATTATGTCACATCGACAATCTTCTTTGGGAATGACATGACACTACATCATACATGACTTGACAATTGCTTTGTCATATTTACTGGCCGTCAAAAAAAGAATAAGCGAGTTATTAATCCAACATGGACCTCTCAATTTATACAATGTGTATCTTATCTCTAATTGGTGAAGTCATCTACTGTAAGTATGATATTATTTTGTACACTAAAATCTTCAAAGGAAACAATAAGATTAAGATTACAAATTTGCTAAAATGCTTGATTCCATAATTAATTTAACTCTCAAATCTTTCCTATTATTACCATATACATCATACTACCCACCATTTCTAACCCTGTTTCGACATTGTTGTCGTATAGGTAAAACTTACAATATTGTAGAATTATCAAATCCACCATCTTCGTATAACTAATACGGAGATTGTACTTGTCAAAATTAAAAGAGAAAATCTGAGACTATACTTATCAAAATTAAAACTCGAAATCTATTTTTATTTGCATTAATACTTAATGCTGGCAATGGGTCGGGTTAGGTCAAGATTAGGTTGGGTTGGCGGGTTAACGGGTTGAGAACCCCTTGACCCAACCCGACCTGTTAACTTAAACGGGTTGGGAATTACAACCCAACCCAACCTTATGATAAACGGGTCAACCTTCAGGTCGACCCATTGAATTTTTTTTCGTGTTTTTTTCCAGGAAAAAAAAAATAACAACAAAGAGTATGTTACAAAAACAACAGTAAGCAGCAACTTAGCATTAAGCCATTATATAACCATATGCTAGATATTGTTCAAAATCAACAAAATCAACCCAACTGTTGTTCAAAATCAACACCATTACAACTCCATAATCAATTGTTTAACATTAACTATAATGAGTTAGGATTTTAACTTTTTAACTTTCCATATGGGCTAGCCCAATTTTTTTTAGCTGTGAATTTGAGTTAGGGTTTTTAGGTTGTTTTCATAAATGGGTTAAACGGGTTAAAATCAGGTCGAGATTTTCAACCTGACCCAACCCATTTAATTAAACGGGTTGGGTCAGGTCGACCCATTTAATTAAACGGGTTGAAAATTTCAACCTAACCCATTCTTAATGGGTTGGGTTCGGGTCGAGTTGGCGGGTTGAGTAATATTTTGCCAGCTCTATAATAATACTTATATGATTCTCTCTTTATACCTAATATATCCCAAAAATCCCAATATTTAATTCCAAATACCCACTTTTCGAACTAGAAACTCAAAATCCATTTTTATTTACATCAATACTTATATGATTCTCTCTCTATACCTAATAAATCCCAAAATTCCCAATATTTAATTCCAAATACCCACTTTTCGAACTATAGTCATAAAGTGAAGAAGAACATTCAAAGTACCAAGTATAAATAAATAAAAAGAATATAAGGTCCACTTTTCCCCCCACCAAAATTACATAAAAATTGGGCCCAAAACTTTCTCTCTCCTCTAATAATTCTACTACACACTCCTACTCTACTCTTTCTCTTCTCTCCAGAACTTTCTCTCTCCAAAAACCAAAAAAACCTATCAATAAAAAACGACGGTGCCTCAACTTTACATCAACGCTAACTCAAATTATTATCACTACTAATAAACCCCCCCCACCCCCAAAAAAAAAAAGGTAAAAAAAAAAAACAATTTCAATTTTCAAAGTGTTTTCTTCTAAAAACTCTGCTTCAATTTGAAGCTGTCTTTTTTTACTGTCTTCCCTCTTCTCTTCTTTCTTTTGTTCTCTCTCTCTCTCCTCTAAAATCTTCGCAGTTCTTCGTTTCTAGGGTTTTTCGTTCACTCAACTATTTCGTCGTCGACTAATTTCTAGGGTTAGGGTTTATCGGAAGCTTTTTCCGATCAACAAACATGGCGGCAGAAAAGTTACGGGATTTAAGTCAGCCTATTGATGTTCCTCTGCTTGATGCTACTGTTGCCGCTTTCTATGGTACTGGATCTAAAGAAGAGGTAACTGATTATTACTCGGTTTTCATTCTTTTTTCAGCAGCATTCGTTTGATTTTTACTCGTGTTGAGTGACGAGTGAGTGTAATGTTGTGCGCGTTATTTTTTATTTTTTAATGATTGTGAGTTTGCGGTAGTAATCGAGCAATGCTTTTGTTAATTTATTATGTTTATGGATATACATTGGTTGTTATTGCATTTGAGAGCACTTAATTTGAATATATGTGTTGCTTCGACTTGTGAATGTATTGTTATGTACGGTAATTTTGTAGAATTGTTGGATATTACAATTAGATAGTTGTAATTGTAGTTGTAGTTTGGTTTCAGTAATTCACTGTTGGAATTCGCTGCGCATTTGTTAATTGATTGCTTCCTTGTGAAATTTTAGACTTAGTGAGGTTGTTTTTTTTTTGGTTTGAAATTTGCGAACTTTGAATTGATAGGGAATGATTTGAACAAGTGCAATGGGGAATTATATGGTGAGATTTGAGAAGCACATTGCCCTAGGTTTTTAGGATAAGATTAGGGTTTTGGTTGTGTATGGTTGGAAAATACAACATATTGTGGTGAGCTGAATGATGAAACAGTTCAGGAGTGTTTTAACTTTTATGTTCTTGTTGATATTGTGTATTACTGACGTGTGTTTGAGAATTATTTAATATATGATGGCAAATTTACTTCTTGACTGAGCTATGGTATTACTCTTGACTTCCATACCCTGTGACTTCCTCTGCCTAGTTTAGAAAAGAGGGAAGATAGCTTCCTCAGTCTTCAAATCCTTTGCTTCTGGGATTTTCCTTTTAGACCATAGGAAGAGAAATTGTTGTCAAAGGCTTTTGGTGCATTCTTTTTTTCTAAAGCCTTACGATATGTTTTCGCCCCTTGTGATGTTGACAGAGGGCTGCAGCAGACCAGATTCTACGAGAATTGCAGAACAATGCTGATATGTGGCTCCAAGTAGTCCACATTCTTCAGAACAGTCAGAACTTAAATACAAAATTCTTTGCGTTGCAGGTCAGTCCACTAATATCATGATGTATGGTGTTTTATTTAAGAACTTTCATGGTTCTTTTGCTTAATACTTGTTTGCATGTTGTCATCCTTTTTTTTTAAGACATGGGAGTTGTCTTTGACATTTCCTATGAAGCTGTGATTAGGTCTGGCTATAAGCAACATTGTGACCTTAACAGAGCACTGATGGGGCTGACTTGAGTTTGTTTCAAGGGAGTGTCTAGAATTCCATTATAGTGTGTAAGCATTTGGGTGAAAACATGCTTTTACTTCCTCATCAGTTAGTGTAATTATCCGGTTAGAAGAAGCTTCGTCCAGATAGGATAGTTGTATAAAATTGTCTTGAATGTACCTGTACTAGCTTTAAAATTTTGATTTGTTAAATATTCTTATTATGTTCGGCTGTTAGTTAGAAAAAAATAATTTAGTTTAGCTTTTAAAATGAATTTTTTAAAAATTGTCGAAGGTTGTTCAATTTCCAAAATGGATTAGGTTTTTAATTAGGAAATTGGAATTGTAATTTAATACAATTATTAGATCATATTGATTACTCTAGATCATGCATTCTATGCTTCCGAAAATTGCCTTATTTATATGCATGGGCATAAAAAGAAAATTAAGATTACTTATGTGACATTATTCTTCTTCTTTTAACATACCCAACCTATCATTTTGTGTAATTTGTATCTGTATCAATATATGACATGTTGATTGTAGCATATCATTATTCATTAGTTGTTTCTAACAACGTTGGAATCGTAATTATTTGATTCATGATTTATTGAATTCATGACTATATGATTATCAAGTACATTTTTTTTTCTGTTGATATTCCTACTTGATATCGAATAGGTTAGTTTCTTATAATAGATATTTTTTACTGTATATTGCACATTTCTTTTTTCCCATATAAGTCTTTTTTTTATATTTCATATTGCATATCAATATAATAAGTTTCCATAAAAAATAATAATTCATTGTTGATTTTGCTACCTAATAATTTTTAAAACTAATGCTCCCTTCGTTCTTTTATGTTGGTTATGGTTACTATTTGCAAGATGAGAGAGAGGGGGGGGGGGGGAGAGGGAGGGGATGGAGAGAGAGAGAGAGAGAGAGAGAGAGAGAGAGAGAGAGAGAGAGAGAGAGAGAGAGAGAGCAAGTGGTTCATGTTGGGGTAAGGAGGGTGTGCAAGTGGATACAAGTTGTTACTTTATGTGGGGTAAGTAGGGGTAAAAACCATTACCATGAGTTGGTAAGAAAGAAAGTGTAACCAAGTCAAAGGAACATACTAAAACAGTAAGCATAATGAACTCAAACAAACGGAGGGAGTATCTTTCTCTACTAATACTTAAGAAACAATTAATTTCCTACTCAAATATATCCTATTCATTTTTATGATATGGCAGGCCTACTTGCACACTGTATGCTCTTGAATAATGCATCCTTTACACACACACACACACGCACACACACTACTTTAGCTTACACAGGTGACCAAGAAATTGTAGCATACACTTCACAATACATAGAACACCCCTTGTGTTATTCATTGAGCGGCAGTCAGTCAAGGCTTAGTTTCTCCAAGGCTGCTGATCTTGTCCTCTTGGCTGTCAACAAACAGCATAGCCTTTTATTTCACTGGGACTAATCGTAAGCCTGCATCAAGTGGGGAGAATGTTACTGATTATCTACTTTTTCACCCTTAAGAAGAGGTGTAGTGAAATGGAAATCATAGTGTTAGCCAATATGATGTTTGTAAATGGAAAATCAAGTATTTGAGCATTTCTCTTTTCATGTAGAAGACTATATTAGCACCTCAGGTTTGTGAATAGGAGATTTACAAGGTGTCTCAACTCTCAACAGAAGATAAGAAGGCTGCTTTCAGTATGAACCAATTGGTTATGGAGGTTTTTATTGCCTTAATATCTCCAATTATTAAGTATAAAGCAGGAAGAACATTAGTTGGGAATTTTCATGAATCAAGATGGGGATAACTTTACCTGCAGCGACCTTAATGGATTGGGCAAGAAATTTGTGACGTAGTTTCAGTGTGAGAATGCAGTGAATTTGTCTTTAAATCCATTATAGGAGCCTAGTTAGTCATACCTTTCCATTATAGGCTGGTTCCATTCCGCGATCTTTATATATAACTACACCGATGGGTTATTTGATTAGTCTTAAGACAATAAGGAGAAATTTTGTTGTTGACTGATCTATGGTTTAATCTTGTATGATGTGGAGAGAGTATAGGTGGATAGCTGTGTCAGACCGAGTTACCCATACACCGATTATATGAGTAACAGGTCTGGGAACACTCTGATAGTGCTCAAAATATTGGACACGGGATCATTATTCTCACAATAGGACTCGGGGGTACTAGGAATGACATGAAACATATATTTTTTTTACAGGTCTTTACTATGTGTTTATCATGTTATAACTTAAAAGTACATACTTTTACATTTCAATTTGACTTGTTTGGTAGTTTTTGTTATTATTGTTGATTCTTTTAGCTCATTTATGAGCGTACAATATATAACCTTTTGTTCTGTGTTCCATGTTATCAAATATTTTCTTGTCTACTATGTGGTTGAAGATAATTGAGATATGCAATTGAAAGTTGTAGTCCTTGGCATGTAAAGTATAAGCATGTTGGAGTAATGGGTGTCCAAGAAGGGGCACTTGACGTGAATGTAGAGTTGAAAGCGATTTAGGTACAAAATGAAGAGTTAAAAGTAATATACCTGGTAAGACGTGTGTCGTGAGAGAATGGTGCAAGGAAAATGTCGGTAGGTTTTTCTTATCTTCGAATGTGGAGAGGCTTGTATATGGTTTAGATTACATAAATAAATATTGTAGAGGTTTTTTACACTTAGCGTGAATGTGCTATGAGACTGCTGACACTCGGAAACCGTCTACATCTCTTGTTACCCTTATCGTGATCGCAACTACAATTGAAATCTAAAGCATACTTCCTCCGTTTCAAAATAGTTGTGCTATTTGCTTTTTCACGTATTTCAACACGCTTCTTTGGACATTATATCTCTAATTACGTATAACTAAAAAATTATAAAAAATTTGATATTTGGAATCCCCTCACATAGAGACGAATTTACAAGATCTCACTTGACTATGTTTTTTCTTATGTAGTGGTGAGAGAAAGCTTATCAAAGTTGGTTGATAAATAATGCCCAAGTGTCAAATGGTGCAACTATTTTGAAACCGAGGAAGTTTATTATATTTCTTGCATGGATTTGTAGTCTAATTTGGATCCCGTTGGCTTTATTTTTTTTATTTATCTTTTTATTAACTGAATTATTTTGAAAAATGGTCTTATCGAGGTTGAGTAATGGCAGGCCATATATGGTAATAGCAGGTCATGTATGTTGCACCTGAATCTTAGGTGGTTCTATAGGTCTTCTTGTGATCTCTTCAGAAGATTATAAACGGAGTAATTGTAGGTCTCATATGTTGCACCTGAGTATATAGGCGTTCTCTATGTCTTCATGACGTTGAAATTATAGTTTTCTAATTTGCTTGAATAGATATACTGGAAAATAGTTCAGGTACAGGTAACTGTAAAATTGTCCTGTTGGTTATATACTGGCAGACCCTTCTTTTTGTCTATGATCTTTAGATGTGTTTTAGTTTTATGTAGCAAGTCCACTGTACTTACAGGTTTTGGAAGGTGTCATTAAATACCGATGGAATGCATTGCCTGCTGAACAGCGAGATGGAATGAAAAATTACATTTCTGAAGTTATTGTTCAGGTGTGGATTTGATCAACTTTCTGCTTTAATTTATCTATTCCTCAGCTTCGGCTTTTCCGTTTTGTTCATTGGGCATTATGCTATGTAGTTACTAATAAGAATCTGCTTTTGTTAATTATACTTGAAAGCTTTCAAGAGACGAGGCTTCTTTCAGACGGGAAAGGCTTTATGTCAACAAATTAAATGTCATACTAGTTCAGGTATGATTGATTCTAAATTGTATTCTGTGAAGATTTCAGTTCTCATACCCTGGGGAACTGATGTTTTATTGGAATGAAATTAAGGATAACTTATGATGATTTGGATTATCTCTTATGATTTTGAACTTTTAGGGGTTCTGATCAATATGTTAAATATCTTAAGTTTGACCTTAGAATATGTAGAGACAAATATATAACCTGCACATAGTGAAACTTTGTTCTATAAAGAGTTCTGGAAATATTCAATCTACTTGTGAGAAAATGTCAATCTTGCTGCGCTTTCCTACAGTAGAATAGATATTGGGTGATTGTTGAAAGAGCTTATCTGTTATGAGATTTCATATCATGTATATCATGTTTTGGTTGATTGACTGTCACAGGGCTCTCTTCTGTAGCTAGAGTCTTTTACTCTGGTTGGTAAACCCTTCTGTATTTTTTGTTTGTCAGTTGCGTTGCTATGGTATGGATGTTAGTTCCTGTTTTTGGTTAACTATCTAGGATGGGGATTTATTTGGTTCCTCGCATTGTTCTTTCGATGTTGTGGAAGCTAATATTATCAAAATCTGCAGATTTTGAAGCATGACTGGCCTGCTAGGTGGCAAAGCTTCATTCCCGATCTTGTAAATGCTGCTAAAAGTAGTGAAACAATTTGCGAGAATTGCATGGTCATATTAAAGGTATATATTTAGAAAGAATTCATTATTATTAACTTTGGTGAATCTGGCTCTTTATATTAATATACTATGCCTTTTGTTGCTCTCTTCAGCTGTTGAGTGAAGAGGTTTTTGATTTTTCAAGAGGTGAAATGACACAACAAAAGATTAAGGAACTAAAGCAGTCTTTGAACAGGTAAACTTTCTAACGGTTATGGATGCATAATTTATGAAAGCATCACTAGTGAGTTCTAGTGATTTATGGTTTGAGGTAATCAAGAAAGGGAATTAAGAGACTCAATTTCCTTTGTTTGTGTTACTCTTTCTCATTCCATTATAAAGTCTTACTTGTGACCCACAACTACCATGGCCCCTGCCTCTAGCAACGCCGTTGCATAAACCAGTGACCACCACTTTCAACACCACAACTGTAGAAACTACTTGGCTTGTTAATGGTTGAACCATGTTCATCCACCAAATTACCAAGAGGTGAGAGAGAGAAATCAAACGTATAACCAAACTCTTGTCCACCTTGTGGCCTTGCCATTTCCCCCCACCACCAAACATCAACCAAATTCCAACAGCCAGAGAGAAGAAAAAGAGAGGGCACATCCGAACTGACACATACCTCATATAAACTAGTACAATTGTTGGCAACTGGTAAAGGGTGTCTGTAATGACCAATATCTGGTCTTTTGATGATCCAAGAACGTCACCTAGGTTCCCGATGTGCAACTTTCTGCTACCCTCAACCATTGACGAGCCTAATATAGCCTGTGTTGTTCATGGATGTGGGAGTGTTTGAGAATATGTGGGGATAGAACTAGTGATGGACCTATGTAATACTTTGTGAATGGTGGGAGGGAGAGAATAGGGTAGTTGTGGTGCTATTGTTGAATGAGCATCTTGCATGTCTTGTTGCTTGCTATTTTTTCGGTTATTTGTTTGTAGCACACCTCGCAACGAGGTTAACATTGCTCATGAGTGTACCATAATGTTCTAATAGCATACCGTATGCTCTTACTATCTTCTTCTTGCAATGGTTGCAGCGAGTTTCAACTTATTCACGAGTTGTGCCTGTATGTGCTATCAGCATCTCAGAGGACTGAGTTGATACGGGCTACATTATCTACACTCCATGCGTTCCTTTCATGGATTCCTTTGGGATATATTTTTGAATCTCCTCTGGTTTGTTTTATTTGCTTTATCTGCTGATAATTTTTGATTACCTTTCATTATGTTTGTCTAATTATAACATCTTTTCTTCCTTGAATGCTGAAGCTGGAAACTCTCTTGAAATTCTTCTCTGTGCCAGCATATCGGAATCTCACCCTTCAGTGCTTATCTGAGGTAATATTGATGCTTACTTTCTTAGGTGTTTTGCTTGCACTTGCAGTATGCGTCTGCATCATTGTATCTGTATGTGGATTTAAGACTGACTGACCTTCTTTTCTTTGACATGCTCACAGGTTGCAGCCTTATCATTTGGTGACTTCTACAATGCACAATATGTAAAGATGTACAATGTATTCATGGTTCAGTTACAGGTGAATGGAGATTCAAACATACCAATCTAATGCTGGGTTATTTATTTTGATGACTACATTTGATTGCGTGCAAATCCTTTTCCTTCGCTGTATCTCTGATTGTAGAAGGTAGAGGATTAGGGGTAACATACTCCTATTTTTCCCTCAAGTTTGTAATTAATATTCGTCTCAGGTAGGAGGTTTTGATTGCCAACCGCCTTATCTCTTCTGCAGTCCCATCTAAAATCCAAGATGTATTTCCCTTCTTTTGAAGAGAGTCATGTCCAGTGTATGGAAGGAGTTGTTCCTAACGTTCTTAAGGGAGAATTTGACTATATTAGTTACATTTCCGTTGGGTGCTTTCTTTATGTCATCTGAGCTTCTCTCTCTCTCTTCTATTCCGTCAGATGAAAGAGGTTTTGGTGGAATGGAAAGAAGATGCTAAACAATAAGTTGACTAGTGGAGTATGGAAATTGGTTTAGACTTTTGATGGAGCCCTTGGAAGTATTGGAACCATTGGATTTATGAGGGAATATGTTTTCACGTGAAGCTTTTGGGTTGTCATTTCCGGCACTATATTTGTAGCTGGAGCCATGTTCTTTGATTTTTATTGGGAGCAGCAGTTGCTATATCTAGTTTTTGAGTTGAACTAAGGTCATAGGTTGTTTTGCAAACTCGTGGCTTTATTTTTCCGTCTCTTTCTGCCTGCTATCGATATGATTTTTGATGGTTTTTGTGGTTACCTTCTTGTTCTGGTGACAATTCCTTGGCAGCTTTCTGCATGCCCTTATTTTGTTGTCACCCTAAAAAAGGGATGGTTACTGTGAAACAATTTGGATGTTCTATTTTGTAGTTTCGGTCTACTAATATCCAACTTCATTTTCTGTCAATTGTTGTGTATACTAATTTGAGTATGTAGTTGATGCATATCAAGACTTTTTTGGCATTCATTTTTCGGATTTGAACTACGTTCATGGACATCCTAAAATAGAAAATGGATTGTTATATTGGGACATCAGCTACTAGTTTTTTGTGTTTATTGACTTCTGCTGTTGAATCTACAGGCTATCCTCCCCCCCACGACAAGTATTCCTGATGCTTATGCAAATGGATCATCTGACGAGCAGGTACATTTGCTCGCGGCTTTTGATTTTCTTTTGAATCGTTTGACAATTGATTTTCATGCAACTAACTTACATTCATGGTGTTCTCTCAGGCTTTTATTCAGAACTTGGCTCTGTTTTTTACTTCATTTTTCAAGGCAAGTATATTGTGTACACTTATGTTCTTTTTTGGTTCTGTAGAGTTTGTCTTGTTTTTGGATATAAATCTATGCTGAGCATTCGATGGCGAGATCCATTTCATGTATTTCTGGATGCCAGATTAGTGTTTCTTTCTCTTATCAAGGCTGTTGCCTGGTCTAGGGTACTTTTTTCCGCCCTGTGTTTGCGCCATTATGCTATGACTTCTTTTATGTTTGTGTTGCGAAATTATATGATCTGTCTATTCTGTACAACTCTACATCATGTCTATTTGATCTCACCGATGCCTATGCCTGTGCCTATGCCCTGCAGGCGCATATCAGAGTTTTGGAAGCTTCTCAAGAGAGCATAGCTTCACTCTTGATGGGTCTTGAATACCTTATTAACATCTCTTATGTAGATGATACAGAGGTTTTCAAGGTGAGTTCAGTAAAATTTCTTCACAGCTAATACTTGCTAGGCCTCAATAATTGTTTATTATTCTATTTTTGATTCCCACTAATGTTTTGGCTTACCAGGTTTGCTTGGACTACTGGAACTCCTTAGTCTTAGAGTTGTTTGAGGCACACCATAATGTGGATAATCCAGCGGCAGTTGCTAGTATGATGGGCCTGCAGGTGAATTGTTATGAAGTTTTGGTGTTTTATTTGAATGTCTTGCATTTAAGCACGAGACTTCCTGTGCCATATGTTTGTTCTGATGTTTAATATAGCTGATTGTGTTGTTATATTTTACTGTTTCTTCAAATGTTTTGGAAGATTGTACATGTGTATAATATTTAATTAATTAATTAATTTTAATGATAAATTTCATAACCAAGGGAGTTTTTGTTTATTGTGCAATCCTTGGTGGTTGGTTTATTCAGTTTTCTTGCTGTTTGCTTTGTGCATATATTAACCTGCATCCTGTATTCCTTGCCCCTTTCATACCCATATTCAACTTTATCACTCACTTATTTGCCATTATTATGATAATCTTAGTATCTCACTGTCCTCCCCTCTTCTTTATATGCATGCTTAGCAGATGCCGTTTCTGCCTGCCATTGCCGATGGTATGGGCTCTCAGCTCCTACACAGGCGGCAACTCTATGCTGGCACCATGTCGAAATTACGTTTGCTGATGATTTGTCGAATGGCAAAGCCTGAAGAGGTTCTGATAGTTGAAGACGAAAATGGAAATATTGTTCGTGAGACTATGAAGGACAATGATGTTCTTGTTCAGTATAAGGTGATGAATCTTAGTTAGTTCGTATATGGTACACTTAAGTTAGGGCCTGTTCTCCCCAGCTCAGTTCAATTCAGTTCAGTTCCTAAATTATTATCATTACTATTAATTAGTTATAATTTAATTCAGTTCAGTTGTTTTATGCCGAAGAGAACAGGCCCTTATTCCAAACAAGCCGTTGTGTTAGGTATTCTGTAAGAAATGTCATGATATCTGGTGCACTTTGTCGTGGTTTTAGTCATGGAGGCTTTAGCCCTTTGTAGTTTTGACTCTAATAGTAGATTATTTTAGTAAATCAGTAAATGAAAGGAAATGGAGATTTGCTTAAATCCTCTTTGTTGAGTTGAGGTGTTGTCGTAAGATGTTTAGGATTTTGCATCATTTTACGGTGGGATCGGTTGTCATTTTATGTTTACAGTGGTAATGGTTGTCGTCTTATGGCTACAGTTGTAAGGTATCTGCAGACTTGCTGTTTCTCAGCACGTCTGTTGACTATTGATAACTGACCTGTGTGGATACTGTATAGTGAGCTTACCTCTCCCTAAGAATTTAACAGTTTAAAGGTTTTTGTATTTCATGGTTAGTATATATAGTGCATAGTAAGACATTATGCGACTTTCCATTAGAAGTAGAAACTGATTCTTTCTGTTGTTCCCTTTTATTTAAGGGAGGAATGCTGTGTGTATGGATTATTTTTTTAACTTTATTTTTCCGAAATTACGTAGCAAGAAAGTCGCTGACGAATTGAGGCTCCATCTTTGCAGATTATGAGGGAAACACTCATATATTTGACACATCTTGACCATGATGATACAGAGAAGCAGGTATTCTACTACTTTTGTGTATTAATATATTAAAACTCTGCAGTCTCTTTATTGTTTGTCTGCTTGTAGATGGTTTATGTGCAAACTTGACTACTGGTCAGGTCGAGAGTCCCGATCTTTCCAGTTATTACCTGCAGCTTGTCCAAATCTCATGGTTTTCATTGATTATGATGGTAGATAATCGAGTTTATGCTTAATATTTGAGTAGCTGTATTGTCTGGTTGGTTTGTAGTTGCATCTCCTATTATTATCTGCGATCTTGTAGTGTTACTGGCAGCTTAGCTTTCCTGATAATTTACTGAAAATTTGCAGTCTATACCTAATGATTAGTAGTCACCTTTGTCCTAAACGTCCTGTGTTTCATCATAGATGCTTAAAAAATTAAGCAAGCAGCTTAATGGTGAAGATTGGTCATGGAACAATTTGAATACCTTGTGCTGGGCAATAGGATCAATATCTGGATCAATGATGGAAGAGCAGGTATTCTATCTTGTTTTTGGATCTCATCAATTTTTTTATTTGGATCTCATCATTTCATTGTTCTGCAATTTGGAATTTGAATTTTTGACCCTGTTCAGTGTCGCCCATCCTGTTATGAGCTTAGAAATAGTTTTCATGTTCCATTTTTTTCTCATTTTGTAGGAGAACAGGTTTTTGGTGATGGTTATTCGTGACTTGCTGAATTTATGTGAAATTACGAAAGGGAAAGATAACAAAGCAGTTATTGCAAGTAATATTATGTAAGGCTTCATGCTGTGCTGATTCATTGAACTTACTTTTGCCATCCGAGTTCCTGGAATTTCATGTAATAGCATGATGTGAAATTTGCAGCATTAAAGGAGACTCTTAACTCATGTACAATAGAAGTTTTAATTGTATATGCACTAGAGATAGACATAGGATTGGAATTTTTATCCTGCTGTTGTGCATAGTGCTGAGTTCCAATTTAGGTCTGGTTATTGCCATTTATTTGATGATGTTGGGGTTGGCAGGTATGTTGTTGGGCAGTACCCAAGATTTCTGAGGGCACATTGGAAATTTCTAAAAACAGTTGTCAATAAGTTGTTCGAGTTCATGCATGAAACACATCCAGGAGTTCAGGTTTGCTGTTTTAGCCTTACTTTATTGTCAACTATTACCACTTAGGCGTTGATTGACTTTTTTGTGCATGTATAACTAGAAGGATAGAGGTTTTCTGTCAAATCAAATTATACTGGAAGTCCAATAATTATTGCACTCATTGCTATTAAATGTTAATTGTAGACTTTGATGTATTTGGTCACTCAAATATTGGGGCATAAAGGATGTTAATTTTTCTGTTGACTTTGATGCATTTTGTCATTTGAATTTCGGGCCATTATAGCTGTACATGTTTATATCTTCTGGTTGTGTTTCAGGACATGGCATGTGATACATTCTTGAAAATTGTACAGAAGTGCAAACGTAAATTTGTGATTGTTCAGGTATTACCCTATTAGGAATGAAGACTTGTGAATCTTCTTTCTTCGGGTTTTTTTTCCTACTATCTTTTAAGCCTCATATTCTTTTTATATCTTTGTTTTTACCTTATAAGCAGATTTCTCTTGGTTCTACAGGTTGGGGAAAGTGAACCATTCGTATCTGAACTTCTTACTGGCCTTCCAACAACAATTACTGACCTGGAACCTCATCAGATTCATATGTTCTATGAAGCTGTATGTTCTAGTCTTCTAACCTATAATCTAATGTGAGGGTATCCCAATTGCGTGACAACAATTACTTTACGTTATTTTAGGTCGGTCATATGATCAGCGCAGAATCTGATCCACAAAAAAGGGATGAATTTCTACGGCGCTTAATGGAGCTGCCCAATCAGGTAGTTAATCTTTATTGCTGAACTACTATAGGAGGTGAACTTCTTATCTGTTTTTTTTTGAATAATGATTATTCTGTTGATGCACAGAAATGGGCAGAAATCATTGGACAGGCACGCCAAAGTGTTGATGTGCTCAAGGATGCTGATGTTATTAGGGCAGTGCTTAATATTTTACAGGTACAAGTCTTGCTGAATTTACTTATGCCACAGATTGAGGCGCAGAACAAATATGTTGGCCGTTTTACCCTTAGTATTAAAGACATTTTTTTCATAGAGAATTATATTTCTTTGGTCAAATTAAACTGTTTCTTCTGTCCCCTTTTCCTGATCAAAAGGGTGGAAAAATTAAACTAGCTTGACACAGCTCAGGTAATCAAAGGAATTTTATCTCAACCTTAGTGGCTTCGGTTTCATTACATCCTTGTTTAAGCTTAAATGTTCTGTGTCTTGGATTGCTTTAATGGCCAAAGGGGTTGTTGGTACTTGGTATCAACTTACTATTGACTTCAATTTTTTTTTGCTTTTTGTTTTGTTGTGTGTGTATGTGTGTGTTTATGTGTGTGTGTGTGTGTGTGTGTGTGTGTGTGTGTTTTGAAATGGGATAGGAAATGGTAGATAGTATCTTTTATCTTTTTGTTTTTAATTGGTTGGTGTGACAATGAAGGAATTTTAGGATTTATTCTTGATGGCATTGATTTGAGTTTTTGTGACAAATGTGTTGGATGAGATTGGTTTACTCAGTTAGATGCTATTGCTGGGATCCTTAGAGTTGTGGTGTGTGGAGTACTGAACTACATTATTCAGAGAACCAGTTCTGAATTGGCTGCCATTTCCTTTTACTGCAATGTCCTGAATTAAGTTTTTGATCATGATTACTGTTTGATTGTCACTTACTACATGCTTTTGTTTTTGTTTTTGAGGTTGTGCCATGTCTCGCTATTTATTTCGCCGCTTATAAGTAGCATACTGCTGTAATTTTGATACATAAAATACACTTATTGATGCTCTAGAGTTCATGGAGAAATCTTTATTTGCGTGTTTTATTTTCCTCGTCAGACAAATACAAGTGCCGCCACCTCTCTTGGTACTTGTTTCTTCCAGCAGATCTCATTGATCTTCTTGGACATGCTTAATGTGTACAGGTACACTGATATGGAATCTCTTTTGCCACATCCTTTCCTGTTTCTAATGCGTATGAACTCTTTGTCTGTGACATAGACTAACGTATAGCACTCACTCTCTTTCCCTTTTTTTTTGTCTTTGTAGAATGTATAGCGAGCTTATATCAAATACTATTGCTGGTGGTGGGCCTTTTGCATCAAAAACCTCGTTTGTGAAGCTTTTGAGGTAGGATCGTTTGCTATAACTTACATTTACTTTTCTGATTTTTCGCAACTATTAAGCATTTTTCTTTCTTTTCGCTTTTACTTGCTTTTACATAGAGGTTTTTTCTTGGCATATTTCTGTTGGAAACAGATCGGTGAAGCGAGAGACTCTTAAGCTCATTGAAACATTCTTGGACAAGGCTGAGGATCAGCCACATATTGGAACACAATTTGTTCCCCCAATGATGGATCCTGTTCTTGGGGATTATGCAAGGAATGTGCCTGATGCTAGGGAGTCTGAAGTGCTGTCACTTTTTGCTACCATAATTAACAAGTATGATCCTACTTTAATGTTATGGTGTGTATGTTTATATGCTTGGTACCAACTTTTTGCTCCAGCATTTAAAAAAATGAACTTCTTGCTTCAGAAAGATTCTTCATGTGAATTGTTCACTTGCATGTTGCATGTGCATTATGCTCGTCCAACTCTGTATTCATGTCACTAATTTTCTGTTTTGGTCACCTTGGTAACTTTTTACTTTTATTTTTCCACTTGTTTTAACAACTTGTGGTAATTTTTAATTTTTTTTTTATGTCTTCTACGAATTGTACTTCAAGCAGGGAATGGGTCAAACCATATGGGGGTGATATTTTCATGTTTATTTTTCACTTATCTTTGTTGATTGATACTGCTGAGTCCTTGGTCTAGATATTAAAATTTTGATAAGTAAATTTTAGAAGTTTTAAAGGTGTCAGTAGATATTTGTACTCCCCCCGTCCCACATTACTCTTCACGCTTTCCATTTTCAACCATCCGACATTACAGTTTTATGTTGGACATGGTCCTCTACTAGATACATCTTTCTACTTTTCAAGCATGATTCACCACTCTCTATCCTCCAAATTAATTAATTCCCTACTAACTCATATCATATCTACCTCCCAGTAATATAACAGTTGATAACCAAACAACTTATTATCTCTAACTACTTGCTATAATAAGTTTAAGGAGTAATGTGGGACAGAGAGAGTATCACGTGACCTCTGCTTTTGTGTTTCATTTAGATTATAACAATCTTCTATCAATCTCCTGTTAGGTATAAGGCTGCAATGATTGACGATGTCCCTCGCATTTTTGAAGCTGTCTTCCAATGCACCCTGGAGGTGAGATTTTCCACTTCTATAATTGGACTATGTTGATGTGATTAATTGGAGAAGCTGATACTGTATAAAAGGGAAGTGTAGAATTACCACACTTGAAGATTCTGTCAAGTATAACTTTCTGCTTTTTATGATAAATTAAAGATAGTGGCTTTTTGCTGCATCCTGAACTCCCTCGTTTTCCATAGAAACATTGAGACAAGGGTAGTGTTACTTCTGCTTCTGGCTCTCAAAACTGACCTTTATGTTATTATGAATTCTGCTGGTTGACTCTTTTTTCTACAGCAGTGGATAATGGGTATGCTGGCTTCTATGATTTTTTACCGGTATCTTGCTTTTACTTGCTTGATGGGCCTTTGTGTGAGCTGTTCTATTCATAAAGTGCTTTTGTTGCTGCATGTTGGCCTTTCTGTATGCTTTGCACTTGCTATTATTGAGAGCTTTTCATTAGATTTCTTCCTTCACTAGTACCAGCTAACTTGGATCATTATGGCGTGATGCAGATGATAACAAAGAATTTTGAAGATTACCCTGAGCATCGATTGAAGTTCTTTTCATTACTTCGGGCAATTGCTACACACTGTTTTGCTGCATTGATTCGGTTGTCTCCTCAGGTCGTTCTATTTCTATTTGTAAACTATGATAGAAGTACAAATTTCCTTTTAGAAAATTTATGTTCAAATCTTTCTGGAAGAGTTATTTGTCAAAAATCTTTTCTCCTGCTTTTGTTTCCATTTCTCCTTCTATGTTTGTTAGGTCTACACTTTTTACGTACTTTGTCTGTCCCTAATTGTTCTTCTTGAATAACATGTCTTGGTTATAGAGCCCAAATATGATCATAAACTCTCACCAATATAACAGAATCATTATAATGTGTATTTCTTAAAATTGAACTTTTCATGCATTTTACAATAATTAGAGGAAGTAATGGTTATAATTTGCATTTGGAATCTGTATATAACGCACCCATGAAGAACAAAAGGACACATAGGGAGTTTTATATATGCGTATCTCATTACAACATGCTTTTCTATACAGCAATTGAAACTTGTTATGGACTCGATTATCTGGGCCTTCCGTCACACTGAAAGAAATATTGCAGAAACTGGGCTTAACCTCCTGCTAGAAATGCTAAAGAACTTTCAGGTACTATAATACATTATGCTCTTTATTATAGGGCGACTTCTTGTGCAGTTTGCTCATGGTATATGTTTATTGACAGACTTCAGAGTTCTGTAATCAGTTCTACCGGACTTACTTCGTGACAATCGAGCAAGAAATATTTGCTGTGCTGACTGACACATTTCACAAACCTGGATTCAAGTTGCATGTGTTGGTCCTGCAGCATTTGTTCTGCCTGGTAAACATTTTATCTTCCGTTTATCTGTTGTGTGGATAGATTTATTCATTGATGTTTGGCGTCTTGTTCCCATGTGCTCCTGGTGGATATTCTGATATTACAGCCAATCCAAGATTTATGTATGATATTACAGCAAAACACCTAACTCATATATATGATATTTAAGTTGTGGGAGAGTCATCAAATATTCAAATACATGCCTGTCATTTTTAGCTTACCATTAGATATATGTATTTTGGCACTTTTACTTTCTGGTTATATGACAGGCTTTCTGTTCATACTGTAATGGGTTTCATTATGAAAACATGTGAGAGACCTATAGTGTATCCCATAAATTATTATATTTTTATTGAGAAGCTAAATTTGGTACCTCTTAGGCTCTTGCAGTTTACTATATGGTGATCGTATTTGTACTATTAGTGGTATGATTTTGTTCTCTGATATATTCAGATCCTGGGCTGGATAAAGTACTATTTTCTTGATTGTCTTTTTTTCAATGAAAAATGTGTGGCTGGGGTTGGGGCACATAGAAAGTAAGAAATAGTCACGGTAATATGTGAATTGTGCATAATGCATATTATTTCCAGTGTTGTAATTTGTTAGAAAAAAGGGAGTTACTACCCAAAACACCCTCCTATTATTTCCAGTGTTGAAATCGGGATTTTCCCCAAAATTACACAATACCCCATGTGATATGTTACTATTCATATATCACCGTGATTATTTAGGACAATCTCTGGGGCATATGAGGGTGAATAGTTAGAAGTTATGCTATATAAGTTATACTATTTGAAATCGGAAAATTGCTGCTGGAAGTTGTTCCTAAATTTCTAAATAACAACTTTACCACTTTCAGGTACAATCTGGTGCTATAACTGAACCTCTATGGGATGCAGCAACAGTCCCTTATCCTTATTCAAATAATGAGATTTTTGTTCGTGAGTACACCATAAAGCTGCTCAGTACATCGTTTCCTAACATGACACCTGCTGAGGTATGCTCCATTATATGTGAAAAAGCTGTTATTACCTCATGATTTTTCTTTGTTTGACAATTTAAGATTTTAGGTTACTCAATTTGTCAATGGACTGTTCGAGTCAACAAGCGATCTTTCCACATTTAAGAATCACATACGGGACTTCTTGGTGCAATCGAAAGAGTTTTCAGCTCAGGTAATCAATGCCTCAATTTGGCTACTTAGATCTTCCCATGTTTCTGCAGTATTTATGCTATCAATTTTCATCATATTTGATGGTAGTGTTTTTTTTTTTAGCTTGTATCCCTGCTTGGCCTGGGGTCTGGGCAAACTAGGTGCTAGTCTGGTTTTCGCCAGCTCCAGTGTGTTCCTTGGGATCATGTTCTTTTCTGCTAGATGACAGTTTCTCTATTATGGGTGCGCCGCACCCCGAATATCAATACTCACCCGTCCAAGCGTATTTGCATGGTTGGATTTGGCACGTAGATTAAGATTACCTAATAAAGAAATAGGTAGAGAGATGAAGAATAGTATTATAAGTGACACCTAATATAAAAATAGGTAGATAGAGAAAGAGAGATAGAGCAAGTTCCTTGAAAGGAAAGGGCAAATTTATTTGGGACATTCAAACAAGGAAAAGTTGCAATTATTGGTGGGAGAAAGGAGTATTATCTGATTAATGATTGCAAAAGAAACAAATTTCTCAGGGTGGAGTTCTAATATAATCTGCGAAATAATTGTTTGTTGGTGTCCTCTTTTTTATTTAATTATTAATTTTTTTTATATGGTTCCCCTTACCCTCTCCCTCTTTTGGATGGAAGGCCTCCATATTTTCAGCCTGGACACGTAATTGTTTCTTTTGTCTTCTATAGGACAACAAAGACCTCTATGCAGAGGAGGCTGCTGCTCAAAGGGAAAGGGAACGTCAAAGAATGCTTAACATTCCTGGGCTTATTGCTCCGAATGAAATCCAAGATGAAATGTTGGATTCATAGGATGGCTAGTATTCTGGTCAAATTTGATTGGTTTCTAACTCAATTCTGGGGGCACTCCAATTTTATATCAAAAGATTTACGAGGATGGTTTTGGCGAGCATTACCCACCATTTTCTTGTGCTCACTCCTGTGTACTTGTTTTCCCCTTGTGAACGATGATGGTGCCCCTACGAGCAGCCTTGGTTCTTCTGAGTGGATGGCTTATATTATCAATTGGCTGGATGTAGAGTATTTAGGTTTTTTTTAGGAACATACAGGGCCGTTTAAGGGCTTTTCTAGAAAAATTCAGTTAATTTGTATTCATCTGGGGGGCTTAGAGGTGTGTTTAATTTAGTTGGACTTTCTGGCATCAATCTTTTGATGTAGTTATGATATCGTAAGGAATACTGCGTTGGCTGGTTTGTGCAGAAAGTTTTCTTTTGGGGTCTCTCTTAGGAATGGGGGTTTATATTAGACAATTAGTGTATTGATATTGACAAAGAGCATTGTTCTTTGATCTATACATACAATTTTGTTCTACTAAATGTGGTGTTATATAGTAGTGTGATTTATAGCATTAGTTTTGCTTTCTCCCCTATTTTTTTTTTTTTGATAATATACATACAGTTTTGCTTTTGCATTATACATTTCGTTGCTTTTGTGTATTATAGCATTAGTTTTGCTTTTGCATTAGTTTTGCTTTCTTCCCAAATTCTGTACTCAGTCGCAAACAGTGGGTGTTTTGAATCGGTTTAAGCTATTGCCAGGTAGTAAAATTTGTTCTGGGCATCATGTTTGAGGATTAAATTTGAATTGGCAAGTTGTTCACTCCCATATTAGTTTATCACAAGTTCTCCTGTGAAATCGTCTAATAGCATCAGATCGGTCCAATGTTAAATCTTTTTAACGCAAATCAATTATGATACAAAAAAATTAGGTGAATCTTGTAATACAAAAGTGAAATGGTTTGCCAATGATCTTTACAAGTTCGATGAGGTAGCAATGAAAATTTGCATTAATTAAAAAACGGAGTTACATCCTAATGCTATTACAAACTAAATGTGAAATATAGAACAAACAATCAAGTAGGTGAGCTTCACTTGCTCTTATATATACCCTACTAAGAAAAACCAATTTGTTGTTGATCTGAAAGTTTGGAGAAAAAGGTTTAAAGATTAACTGGTTTTGGCTAAAGGTTTTATCAGATTGTCTAATATGAGACCATCTGGTGCAAGACTTTTGTAGAAGAAATATGACTAAGAAGAGAATTTCTAAATTAATACTTCTAAGATGATAAGTTTAAAACAATCATACTCCTTCTGTCCTGGAAATATTTAAACACTTGTTGAAACACGTAATTTAAGGTGATAAATTGTAGTGTGGTGATCAAGTTTTATTTATGAAAAATTAGATGTGATAGGAGCTAGAGGGTATTATTTTATTGAAGAAGAGAAAAATTTGGACATCTATTATTCATAGAGATGGAGTGTGGGCCAAATGGGGTAAGAAAACTAATATATCTCCCATTCTAAAATAAGTGAAACAAAATGTTCTCTCATAAAAGTGACAAGTGTTTCACTTATGTGGCAGCATGTTTCATGCTTGTCCAAAGATGACAATTTTTTTTGATGTGTTTGGATACCATATAAATTCAATATGAAATTCTTAATTTTGGGTAAATAGAAGTGTATGAATGCCAAAGAGTTGGAAGTTATGGAATTGGATTCTTAAGTAAGTTGAATAGCTTGTAAAAATAGATTTGAAATGACATATCATATCGTCCAACCCATAGGATATCCATCAAGCTTCATGTTTTAGACCCTGAATCTTCTTTAGAATTTTTTTTAAGGTAATCGCGAAATTCATACCATTACATACTTGAAATGAACTACAAGTTCCCAAACACAACCTCAGTGGTTTTGTTCAGATGTTTGATACTAATTCTTCCTGCAATCTAGGGCATATTTGGCAAAACTAGCGGTTCTAGTAGCGGTTAGCTGTTGCAGTAGCTAAGGTTGTTGGGGGTAGCGGCTAACTGTCTACTAGTAGCTGTTAGCGATTAACAAATAAAGTAGTTGTTTAATTAATAGATTTTGGCAAAAGTAGCTGGTGAAATTGTAAAAGACTATTAGATGACATTTATTCAAATATGAAAGGATTTTTTAACCACAATAATACAAACTTTGACCCGTTTTCTCACAATAATACAAACTTTTGATTATTTTTTAATAATACAAACTTTAGGCCAAAATTCCTCCAGTAGGTCAAGTTGACTTGTAACCTGTAAAACAGGTAAAAAAAAATTACCAAATGATATTTCTTCTTTCTCCCTCCTCCCCCAACCCCCCCCACCCACCTGAACCACCTCGGCCCCTCCCCCCACCCCACAACCACCGCCCGAAACCAACTCACAGCCACCACCCCCTCCCCCACCCCACGCCCACCCCCCTCCCCCACCCCGCAACCACCACCGAAACCAACCCACAACCACCCACCGAAACTAACCCACGGTCCCCACCACCGAAGACCACCAAACCCAAGAACCCCCCACCCCCCACCCCCCACCCCCACCCCACGGCCACCACCGAAACCAACCCACAACCACCCCCCGAAAGCAACTCGTGGACCCCACCCTCGAAAACCGCCAAACCCGGCCACCCCGTCCCCCACCCCACAACCACCACTGAAACCACCCCACAACCCTTCTTTACTTCCACAACCCTTCTTTACTTCCATTAAAGGATTAAACTTGCAAGCTCAATCAAGTGGGTCCAAAAACAACCCCCAATCCCCCATCACTAAAATCAACCCAAAAAAAGGAAAAATCAACAACCCATTTCTATTACTTCCACATAAACTCAAATGGGATGAAGAAAAACTGAAAAACTAAGGTAAAGATAAGGTCTTTAAGTGTAAAAATGGAAACCCGAAAAAATTGTCTTCAAAAATGAAGTGGGTTTTTCTTAGAACAGAAAAAATGAGGAGAGAGAGTGAGAGAGAAGACGGGGCGTGGGGTTCCGGGCTCGAATTCGACGGCGGTTGGGCGGGAGAATCGACGGCGGTTGGGCGAATCGACGGGGGTTGGGGAGGGGCGGGGTTCCGGGCTCGCGACGGGCGTGGGGTTCCGGGCTCGACGGGGGGGGACGAAGAGAGAGAGAGGGGAAGGAAAGGCCGAAGGCCGGGCATGGTGGGGTGGGGGGTGGTGAGGGCCGTGGTTTCATCCGTGTCGGTGGAGGTGGGGGTGGGGTTTCCGGTGAGTATGAAGAGAGAGAAACAGTGCTGGGGAGGGGGAGCAGGAGAAGAGAAAGAAAAAAAGAAAATGATTTTAATGTTTTTTGATATTTAAATCAAAAATTTTAAAATCAGCCAATAAAATAATGACACGTGTCTTACTCTGTAACGCCCCGGAAATACATAACCTTAATTGTCAGCGGAAGCACAACTTAAGCCTGTGGGTTATGGCCCACTAATAAAATAATCGCCTAAAATGGCCTATTAAACATACAAATGTTCAATAACAATTCATAATAATTACCCTTAATAAAGAGGGTTCTAAATATCTCTAATAATTATCAGAGTCGCTTCAACTCAACCTTTCCGGAGCATTACTGACATGACCGATCCTGAGCTATCTTCGGAATACCTGAATGATTTCATAAAATAGGGAAAAGAGAAAACACAGAAAATAACCTAAAATGAGTTGAAAACTCAGTAACTTCACTCCAGCCCGTAAAAACGGTTTTAGTTCGTAAACATTTTCACACATAAGCACATACAGTAACACTTTAGTAATCATTAACATATAACGTTATCATTAGCCTTGAATAGTCTGCTGGCAAGGACCATTTACGTGACTTTAGCTCATTGGCAAGTACAGGTTTTGGACATATCATAACTTTCGTAATTCGTAACATTAACATCATCATATGACCTTTTTGGTCCGTATCGTTCATCGTAACATAATTCCTCCACCTGTGACTTGCCCATTTACCGGATCATTTCATGACTCCAAACCAGCAGAACCATCCACTTTTATAATCATCACTTATCATACATCATATATTCTTAATTCGGAATCATCCATAAATCGTAAATAGAATCATAACAGGACATTTTATAACATACATCAGTATCGTCACATCATAACGTGTCTTATCATGCTACATAACAGATTATAACACATAATCATATCATCATAATCAGCATCATATACTTGTATTCACGCATTTGAGTACATGTAAAACATCACATATAACACATACGGGCAATCACATAGGGTGCTGGACATAAAAGGTTACACATAACACATACGGGCACGCATAGATGCTGGACATAAAGGTTACACATAACATTTACGGGCAATCACATAGATGCTGGACATGAACATTACACATCACATATACGGGCAAGCATAAGTGATGGACATAAAGGTTACACATAACACATACGGGCACGCATAGATGCTGGACATAAAGGTTACCTTAAACGCAATCCATTCTCTTCACAACTCTATCAATGCTCTTGAACTCCATAATAATCCTCCATAATTAACCTCAATAATAACCATAATAATAATCAATAACCGATCCTAATAATATTCAGATTAAGAAATTAACCATCGCTAATCATCTCTAGAACGAAACTAACTAATCTATATTCTCAAACTCTATCATTCCAACTACTATAATCATAATAACAATAATTATTCTAAATTGAATCTCACTACTATTGCAAATAATTTCATAAGTAAACTTATTGTAGTCTAATTTAGGCTCATAACTATAGTTAATTAACATGGTTCATAGTTAACAAGTTAATACTAAATCAATCTTTTTACTTAGTCTCTATTAACCCAGCAAATGGAAATAACAACTTCAACTAAATGGTTTTAACTCAAATCTGATTTGGTACCATACTTAAACAAACTCACAAGGCTAATTAACTTGGGCTTAATTTCTGAAATAAAAGATTAGAGAGTTGAAATATGGGGTATGATATACCTCTGCTTCAAGAGCAGGGAAGAACAGAGGCGGCAAGGGAGCTCGGAGCTCCGGCGGCGGCAGCAGCACGAGAAGAGAGAAAACACGAGCAGGGAGGAGAAAGGACCACCAGCACACGGCGGTGCCAAGCGGTGGCGCACAAAACCGACAGCAGCTGTGTACAACCGCGCCACCACCGACAACAGCAGCAAAACAACAACAACAACTCGAGCAGCAGCAGCAGCCAACAACAACACCTCCACCACCACGACAACCACCACACCGCAACAACAACAGCAGCGCAGTAGCGCAAGAGGAGGGAGGACGAGAGAGAAAGCAGGGAGCCACGAGGACCGCAGCAGCAGCGCGATCGGAGCTCCGGCGAGCTCAGGAAACTCCGGCGAGAAGGAAGGAGGGAAGAGAGAGAAACTGAAATGGGTTTGGGTCTTTGGGGTTTTTCCACCGGGAGAGGAGGGAAAATATAAGGGGTTTGGGGTGTGGGAAAATGACAGAGAGATAATGGGGTTTGGGGGTTTTTATTTCCCAACTTAAACCGACAAACATAAATGGATACCGACTTTGGTTATTTAAAATCCAAAAATATAATTCATAATAATAGTTTCATAAAACAAAATATATTACAAATACTATAAATAATCCAAACTCAAATAAAATAAGGATTTACAAAACATAATTAACTTTATAATTATAATTAACGGTAATCAAAACGCTCTTAAAAAAAATCGGGGTATTACATCCTACCACCCTTATAAAAAAGTTTCGTCCTCGAAACTTGCAATAAGTTAACCGAGGAGACAATAAGCTAAATTCATTTAGACAAAACCAAGATCTCAAGCTTTTATGGCTTCGTTAGGAATTCAGCCTCCATTCCGCCATCATCTTTTGTATCTCTACTTCAACTCGACTCGCGAAATCGAGGAGCAAAGAAAACAAAAGGGGCAAACTTGTTGGCAATGAATTCCAACTAACGCATTCAGTGAGATCTCGTTTGAAAACCTTTAGATTAATCAAACCATATAAGTTAAAATTAATCGAAAAACATTTAAAATTCACATAACGTCACGTACATCACAACAATCATATAACTTAAGACCAACTAGGTCCAGGATAAGCCACTTAAACTCCAAGAGGGCTTCTATAATCCTATTTCTCATATCTTAAATTCTATCAACCCAAATAGTCATGAAAATTAACCTCAAACTTTTTCGACATCTTAATTCCCAAAGGATCATACCTAGGCGATGCAAAGTCTAAGACTCCGCACTTCCGGCTAGGTTTCGGCTCTGATACCAACTCTGTAACGCCCCGGAAATACATAACCTTAATTGTCAGCGGAAGCACAACTTAAGCCTGTGGGTTATGGCCCACTAATAAAATAATCGCCTAAAATGGCCTATTAAACATACAAATGTTCAATAACAATTCATAATAATTACCCTTAATAAAGAGGGTTCTAAATATCTCTAATAATTATCAGAGTCGCTTAACTCAACCTTTCCGAGCATTACCGACATGACCGATCCCGAGCTATCTTCGGAATACCTGAATGATTTCATAAAATAGGGAAAAGAGAAAACACAGAAAATAACCTAAAATGAGTTGAAAACTCAGTAACTTCACTCCAGCCCGTAAAAACGGTTTTAGTTCGTAAACATTTTCACACATAAGCACATACAGTAACACTTTAGTAATCATTAACATATAACGTTATCATTAGCCTTGAATAGTCTGCTGGCAAGGACCATTTACGTGACTTTAGCTCATTGGCAAGTACAGGTTTTGGACATATCATAACTTTCGTAATTCGTAACATTAACATCATCATATGACCTTTTTGGTCCGTATCGTTCATCGTAACATAATTCCTCCACCTGTGACTTGCCCATTTACCGGATCATTTCATGACTCCAAACCAGCAGAACCATCCACTTTTATAATCATCACTTATCATACATCATATATTCTTAATTCGGAATCATCCATAAATCGTAAATAGAATCATAACAGGACATTTTATAACATACATCAGTATCGTCACATCATAACGTGTCTTATCATGCTACATAACAGATTATAACACATAATCATATCATCATAATCAGCATCATATACTTGTATTCACGCATTTGAGTACATGTAAAACATCACATATAACACATACGGGCAATCACATAGGGTGCTGGACATAAAAGGTTACACATAACACATACGGGCACGCATAGATGCTGGACATAAAGGTTACACATAACATTTACGGGCAATCACATAGATGCTGGACATGAACATTACACATCACATATACGGGCAAGCATAAGTGATGGACATAAAGGTTACACATAACACATACGGGCACGCATAGATGCTGGACATAAAGGTTACCTTAAACGCAATCCATTCTCTTCACAACTCTATCAATGCTCTTGAACTCCATAATAATCCTCCATAATTAACCTCAATAATAACCATAATAATAATCAATAACCGATCCTAATAATATTCAGATTAAGAAATTAACCATCGCTAATCATCTCTAGAACGAAACTAACTAATCTATATTCTCAAACTCTATCATTCCAACTACTATAATCATAATAACAATAATTATTCTAAATTGAATCTCACTACTATTGCAAATAATTTCATAAGTAAACTTATTGTAGTCTAATTTAGGCTCATAACTATAGTTAATTAACATGGTTCATAGTTAACAAGTTAATACTAAATCAATCTTTTTACTTAGTCTCTATTAACCCAGCAAATGGAAATAACAACTTCAACTAAATGGTTTTAACTCAAATCTGATTTGGTACCATACTTAAACAAACTCACAAGGCTAATTAACTTGGGCTTAATTTCCGAAATAAAAGATTAGAGAGTTGAAATATGGGGTATGATATACCTCTCGCTTCAAGAGCGAGGGAAGAACAGAGGCGGCAAGGGAGCGCGGAGCTCCGGCGGCAGCAAAGACGAGAAGAGAGAAAACACGAGCGGGGAGGAGAAAGGACCACCAAAGACACGGCGGTGCCAAGCGGTGGCGCACAAAACCGACAGCATGTGTACAACCGCGCCACCACCGACAACAAAGCAAAAGAAACAACAACAACAACTCGAGCAGCAGCAGCAGCAGCCAACAACAACACCTCCACCACCACGACAACCACCACACCGCAACAACAACGGCGAAGTAGCGCAAGAGGAGGGAGGACGAGAGAGAAAGCAGGGGAGCCACGAGGACCGCAAGAAGAAGCGCGATCGGAGCTCCGGCGAGCTCAGAAACTCCGGCGAGAAGGAAGGAGGGAAGAGAGAGAAACTGAAATGGGTTTGGGTCTTTGGGGTTTTTCCACCGGGAGAGGAGGGAAAATATAAGGGGTTTGGGGTGTGGGAAAATGACAGAGAGATAATGGGGTTTGGGGGTTTTTATTTCCCAACTTAAACCGACAAACATAAATGGATACCGACTTTGGTTATTTAAAATCCAAAAATATAATTCATAATAATAGTTTCATAAAACAAAATATATTACAAATACTATAAATAATCCAAACTCAAATAAAATAAGGATTTACAAAACATAATTAACTTTATAATTATAATTAACGGTAATCAAAACGCTCTTAAAAAAAATCGGGGTATTACATTAATGAGTGCCACGTCAGCTTGTTACCTCCAACAACAAGTTACCAACCGGTTTCGACTTACTGGAGGAATTTTGGCCTAAAGTTTGTATTATTAAAAAATAATCAAAAATTTGTATTATTGCTAGAGAACGGGCCAAAGTTTGTATTATTCCAGTTAAAAAATCCAATATGAAATGAATTACAACAATTTCATATGTTCGTTGAATAACTATATTCAATATTTATGTTTTCAAAGAACTTACATAAAAAGGAGTATACGACTTTTTAACTGCTCAAAGAAATGTTTAAATTTAAGATAATATTCAACCCTCAAATAATTTATATTACCTATTTTAACTAAAATGCTTGTGGAATGAGGAGTATAAAAAATTCGGCAAAATTAGTTATATCTTATCTTTAAAATAAATAAGTATTTAAATCACATCCCTGCTATTGTAAACAAAAAAAACAATAGATTGCTATAAAATAAAGCAATTAATAAACAAAAAAGGAAAAAGAAATAAAAGACATTGATTAACAATAATTCTACTTCATGCTATTTATTTCCTAGACCGCTACCTATAGATCTCAAAGGTTACTAGTAGTAACGTTCTACAACCGCTACCTATAATCTACTCCAACCGCTATCCGCTGCTACAACCACTCACTACCTTACCAAACACTCATAATTTTCTTAAGTAGCATTTTGATCTTGTCCAACCACTATCCGCTACCTAAAACACTAGTGCCAAACAGGGCCCTAGTATGCAACTTTATATCTCACTAAAAAAACACATGAACTTTGAGGTTTTGGGTGTGTTATTGTTCACAGAATCTTTGATATTAGCCTCTAGCTATGGCAGTCTGGCTTTAACATGACTTGATCACAACATCCAACAACTTCTTGAAATCATCATTGCAGCTTCCTTCAGTACCAATGGCCTTTTCTAGCAGCTGTTTTTGAGCTCTGATGTTTTCTTTCATTTTCTTGCCTTCATTACCCCATACAATTCTTTCCACACTCTTAACTACTCCTTCCTTGGTGAAAACTCCGCCCTCGACTTCTAGTCCTATCTCCCACATGGCTTCCACCACTCGTCCATTCAACTTCTGTTCACCGATAAATGGCCTTCCGATCATCGGAACTTCAGAGATTATGCTTTCCATTATGGAGTTGTGACCAAAATGGGTTATGAATACTCCGACTGTTTTATGTGCTAATACATCTGTTTGTGGTGCCCATGCTACTACCATCCCATTCTCCTTGTTGTTTTGAAGAAATCCATGTGGCAGATGTTCCTGTTGATGTTGTTACAATGTTAAATTAAGGTGAGGTTTAATCTGGAAAGAGGAAGTACTTGAGTTTACAATGAATGAGTATATTTTGCAATATGAAGTTAGGTAGAACATACACTTTTAAGAGTCAGCATGTCTGTTATATGACACATCAAAAGTTGACGTTTTGGACACATTGTAGATCCGAATAGATGTTTTTTTGTTAGTAAAATTGTGTCAAGAAACTGTATGTTATTTCCAGGACTTGTGGTCATTACTGGTCAATATAACTCCTCCAAAAAACTTGTTTAATGATAAATGTGTTGGAATCTAGGGTATTGTCTAAGAATTTGCAAGATTATGTTCTTTTTTATAATCTGATTGATCCTTCATAGTTCTTTAATTTAAGGTCTAAAATATTAATGTGGGATGGAAGATTAAAAGGGGTTAGATGGAGAAGTGATGGATAATCTTAGCGAAATCACAATCATCTAAGGGTTCTAACATTGAAATAGAAGCATTGATCAATATTTTCCATCTTGATCATTTATAATCTTCCATCCCATAAATGCCAGCCAATAAGGCCTTTTACTACGTATATTCTCGAGCCAATTCATATAGAAGTATGAGTGACTAATGACTAATGACATTATGTTGCTTAATAGAACTTAGGTGTACTTACTTCAAACTCTAAAATGAAACAAACTAGCTTTTTTTACTGTAACTGGTTAAGAAATTGACCGTATAAGAATTGGAAGGTGTATCATATTTACCTTGAAATTGTCCTTAAGAGACCATATAAACTTGACTCCACTTGCTTCCAATCCTTGAGCAAGAGCTGCAATCTCACTTGGACTAGGCCTCACAACTGAGCCAAAACTAACATACGCGACCACCACTGAATTATTGTGAGCCTCTTCCTGCTGTTTGTCCAGCCAAGCTATGCAATTATATTTGTCAGGAGTTTTTGGGGGTGGCATCATCAGACTAAGAGGTCCAAGACAAAGCAAGTTTGGCAGCTTAGACTTTAAATCATTCAGTGCAGCAGAGTTGAACTCCGCACATGTACTAACACACACTGCAGCTGCACGAGGCAAGACTCGAGCCATTTGGTGAACCATCCTTGCGAAAAAGGAATCAGAATTTCCCATTACAATACCATCTGGTAGATCTTTTACTCTAATTTTTGACATTCCTGGTACAAATTCTAACAGCTCATCTTTCCTTTTCTCAGCAATGTCTGTATTCAAATAGGAGAAGTAAAAACATCAGTACTCATTGGTGAATAACTATGTATATCACTACAACAAATCACATCACGAAGGGAAATTAAAGGCGGTCTATTTGATCAAAAGTTCGTCTCTTAAATCACTTAGGGCGGTTCTAGTCACCCTTCAATTCGCCTTATTAGCTCTATTCTCATGGGTTTAGGAAGACAACTTCTAGAGTCACTTCCTTGATATGCATCAAAAAGGGCATTTTGGATTGCTGTCCTTGATACAAGAGTATGAATGTAATAAAATTTACGAAACTTCAACATAGAAATTACCCAACAATGAGCGATGTAACAAAAACATACCCAACTCTAGAAATATAGATAAGGACATCTTATGTGGAATCTCCGACATAAGAAATCAGGCTAGGCATTATAATCTTGATCAACAAGAGGTAAAATTAATTATATATCTATTCTTTCTTTATACTTCCTCCGCTCCCATTAATTGCTACACTTCCAGTTTTGGCACCATTCACAATCACTCATATAAGTAGCTTTTGTGTTTCATATGTATGGAAAATATAGTCATGTGAGATCCTGTTGGATCATTCTCAATGTGTATTTTATTAATATCTATTTTTATGATTTTCACCAAAACATAACTGAAGATATTAATAGCATAGAATTGTGCATTGATAAGCGTGAAATTGAAAGCGTTGCAATTAAATGGGAGCAGATGAAGTATTATATTAATGTTTGGCTTAATTTTGTAGCCTGAAATGCAACCTCTGATGTCGCTTTCTAATTTTGGTCTAGTTAGTAGTAGTATGATTTATGCACTTCTAAATCAGCAAGACACTAATCTCTCTTAAGCAAAATAAAGAAAAATTAAATCAGCAAGACAGTAATCTCTCTTCAGCAATAATAAGAAAAATTGCTGTAGATTGGTAGTTTGGTACTGGTGGGCCCTAGCTAGAACTGTCTCTTGCAAATCAAAGGTATTCCTGATAGAATTTCATGAGCATATATACCTGTGTACATTTCATATGAAGTTTACACACAAATTTCATTGACTTCATTTTCCTCATTGTATTATCTTATACACCCTCCGTCCCAAAATATAGTTCCTATTTCCCTTTTTTCACGGTAATTTATGCAAGTGGAATCTAAGAGGGATAGTAAAAATTTTTTGTTTATTTAAATAAATGTTGTATGGGAAAAGATGATTTTAGGAGAGATAATGGAGAATAATTGGTGAAAGAGCATTAATTGTAACACTTGGGTTGAATAAACAAAGCAAAAAACAAAATTCAAGAAGCAAATAAATGATGGGACACGGTTTTTCTAGAAAAATTACGGAAAAATGTGAAACTAAATATGAAAATGGAAACTATATTTTGGGACACCCAAAATACAAATGGGAACTATATTTTGGGACGGAGGGAGTACCAAATAAGTCATATTATTCAGAAAAAGTTGGTTTACTGTTAAGAACAAAAAAAAGGCAGTTAACTAATTACTCTAGCCTCAACATATTAAGCAAATAAATCAAATACAATTTACCTTGCATTCCAATCTTTTCCCTAATAAGATCAGTATAAACATGAGCAGAAAGTGAATGTTCTTCAGACGTATAAGCTGGCACCCAAGGCACCCCTTTCTCTTCTGCCATCTCTACCACAAACCACATGAATGCATCTCCAAACATGCAACTCACCTTCCTCCCTCTATCCTCCTCGGCTTCGGCGACCGCCTTTCGTAACGTCGCCGGGGCCGAGACCATAAAAAGCTCAATGATTTCTAAGGGATTACCCTTAAAAACATACTCTTTTGGCAACCCATCCCACACATCATAAGCCTTAATGTTAGGCATCAATGAGTTTTGGTCATGATCATCCCCATTAAGACTTTTTTTAGACCCTGCAAAAGTCTTGGTGTTAGATTCATACGTACTAAAGAATGAAAAAATGACATTGGGTGCAAATGATGCTAGTCTTTTGGTTATGTTGAGAAGTGGGGTAGCATGGGTTCCAAATGGGAAAGCAAACACAGCTACATGAAGTTTTGATGATGTGGGGTTGTTAGAATTCATATTTTAGAGTATAGTTTGATTTTGAAGGATATTTTTATAGAATAGAAATATGGGATGTAATATATAGAGTAGTATTAAAAGAGTGGATGAAGAATAGGTGATCTTTAAATTTTGTTGAGAGTTGGTAGGTACAGTTTGTGGTGACGAGTGAAGTCTTTTGGTGAGTGTGTCAACGGTGGGAGTACCTTGGATTTGGTATTTGGTTGTTACGATATTTTTGGATGTACTCCCTCCTCTTGAAGATTTATTTGCTTTTCTTTTCTACCTATTTTATTCTTCATTTGATAAAAGATATACAGTAATTTAATAATTTTTACTGACACTTTATTTTTTTCATTTTCAAGCTCTCTATCTCTCTCAAAATAGAATAAATTACACTCTCTCTTTTCGTTAAAAAAAAAAAAAAACGGAGGGAGTTGTAAATTTACTATTGCCATAAAAATAAAAAAGTGAAAAGATAAAACTTATATCTTAGGACGAGTAAATTTAAATAGTAGTTGGCGACTTTGCGAATTTAGTTTGATGTGTGGTTACTGGTTAGGTAGTACTATATGTGATCTCATTGGGAGTAAGAGTATCGAGCGACGTAATATACCCTGTGTGCGGATGAAACTTGTGGCTTAAAAAAACAATTTTTTTTGTCTTGTCAGTCATGCGTTCTTTTTAATTGCAACGTTTATTAATCGCAACATATTGTTATTGGTTTTTTCACAAAGTACCCCAAATTTTCGGTTTATTCAGCATGTACCCTCGTACTTTTCAAAATACACCAGGTACCCTTCAGTATTATGGTAGTACATCAACATGCCCTTAATGACTAATGACGGTTAACTCCGTTAGTCTTAACCCTAATTAAACCCTAATTAGCCATAATTAACCTAATTAAACCTTAACCCCCCAACTTCTAACCCTAACTTTAAACCCTAACCCTAACCCCATCACCACCACCTCCCCCCCCCCCTCCCCCACGAGCACCCCCACCGTGGCCCCCACCCCCCGCCCGCCGCTCCCTCTCCCCCACCCCCGCAGCCCCCCACCCTCCCCCACCTATTCGATTTCGCACCTCTCACCTCCCCCACCCGCAGCCCCACCCCTTCAATTTCCGTGAAACAACCGGAGAATCAACTAGATTTGCAACCCGAGAATCAACTGGCCTGGATTTGCAAGGGTACAAAATCGAATTGAAGGGGGGGGGCCGCAAAAGGGGGAGGGAGGAGTGGTGTGGAAATCGAAGGAGGTTGGGGAGGGGGCCATGGGATGGGGTGGGGGGGGAGGTGGTGGTGGTTGGATGGTGGTGGGGTTAGGGTTTGAAGTTAGGGTTTAGTTAGGTTAATTAGGGCTAATTAGGGTTTAATTAGGGTTAAGACTAACGAAGTTAACCACCGTTAGTCATTAAGGGAATGTTGATGTATTACCATAATACTGGGGGGGTACTCGGTGTATTTTAAAAAGTGTGAGGGTACCTGGTGAATAAACCGAAAAAACTCGGGGGTACTTGGTGAAAAAAACCGTATTGTTATTTAGTCTTATCTTCTCTTTATCTCTCTTCTATCACGTATGCAATATTTTTTATCTATTTCTATCTCTCCTCTTCACATGGGGTTCTTAATAAAAAGTGCCAATAAGATATGTTGCAATTATTATAGAACGGAGGAAGTATTAAATTATACCTTTGTTTTCTTAATGTCAAAGTTATTTAACTTTAGCTATAGTTTAATATTGGGTTTTTTTAACCTATGCACCAAGTGCATAAGTTTAACTATATATTTTGACCTAACAAAGCTGATATATATGATACAGTTAACTAAGGATATTATTCTCATAGAATAAGAAAACCCGTTTAGTATTAAGGGCATGCTTGGATTGAGGGTAATGCATTAATGAGGTAATAAAAATCAAACTAAGGAAAATTAAGGTAGTAAGTTGGACGGGAAACATTTCCGATAGTAAATAATGGTGTTCCATGAAAATCTCTTACCAGAGTGAGCTAGATGGTGGGCTAACTGGTGTCGCAGTAATGGTGGCTTAAATTTGCTTTCTTAGTTTGTACGATTTGTCGATATCAAAAAAAAAAAAAAGACAACCTCAAATATATTGTCAAATATGTAGAGCAATTGAATACAATGCCAAGATCACTTATTCTCTTAGTTTGATTCCCATTATTCCTTCCACTGATCACAACAGATTTTGACAATCTAGTTCACTGCTGTTAAGAATCAAAACTATTTCTACTGATTGAAATTGATTTTTGCTGATCAAAATAGATTTTTAAAAATTAAAACTGATTTTTGCTAATCTATAGTGCATTTCTCTTTGTAGTTTTCTAACTTTATAGATTAAATTTTAATTCAACTAATTGAAACTGATGTTTGTTGATTAAAATCTATCCTAGATTAATTTAAAATAATATTTTTACAGGATATTAGGACTGATATATGGTTTAATCAGGCACAAAAAGTATCATTTGTTACTGTTTTTTGGATAACTACCTATATGCTAGACATGTAGACCATCCGTAAAATGATTATTTCATGAAAGTGTTGTAAATATTAGTAGGCGAATGAAGTAATTTATGTTATAACATGCTTAAGTGATGTTCTATATGATCGGAAAGGAAAAACTTTTTCTCTATAGTTTATCACTACTCGAGCTACTCTTTGATCTACAAAAGTAACATTTTGTATTATTATCACTATTTATAATTAACGTGGAAATGAAGTTATCTTCACCCCTTAACAAAGTTTAATCCCATTTCTTATTAGGCATTATTGGAGATGATATAGCTCACTATCCTCAACTTTTTATGTTTTTTGTAAAGGTAAGAAAAAAAATCCTCTGGGCTTCCCTTACATAGGGCTCCCACTCAAAGGCCCATTACAAGCCAAACATCCCCAACACTCCCTCCTAGTAAATCTCAAACAAATACTAAGGGAAGGAATTGAACCCTAGATTTTGCTAGGTTCGATGGAAAAATTCACCACTTGAACTAACCCTAATTTCTAGCCTCAACCCTTTATGTACCTATAATGTATATCTACTATTTTTGCGATGATGTACCCATCTCACCTAATATAAGTAGTAACCATCTCACCTAATATAAGTAGTAACCATCTCAATTGGTCCCAACCCATTAAAATAGAATCCCTTCGGTCCCTAAAATCTTCCCATTTTCACTTTTCACGAATGTTAATGCAAAACTTTTGATACTAATATCTCTAGTTATGTATTTAAAAGTAGACATTTAAAAGATACATATTAAGACAAATCTAACAAGATCCCACATGACTATATTTTTTTTCCTTACGTATAAATCACAAATAATGGTCAACATGAAATTTGTAAATAGTAAAAAATGTCAAAGAGGGAGGATTTTTAGGAACTAGAGGTAGTATATAATCTTTGAATAATATTATTTTTGGTCAATTATTCTATAGTTTAATTACTTAATTTATAGTTGTAAAATTTAGTTTATATCAACAAACAATATTGTATTCGGGTAAACAAAACTTTCACCTAGTCTATGACATCTAACTCCAAGCTATTGATAGTATTTATACTACTTCTTCCGTTCCAAACCGGTTTACATACTTTTTCTATCTGTGTCGATTTAGTTCGCACATTTTTTATAGGTCTTTCCCACCACTAAAAAGTTAGAGCCCTATGCTCTTTAACATTTATTTCAAAATGTACCCCATTACCTCCTAACACCTACATTGCAATAAGCAATTACACCACTATTTTTACCGCACCTACTAAAAATATGTGTCATAAGTCATTAACTCATAATAAGTGTTATAAGATGTAGAGAGTAATATTTTATAACTACTTGTCATAATGTCATACTACAAGTACAACATTCCATATCTGTTAGTATAAATAATTAAATCTTTCTATCATTCATCCACTCTCTAATTCGTCTTTCTTAATCCTTAAATTCCTTAACAACAAAATTGTCATCCCCCCAAAATTTTAGGGAACTCCCTTTTCATCTTAGGCTTCTTTATTATTACTCCAATAACAGTTTGTGATTCAATCTACTTCAAAATTTATTTCATTTCTTAGAGTATATGGAGATAATCTATGAAGACTAATACACGGTGACAATAACTTATTATGGAAAAAAATTACCAAGGAGCTATACTAATGCCTTGGGATGGGATCAGACCTTGGCATCCTCTATGTGAAGAAACTAAGTGCTCGATTTTTGCTATATCCAATGAACAATATGTTTTCCTTCCTCTACATGTCCCCACTTATCATTAAGGATAGATTGGAGGATTACTTCCTTAATTAGTAGACCTATTTAATTAGCACTTTTGCAGAATATGCGAAAAAACTATGTGCACCTATACAATTCAATAGGATAATTGCACAAGCTAAAAATTCGGTTGTATATAATATAATACCAACAACACCAATTAAATTGAGTGTATAAAACAACACAAACTTTAATGTTGGAATAGAGCGCAACACCAACTTAAATGTTGACGAGTGACTTATTGTTAGAGATTATGCCACTTATCCACTTATCCAACCACTTTCAAAAATCGTCCCTCATACTTCACACTCCATATTCCCAACCCATTGGTGATTGCTAGAAAAGTAGAAAGATTCATCAAAACCTGTTTTTTTTTTATAACATCATTGGATACACCCAACATTATAGTTGGTGATACGCTACACACACTCCTTTAATTGGTGTTGCTCCTCGCACCATAATCATAACTGGAGTCATATTTGCCAATTTTACAAAGTGATTTTCGTACCTGATAAAAATGTAATATCATTGGGTACACCCAATATTATAATTTTTTTTGACGGCACCCAACATTATAGTTGGTGATACGCTACACAATCGTTTAATTAATTAATTATAGTTGGGGCATGTTCTCCCCAACTTATTTTCAGTTCAGTTCATTTCTTAAATTATTATCATTACTATTAATTAGTTACTCCCTCCAACCCATAATATAGTGCACACATTCATTTTTTGGTGTCCCAAATGTTGTGCCTATTTTTTTTTTTTTGTAAATTTATTTGGACTAAATTATCCTTAAGTTCTACACAAACTTTCCAAAATACCCCTACTTTTCTCTCAAAATATGTGACCCCATTTATTGTTTTACACCATTCCAAGGAACATATATTGCCTTTTGATTTTGTTTAAAGGAAAAAGAAAATAAATAACTAATTTCAATACAAAAGTATCAAAAAAGCACTTCATTAAATATATTTTTTTGGAAATCCTACCACTCATTCCATTTTCATTAATTCCCGTGAAAAAATGAGAAGTAAGCACTATATTATGAGACGAAGGGAGTATAATTTAATTCAGTTTAGTTCTATTCAATTCAATTCAGTTGTTTTATACGGAAGAGATCAAACACCCTTGTGTCATATTCGCCAATTTAACAAAGTGATTTTCTTACCTAAAAAACAAAAAAAAGGAAAGTTTGAGGAACAAAGTTGAAGAAAAAAAACGCTACCGTGAAACCTATAGCCAAGGAGTTTCACCATTTTTGTAATTTTCAATCTTTTCCACTCTTTCTCCTTTCTTTCCTCACACATTTCACTTGATCACTCAATACTAATTACTACAAGAATAAAAAATCTCATTTAAACTCAAAGTTGATCATTTCTTCTTGTTTTTCTTCCAGTTTTTTCCAACCCTTTTAGTATTTTTCCTTTTTTCTTTCCAATTCTCTATAATTTTCTGGGGAAGAGAGAGGAAGAGAGAGATCGATTGGTTGATAATAGTGAAGTTTTGGCAAATGGGTCAAGCTTTTCGAAAGCTGTTCGATACTTTCTTTGGCAACACTGAAATGAGGGTGAGTTGTTTTTTCCTTTGATTAAGTTGACAAATTTTTTTTTCTGGGTTTTTATTTTGTTGATGATTATTGATTTTAATCTTATGGGTTTGTTTCTTTGATCATATTTATTCAATGGGTTATCAATGATATTCATATTGATGTTTAGTTTGTACCTAATTTGGTGAACTTCCCTTTAATTTTTATGTTTTTGGTTTTTTATTTATTCGATCATCAACCTCGATTATTTATTTCTTCAATTGGCAATGTATTGGATGATAATTAATTTGTGGGATTTTTTTTTTGTTGAATTATTTGTCCTTTGTGAGGAGAAGTGAAAGGAAATTAGACTAGTCTGAAAACTGATGAGCGATTTTTTTTTGTTTGTGGAACTTTATGTTTGATAATATAAGCTGAATTGTTTTCTAGAACTCGATTGATGGGTTAGGGAAGGGCCTAGGAGACGCCGAAGAGCTCGTTTAATGTGGTGCTTCGGATTTTAAGGTCGAATTTTGCCTGTTAATTATTCAGAATGTATTGGTGAAGGAAATTGAAACAAAGTAATATTTTAACGTCTTTTTAAATATAATACAATAATGATATTTTCATAAACATATTTCGAGATAGATTAGGTGCCAAATTTTAGATAACCCAAATTGTGAATGCCTTTTATTTTATGAAATGGAGGGGGTAGTATGTAGTAGTTCTCACTAGTAATGCTGTTGATATGGTGGATGTGGTACTGGAGAATAGATATCATCAATCCTCTGCAGCAGGTAAATGAGGTAATGGAGCTAGGGGAATTTGTTTCACTTAGACCTTGCGAATTAGTACAATATCAGTGTTGAATTTTACTGTCGTGCTGGTTCTTGGATGAGCTCGCAACTGAAGGGGGCCTTTAAGTGCTTGATTTGGTCTGTGTCTAGTTTGTATGTTAAAAGTTATTTAGCAGTTATTATATTTTTGGCTAATCTTTGGATTGGTCATCCCTTCAAGTTTCAATCTTTTTGCAGTATAGTGCATTGTTTTCGTCTTAGTAATATTGACATATTTGCTGCTTAAGCTTTGAACATATTATCTCACGATGCATTTTTTGATTGAGTTGACTTAGGTTGTGATGCTTGGCCTTGATGCAGCTGGCAAAACAACCATATTGTACAAACTGCATATTGGGGAAGTTCTATCTACAGTTCCAACAATCGGTACGTCTTTGCTTCTATACAGTGAAAAATCACTCTACTGCTGATACATGTAGGACTGGCAATCTTTTACCTGTTACTAACCATTGACAATCCTAGTATTCTTACAGTATGCTGATTTAAGATCGTGGGCTTCCTTCCATTCACATGAACATTCTTTTTACTTTTATTTTTTAATCTTGCCTGACCCTTCCTTCCACCCCATAAACCTTTGTCCTGTACTGCTACACTCCACATTTACAATAAGCAATTGTTTAGATTCTTTGTTGTCTCTTTTTCTGCCACCCATAACATGAATCATGAGCCGCATGTTAACAGAAATAGATTTAATGTTTTCAAAGTTGGGAGTTGAGGCATCTTCAAAGCACGTGTAAACATAATAAAGGAACTTTTGCAATATTCTAAAGCACAAGTATTTTATTGAATGTAAGAAACGAGAATTGCTTGAGAACAGCATTGCAACAATCAAGTAATCTGATTGAGAAACAGCATTGTTTGGGCAGTTTATTGTAAAAGTAGATGCTGACATGGTGCTTGATGATTGAATCGCTAAAGAGCCATTATCTTTCTAATTTTTTTTTGCTCTGTTTTTCTCTGTGAGTCTGTGACTGAGTAAAAGTAAAACTACTTTGTTTTGCTCATAAATGTTGCAAAAAGATCTACAAGTGTGGCTGAAAGGAGCAAAAATTTTGTTTGGGGGGGGTATTGATAGCTGCTGTTGGTTCTACCCTTTTCAGCTGATTGCCTTTCAGATCTCTTCCAAGTTTTTGGAACATCAGTTTTCAACATTCCCCTACAAATTCTTTATTGGGGGAAAGAGTTGTTGGGTGTTGATCTTGAGGCTCAGAGCCTCAGACCTTTCAGAACTCTCAATCTTATGCTCTCTATGATTGGCCTTCGGTTTAGCCATAAGGCATGTTCTAGGAGTTCACATTCTCTGACCTTCCACTATTATCATAGTCAAATATACATCTGTACCATCCTCATACTTGTTAATCTGCTGTAATTTGTCGTGTTATATTGATATGTTATTCATTTTCTTCCTTGTTCTGTTTTGGAATCTTCTTTTCGTTGTTGTTTTGCTTGTTCTTTGCAATGAAGGGTAATCACATAATATTTCAATGAGGTGGCACATAGTCTGTAGGTTTTTATGGTAGTGTACTGTCGTTGTAATCTAGCTTCTTGACAGGATGGCTGTTTGGTGTGAAGGGGAATGCACAGTTGCACATTGGGATAGCGTTGTTGCTGTTCTTTGAATTTTTTAAAAAAGAAATCAAAAATATTGTGTGGACAAACAATGAGAGGTTAGGTTGAACTCTGTTTCAGTATGTCTCACGCTTAATGTTGTTTTTTTCTTGAAAATGAGCTTCTTCAGTAGGCCTTATGCTAGGGAGTATCTTGTGAGTAGGAGTATTAACAAGTTGAACTCAACTCAAGCTTTGGGTTGCTGGGCTTTGCAACACTTGCGTTTGAGCTTGGGCCGAGTTCGGGCTTTTGCGAGCTTAAATTAAACTTGAGTTTGAAAACTACAATCGTGGATACTCTTTTATATTATAGTTGAGGAGAGGAGGGTGAGCTTGTCTCGTTCGGGCATGCTTAAATTATGGTGAAAATATCGATTTAATTCTTCTTCTAATTAGGCTGTAGGTGATGACCAATGCTAGGGAACCGGGAAGAAGAGTTGCACTTATCTATTTGGCTTGAGGTCAGAAAAGTTGCTTTGCTAATAAGATATGGAGGGGAAAAAATATGTTGGGTTTGGGAAGCCCATTGGAGTTGATGTCAACTATCAAGGGCTTAGCTCTAATTTGTGTTGTTAACATGAGGCTATATTCAGAGGTGATTAGTCATAGCTCGTTCGAGGTTTAATCATTCAGAGCCTTTTGCGGTCTTCTTTAAAAGTGGTTTGCTAAGGAATCGGATGGCTTAGGATGACCTGGAGATGAATTCCTACATCCCTTTCTTTACCGATATTTACTTTATTAATTGTTCAACAATTCCATCATTTTCTCATTTGGAAATATATATGCATTTTTCACGGCTATTCGAGAGTTCGTTTATGTTTGAATCTCTTTGTAAAATGTTTTTACTTATTTTCCGAGGAGTTAAGAAAAATTGGTATAGACAAGGTACAATGTGAACATCGAAATCGAGTTGAGGAAAAATTAAATGTCTCACAGCAATTGAGCAATAGTTAATACTCCTTCCGTATTTTTTATTTGACCATGTATAAGATTTGAATAGTCAAAGTTGTGCAATGGAGACCGTGAAAAGCAATTAGGGACGAACAAAAAGAGAGGGAATACAAGAGAATTCAGATTTCCTCTACTATTTGATACTTTCACTTGTTACTCTGCAAAGCCCGCTTTGAGTGAGGTTGATACTCTATTACTAGTAATTATGGAGAACTTGTGCTTTTCATGTTGTAATGCTGATTCATTTGGCAACGATCTATTCATCACCCCCATCTTGTGGGCATGCATCTATGCACACTCTTCTGTGTCTAAGCTACCATTTTGGTAGTATGATATTCCAGTTACTTCAAAACTTGCTTTTTAGGATAAGACGGATGTCCTGTTTTCTCTCTTTCTTTCTTTTTTGCATTGTATTTTCTTATGCCCCTGGTGATAATCTGTTAAGTTGAAGGCTGTAATGTCTAATCAGAAAGTTTAAGCTGATTTTAAATTATTTCCCCTGTAGGTTTTAATGTTGAGAAAGTCCAGTACAAGAATGTAATGTTCACGGTCTGGGATGTTGGTGGTCAGGAAAAGCTTAGACCACTTTGGAGGCATTACTTCAACAATACTGATGGGCTGGTACTAGTTTTTTGATATTCAGGCTTTGCTATTATAATTATAATCTTCTTTTGCAGGCAATTATAATCTACATTGGCTTTGATTTATCTTTTCTGTGCTTACAGATCTACGTAGTTGATTCCTTGGACCGGGAAAGAATTGGAAAAGCAAAAATAGAGTTTCAGGTGACCTATTATGAACTGTGGAGAGTTCCAGTCTTTGGATTACTGATCAATATCTTGATCTAACCTCTTTTCCTTCCACTTTCAGACTATCATCAATGACCCATTCATGCTTAATAGTGTTATCCTGGTGTTCGCAAATAAGCAAGATATGGTATGTAGTTATTAATTCTGCAATTTTCTTCATCTATATACTACAAGAGAATGCTGTGTAGATTTCGCCTACTGACCTAATGGCAGGATCTGGGGATCTCCAACTCTAAATAGATGCACATAATTGTGTATGCATTTACACAAAGCAGTCGTAGAATCAACCGCACATGCACCTGTTGCGCTTGTTCAAGCTTTAACTCTATCACACACATAAATTTAGGGATTTGGTTAGCTGCCTCCTTGCAGACAGCCAACCCAGCGCCCACTTATTACTCCTCTTAATTTATTGTACGTAGTTTCAACACTGATTAGGATAAAGTAGTTTGGTTGCAATGACCCATATACCCCTTTAGCCTCTTTCTAACTCATGTCCCATCAATAGAGGCCACCCAACCGCCACCTCCACTTCCTTTGGCCACTAGCACTTGCCAATGGCAATTCAGGACGCCTTGTTGGTGCAGAAATTACCATGGTGGTGATTGATGAATCAAGCTGCTGTCAAACGAAAATCTTCTCTGTTACTTGTAGTCTTGTAGATCATGACAAAAACAATCATGATCTAACCTTGTCTTTAATTTTTCAAAGGCATTAAGCAATTGAGCATGAAAGCAAGCCATTAAAGGAAACCAACCCAGGAATCAAGTCTTTTGACAAGGAAATTCCCTGTTTTTGCTTACCTCTGAAAAAAGGAAAAAAGTTGATGTATCAGCATTCAGACTAGAAAAAGTTGTGGAAGGGCACAATCACTTTTTACTGTGAAATCAGAAGCCTAGAACTTTGGTAGGCTTTTACTTTGAAAAGCACGCAATAATAATAATAATAATATGGTTTGTTGCTAGTTGCTAATTTGCTACTGGTAATGTTTTGTTTCACTTCATCTTTTTGCATACTTCTGTACTTCCAGTAATGGTGACATGACATCAGTATTATCTTGGGGTAGGGGGTTGCTGCCTTGAAGTAGGTAAAGATGGATATTTTTTAATATATTATATCCTTTACACTTTTGGGGGCCAGGGGAAGCCACCCCTGTATAAAATTATGCATGCTTAGCTTACAGATAGACGTGTGTGTGTTTGCTGCACACTGAGACACTTACTTTCTTGTACACATATACATGTAATTGAACTATTGAAGGAATAATGACTTAAAATCCTTGATTGGATTAGACTTTGTGTGGGATTGAGGGGGTATTAGGTGTCTATATATTATATGCTCTACTCAGGTCTGTCTAAATACATTGATAGAAGTATTTCCGTAAAAGGACAGAACTATACCGTGTCATGTTTGTTGCAGTCTGTCACTCTTTTGTTGCTGATTGGCTGGTGCAGGAAGAGTTTAAAGTTATGGTCTTTTAAATATCACCTACAAGATAAGGCCAAAAATTTGGACTTTACAAATATAAGAAAGAGAACTTAGAACTAAAAACCAACTGTGCTTTCCGCAAGTGGACAGGGCGATTGATTCTCTGTTTTGATCAGATACCAATTACTTGGAAAAGAACGCCTTGAGGTGACATGCCTGCTGAAAATATTCCCATATGGTGGGGAAAAAGCTTCAAGGGGTTTATGCTTTCGACAGGCTTAAATTTTAAGGAAAAAAAACTATTTAAAACTACTGAAGGATCTGGGGAAGTTATTGTCAATAATTAAGCAGGAATAAGCCAATGACCTAGGCCTTCAAAAACAAGGAAAAAAAGATTCAATGACCTTGCTATTTTATCTTTTTTGAGGGTTCAAGCCTCAAGGTATTACCTTTTTTCCCACAATTTTTTTTTTTGGGGGGTGAGGTGGGTGCGTAGGGACTGGTTCTCTTGGGGATTTATGCAGGTGTGCTAGGTGATAAGGTAGTTAAACAAATGTCCTGGACGGAAGTCAGTAAAGAGGACTTGTAAGTTCTGAGGACAGCGGTGCCATTCTATATATGGTTCTGAAATGTTAATCCCCTCTCCTCTCCCCTTTTTTTGGTACCTGGGACTTGCCTTCTGTAGGTTAGGGCTAGAGTTGTATAGTTGAAGGATTTCCAAATGATAGTCTGAGTGGCTGATGATTATGGTTTCTTGCTGTGAAGGAGATAGATTAAGTTATGGAGGGATTTATATTGGGAGAAGTGCCAATGACCTTGCGAGACCAGATTACTTGTGTTAGATCTTATGGTGAATGGGGAATTAATTACTAAACATTCGAGTCTTTTCTCTTTGAAGCTTTTAGGCTATGGAATTATTCCTATACTCCATTTTTTTTCTGTCAAATTTTCTTCTCGTGCAGGGAAATGTGCAGGACGTTCACAACATTTAGACAGTCAGCAATAGCCATTATTAAATATATGGGCTCCCATGAACTTGCCTGCTATTGCCATTTGCGGTATCAGACGTGATAATTACTAATACCCTGAATTTTGAAATTACAACCTGACGTCAGTTCGGTTTCATGTTGGTGACTGTTAATTGTGTACTATAAATTTATAATCATCCACTTAGTACTACCTAGCTATAGCCTATAAGCAGATAAAGAGAAACAAAGTGCTTAAGCTGTCCTGCTCACTGCTTGATTGCTTTATAGTCTGAAGTGGAAAGATTAGAGCAATTAGAGAGAGTTTTTTTTTTTTTGGGGGGGAGGGGGGAGGATGGGAAAGATTGTCGAAGTTGAAGATACTATAAGATGACATGTTTGCAATGATTTGGTGATTGGTCATAGCTGAAAATACTAAAAGGTATAGGTGTTATAAACTGTACTCCCTCCGTTTGTAAATAGTTGTAATACTTCTTTTCTCATGGTCTCCGATGCAGTGATGCATACCCTTGACCTTTAATATCTTTTGCTACACCCTTGTACTCCCTCCATTTGTAAATTGTTCGAACCTTGGAAAATAAGTGTTACTACTATTTAGAGACGCAGGGAGCATTTTTCTGCTCCATGGTTTAGTAAGAGGTGTTTTCTGTTTTCAGAGAGGAGCAATGACACCAATGGAAGTTTGTGAAGGATTAGGTCTATTTGATCTCAAAAACAGGAAGTGGCACATTCAGGGTACTTGTGCTTTAAGGGGTGATGGTCTCTATGAGGGTTTGGACTGGTTAGCTAACACCCTCAAGGAGGTAAGAGCTGCAGGATACTCATCTGCGGGGACGTCATCTTTCTGATTGACCAGGTTATAGTTTTTGATGTCCAGTGGTGTCTTTTTAGAGTTGTAATGAATATTGTATATTTTGCTTATTTTATACTTCTATTATACACTTTCAGCAGGTTGACTCAAGGCAATGATGATCTCACCGAAGGAAGTAGTGAAAGACTTTACCATTTACGTCTAGCAAATGTAGTTAATTCTGGGTTTTTTGTGGTGAAAACCAATGATGGTTTGGGCATATCCTTTTGGCCTTGAAATCTCTGACAACTTGAGATGTATATTGGCATGAGATGACATGACATGTTCACTGTATGGCTGTACCTCGCTGGGGATCTGTCAAGTACGTTGATATAAAGTGTATTGTCGATTGAGGTTGATAAACATCAATTCACTCACTTGGAGTTTGTTTTATTCGAGGTTCGTACTTCAAATGGATGCTGATCTCTGTATGTATCATTCTTCATGGCAGTGTGGTTGTACCATTCCAGAATTTCAATATATTAGCCATTACAGTTGAGCAAGTTTTCGATTGTGTCAAATATGTCACTCTTATCTATCTAGGTTCATTCATGCTCTTTAAATTTTCAATTATCATTTTTATTTTGGACACTTTATTGTGTTCTGGTAATCGATTTTTTCAGTCCAAAAAACGATTTTGACACTCCGTTTGTCTGATTATGCTCTTGATGGATTGTTGGCCCCTCTCTTATGGTTTCTCTAGTTTCTTTTAGTTAGAGCAAAAGTCGATTATGACACCCAAAATCTAATTGTGACACCCCCCCTTGGAAGAAAATGAAATTTTATAGCCTCTTTAAACTAAACAACATTAACAGTTTTATTTTCTTGGTTCTTTATCTTTTCCTTGTACTAAAATACTCGGACTTTCGCCTTCATAAAATAAAAATAAAAATAATACTCGGGCTTTTAGTATCATATTATGAATCATGATAGTGAGATGATCTAAAGAAAGAGTCCATCAAATTCTCTTTGATAAAGGATGAGTCAATTTTTACTTTGAGAGAGAAGTGGATTATAATTTGAAGGTTTATCATAATGAGCATTAGTAGTAAAATAAATTTGAAATATAATTGGAACTCTTGACTCCTCAGTTTGCAAGTCATTATCCACCCAATAAGCTCTGAATACTACTTGTAACAAAATGTCAACTCCAAACAATATATCTTTTTGTCTTATTAAATAACTCGAGACATTGCCTGAACACAAAAACTAGCTAAACAATAAATATTGGACTCGTATTTACTATATGCTCCTATAATGTGTAAACCTAATTTTTCATATCTTCCGTAACATTGCCGCTTATCCAAATCATCTTTGCCATCCCTCGACTTCTTTCAAAAGCCCCATTATATGAACTATCTACTCCAATTACTGGTGCATAACTTGATCGATGTTCACATGCCTAAACCAACATAACTTGTCCTATTTTTGTACATTCTCTTAACATATGCATCTCTACTACCATGATTGGTTTACAATAAGTCAATAACCTTCCTAATACCAAACATCCCTAGTTCCCCACCAATATCATAGTGTTGGTCTAATCGTTGTCACAAAACAATTTTCTTTTTATAAGCAAAGATGTATATTGTTGTCGCATAATATCTTAGTTGCTTGAGAATCGTTCACGAACCACTGGAATAAACTCATTTCTTTTTACTTCCTTACTTAGCCAAACATTCGCCACCTGGAGGCCGCAACTTTATTAATGAAACCACTATGTGTCTATTTGAGGTAGCAATTTAAGTTTTGAAGCAAACATCTTCAACAACAGTCAAAGTTCCTTCCTTTTGCTTACGGCAAGTCAACTTGACATAAAATGCAGCTTGAATTAGTAAGAATTGCTACATAAGGTTGTTAATTTTTACTCCCTCTGTTTTTTTATTACTACATTTCCATTTTAGGAAATCAAACTACCAACTTTGACCGATTGTTGTGATTTTTTATAAGTAAAAATATAGTCGTGCGTGGTCTTGTTAGATTCGTTTTAAAGGGAATAATAAATATAGGGTTTAAAAACATCTTGGAAAACGTGCCCAAACAATGTAGCAATAAAAAAAAACAGAGGGAGTACCTATAAAATCGACTAAACACTAAACAAATTCTATACATCACCCTCGAGCTTACATGAAACATTTCGAGCTTGGATTGACATCTCTTTGGCATCTCACAAAATTTTTGGTACCAACACTAAGTTAAATTGGTACAAAAATAGAGTCATTGTGATATCAATACCAAAGTAACTCTTACTTGGTAGTGGCAAAGTGTAAGTTTGGTACCAAAGTTACATTTTGATACCAAATGACTCTATTTTAGTACTACTTTAACTTAGCTTTGGTACCAAAATTTTTGTGAGATGCTATCTTGGCATCTCACTATGAGTTATCAACCCTTTCTCAAACATTTCACCATAAACAAATTCAAGACCAACAAATATTTGTTAGTTTTAAAAAATTATCTACAAAAATCCTTCAGAATTAGCCAAAAAAAATTGTGTTGAAATTTTATTACTTAACAGTTAACACCCTTTAACTAGATTGAGTATAAGTTACAGTATTGAGTATTGACCAATCCGTAGATAGTGCACATGTCCGTATGGTGAGGATGGTGCGCACGATGAACATCAAGCACTAGGTTATGAACATAAATACCAATACCAATGAACATATACTAAGAGAGATGTACTAATGAACATATACTAACAAGCCAAAATGTACATGAATAATAAGTCAAATGAACACATGTACACGACTAACAAGCCAAATGAACATATGTACATCTTTGTTAGTATATATTCATTGGTATTGGTCTTTATGTCATAACCTAGTGTTTGATGTTCATCGTGTGCACCTTCCTCACCATAAGGACGTGTGCATCTACTAATTTGCAAGTATTGACGATCATAATTAGGGGTGGCAATGATGCGAGTCGGGTTCGAGTTTGAGCTAACTCGACTCGACTCGTTAGCATTTCGAGTCGAGTTTGAGTTGAGTCGAGCTCACTCGAGTCGAGTTTTGACCGATTTTTGACCGAGCTTTGACCGAGTCGAGCATTGATCGAGTCGAGCTTTGACCGAGTAGATTTCGAGTAGCTTGCAAGTATCTCATGTTAAAAGCAACAATAAGGTGAAAACTGTTGAATTTAGGTATTTTGCTATTGATAATTGGGTATTTGAGCTTCTCACGAGTTTTTGAGTCGAGTATCGAGTTGCTCAACTCAACTCACCAGCATCTCGAGTCGAGCTCGAGTTTGATTCGAGCTCACTCGAGTCGAACTTTGACCGAGTTTTGACCGAGTCGATCTCGAGTACCTCGCGAGTTGTCTCGACTCATTGCCACCCCTAATCATAATAAAGTTTAACTAACACGCACCTTCTTTTCCCGCAAAACTTCCAACCACTCGTCTTCCTCTCTCTCCTGTCCCCAAATCTGCAATTACGAATTTGCAGTCTTCAAACAAATCATAATTCCTCAATCAAAATCAAACCTACAATTTCTCTTAAATTTCCAGCAACAACGTAACCCTAAAAAAATACGAATCAAAAACCAAATGATCACATGCCACTCTTCAAATTCAGCAACAACAACAACAACGAATTTCTCAATGATCGGACAAACAACTTCAACTACCACTTTGCAATTATTCCACAGAATTCGTTGGAATTTCCGCCATTTTCGCCGCGTTTACCCTTACAAAATTGGCCACAATTTGGTGGTAACCTCATCACTGGGCCCACTTCTCGCCTCTGCTGCAGCCGCAGGTTCTTCAACTCACGCCGCCGTAACTTCCACCATTACTCAGGTTGCTGTTACTGCTGTTGCCATCGCTTCCGGTGCTTGTCTTTCGACTAAAGTGGACTTTCTTTGGCCTAAATCCTATGATCAACCTAGTATGTATGCTCTATCTCTCTTTGATTTCGATTAATTTTCTGGAATTTTACGGAGTTGTTAGTTAAGTGCGGTTCTGTTCAATTTATTTTGACTTATTTCAGTTCGGATTAGTTCCGATAAGTTCGGATAAGTTCCAATTGGTTCAGCAAAACATCTTGGGTGGACCGGATTCACAATAATTTCTTGTGCACTCAAAGTGACTTTATCACACAAAATCTGACTATATTAGAAAAAAACGGACTAACCGACTATATCATACGAAAAGTCGAAAAATGACTATATCATACAAAAACTTACTATATAAAAGGTGATTATATCATAGAATAACTGACTATATCAAATGAAAATTAACTATGTCAAATGGAAACTGACTATATCATATGGTTTCCAGTGCACAATTAGTTATTGTGAACCTGGTCCATTCAAGTATTTTTTGTATTGATACGTTAAAATAAGTTGAATAGAATGTAGTGATATTATGTCACTCGTTTGAGTTCGATGCGGAGATCATGAGTGTCCATGTGAGTAGATTATATTTTTGATGGAGTTTCAAATTTGTTAACAATTGAGTGGTTTTTTTTGGTTGTTGATGAATTTTAAGCTCTGAACTGCTGATGAGTGTAAGGGTAGATTTAGGAGATGTTATATTAGATGAATGATTGTAAGCTAGAATAGAGCTGTTGAATTGTACTGGAATTCGAGTACTACTTTTGTGTTAGAGACAATGTTTGAAGAAAGAGAATGAAAGAGGAAATTCTACTAGGGAAATCTTCCTAGCTTAAGTAGGTGTAAGAACCTCAACCACGTAGGCTTTAGACGAAGTCTTCAAATATAATAGGCCAGCAACTCTTGTCCAACCTATTCTTACATTGGGCCAAATCTTGAGTTCTTATACAAACTCAAGTTCACACGCACCTTTATAGAGGCCTTCTCTTTTGACTCTTTAGAAATAATCAACACACTGATTTACATGGTCAATCAACAATGTGTTGGCTAATCCACATGCAAGTGGAGAAACAAAATTATTTAGATTTTGAGTAAAAAAAGAGTACAAAATTCTGAATATGGAGGCAGAATAGGCCAGAAGCATATAGTCCTCTTAATGTACATAAATAGACTGGCCCAAAATATGGGCAAAACAGAAACGGGCTATTTTTACACTTCAGCTTAACTCAAGATCTTTCTCTAAGTTACAGATTTCCCTCAAACCTTTAACCAGTTCCCCAAATCTACAGACTCTTGAAATCAACTCTAAGAAACAAAAACTGAGAATGATATAGAATGATTAGGTTTTGTGGAACTGACTCAATACATGCACCACAAAATATACCAATGTAATGCTCGTCCATTTGAGTCAGACTCAATAAAATGAATATAAATTATCTCTTTGACAGGCTCCTAAAATGAATATATTGCTCCATGTTACTCATTAAGAGTAATGTAATGGATCCTAGATTTTGGGCATGATCTCCCCGTTCCTGTGCAACTAATATGTCAGTTAAGTAAAGCATGTCATTGTTTACTGTGAACCTAGGTTTCTAACCTTTATCCAGTTACCTGTTCTAAGGGAATTTTAAAAGACATTATAAACATAAAGTTATGAGTTTGTGAGTAAAATGTTTGCATGGATTTTCCTATGTACTCAATTGTAATCACTTCGCTAGCGGGTGATCTCTCCGTCCTTATCCCCGAAAAACGAAGAAATTTGTTGAACCGACAAAATATTCTAGCATTATAACGAGAGAAGGAGTGCATCTTTGTTTCTCTTTTCCTTTACCTTATTATTTATTTCCCCTTTTAATGTTTAGCTGTAAGGCCGCGTGCGTGTGGACCTCGTATGCTTTGTTTCATTGGTAATCTATTGAGTAGTTGTTGTGTCACCTTTGTATCGGGGAAAGCTGGAGGGAAATGACTAGTCTTATGTATACTAGGCATATCAATAGCTATCTGATTATTTACGTTTCTGATTACCTACATCGTTTGAGCTTGAAATTCAAGGCTTTTTCTCTTGAATTGATCGGATCTATTTAGAAGGGATTTATTTTCTCCTTTTTATTTTTATTTTCTTTTTTTGTTTATAAAATTACTTGTATATGATACATAATTCCCATGTTCCATCTGATGCAGGCCCCCTTGTACTGGAAGGAGTGGATGTAACCGGCTATCCCATTTTCAATAGTCCCAAGGTTTACTATCTTTACTCCCAGAACCATTTATACATAATCTTGTGCTGCTGTGTTAAACGAAACTTGTGGAATCAGGTGCAAAAGGCTATATGTTTTGCTAGGAAAGCCCATCATGGACAGCTACGTAAGAATGGAGAGCCATACTTGGCACATTGTCTTCATACTGGAAGAACCTTGGCCATCCTAGTTCCATCAAGTGGAGAAAGGGTATGTATATGATTCCCTTTATGGCCTTTGTGAAGGTTAGGTGCTTTAGAATATCTTTCTCTCAGTAGTATGTGTCTGTAGGAATAGTTGCATTGTCTTCAACTGCATCTCAAAAGCAGAGCATGTTTTCCAGATTCAGTCGATCTCGTTTGTTAAATGAACATCATGTTATGTTTCTTCAAAATCTATGTAATGCTATGCTGCATGGATCTGACATCTGAATAGGTCCAGGGAAGTTAGAATTACGATTCATACCCTTATCAGCAAGGTAAAAAGGCTAATTATATAACAAAAATCATTTTCAGTAAAAGGTTTATAGTGAAATACATTCCATAGTGAAATAAGTGAATAATCCTTCCAAATTTCATCAAGATTGTTTTTCTTCATATAATGTATTTAGCAGCCTTTATAATCATTAGAAAGTTCATATACTTCTGTTATGTTAAGTCGCCAATAGAATGTTATTTGGATCTTCCTCCTAAATTATTTATGCTGGTCACTCCTGGTCGTAGTTGCTTTATATAAACTCGAACTTTAGATCTTAGGCATGGTACATGTGTTATTATGTTCTTTTATTACTAGAAACAGTATGTCAGGAGCTTATAGAAGGAGTGGAGATGTCTATCATGTCTATGTTGGTTTAGTGTTTCCATAAGCTGTTCATATAGTAACACTGCAATTTAATTAGATCGAAATGATGGGAACAGTTTAAAGAATGCCTTAAAGAAGAGAAAAAAGCAAAAAGAATTGACACAGAAGTTTGTGTGCTGGATTGCTGGGGAATATGAAAAAGGAGATTTCATCAGGGAAAAAAAACGCGGTCGCGGTCGCGTTCGCGGGAACGGTCGCGTTGTCGCGGGAACGGCTTGTAACGGGGGAATAGAACGTTTCGCGGCCAACGCGGCGTGAATTTTTTTAAAAAATTCACATTAATACATTCTAACCTTATTTGCATTGTTTTAGTTATTAAGCATTATTACAACATAATATAACCAAATCTATCAGAATATCATGTTTCATCAACTATATAATTAAATCATCAAATATTTTTGGCCAATGTTTGAAAAGAACGGATGTAACGGAAAGAAAAACGTTCTAACGCGGGCGAGTTCGCGTTACGGAACGGACAACGCGGCGAGAAGTATGTGATTTTTATTATGGCGTTCCGTAACGGGATTTCGCGGAACGGCAAATCCAAAATCCGTTACAGAACGGCCGTTCTGTAACGGAACGGGAGAGTTTTAATTCCATGGATTTCATGCAGAACTTATAATCATGGAATCGACTCGATCATCAGATTCTAGATTATAAGTTCATAACCCTAGCCCATTCCCATTTTGGGCGGAACAGATGTACTAATTCTTTGATTCCAGTTAGTAAGAGGTATCTTGAACTAAGAAATAGACTCTAGAAGCTAAAAAAGGTTAATAGTAATGCATGCAACTCTTATAAAATCTAATCTACAGTGTTACGGTGATTTATGATTAATCTGCTCAAACTTTAGTGCAAAAAAATAAATTAAAAGGACTTACTTGATTACTTCCACATTGCAAAAGGTTGATTGACTATCGCAGCTCCACTTGTCTATGTCCATGAGTTTGTATTATATGGCTGTTTGCCTGTTTGGTTGGTTTTTTTAGTAGTGCTTCTACTGCATGGATCTATATGTACTTACTATTGTTTGTGTGGTTTCCCCAAATGAGGTATTGCTTTAGGCTGTTGATACAGTTGTCGCTGGGATTCTTCATGATGTCATTGATGATACAAGTGAAACTCTAGTCAGTATACGAGAAATTTTCGGCAATGATGTAGCTCAGCTGGTAGCTGGTGTTTCACGGTTAAGCTATATCAATCAGGTATAGAAGATTAATCACTTGTGGGGTTCTCCGTTATTTTGCATGGGTTTAATGTTTCTTATTCATATCCTCTTCTTGTTTTTTTCTTTCTTCTCTCTTTATCTATTTACTCTCCTTCTCTCTCCTTGAGGAGTTATCTGCTGATCTCTATGTTGTTGTAACCTGCATATCTTACCTTTTGGTAGTTAAAATGAGTCATAGTGGTCTAAAAGAGTTACAACACGACAATAATAAGCACTTATTTTGTCTCTCTATAGTTGCTGAGAAGACATCGCAGAATGAATGCAAACCAAAGCAGCCTTAGTCATGAAGAGGTAGAAGTTCTTTGAGCCTTTTAAGCACTATCTCTCTTTATGGTGTTTTTTCTCTTTAGGTATTCCGCGATCTTTCTCAAGCCACAATATTCCCAAAGTTGATATTGTTGTTTGTTCTTCATGTTATTGACTCATCAAAGCACTAAAAGTGTCGAGTAACACGTGAAATTTTCAAGTTCTATAGTACTGGAAGGGAAAGTTGAAATTATTGAGACAAATATCTCAGCATTTACATTGTATAGTGACAGGTTATGTTATACATTAAAACTGTTCTTCCCTCTATCCAGATGCCTGCTTGTACACACCGAGAAGATCAGGATTATATAACGCTTATAATCTTGCATACTCAAGCTAAATATTTTGGCTCATGGATCATCAAGCATGTCATCTCAAGGCCCAATCTTATTGATTATTTAATTTCTTCTATCTTTTTACCAGGCAAATAATTTGCGAGTGATGCTCTTGGGCATGGTTGATGATCCACGTGTGGTACTCATAAAGCTTGCTGATCGCCTTCATAACATGAGGACCATGTATTAACTCTCTTTATGCAGTTTATATGTTCCTTTTTAAAAGTTTTCTTATAGCTATTTGTGTTGGATTACTTGGATATTGATTAATTGGTCTTAGAGTTTATTTCCCTATAATAATCGTCTTGCTCTGGAGTTATGGTTCATGATCTGTTAAATCGGTTTCCCATTAATTTCGTTCAGAGAAGTTCTGCTAGAACTGGTATCCTCTGATGTCACCTCCCCTCCTTTTTCCCACGGATAGTGTGAAACATGAGAGACATAATTGGTTGGTCTGAGACTGGCTGAATAATTGAAGTACTATAAGGAAACTGGAAAGTCTGTTGGATATTCATTTTCAATATGGGAATGCTCAGGAGATATACGAGTTAGATGGAAGGAAGGAAATCCTTAGGAAATAACAGTTACCTATCGTTCATAAATGTACAAACCAGGAGAAAAAAAAAAAAAGGAGATTTACTATGTAATGGAAGTGGAACAAGCTAGGTATGTTGCAGGCCCTTTTGATTTTAAATGTTTATACAACCAAACTGTTAATGCTTTTACTCTCCAGTCAAAGCAGGTTATTAAAAATAAAGAGCCTACTCTCATCCATTTGACCATCACATGTTTTTGGATTTCTGCTATACTACCCTGTTCAAGTGTCCTGACAAGAAAATGATTAAGTAGCTGATCCAACATTGTGGAACATATATTTCTGACTTCTGAAGTATTAGTAATGAGCTCTATTGCTTGACATATTGTAGATAGTAGGGATGTGTATTTCTTGTGATGCGAATGATAGATACCCCTCAATGTGATTTTAAATGCTGAGATAGCATTGCACTGGGACCATATTATGCGGCTCTGATTGTCAATTTGGTGTGAATGTTAAACACCCCTCAATGTGATTTCAAACGCTGGGATAACATTGCAGTTGGACCATATTATGTGGCTTTGATTGTCAATTTGGTATACGTCAATGATGAAAGATTGTTTGGGGAGAAAAAAGAGAAAGGGGACATTTTTGAAGATATGAATGAAATCAATAGGCCAGGCCACAACATGATAGGAAACTTGGGAAGCTTTTTGTTTGGTGGAGATCTGAGATCTGCAATTAACTCTAGCTCCTCAAGTTTGGATAAAGAATCTTGCAAAAACATTTGCTTGCAGTTATTTTACTAGGAGCTTAACCCTACTACTTAAATATTTCTTGTTAACCAATGTCAGTTTCATCTAGAAGGTGGAGGTTCCTTTTTTAGGTGAGAACTTCGTTGGGATGGTAGCTTTTGGCAGATTCATATGCTAGTGATTTGCTCCAGGGATAAAAGGCCAGGGTTGATTATCTTGCTAGTTATATTAATTTTGTTGTACCAATATCAAATCTTGTTCGCGTGTGCTCCTTCATTTTCAAGGGCTCAATTTTTTCAGAGGAAGTTATCTGATTTGCAAGAGCCACTGGTTTGCCCCTTTTCTGTTGTGTGCAGATTCGCTGTGTGGGGTTTAGGTTGACCAAGGAAAAGAAGTTGTTGCTTGCAAATTTCATGGTGATACTCAAATTCTCGTGCTAAGGAGCGTAAAGGTTTGACCTTTCGTGGTGTATTAGGCTAGAACAGAATAGTGTGTACTCTCAAGAGTCACCCTTCATGACTTGCTTTGGATTGAATGGCTTCTTTAGCGTCATTTAGGCTTTGGGTGGCTGGGGCTTTTAGGAGTTACTTGATTGGAGATTCAAAGGAATTGGTTTTTTTTTTTTTTATTTTATAAATTTGTTTCTGTTTCAGGATATCTAGTTCTCTTGCTTTATATACATGTTGTTCTGATAATTCATAAAATGGTGTGTGCGCGCCACACGCACATAAGTGTACATACATAATCCTCTAAAAGAAACAATAAAACACACCAGGCTGTATTTCAGAAGGGGCATGGTTGAAACCTTTTATGATAAATTTGCTAAGATTAAAGGCAATGAGACGCAGATTGGGTGGTTAAAAAGGATGTAATCGTGCAACCAGCCTTGTACTATTTTAGCTCTTGAATATAAAAAAAAGGATGGTCAAACGTTGTATAGTTTCAAACCAAAACCTTTGATCTTTTGACTTTGATTCATTTATAATCCATAATTTGCCTTATATTCACAATATTCTGATTGATTGCCTGTTTAACAAACAACTAAGCGTTTCTATATCTAAGTGTTCTTAAGTGATTATGTTGATGTGTTGCAAATACTTTTGTGTTATTGTGGTTAGTATTTACTTTAACTTTCTAATACTCCCTTTGTCCCAAATTACTCTTCACAGTTATCGTGGCACATAGTTTTAGGAGATAAGAAGTTGGTTGGTTATCAATTGTTAATTAATTAGAGGTGATAGAAGTTAGTGGATTACTTTTTGAGATTTGGTAGCTGATAGTAGGCTAAATTATTTAATTTGAATGAGGAAGTGAGTAGGCCCCTTACTTTTTGATAGTGGGGCCATATCCATAAATATAAGTGCGCCATATTCAAATATGGAAGTTTAAACTTTAAAGAGTATTCTAGGACAGATGAAAAATGAAAGTGTAAAGAGTATTCTGGAATAGAGGATGTAAACATATGTAAGACTATTAACAGGCCCTGTTCAGCTCAACTTTATAAAAAAATATTTAGTAATAATCAGTTTCAATCAGCATAAATCAGTTTTGATTATTGAAACTCAGTAAATTGCATCAGAGAAAAACACTAGAGTATGTCAGTATGAACAAAATCAGTTTGAATCAGTAATAATAAGTTTTGATTCATAAAATCAGTTTGACCAGTAAGAAATTATTTTTAATATTGTAAAAATCAGAAGTGACACGACCTTAGTTGTTTTCCTTTTTTTCTCTGTGACTGTGTCTGTGTATGTGTGTATAGAGTATAGACTATGGAGTAGTACCTTTAGCAAAAAAAAGATATTGTTTTTCTGTATCTAGCTTATATGGCTGTTTGATTTTTCTTATGAATTTGCAGTTATGCTTTGCCACTTTCCAAGGCTCAAGCTGTTGCTGAAGAAACTTTGGTCGTTTGGTGCTCCCTTGCTTCAAGATTGGGCCTTTGGGCTCTAAAGGCTGAACTAGAAGATCTTTGCTTTGCCGTATTGCAGGTTTGTATTTTACACAGCTTACCTTCGTCCCTATTGCAGGATATGTGGTATTGTACTTCAGTTCAATTTTATCACATTGACTGAATATTCTATCAATTTATTAAGTCCAGAGTTAAATCTAGAAAATATACTGTTGTAGCAAGATTTTGGCAGGGCAGCAACCATTATATCTCTTCTGTCCCCGTCTTCTTCAGTTCTCCTTCAAGCGTACTGATTCTATAATTGAGATACACATTCTAACTTCCTGAATTACCATGCAAGTAATCTCCAGAGTAGGAAGTTAGAGGAGTTGATTTTATTAGACTCTATCAATTCTCCATCTTAGATTACTGAATTTTGTCATGAAAGGATTTGGGAGGGTGAATTTTCTTGCAAAAAACTTCTATTTTAACAATATCCACATAAACGATACCCCAGTGCCTCTGAAGAGGCTTTTGCCTTGGGCGAGATAAGGCGTTTGGACTTTGGATGTACACAGCCTTACGTAGCATATAGAGAATGTGAAAATTGGAGTGGATTAAGCCAGTACAACTAGCATAGATGGAAAAGCATTGGTGAAGCATGGCAAATCTGCAATGTGGTCATGCCCTTATTGAGCGTATTATAATTGTTTGAAGAATCTCTTTTAGAGGGAATGAGATAGCTGAATGTGCTTAAACCCTATTTAGGTTTAGAGTTAGATGATTTCATTGGAATTATATAAGGCACATTTACAAGTCTCTGTAGGAATAGAAATTGGAGAAGGGACTAGAAAATATGAAGTTGAGAGCAACCAGATGGCCATGGTTTATGTTTTCTTTTATTGAAATTAATTTGTTCCCCCCCCCCTCCTTAGGATTCTTGTTGGACAGTATAACTTAAGTCTTCCCTTTGTACTCCTTTTTTATCAAACACATTTTGTTTTCTTATTATAGAAGAAGTTGTATGTCATGTGGTGCTGAAGAACATCAATACTTGCTTATTTGTAGGTTACAAGGCCAATTCAAAAGTCTTCCCTTGTTTTATGTGCTTTTTGTGCATTTTGATGAATTTCCTCCAATTTGGGAGACCCTAAGGGGAGCAGATGCCAAAAAGTTGGTATTGTTACTATCATTCTAGCTGAATTTACTCCCTCTGTCCCAATATTGTGTTTGCTTCTTTATGGTCTTCATTGCACATGTTTGATCAATAATAGCTCTAATTATGTATAGTAGATTTCATGAGAAATTGATATATTGAAAAGACACACTGGAAGGATAACAAAATCTCATAAGATAGTGCTGTTTTTTTTCCGCCTGTATATTGGTCAGTTTGTAGTCAAACTCTTAGTTATGTATATGTATTGTTAAGCAGGCAAAAGTTTGTACTCTTATAAGCAACTTTTGAGTGTATGCAGTATTTCATGTTTGGTCTATGGGTTATATGCTATTTGATATCTCACAAAAATTTATTTATCTTGTTCCTCTCAATAGAATAGCAATGTTTATGAAAGAACAGACAAAACTCGCTTATAGAATCTTGGATAATGTTTTTGCAGCCTCAAATGTTTCATCAAATGAGAGCAGAGCTGGCATCCATGTGGAGCCCTTGCAGAAGGCCAGGGAATCTCCGAAGAGCGTCCATGAAAAGCAGTTTGCTTTCAGCCTCGGACGCAACTGTATCCAGTACCTTTAACTGTTCTGTGTCTATCGAGGAAGATGATGCAGATATGAAGGTAGAGCTAATTCTGATTTTAAGTATTGCTATGAATCTAGCTTGGGTAACATGTTTTTATTTTCTGACCTGTCTACTTGATGAGTTTTGAGTACTTTCCACAACTCTGATGCATGATTCTACTGGAGTATGCTTGGTAGTAAACTAGTAACATATTAACCCCTATGGTATTCTAAAGGACTGAGCCTTTTTTCTCTCAATTGGAAATAGAGAGCACCTAGGTCTTGATCTCCATGTCCCCACCTCTGTCAGTGATTTCTTCCTGCAACTGTTCGCATAAGTTGGCATGACTTACCTCTCAAATAAATAGTATTTTGATTTCTATCTTGCTCTTGTCTTTCAGATTTGCATGCTATCTTCTGCTGAAGAGTTTATTTTCTGAATGATCTATCATCTGCAGGATCTTCTTGAAGCAGTCTTACCTTTTGAACTCTTGCTAGACCGGGGTAAACGAATGAACTACCTTAGTAATCTTACAAGCTATTCCAAAGTTTCAGCAAAACCTAAGGTTGTTAGGGATGCTGGAATTGCTCTGGCCTCTTTAGCAATTTGCGAGGAGGCTCTTGAGCGTGAACTTCTGATATCAACCTCGTACGGGTGCTTCCTTTCTCAATATCTATAATGTGTTTGACAGTTATTTTCTGAATACATTTTGAAATGATAAAACTAGTGTGTTGGTACTTTATATTCAGAAGCTTAATGCTGGTTAATCTGCCAACTGGGGTTTATTAAGCCTTCTGTATACATTCTATATTCGCAGTTATGTACCAGGAATGGAAGTTACTCTATCCAGCCGCTTAAAAAGCTTGTACAGCGTGTACAGTAAGGTTCAGTAAACTTTCACTTATTTCATGTTCTTTACCTTGATAGTGGCTTGTTTAAGAATGTTTTCTGAGACTAAATTGATTTTATTTGGACTATGCTGAGGCTACTACATAATATTGACCCTGCAAACAGCATGAAATCACTTCTTGGAGTCAAAAGTAAACTTATTGTGTTTGGTGCATCAAATTTCAGTATATGGTTATATATTGTTTCTAATTAGTGCTAGCTTAATAGGAGTGACTCTAATCTGTTATCGGTAGTAGCAGAAATTGTAAATAAATATTTTAGGTACTAAAATGAATGTTACTAGTGTGACCTACACTTGATATTAATTATGATATATTACTTATGTATGTCTGAGGTTTCTCTCCTTCGCTTGTAGATGAAAAGAAAAGATATCGACATCAACGAGGTCTACGACGCGCGTGCACTAAGGGTAGTTATTGGAGATAAGAATGGAACTCTCCACGGACCTGCCGTCAGGTCTTGCTACAGTGTCCTTGACGTAGTACATAGGTAAGTGGTAGTTGATGAATCCCTTCATTCATCAATTCTATGAATTTAACATTGGTTTTTGTTGATTTTACGTGTGCACTTAAGACAATTTTACTTTCTCAATCAAGCCTTTGTTCATGTCCTTTCTCGACAATTTACCATGCTATGATGTCTGATAAGAGCTAGCTGCCACCTGCAGACTCTGGTCACCTATTGATGGCGAATTTGATGACTATATTGTTAACCCAAAGCGTAGTGGCTATCAGGTTAGACCTGTTTGTGTCAGATTTGACTATCCTCAACTTTATTATTTTCCTGTGTGCCATTTGTCTTGAAGTTGTAGTCTTGAGTACATTTCTACAATTTGTTTGTCTTTTAGATCATGTTCTCTGCAAACCTCTATGCTTCCTTGTGCTGTGGTACACTCAAAGCAGAAATTATGGGATGTCTGTTCATGTCTGAAGTAGCCTCCTCGCTAGAGGTTGCCTGGTGTTCATAATGGTGAACTCAGATGATAGCTTAAAATGGAACCAAAATACCATGCCAAATCTCAACATTGATATCTTCCTGTTAGGTTTTCTCAGAGTTTATGTCAATGTCTTGAATGGGTCTTCTAGCAGGCAATTATTTTCTTTGCTCGAAGGCCATACCTTCACTTAGTGTCTATACAAGAACCCTGTAGTGGTCCAATTTGGGAGTGATCCATGAGTTTGCCATTAATACTCACTACAAGGCCCAGTTGGGCATGATTCATAGCTTTAGAAATTAAGATACGATGCATTGACCCTCAAGCAACACCTGAGTGGACTTCTAAGGGTCAGCCAGGCTCCACTGTGGACTATAGATGGTGGATGACAATGTAATCTAGTTGCCCTGATATAGCCCACAGCAAGGTGTATCGGACGTAACTTATAATTTAGGATACCAGATCAGTGTTACCTAATTCGCTATCTAATTCGCCTTTTGAATTCGCCAATTCACCCAAAATGGGACAAAAATGAACCAAAAACGACCATAATTCGTTTTTCTGAATTCGCAATTCGCGGGGGAATTAGGGAATTAGGTAACACTGTACCAGTTTTTGACAGGATTTATCCAGTACCAACTCTAATGGCCATTGCAGACTCTCTCTTCACTTTATATTATTATGATATCCACATTTGCTTCAAAATCAGTCTCTTAAGCCTTTTTCAGCTGCAAACCTTGAACCTAGAGTTGTAAAAGATCTTACGGGGCTGTTGTGCAACCCAGAGCAACTAATACTGATTTTCTGTCAGCGTATTCCACGAGATGTGAGTATGTCTCTTAAGTGAGATATTGCTTTCAGATTGTGGTTCTCATGTTTATAAAGCATATATCTGTCCATGGGCCAAATGGTCAATGTGGACCTAGAAGATTAATGTGAGATTTTCTATTAACTAATAATTATTGCTATTATCATTATTATTATTATTATCAATATTATTTCTATTAATTATTATTATGAATTAGTAACAGAGATTAAGATTGTGTAAAGGAGGAACTTACCTTTTAAGTGTGTTACGTCCATATATCGAAAATGTGGTTTCGGTCACGATTGCGGTAACTGTTACGGTGATGCGAGAATGGGGATAATGCGGTTGTCATACCGCCAAATACCGGCTCAGACCATGAGATATCCCCTGAACCCACCTAAAACGCGGTATTTTTACACCTTTTCGATGCGGGTAGTATCGGTTCGGTAGATTTGAAAACCTTTACGACACGGGCTATACGATACGATGCGGCCTTGTTTTGACACCATGGTTACGTCGCATTATTATAATTAATTTAAAAATGTAAATTAGAAAGATAAAGTAACATACTAACTCTGTTTCTTTTTAATCTATAGAGTTAGACTTTCATAATTGTAAATGCACAACTTTGACCATTAATATCTTTAATTATGAATAGTAAAATCTATATTATAAAAATATATGTTGAGACGAATCTAACAAGATTTTACATGACTATATTTTTCCTTATGTATAATTTATAAACCACAAATGATGGTGAAAGTGAATTATGTGAATAGTGTCAAAATACAAAAAGTGTAGATTAATTAGAAATAGAGGGAGTAATTAAGCTGTGCAACACATCAAAAAGTTCTGCAGGAATAGTTGACAATTTGACATAGAAAGTGCAGGCTTCCTTCCCTTATCAGCTACGATAATAGAATTTGGTCACCCTAATGTGACATTTATTTGTTGGTTTGTTTGAAATCTTATGAAGTTTTTGTTTTGAGTCAGATTTATGCTTAAAGAATTAACATCTATTCATTTCAGTCTTTGCATACTGCCGTACAAGGTCCTGATAATTCACCCTTGGAAGTTCAAATAAGAACTCAGGTACCAATTTCTTTGGCATGTTAAATTCTTTTGAACGGTCTTCTCCCCTTCCCCCAATGCATGTCTGGCTTCTAAACTATAGTTTTTTGGAATTTTGTTTTTAGAGAATGCACGAGTATGCAGAACATGGACTTGCTGCACATTGGCTATATAAAGAGACCAATAACAAGTCACTTTCTGATATAGGCTTGGGTGATTCTCATGTAAAAGAATTTAACTTTTCACAAGGTTTGGAGGAGCAAAGTTCTGTAGAAGATATATTTTGGAAGTACCGTTCCTTGAAAGCAGGACATCCAGCGCTTAGATTGGAGCGAAGTAACTTGCTTGCTGCTGTTATCATCAGGTAAGTTGATTTTGTTATTCGGTGTGAAAATCAAATTTGCCTTTTCTCGGATGAGGCATGTTCATAATTGCTCATATAACTCCTCTTCCAGCGTAGATAAGGATGGAAGAGAATTGCTTGTTGCTGTCAGCTTTGGATTAGCAGCATCTGAAGCAGTTGCTGACAGAAGAACATCTTTTCAAATAAAGAGATGGGAAGCTTATGCTAGGCTATACAAAAAGGTCTTCCCATGATACCCTGCTTCTCAAGAAGAAACATTTTGTATTTTAATTCAATTAAGTTGTACTAATTAATAGTGAGAGTTAGAAAATATTGACCACTAAAATGAAATGGCCTATTAACTTGAAACAGTTGTCTTATCTTTTTCTCCAGGTGATACCCAAAAGCTAAAAGCTGTTGCTCCGTCATTTGTATAAACCCAAAATACCATTCAAATCAATTCATAATTCTTTGTCTGAAATCAACTTTTTCATATCACTCATTTTTGGTTTAGCAAGGCTCACCATAGTGCTTTCTTTGTTGTCTCAATCTTCTTATTTATTTCCCGCTCAAACCTTGTGCTTCAGGTCTATGATGAGGGATGGTTTGAACCAGGGCATGGAGATTGGTGTACTTGTCTTGAAAGATACTCACTTTGTCGAGATGGACTTTATCATAAGGTATTTGACATCAACTAGATGACAAGTGAATTATTTAGGTTGATTGAAATAGATATAACTGAAATATATCCCCGACACTTGATAGTTTAGGGGGCAGCTCATGATTCTATCAGACAGAATGAAATCCTTTAAAATCAACTTATGGCATGAGTTAGCCTTTGATTTCCGAGCTCCAAAGTCTTGAATAAAATTTTGACGGCCTTTTGAAGGCGATCTCTTAGCATATTCATACCTAAATTGTATGAGTTGATTTGGGTACAGTCATGGTTCTCGATTTGGAGTACATGTTTAAGGAATTAGGAGTATTATGGTTCCCTTGAACCTTACGCAGGTTGTCAAGGCATCAATTTTGGAAGGCCTCTGTAAGTAATCCATCATCACCCACATGGCCTAACTTGTGATTTATCCATTAGTTTCTAGGTTCCATGGTCCCATAGACGTGTTATAGGATTCATGTCCTTGAAACTGAGGCGCCCCTGAAAAGTGACCTCTTTCAACTTCCTTTCTGATCATGCGTATGATGAGTCATACACTTGTATTATCTGGGACATTGCTGATTATTCTACCCATTTTAAGTTATCCACATCCAATTGAACCTTAGACATGATTATTCTACCCTAAAAGCTTTTTAAGGAGGCATCCTTGAGTGGGTTTCCTCTAATCACCTATACAGCTTGAATTACATTATTAGGTTGTGCGTTTGAGTGTCCCAGTTGTGGCTTCCCTCGGGTGCTCCTTCAGGTTACATACGTAGGACTATACGAGGTCCTCGAATGAGTAAATCTTAGGCATAGCCAATTAGCATAATTGACTCCAAGAAATTGATTTTTGCATCTTATCTGAAGTTGCTATGTTACCCAAAATTATTTTGGGGACTAAGGCTTTGTTGTTGTTTATCTGAAGTCACTATATTTTCCATTCCAGAGCATATTGCTGACTATCCAATTAACAAGCACTTCTGAGCCTTAAGAATTGTCTTTGATATTGCCAAATATGTCCTGTCTCTCTGAGAATCCAAAACGGCGACTCAGTACTTCCTTATAATTGTTCTTCGAGGCTCAGCTCAAGAAAAAAAAAATTTGTCGTGGCTTTGTGACTAGTTTATCCACAAACCTGTCATTAAAGCAGCCTCAATCGCAATAGAAAAATTATTGCGATTTCCTCTTTATACACATTGGTCGTGGTAATAAATCTGTAAATTATGGCCTATGCTTTAAAACTTAATGGCTACTGAAACAGAAGTAACTAGATTGAAACCATCCAGCATAGCACGTGCAGTCTTCTAAGACATCTTATAGGATCTCACTTGGTATGAGCTGGAGTCTTTGCTACTTTGTTTTCTGGTCCATAATTCAAACATAAAGGTGATTTGAGGGGAAAATTATCGGATGGTCCAGGACTGTTGCTCTCAGAACTTGCAACAATCTGTAGTCACCTCTGAGAAAATTGTTGATAACTACTCTATTGTGAGAGGAGGGGAACATTGGCCCGAGACCATGCACTGTCTTCTCCATTTTGGTATTGTTCTAAAGGACTTGTTTGCAGCTCTGATGATCTCAGGTATAATTCTCAGTCAACAGGACGTCTTGTTTTGGAACTCTAGAGCCTCCTTGATCATGCACAACAGCACAAGTATAATATGATTTTTTTTTTTTGAGGGTTTCTGGTGTGCGACACTGCAATTTTCCTTAATTGGTAAGGTCTTCTGCAATATAACCTTATAGCGTGGACGTGGGGCATGAACATACATTGATAAGTATCTTATAAAGGATCACCATGATTATAAGATATGAGAAAAAGCCACTGCGATTGCACCAGAAAGCAACACTGTAGACATTAGGTGACTCATTTGGCTTGAGTTATTAAGCCTCTGAATTGAAATAATTAATAGAGTAGCCACTACTTCTCCAAATTGATCTGAAGTCCTTTGAGTACCTTTGTGAACATGGCCATAGGAATTTAGAGTTTGTTCTATTCAACTTATTCGTGAACTTGTCTTATTTCTTCTGAACTTTTCTTACATTTTGTGAACTTCCCCAACTGCATATTTCTGAAGTTTATGAAGTTTTCTTGATTTTTCTGGAAATAAGTTGAAAATAGACCTTTAACGGTATAGTGTCCAGGAAGGACTTAATCGAGGAAATGCTCTTCTAGATAACCTCGATGTCTAGAGATGTAGCCATTAGTTGTTCATATAAGAAGATGACAGATACATTCTTTGTAGTCCTGCACAATTTTGGTGGTTCCCATCCTGTGAGACACAACCCTAGTGGGAGTATTACAGATACACTGGCAAAGGGTTAAGTATAATTCTCCCAATTATGTGACTATCTGCTAACGCTAAACCACTTGAACTCATCTTGACAGATGCTAATTATTACTCATTATTAAATGCCTTATTGCCTGGATGTTTGACATGGCATTTAGCCCTGGGACGTTTAGGCGACCCAATGGACGCTAATCTCCAACTGAAACATTTGTTCACAATGGAGAAGGAAGAAATTAATGGACATGTTATTATAGCTGCTAAGGATCTTAGTGCCACATGTAATTGCAATGATCAAGCAAAAATATGCTGTCTTTGTCTGTATACGAGCTATATGAAGCATAATGATTGTTAACAATTGTGGGGAGAAAGTCTTGTATGAAAATTGTGAAGTGCCAGTCTGAGTACGTTTTCTTTTTCTCCTTTTTTTTTTTTTTTTTTGCTGTGGGTTGGGGATGGGGGAGGGGCGTCATGGAGAGAGGTATCGTTGATCAAACTAGCCAACAGGATCTTAAGCAAACAAGTCAACTTCATCAACCAGATTTCAGTAATCTAGCCAGAATATATTTATGTCTTTCCTATCAATAATAATGATGTGTAGGTGTGCAACTGAACCAGATTGTAACTGACTTGTGAATTTATCAATCTCCGTGCAGAAAGATCAATTTGATCGTCTGCTGCCGACATTCATCCAGGTTATCGACCTGACAGAGGAAGAGGAATCTAAATATTGGGCCGTCGTGTCTGCAGTTTTTGATGGACAAGATGTGGATGCAATTACATCTTGTTTGGTGAGCTGCAAGAATCCCATTTCTGGTGCTTTTTCATCTTCCAGTGAAGCTAACATCAACAACAAGGTTCGTTGATTGTTCCATTTTTTTTAACATGCTATCCTTTTGTTACTGGTGTTGTGTTTTTGCCTAATAATCGGAATGTCTCAATTTTGATGATGTGATGCTTATCAGGTTAAAGAGTCTTTTCAGTATTGGGTTCAGCTCTGATAACAGTATAACACTATGAACCATAATAATCTTAGTGTCTTGTTAGGCTCCATAACTTGATGAAGCAAAGTTGAATCTTTGTCTAAGGACATAAACAGAAGGTGACTACAATGAGAACCTGATTTTTAAGCCTACTGAGACGTGTCAGCAATCCAACAAAAAGAAAGGGCTGAATATGTTTCTAAATGAACACAATTTCGGCATCAGAAAGATTGGTTTTATAGTTAATAAGGTTCATAAGTCATCTTCGACCTGCTTACAAGAGACTTTAACAAAAGCATAATGTTGTTAGGTAAATTTTACTTACCACCAATAAATTTTTGTCTAAATTTTCCATTGGGGAAGAAAAGTAAATGAGAAATGTCCACAAGATGGCTTATGAAGTCGTGTGAAAGTTCATGTCCTGTTTTGTAAACTATGTTGCGTGGTCGCTGCTCAGTTGACTTGCTTGCATTGAACATTAGATACTTTTAACAATTTTGGCAACAGTCAGACACTTCAGTATCGGACATTTATGCAAATCTTTTGAAAGGGCCTAATACGTCACTAGGAGCCATATTATGCCTTGTAAGTTGTAATAGTATAGACTTTTTGTTAACACTAGAAGGGGGACATGACTACATGGCACTCTAACTTCACAAAAAATGTGACATGAAGCTGCAGAGAGCAAATTGGAAATGAAATCTATCACCAGAAGATGGACTTGGGAAGAGTATGAGCCCATTGTTACATATGAGTTATAGATGATGTTTCACCTTAATTCAACACGAAATTTCAATTTATTACTGTGTGATCAAGTGTCAGCGTTATATGTCATTTTTGGATAAAATTTATTAACATCACAAAGTTGATACAGTTTTTAACATGATTATGTACCTTTTAACCTGAGCTGCCATGATAAATTTGAATTTTGGTACTAACAGTATGAACTCATAAATTGGTTTCGATTTTTCAGGTGCATCTACTTAGGACAATGCTCCAATGGGAGGAGCAGATATTTTCTGAAGTAGGTGTGAAACAAGGCTACAGTTCAAGTCAATCATATGATGACTCCATAATCCTGGGGGAAGTAGCAGTTGTTTCTTGGCCAGGTGGTGATATAGTAAGATTAAGAGCTGGCAGTACTGCTGCAGATGCTGCAAGAAGAATAGGTCTGGAAGGCAAATTGGTTTTGGTAAATGGTCAACTTGTACAACCTGATATTGAACTCAGAGATGGTGATGTGGTTGAAGTAAGACTTTAAATTTTTCGTGTACATAAAATTTGTATAGCTTGCTTCCTCTCAGGATATTGCAAAAACAGTGCATCTGTGCATCTATTGTATCTTCAAGTGTACATAACTCGTGTATTTGAACCAAGAATATCTGCAAGAACGAAGTTCTTAAGCCTCAATTATAAGGTATATTGTGTACAAAATTAGTAGTCGTATAGCGTCATATGAATTTCGTTTAATGGAAGTTACAGGGAAAAAGGTAAGGACTCCTATATCATTGGTTCTAGTCTTTCAACCCTTGTTTGGAACTAGCTTTCAAGGCATCTGTGAAATTTTTATTAGACATAAATAAGAGTGTTTGGCAAAGTTATTGTTCTGGTAGAGATTTGAGGTTGGGAGTAATATTTGTCAAAACGTTAAATGTGACGTTTCATCTTCCAAAAGTGAAAATTGCCTTCCAAACATATTAATTCAGGGGTATTTTGATCAGTCAACTTCATGGTTCTACTCGAGCGAAGTCAATTCTTCATTTCTGTTGCTGATGGTTTTGCCATCAAATCTTTAACGCCTTTGGTTGGCTTTATCTATATGTTTGTCATGCCCTAGTCGGATACTTGCCTTGCAGAGTTGTAGTACACCACTTGCACTTTGACTGTTTTTTGAGGGGAGTTCATTTCATTATTACTTTTAATTTATTTGCTTGTTTGTTTGCCTTGTAGATTAAGTTTTTAGAAAGTTAGGTGGACCGGGTTCATAATAATTTATTTGTAAACCTAAATTGACTATTATTATACAAAAACTGACTATGTTGGGAAAAATCGACTATATCATACGGAAACTAACTATATCAAACAAAATTGACTATACAAAAGGTGATTATATCATATAAAAACTGACTATATTAAATAAAAACTGACTATATCATATAACACCTTGTGTCCAAGATGTTATTGTGAACGGGGTCCATTCAATTTTTTAGTTAAATTTTAGAGAGAACTTATAGTAGTTTATTTTTTGATGCACGTTGATTTTCATTTATACCATTACCATAATTGAACTCAAATTCAAAAAGTAATTATTCAAGCAATAAATAAGCATTTAGTTACATTGATTGAAGCATTGTTATGTCATACATTCCTAAATTAATACTCCCTCCATCCCAAAATATAGTACCCATTTCCATTTTGGGTGTCCCAAAATATAGTTGCCATTTCCATATTTAGTTCCACATATTTCCGTAATTTGTCTAGAAAAACCGTGTCCCATCATTTATTTGCTTCTTGAATTTGTTTTTTGCTTTGTTTATTCAACCCAAGTGTTACAATTAATGCTCTTTCACCAATTATTCTCCATTCTCTCTCCTAAAATCATCTTTTCCCATACAACATTTATTTAAATAAACAAAAAATCTTTACTATCCCTCTTAGATTCTACTTGCATAAATTACCGTGAAAAAAGGGAAATGAGAACTATATTTTGGGACGGAGGGAGTACTATTCTATAGGAAATGTATTTAATGTTTATTTACAATCCTAAGGGTTGCATATATTAAAACCCAACTTTTTACAGCTAAGACATTCAAAAAGTACTACAACTAACAGTTACTAATAATAACATTTACTAACAGCTAGTTTTACCAAGCAGACCGAGAAAATGAGCATGGGAGTTTTTTCATTATCATATTGGTCATAGTAAATAAACTTGATTGCAATCAGTCTTTCCATGTCTGTGAAGTAATATGGTGATAGTGAAAATTTTATATCGCTACAAAATTCCACTTCACAAGAATCAACAATTTTAAAAATTCCAAGTGAAGGAATAAATGATACAACACCTATCCAAAACCAAAACCATTGGTGCAACTCAGTTAATTCTACGGTATCATTATAAAGAACATCCCATAAAAACATGTTGCAAACATGCATGCACAATCAAGCCTCTGGAACTTACAAGGACGATGACAAATCAAGTGATGAAATTCTCAGCTATTGGTGCCTTTGAGAGAGTAGTCAGCGATGAGGCTAACAGTATGCCTTTGCTAGCTCTTATGCTAAAAATCCTGAAACTTGAAAGTAACTTGCAACTTACTGGGTCAGTCAACAGCCAACAAAAAGAATAATCTACTATTAGTAATATAATTTCACTTCCCATCACAAAAATGTGTAATGATTCAGTTACAAACGTCAAAAAGAGCTTTAAAAACTCCTATGTTCTACACATGACTATAAAACCATGTCCTGAAAAATCTGAGTTATAGAATTATACAATGGACCAAGTGAAAAATCTACTGAAAATAAAGAATGATATATATTCTAACCTCCCCTTACTATTATTATTAGTTACTCAGAGAAAGAGAGAGACTTGAGTGCAATAAATAATACTTCATATCAGACTATATCAATAAATACCCTGTAATCTAGTCTAGACAATAAATCTAAGTTGGAGGAGCTGTCAGAACAAGCCATCGTCAAAAAATTCGTACTCTTCTTCGTTGTGATAATATGAATCGTCTTGGTTGTCTCCATAATCATTCTCTTCTTCATATTCGTCCTCTGCCTCCAACTCTTCCTCGTCATTCTCAACTACAGCTTCACCTTTGCTAGTCAACGATACCCCATTCTTTTCTAGGTTGGTTTCTGTCCTGCTCCTCTTTGGGTTCTCAGAAATAACCTGCTAAAGACAACCAAGCCAACAACTCAATAGTCATCAACTGTCAATACCGAAACCCTCAAATCATAACGTTGCATTTCCAAAACCACCACCAGCAACAGCTCACACCAAAAAGCAGCACCAGGAATCAACTCAATACCCTAAAAGCTAATTTAGAGTATGCCGTAATATTCAACTTTAATCGTTTATACATTGCAATGTAACAAGCACTTCGAGGAGAGTTTTGATGTTTTCGCATATAGAATAAGGTAAAGAGAAATTAAGAATAAGCTTGCAGAATGGTGCACAGTGCATACAAAAGGAAAGTACTCTTTGACTCTATGCTAATATATATATACAGACCACAACCATCACACATAATTGAGGCGACCACATCTACTAGTAGAGTAGCCAAGGGAGGGAAGTGATATTTCACAAGTTTTAAATGTATCATCAAGAAAGACCAAAAAGGATATTTATGTTTTACACAAGAAGTCCAATCATCCATGAGTTTTTCGTACTTTTACTCCGCCAACTTTACCCCTCTTGACTTTTAATTACAAGTCAATAGACACTTGTTTGGTTATGCAAGATACATGTGTCAATAAGTCATCTAGGTGTGACAGGTGTCTATAAATTGTAGAAATATCCCCTCCCTATGATCTAACTCTCAAATCAGCTCTTTGCTCGTTTTCTTCACCCCTTAGAAAACAGTATCACTTCACCAACACTTAAAAATTTTCATCCCTTTAATGCTTTATTGCCGTAGTTTATCAATATCTTTGGTTGGTTAATTTGGTGAAGTTTGAGTGTTTTATTGGAAGAAAACAAGAAAGATGGGAGCTTTAGAGTTGTCTTTGAAACATCATCACACTTTGGTTAAGGTTTGAGCTGATGGATGTGGAGTTGCTTGACCATTTGGGTTCAAGTTGAAGATCAATGGCAGAGAAGATGAACCTGCAAGGCTGCAATGCATATAAGAAATTGATATCTGAAGGTTTGAGCCATGTGAGTAACTTGGTAAAATTGTCCCTTGACTATTTGTATAGTATATATGCATTTCTTCTTTAATTTTTTTCTTTTTTTTTCTATTTTTTTTTTCTTTTTTTGGTAATTTGTAGTGTTTGATTTGGTGGGTACAGTGTGTACTGTATAGTAGCAATTTAATGAATCTTGTGGCTTTAGAATAATGGAGACTGATGCACACTAAAGTTCTTTAGTGCAATCAAGGGTGATTTTACATTCTTTTTTAATCTTGATTTTCTAGCAAATGATGTGTGATTTCATGCATGGATTCGCTTATCTTGGCCCTTCTTTGCTTTGCAGGTATTGTGTGCATAGTTTGTTAGCTTCCAAAACTCAATTTGAAATCCATTTCCCTTCTTAGTCTTCTCTACAACAACTAGGTATTCTCTACGAAATACACGTGACATGTTACTGCTGCAAATATGATTTCTTCTTTCTCGGCTGGAATAGCCTTGTTGTACCTATTCCCTTTTTCTTTCTTTTTCTAATGGAAGTTGTACATACTTTTTAGTAGTAAGTTCTAACTATGAATGAACTTGTTGTCTATAATCCGGGTTTTGATTGTGTAAAATTGCACTTGTAGCAATTTTTGGTGGATGGAAGAATCAATATTATTTTCTTAATACAATCTTTTCTTTATTATTGTACAATTGTAGTATCAGTGGCTTTATTGTCTTGAAATGTAATTATCTTAATGATATCCATACAATGTAATTGTGCCAACAATAAGAAGCCACGTACTACAGAAAAAAGTAAGTACTTACAGATTCACCAAACAGTTCCTTCAATCTCTCATGGTTGAGTTTTGAACTTATCCTCTGAAACCAACAATAAACCCGTTAGTACATAGGAAATGCATTTTAAACCTGGATAAAGTAAAAGGTGGACCAAAATCAGGTCCAAAACACAATACCAACAAACATCTATCACAAAGTTTACTCCCCCCAACCCCAGTTTCTTTTAGTCATTCATGGTTTTTTTTTTCACAGTTCTCAATGCATACTTTGTCTACCAATATCTTTAGTTACGTACTAGTAAAAACTAAAAGTTGATCTTTTAAAGTACACATTGAAACAAATCCAATAAGATATCACACAATAATGATTTTTCTTACATACTGATGAAAATCTATCACAAATTTGGCTCTGAAGAACAAAAGGGAATGGAGTAGTTGAAACTCCAAAACTATCAGATTTGATGAAGGCATGACTCTAAGCTATACCTTTTTGGACAAGATTTGATGAGCTGCTTCTGCAGCAGTTGAAACATTCTTTGCTTCAGCTGCTCTTTTTTGCTGACGTCCCTGAGATGAAGAATTCAAAAGAACATAAAGAGCTGCATTTTGTCACATCTGCCTTGTAGAGGAATGATACAATCAACTCTAAGCTTAAGCTCTCCCAATGTCGTTAAATATTTCCACAGCAGAGCTGTTCAATGTTCTATAGTAAGAATTTGAAAAGATAAGAATCCAAGGCTTGAAGTTCAAATATCGAGGACAGTGGTTGGGTTTATATGGGAAGGAAAATTTTAACTGTTCCATTTGCTCTTTCACAAACTCCCATGCAAACCTTTGACTACCAATATCACATTATTACATATTAAAATAAAATATACAAAGTTTGCATTTCAAAATACGCATAGAAACGAATCTAACAAGATCACACATGATGTTATCTTTTTACTACATGGTAGTTAAATAAAAAATTGTCGTCAAAATTTGACCATGAAAAAAGAATTACAAATATTTAAAAAAGGAGGGGGTATTTCCTCAATTTTCTCCTTTTAAAGATCTGAAGATGGATCAGAATGAGTGCAAGAGAACAAATCAAGGTCTTTTATTTCATCAATGAATAATTATTACATAAATCCCTTTAAATATTGAAATTTGCCAAAGTTCCATCACCTACAAAAGTACAAATGACACTAAAATCTAAGTTATAATCTTGAAAAGGTGAATGGTGAGCAGGTTCCACATACTACAGAGTGCAAATTATACACAAGATTCATAAGGTTCTACACTCGGTCTATGAAATCGTAGACAGAACAGAAAAAGGGATTTGAGCAAATAGATTTTCCCCCCTTGTTGTCAATACCACCTACGTCATCCTAGATACTCATCATGGCACAATGATAAACAATTATTGTCTACATGACTTAGGCAGCACAAAGGGGCATCAGAAGTACGCAGCTCTATCCCTATGATAACTAAGGAATGGAAGCTAATTTGTAAATATTTAATGATGAGTACAAAACTAAATTCATGGCCATAGCATAATGCATTATTGATTCAGCAGAAAATGAACGTGAATCACTCGAAGAAAAATCTGGAAAAGAGAGTGTCAAGATCCCTATATTAATTATCAAGGGCAAAGAGAGCACTGAGCACTTGTATTTGAATTTACCTTTTTTAACTTTGCATAATTTGCAGCAGCTTCATCAAATAGTTTTTTCGTTTCAGGCTGTGCTGAACCATTCACAAAGTTGGCCATCATTGCTTCCTTTGCAGCAGCTTCTTTAGCTGCTTGTTCCTGCAAAAATAGGCATTCCACATCAAACACCAGAAAAATCTAGAGCAACAAAAGAAGAAAAGAAGGAAAAGGTGGAGGAAATACAACATTTAAAGTGAAGGTCATTTATAAACAAAATCACCTCAAAAAGACTCCTAAAATAATCAACCTCAGTCAAGACGCTGGCTAGGTACTAGATAGCATAATCTTTGGGGTAACAGGAACACAGAAGCTATCCTAGGTTCCTGATGTGAGCTAGAGTGTCCACAATATACTCACTCCGTCCCATCATAGTTGCACATTGGTTTTCAACGGTTTGCAAGACACACCTTTTACCATAGATATCTTAGCTGCATATTCCTTAAATTATAAAATGTTGATATTGTGAAAATAAACTTTGAAACATATAAAACAAGACCCCAGATGTTGATATCTTTTCTTATATACTAGTGAAAGTTACAATTAAGGTTCATGAACTTTGAACATATAAAAGGCAGTTGTTGCAACTATGTAGGACGGAGGGTATACAATACAGAAAATCCAATTGATGACATCCTGAACCGCCAAGCCCCACGCATTGAATGTAATAAGATAAAAGGTACTGGAAACTGGAAAGTTTTGCAGTCACGATGCAGCAAAGGATGGCTTTCCCTGCTTCAACTCCTAGCCAAAGTCCTATGACTTGGAAATTATCTTATATTATTGCATCACTCTTTCATGGAACACTGTTTCAGACCTACAGTATCTATCAAGATAACTCATGTTTCGCTCTTTTGACCAGATCCCTTAAAAACAGTAAGCGCACGTCTCCCCTTTGGTCGCTTGATGCTAAATATTAGGTTCATACTACAAATAACTGAACCATTACGAATCGTCCTAGTCTCACTCAAGACAGTATGCTGCATAGTGCATAGCTTGCAACATACATACTACCTCCCTTTTTTTAATAGTTGTACCATATTCTTCTTGGGGTGTTTTGATTAATTTATCATTTCCTTTTTGGAAAAGGTTTTCTCCTCACATTGATTTTATTAATATTATCATCATACTCTTACAACTACCCTTAACATGAGCGTCATTTCCTTTGGGTACAACTCTATTGAGAAATGAAGCATTAATTAAAGGAAAGCAGAGTATTGTATATTTGTATGTCATAAAGGCGTAAATTCAACTTCAGAAAAGATACCTCCAGGTATTCCTGATTCATTGTCTCCCAGATAATCTTCTTCATGTGTGACTCCTCTTCATTATGCAAGTAACCGGCAACCTTCAAAACCCCAAAGTTACAATATATAACAAGAATTAGAGCATGACTCTCGGAAAGCTTCTATAGACACCAAATGTATGTTAAACCAATGCTTAAATCACAATTTTTTTTTGCCAGAAACAGTGGAATCATTGTCAGACAAGTATGAGGATACTATGGGTGAGTTCTCTTCACCTGAACTTATTTAAACTGAACTCATTACACCTAATTGGACCTGGTGAACCTGATACTTTTCTCTTAGGAGAAGAGAACGCACAGTAATTTTCACAAAATAAAGAAGCGGATATCACCAGAAACAGAAGAGATATAAGCCAAGAAAAAACTATAGTTTAGACATCAAGCAGCATAAGATCAACAAACCAAAAATATAGTTTGCACCTTCTGCAGTTCTGCTACAAGCCTCACACAAGAAAAATTTTCATGTCCAGAAAAAGTATTGAAAGATATCTCTCTCCATAAGTAACAAAGAATTGGATTAAAGAGACACCAAAGGGGTGCCACCCACGTACAATCAGAGGCTATGGACAAAAAGGCTCAGGCTCTGAAGCTGCCACAGACCATATTATCTACAAAATCAAGAAAAGTCGAGTGACATTTCTCAATGCACCTCCTTACCTTCTCTCCTGTCCTCTCTAAGCTTTTACGGTAATTACTTTTAATGGTCCGCTGATAATCACTAATGGTTTTCCAACCAAGTTATCATGGAAACAAATCCTTAGGCAATGCCTTAGAATATGCCATTGGTCCATCTTAACATTTTAAGCTCAGCAGCTCAACTACAGTTGCTTCCTTTTTACCAGATTGTTTAATTATTAAAATAAATGAAAAAGAAAGGCTTAATTGAAGAAGTGACCCACAGATAGATGTCAATGCAACAGAACACGGATAGGAAACAAGCAGAAGAAATTTAGTTATACCTCATCATCATCAATGTCTGAGAAGGTTTCTGACTCATCGTCTTCTATACCCATGTCAGCTTTCCCAAATTCCTCACCAGCAACATCTACAGCCTCAGGCTGAGCTTGGACTCCTGAAGAGTTTAAGGCAAAGTAGAAGTTTCATAACAATCAATGTCTGAAATTGTGAGTTAGAAAGCAGAAAAAGAAAAACAAGAGACACTTGGACACCTTTTATTGTCATTTGGTCACTTCCTGCAGCACCAAGTCCGGATTCTTTCTCCAACTGCACACAAAGGAAGAAAGAAAAAAACATACAGCAGAAAAGAAAGAATAATTAGGGGTATAATGTAATCAAAACGAGTCATCTTCACATCATCTCTAAACATATAACATAGTAATATTACTTCATCAAGCAGAAAACCATAGTGCAAACTGTCCTGAAGAGAAAATCAACAATGGCCATTAACAGAGGGAGCTAGAGACAGATGAACAGTTCAACCTGATGAACAAAAGCACTTGTAGAAGAATAGAACATAAAAACAAGAAATAAAGAAGAAATGGCAGGTGTAATGCGAGTTCATAGGTCACCGACAAAATATGAAAAAGAAGAAACATATAAAGTTTATGTCTCACTATCATTCTAAATTAGTTTCAGCAATAATTGAGTTATAATAATATTACTCTTGAAAGTTATAATAATTAAAATCATTAGACTTATGTTTTTAAAAAAAAATAAAGCAGTAGTGGTAAGAATTTCCTTAAAAGTCCTGATGGTGGTCATGATACTAGATTTTAAGCTGAGGATCACTTTCAATCTTCTAGCACATATCAAGTCCCAAATCAATATTGCTACACCTACCAAATTCGTATGCTATCCTATATTCTTACCAGTTACCAGTTTCACAACTCTATATTTTAACAAAATGGATATCCATGTTATGACCCTTTCTTCATGCAAAAGAATCATATCCGAAAAAGGTTCAACAAAGAGTGGGTGTGTACTTAGGCTCCGTTTGGTAGGGTGTAAAATGTTTTCCATGAAAATAAATTTTCCTTTTCCTCTCATTTTCCGTTGTTTGGTTTGGTAAGGAGTGAAAAACAAGTATTCCATCAAGGGGAAATAGCTCGTGTGCTGGTGAAAATCATTTTCCTTTCAAAAAGAAGGGAAAACACATTTTCCTCCCTCCTACTTAGCAACCTTTTACTCTCCTCTTATCCATCCTCTCCCTTCCCCTTCCATTTCATACCTTCTTTTACATTGAACCAAACAAAGGAAAATTAGCTTTGCAATGAATTTTCCATTGTAAAATGTTTTACATGAAAAATCATTTTACATTGAAAATGTTTTGCATCTAACCAAACGGAGCCTTAGTTCTTGAGTTCTTTTTTATCAATGTGCAACTGGATAGACATTCTTCAAACACAGGCCATGGTAAAAAGTAAATAAGAGAAACAGGATACGGCATGAATAATATAAAGGAGTGACTAAGCAAATGATGCACATAAGAACTGATATATAGAACAGAAGAAAACAACGGGCAGTACGTTTAGATTTGTACAACTGTTTTCCAGTATGGCAGGTTCCAAAAGAGAATCTGCAGCCATTTCATCTCCACATGCCATCATTAATCTTTCCCTCTCAGCACGCTGGAAAGCAGGGGGTTCTGAGCCCCCATCAAGACCTCCTGATATTCTTATAAACTGCATCCCCCACCCAGCAAAACCATAATGTTAATACTAAATAGCTCAGAGACACAAATTGTATTTCATATAAAAAAAGAACCTCAATAGAAGTAGAAAGTACCTCATGGTAACAAGTTTCACAAAGTCCATGAGCAAAAGGAGGCTTCCCACTACCTCTATGTTCACAAAGCAAATCCTTTACTTTAGCCATGCTGTCCCCAAAATTTGTATGTTTAACTGTACTACAATTTTTCTCAAGCTCCTCGGCTTTTTGGTTGAATTCTTCTATCTGTTACACCCAATACATTTGTGACAAACTCCTCTACACGGAACAGAAGAATGACAATTTCCCAAGCAAAAGAATTACTGAAGAATCTATTACACAACATCCCCCAAAAGTGATGTCTTCCTAGCTACCAAACCTCTTGATCCAACCTTTTCTACATGGCTCACAACCCATAAAAAAGCCAAATGTTGGGTTAGCATAGAGTTATCTATATGAATAGGACATATACCAAATGCAATGAGGAAATAGCCTAGATAGGTAGCAGAACAAGGGTAAAAAAAAGAAGAAATCCCACAATAGCTAAAAGATTACCATGTTAAGCTGTTTCTTCCACTCAGAAAATAGTACATGTACCAAAAGATGATACACTCCCCACGTCACCCCCCCCCCACACACAAAAAAAAAAGTTAGCAAAAAATGTGTCCAATACTCAAATTCAAAAGGACCAAATTAATTTAATAACCAAACCATAGCCGTTGCAGGGATTGGCTTTTGGTACCTTAATCCTCCTTGAAAAGTATTGACACCACCAATAAACTACGCAACTATCCCCACCCCACACATTAAAGCCACTCGGACTATTCCATGAAGCAGAGAGTGGAAATTCAGAAGGCAACAGTGTTAGTTTGATCATACATAATGCATAAAATGCACGCACCGTAAGGCCCCCTGATTCTGTTCCCTCAAATTCGATTAACCTCTTGGTCAATGTGGCTTCACAAATATGTACAATCTTTACCTGCACAGAACATAATAAAGGACCAGAAATCAACTTCCATGAAAGCTCAAGAACAATCCCATTAGTTGCTATAAGTCTATAACATGCAATCACCTCAATCTGAATCCAATTGCTAATAAGATCAGAGACTGATCTTTTGACTTAGTTTCACTGTCTTTGTTCAGATAGTCCATAGTCCACACGGTCAAGTAGATAAAATAACAGACCATATCATGGTAGAGAATCAGAATAATGACAAAGCAGGCATCCAACTGAAGGCAGGGCCAAGGGAGCTGCACATTTATGCAGCCCATCCCTAGCCAGTCTAAGATGGTAGAGAGGTTGTTCCTAAGATCCAGCATAAGAAAAGGCAAAATTTAAAGGGTACTATGTAGATGATCCCAATTTGTTTTCTATAACATAAAGAGCCAAGGGATAAATATAGATGTAATTTACAAGTTCACCATTAAGTTGTGCATGGAGAGAGACGTAAAGACCAAACAATAGGATTGCCAGCAATCAACATGCGATCTAAGACACCAGGCACCTTCGGCTGAATATAGAGGAGCAATCAGCATAACCAAAAAAAAGTTCTGCAAGAAAGGTGAGTTTTCTTTTTCTCAAGTCTAATACTTAAAATACCTTTTTCAAACTCCATGCTAGTCACCTGGGATTTTTTCTCCTAATGGGTACCAAAGGATGGACAAAGACCTCAAACGACATGACTTGCTTTCACCACCATGACACCAATAATTGCTATTAAGAAGCACAGATATGATTTACCAGAAATACCGGACTTGCTGTCATTTCTTTCAGGATCAAAGTGACAGATTGATTTGTGTTGACACAAAGTTGGAAGCACCCATCACATAAGAATTGTGGATATAATCATTCATTCTACACTGTAAATTGAGATACCAGAAACACCCTACATAGAGTTATAATTTAAAGTTGAGAAGGCATTAAGGATGGACAGGTCTTTTTCCAATGTACTACCTGGAGAAAAAGCACTTAACTGTTAACTTAAGCACCAATTTGCATGTTTTCCCAAGGCCCCCTGCCCCATCCCACCCTCCCCCAACCCCCTCTTTCCCACAAACAAAATCTGGAAGATCTAAAAATAATGAACAAAAAATTCTGCAGGGAAAGGAAGATTATTGAGGAACTGGAATCGTTCATGCCAGCCATTTCAAAAAAAAAAAAAAAGTTGCTACAACATTCTACAGTTGCAAGTATTTAAGAAAGCCAGAACACTCACTATTTCCGCCTTTGAAAACTTGAAACCATGTGAAAGAGCAGATATGTACAGTGCCGCCCCGCATAAGCCACTAGGCTTTCTTCCTGTCTGCATGATAAAGCATTAGTCAGATAGAAGAGTTATAGACCTCACCATGAACAGCACATGAGAAAAATGAAGAAAGCATGGAAAATTAAGAAGACCACTAAGTATCATAGACCCACTATCGAGTTTCAACCTATGAACCAACTCATTGGCTACAGGTCACTAACAGATTATGGAAAGTATAGAGCAATGTCCTTCTAGATAACCGCGACAATTGGTACATTACTAAAGCCATCGCACCTATATCTATCGAGAAAAGGAAAAAAGCCATCGCACCCATATATATTATTACCTTTAAAACTATGCGAAAATTCTTGGCTCCACATCTGGGGATTTCTACGACTTTTCACTTCTATCGTAAAACAGTACCGACACGTCAAAGGGTGCACTTCCATGCAGAACAAGAAGAATTGAGTGACGTCACTTATGATACAACTAGATTCAAATGCACGCAATGCGTTCTTCAAGTTATAAAACATGTATAGTAGTCGTAATATATTAACATTAAATTTTAAACAGTAAAAAAGGGCATCTAAGGTATTTTAGGTGGACACCAAAGTACCAAACACTTCAAGAGTTGGCTTATACTTCCTCCATTCCAATTACTTGCAACAATAGGACTTTCACACTTCCCAATGCACAACTTGGCCAAACTTCAAACGGCTTCTCCTATATAGGTCTGCTTTCCTTATCTACAATTAATGCCTATCGTCAGTCTAGGGAGGTCTGTACATAGGATAATAGGAGAAAGTTTCTTTAAAAAACTCTCATTGCTCAAGGCAATGGAGATGCCACGCAAACCAAAGGAAGTTAAAAGAAAAAGGACCCTGTAAAGAATAGGCTCCTCTTATCAAATACACCATATCAATGGTAGGAATGTATAGCATTATTATATATTATCCTTATCGCGCTTTAACTACCAGCAACTCAAAATTAACAAGTTATCGCTGTGGCAACCACACAAAGAGGAGCCTAATCTTTTATACTGCATTGTCATTGGTTTCCAGGGATTCCACTTCAAATCATGCATAAATCTGTATTCAGGAAAAATATCCACCTGAATGACATTTACTTTTAGAAATGTTAGAACTGTATTAATGACGAATTTTTCAATGGAAATCCTTCACAAGGTTGCCTTGGGATGCCACTCTACAGTCCTTTATCAGAAGGGGGGAAGAAACAGGCATATAGTAAAGACAAGTAAACAAACGTTTATACCTGCATCCAATTTAGTTTCATGCTGGCCATTATCCGTAAAGCAGTCTTCTCTACCTCATAGTTTACCTCCCTCAGCAGACCTACAAAAGTTTAATTTGTATATTAGAATTTAGGAGACCTCACTTTCACACCAAATTGGTTAGCATATATGATTGTGTTGAAAGAACGAGAAAACAAATAATAGTCACAATACGAACAAAAGAACAATGGAGGATAAAAAATCAATTCAAAAAGCAAATGAGTTCATCATGTTTATGCAAAAAAAATCCAGATCTTAAGCCATCAGCCCATTAGTCTACTGAGTGATTAAGTTACATAGATTATTTGCAACCAACCAGTGCGCACTGAATCTACACTATAAAAGATGAAGTAGATTTAAGGCAATAAAAGAATTGGGAAACCGATATGAGAGTCAAATGGTGTAACATTGACATACCATCTATCCCACATCAAACTCTCTGTGGTCATCTCAGCTCATTTTGTATCAAATTTTCTCAAAAAACTTATTTGGAATATAATTTCTCCAGAATTGGTAGTTTGGAATTCACATTTTTTCCTATTCCAACTTTACAAGCTTCAATACCTCAAAAAATACACTACATTATTATAAACAGTTACAGTCAAAACATTTATTTGTTTAATGCGAATAATCAAACAAGGCTTATCTCGGATAGAGGAAGAATTTTCATGTCTGGAAAGTTCTCTAGAAGGACATTTGACACAGCCTTCCAATTTATGTCATGTCTTTAATCTTTTTTTACCATCTCAATTAGTGTTGCAAATGAGCTGGCAAAGATTAACAGACATTGATATGGGCTTACAATACCAGCGACAAATGATAAAGGGTTTCCAGAGCCAATGACAAACTAGACAGACTGAGTTGGTGGAAGAAAAACAAGTATTACTCTCATAGTTACAACGGTGTTGATGTTCCCACAGCTCTTTTATTTGGGATCGGAGTGCTTCAAGTCTATGGTGTGATTTACGATAAAAATATCTAGATTGTACTCATTTGGCATGTTGTCTGGTGCGTAAAATGCCCTTTGGAAGCTCAATCACCATCTCTTTACAAGTCCTCCCTCAAAGATGTCATGAAATGCTACTCAAAATGCATCGGGACTTATCCTTCTCTAGACCTCTCTAAACTAGAAAGAGGAAGAGGAAGTAATCTAAACCCTCCTCAATTAGCTCTGATTGCCATTAAACCTAATAGAGGTGATTCTAATGATTGTATGTGCAGGAGGTGTTATATGAGGGGAAAAACATTACAGCACGCTTAAATAACTTTGACTTCTTCAGAGGGCATTTGGAGGTCCAAGGACACTACTAAAGCATTTTTCTTCACCTAGAAACTCCAAAACGAAAGACCCATGATGATATAAATTATGGACAAAAATGAAGGAAAGCCTTCTGTCTCTGCAAACTTGATCTCCTACTTATATTTTGTCCTTGGATTCTTTTGTTGTAGCGCTTGAAAATTATTGTTTTAAAATTAGTTGGGCAAATCCAGACAGATGTTCATCTAGCTGGGAAGAAGAGCTTCGAGGTTAAATAGACTACAGAACTCTGAAAGCTACTTCTGTTGACTGTTTGGTGTATCTGGAAGGAGAGAAATGCGCAGAACTTTGAGATGAAAGCCTTATGCCTAGCACTAAGTTCTATTATTCAAGGTTCTCGTATAGTTAAGCAGAAAATACTGTTTGGTGTATCTGGAAGGAGAAGAATCTACAGATTTTTCAGATGAAAGCCTTATATCTAACACTAATTTCTATTAATAAAGATTCTCGTATGATTGAGCAGAAAATCAAATAAAAACAGAGTACGGACACAATATATCATGTAACAGACTCTAAGAAATTCAGAGATATGTAACCAATGGAAAGAAAATTGCACACCATTTGCAAACCGATGAATAAACAGACTTGGATCCACTGGTTTTTGAACAATCGGATGCTCTTGAAGATGCAATACTTTACAAAGCTGCAAAAACACAGCACCTAGCACATAACTGCAGTGCAGATTAGATCAGAGCATGCAATAAAAATATATTAAGAGCTCTTGGACATGAATATATTGAAAAGGATGCATGTATGGTGAGAAGAAGAAAAAACAAAGGCATAAATAACACGCCAAAAGTAATACACATGCGCATGCAGACAAAAACATGTATTCAGACATACAGAGTCTGAAACCAGGATAACAGCATCCTTACACATTAACTCGCAATAACTCTGAAAATTCAATGAGAAGGAATGGTTTGTTGTTATCCCTGCACATATAAGATTACCAAGAGCAAGTTAGTGAGACTATCAAGTATCAACCAATTAACAAAAGCTCTTCATACTAGTAAAGTGAGTGAAAAAGTCAAAATGGTAACTATCATGACAAGATAACTTGGAGTTTTCAGTCAATAAGATTACAGTAAACTTTCAGATCAGTATTAATCTCAAATAAGCACAAGTTAACAGTTGAACCTTCAAAGGAGATTCAGATAAATATTACAAGGACTCTTTGTGAAGTCACACTCAAAAGAAAAAGCCAAGGCCTATCCTCCAACTTCTACATTGACACATAAATTAATTCAGGTCTAAGCGGTAGAAACAAACAATAACACCAAATTACCCTTCAAAATGACAAGCAAGAAATGCAAAAATCTAAAGGTTCAGACTTCAGAGTTCAGACTACTCCTAAGCAAGAAACACGGAAGGAGAGAGAGCAATAGGCACAGTATGATAGAAAGGAACCTAGATAAAACTAGAAGCCTAGACGGCAGTGTAGATGTAGTACTTCCTAGTTCCTACTGCTTACTTAAATTGACATTAAGATAATAAACTTGTTGAAGGTTCTTGAGCTATCAGCTTCAACTCTTTACAAACAAATAGCTCTAATTTCAATGCAAAAGTCATGTGGCCCCATGTGAGCATCCCAATTATCTGGATAATATTTCTAAATGGAACAACCTGAAATTTGAATCATCCAATACCAAGGACAGCGAGAGACCAAAACTCAAGAACACCCTGAAGTCATTCCCTCTAGTCATCAGGAATATCATTGCAACCACCACAACACCAAATTCTCTAAAGTAACACTTCGGAGTCTGATTTCCGCACTCCCACTCCCTAATTCCTTCAATTGCCCTTTTCTTTCAAAGGTGAAATGCAGAAATGAAAGCAAACTGTATGAATATTGTTGCACTTCTTTACTTGATGAGTTACAAAATTTTACCTAGATGCAATTGAAAACTAAATCTAATTCATGTCAGGAACAATATATATGAGATATCGATTTGACTCACCGACATGCAATGTAAAGACATGCAGCTGCAACATGTTCGGCTATACGTCCCCGCACGAAATTCTTCTCAAGAGCTATCTATATAAAAGTGGACATGCATGAAGTCATATCACTATTCAGTAAACTGTATATATATCAATAAGGCTCAACTCTATAAAACTCACTTCATAGAATCGTTGAGCTGGCCGTGCTATTTGGTCACCACCCCCTATACACAAGCTCTGAGCCATGTGTGTAATTCTATCATAGGCTGGAAAAAAAAGAACCAAGATAAGATCATAAAAGCTCTATCATGCAGATCGCTCCAAACCCATCCCAGCACCAAAATAATATAAAAAAGAAAGAAGAAAAGAAAACACTGCCCCCTTGCACATCTCTGCATTTCATTCGGTCTTCTTTGGGGGCAGTGAGGATGGATGAAAAAGTGGCTCATTAAGTCAGTAGCAAAGACTGCAGTTATTACTTAATGATAGAACCTCATAGAAGAAGTAAATTGAGAAGAGCCCAGAACAAATGAAAGTCAAACCAATACTAAACCCATAAAATTAAAATTCTCAATCCCACCTCTAACTAAAGCTCGGCACTCTATAAATATTATTTAAATAGACAAAAAGAACACTCGATCACTCCCACTAATTAAATGGATATGCCATATTTTGCTTTTGTAGTTAAAGTTTGTCAACTTTGATTGTTAAATTCTATTCCCTCCATTTCATAATATAGGCCATTTTAGATTAGAGCAACAGGTAGAAAAAGAACAGAAAATTGACCTCTACGTATGCCTTAACTATTACATTAACACTATGATTGGATAGCAATCATGGAGAGAAAGGTAGGGGAGAAAAAGGTAGGGGAGAGAAGGAAAAAGAAGGGAGAGGAAAGAACAGGGAGGGAAGAGTGAGCTTATTTCCATCCAAATCTTTCCAGCATTGGAAGAAATTGGTCTCTTAAGAGGGAAAAGAAGATGAATCCTTCTGAATCTCTTCCCTTGCATTCTCTGATGTTGAATCCAAACAAGAAAAACAAATTACTTCATTTCCTTTCTCTCCCTTTCCCTCCAAATGCCTTTTATCCAAAAAACTATAAGTGATAATAAAAGGGGGGAAAATAAAAATAAGAAGCTAAATATATGCTACATTGCTTTCCTGAAACTACAAGAGTAAAAATAAAAATAAAATACATCATAGGATAAGTTGAACAAGACTGTTTTCACATCATAACTCAACCATATATTTCAATGAAGTAGTAGAAAGTTAGCAACCTGGACAAAGAGAGAACAGAGCCCATTCCAATCTCAGACAAGTATATACAGAACTACTCGTAAATGGATAATACCCCTTTAAATTAGATAGGTTGACTCTCGGTTAATTCCACGCTCAAGGGCTAAAGCCAATCGTCCTTCTGAAAGGTCCTCTTCTACGGCCCAAGGTTCAAAATAAATCAAGTTCCTTTTCTCACTTAAAAGGATGCTCAAAAGTCAAAAGAGGCAGCAGTAGCCTCACAGTATAGAAACAAATAAGCCAACGGCCAACAACTTCCCAGCAATTATTACATCACGTAGAACTAGAGCAATCCAATAAGTAAACAAAAGATTTTACTTATATGGGGAAGAAAGCAATGATGATAATCCACAAAGTAAAAAAAAAAAAAAATACATATGGCAGTAGCAACCACATTGATGCAATGCCCGCCACTACATACCCCTATCTAGTGTCCTCTGCCTTGAAACTCCATTGTCATCTTGTACAGTCCTCACATAATTCCCAGCCAACTGACTCTGTAATACAAGAAACCACAATGATTATAGGGGGGAAAACACTATATAAGCACATAAAGCCAAAAAAAATCTTATAAGCACCGACCTGCCCTGCTGCGTTCTTGACAAAACTTGGTTCGTTTGAGTATATATCTTGTTCAATAACCTTCCCACAGTAAGTACAACATCTAACAAGGAAACAGGAGAAAATTAAGGGATACAGCTCAAGACACAAACACATTCAATCCCATCATAAGTGCGACAAATGCACTACCAAATCACTCAAACTCAACAGAACATCATCAGCCACACCATTCAACTGTTTCCACAGAAACTTCACTTTTCCGTTCCAAATAAATCAGTATCACTGCAAATCATGAGGTCCAAAAACATGGCTAAAACACAACCCCCGTTCAAATCCAATCATAATTTTAATGTATTACAAGTGCACTACTAAAATTGATCAAACTCGCTAGAAGCATTGTTGTCAACCCACACAAAATTCACTAGAAGTATTATTTTGTCAATTCCCCCTTCCATATTTCATCATCTTACCTATCAGTGTAAATTAAAAGATCCAAAAAAAATGTACTATAACTTTGATCCAAACCTCGCACAAGTCAACCCAGCCCGAATTAACAAGCAAACGCCCCTTGGGAGTGGGGGAAGCGTAAGGGGAATGTCGACCCCCAAAGTGCTCCTAGTGGGATTGATCCCACGACCTTACAAAGGTCACCAATACAAAATAGTTCATCACAAAGATTAATAACCATGAATGTATATATATATATACACAAATATAATAGAAACCAGGGTTTTAGAGCATGAAAAGTGGACTCACGTATACAAATCATTTGTTTCAACAGGCTGTTTTTTAGTGCAGCTGCTGCACCAAAGCAAGCGATTCATCCCCAAATCTGTAGAGTATGAATAATTAAACAAATTGCAAACAAATTTAACCCAAAACCCAATAAATATATTTTCTCAAAAAAAAAAAAAACCCCCAATAAATAATAAATATAGCACAAAATCAACTGGCAAAATAATATAAATAAAAAAAACTGTCTCAGAATCAAATTGTTTTTTTAATTGATTTTGGAGTAGCAGTTAGAGGAAATTAATGGGAGTTACAATGAAAATAACATGATTTATCCTCCATAATTTTCTCACCCCACTCACTGCACCCACCATGAAAGTTTGATTGACTTAAAAATTAAAGGGTTTTATTTACTGATAAAATAAAATTCCTAAAAGTTCAAAAACAAAAAATACTCCCTTAGTTTTCAATTAATAGGCTGCTATAAATTTCGATCAGGAAAAGATGAACCAAGTTATACCTTTTTACTCACAAGTTTCAATGATAGGGATTATAAATTACTTTGACCTGTTTTCCGGCGAAGGTGGCCGGAATTCCGACGACGAGAAGTCGGAGGTGAGCAAAGAGAGGTTGAGCATAAAAGGGGTGGGAATTGGGAAGAGATGGGATTGTGTAAAGATGGAAAATAAATATTTATATATAGAATTAAAAGGAGAGTTAGCGATAGGCGATATAATTCATTGGTTAGAGCATCTCTCACAACTTCAATTCTTTTAAGAGGTTTGGAGATCAATTCTCATCTTGGGATCTAATCCCTTCGACATAAACATTTGGCACTAACTGTTGTGCTCTCGAATTTCGCTGTTAATATAACTGAATTTTTTCCTTGAATAATGCAAAAGTGGGTTTTAATTCCAGAAATATGCCCAAGTGCAAATTAATTCCCTGCGTACCGTCCACGTAGGACGGCACGCGAGAAAATGTTTTTTTTTTATCCCAGGTAAACCGCTACTCAGAGTAGCGGTTTAATTTAAAATAAACCGCTACTTGAAGTAGCGGTTTATACACATAAACCACTATCTCAAGTAGCGGTTTATGTATATAAACCGCTACCCTAAGTAGCGGTTTACCTGGTCAAAATGTTGCAACCACAAATCATACTCTGCAATATGTAAACCGCTATTGCGAATAGCGGTTTATGAAAAAAAAAAACACCGCTCATTGCTGCTTCCCCATAACTGCCCAAAATGGCAGAAACATAAAAAAAAAAAAAAAAAAAAGCTCTCCAACCTGCAATTCCAACACCAAATTCCATCCAACAACACCAAGTCTATGCACACATCAATCACCAAACACCAAGTTCATCCACATTCAAATTTATCCAATAATTTCTTAATTACGAAGTAAGATTAAGAAAATATGTCAATCACAAACAAAGTTTAATATTTAACATAGTGTTAACTAACTATACAAACAATAAATGAAAGTGCTACGACCCCCTCTTCTTCTTTTGTGAAGGTCTAGATGAACTAGGTGTGGTCTCACTAGACTCTGCAATGGCATCAAGACAAGATAGAGTGGTGGCAGAACGTCGTCGGTAGGTCCTCTGACAGACTGGAGGCGAAAGCAAAGGTGTCGTGGTAGATGTATGGGCAGCAGACATAGAAGATGTAGAAGTCGATGTATGTGCAGCAGAGGTAGGCACGCCCTGTAAGATGTGGCCATGTCCGGCTCGGCTAACAAAGATCAATACACACGGTCCCCTCATGGGTGCAGTGCAAACAACCGGTGCCCCATATCTCGGAGGCAATGACTCGGCGACCTCTAGTACGATCTTTGCTGCACCTATGAGCAACATCATATAAAGTATGTGCCTGCATAGAAAGAAAAATACATATTATATAGTCTGATAAATAAATAAAAGTATAACTACAAATCATGGCACTTACCAGTACTACATCTGCAGACGCAGGCTGATAATGTGTAGAAGGAGGTCCCCTCAATGGATCTGTCATGCGTAACCTCGTGATGCGACGATACCACACCATATACTCCTTAATGGCATGAGTACGACCAGTAAACGGAGTGCCCTGAACAACACGTCTCTCGCGCTCATCCCACTGCGCTATGTAAGGGCGATGTCTGAGCGGATAATTCTTGTTCTTCGACCTCCGATCTATGCCATGAAAGGTTGTGCTCGTATCACAAGGTGCTGGAATCCTCTGCTCGAATCCAAACTGGCGCATAACTCGATCAGGACAATGAAACTCCACAATGTCGAAACAAATAAGTGGAGCCAATGTGTGCCATACATGTCGATCAGCTCGACATATAGCAGGCAACAACTCCAGTCTCGCATCAGTTTATGGCTGCCAAGTCATCTACAAAGAAAGAATGTTGCAAATATTAGGCATGTGAGAGATGTCTACCAATGTATATAAGTTAGGCATATGAGACTCTATGTACCTGTTCGTCCGTCTGATGGTCAAGTGCATCCCTGTAGTAAGATAGCCCACTCGCTAAGTGGGACATACTGAGGTGTACCCGAAGCCAACTGAAAAGAAATACACATTAATATCCTTCTGAAAAATGAAACTAAATAATGTCAACAAATGTGAGACACTGCATATTACCTGACAGCTAAGGGGTCAACCCCGGAACATGCTGGGAGCCTAAAATAGGAACGGCATCGTCAAACTGTGGAGGTGGGTCCCGCAACCTCGAAATCTGAGGTCTGCCAATGTGTATGTGCTCTCATGCCCAAAGCTGTAACAACAACATTCTTCACCTATACTAGTAGCATTTGCAACCTAAACACAACCATTCATGCAAAATTAACCATCACAAAATGCTCAACACCATTTTTAACCAACCAATATAAGCAATATATCACCTTCCAATTCATGCAAAATCAACCATCACAAAATGCTAAATTATGCAAAATACTAAATTATACTAATCAAACCAAACAATTTCCATCTAACAACAGTTACAAAGCTAAAATACATAACAAATATGACATGCTAAGCAAATTAAATTAAAAAAAAAAACTCACCTGGGCTAATGGACGGTGGCGAGCTGTTGGTGGTGCAGCTGTGCGACGCAGCGAATGGCCTGGCGTCAGTTGTATGGCGACGTTCTTGGTGGCTGAGCTCCGGTGGCACTGTCGACGGTGGTGTTGTGTGGGATGGTGGGCGACAGTCGTAAGAGAGAGAGAGGGAGAAGGAGAAATTTGAGAGAATGATCGTCGAAATCTGAGAAATTGGGAAACCTAGGGGGGATTTGGGGATTTTAATAAACCGCTACTTGGAGTAGCGGTCTTCATTAATGAACCGCTACTTCAAGTAGCGGTTCACATCAGTCAACGCCAAGCTGTGGGCTGGGGGTTCAGGCATCATTAAACCGCGACTTGAAGTCGCGGTCAACTTATGTTAACCGCTACTTCAAATAGCGGTTTATTTTATACTAACCGCTACTTGAAGTAGCGGCTTATAGGAGTAAACCGCTATTCCAAGTAGCGGTTTTACTTAACTAGAAAAAAAAAATTCCCGCGTGCCGTCCTACGTGGACGGTACGCTGGGAATTAATTTTCATTTCGGCATATTTCTGAAATTAAAACCCACTTTTGCATTATTCAAGGAAAAAATTCTAATATAACTTATCTTACAGATTTTTTTAAAAAGACAGTTTATATTAATATTGTTATCAGACTTGTATGCTTTGAATATTTTACTTTATAATTTTCTATGCAACTAAAAACGATTGAGATTCGTTTTAAAGTACTTGCGACATTATGAGTTTCTCGTTTGTTAAAACATATAGTATTTGACAATTACTAACTTTAATTATTAATTAGCAATAAATATGAAAATGTTTTATTTTGGGATTATATATTGAGACAAATTCAACAATGTAATTCATAATAACATTTCATATGTGTGTATCATTGGAATATTATGATCAACGTTAGTCGAGTTTATAAATAGTGCAAAAGTCAAATGATTAAACGTATATTGGAACTGATCAAGTATATCATTTTTTCCGAGGTCATATATCATATAATTATACTTCATATCTGTATTTAATTTATATATTGATTTAGTTAGTGGGAGTATATTGGAATTGATCAAGTATAATTATACTTCATATCTATTTACTTCATATCAAGTATAATTGATTGTAATAATACAACTTTTCATCGATTAATTTTTAATAAACCAACCTTTCAATTATTCCTAACTAATGCAACCTTTATACTCTATTTATTTTAAGTGAGTCAAAATGACTTAATAACGTCTAAAACATTAACTCTTACTATAGAAGTAGGGGCATGGAGGCAAGGGAAGGGAATAAAGGACGAGCTGGGAAATGTGGCTTAGCAAACAAACTAATTATCAACACGTCAAAGCACATTAAAAGCAAATACCCCCCAAAAGGATGCATTATTCAAGAATAACTGAAAGGTTGACTTATTAAAAATTAATCGGTAAAAGGCATTATTAGAATCAATTATTCCTATCTATTATTAATTAAATTTATATACAATATAACTTTGATATATCATATAATTATACTTCACATTTATTATTAATTAAATTCATATACAATATAACTTTGATATATCATATAATTATACTTCATATCTATTATTAATTAAATTCATATACAATATAACTTTGATATATCATATAATTATACTTCACAACTTTATATCAAATTATTAAAGTATATTGGAATTGATCAAGTATATCATTTCTTCCTGGGTCATATAATTATACTTATTAAGATTTTGATATGAGTGGTTTTTTTTGTTCATTTCATTCTTTATTCAAATTCTTAGGTACATACAAGACTCAACAGTAACCAAATATTGTGCTTTCAAGCACATATTTAATATTTTTCCACCAAAAATGAAAATAGAAAAAAATAAAAAATAAAAATTGCTCTTGAAGGTATAGGAATTCAGGAAGAAGAGATGAAACAAGATGTATGCAAATTTCCTTTGGGCCAAATGATACAAGAGATTGAGTTAACTTTTTCTAGAGGAAAAATAAACGATCAAGATAATGGTGCCTTTAAAATATCATCTATATTGCCATTAACTTTTACTATAAAAGATATTGTTTTCGTTTTTTCAGAAAACAGAAAGAGATGCTTATAAGAGATTGAGTTTGCCACAACCAAATTTCGGACTACTCAAGCACTCACTAATACAAACAAACTCAAAAGAGCTACCAAAAGTAGGTAAACCAAAGGTTTTAACCTCCTAATACACACATAAGAGATTGGGTCTTCAGTTCATGGGCTAGTAAGGAGGCAGTTGTTTTCGGAGCGCGGCTGCAGTGCTTGACTCTTCTTCTCTGATTGCTGTTGCTGCATATAACACACACCAGAAAGTTGTCAGTAACAGTGAAAATGCAACAATGTGTCCATATAATACAAGAAATATTTCGAATCTTATCTAAAGGGAAAAAATAAAAGCGCTCTAAGCTCCAAACGGTTTGGTGACGAACATAAGACGTCCTTACATTTTTATAGTAAGGGTGATATTTTTTCACTACCTTGTTCTCCACCAAACCGTTTGGTGTTTACATGGACTCGAATAAATTCACTCTTAAAAGAGATATAAGTCTCTCACCTGAAGCACTTTAAATTCCTTTTTCAGCTTCCCCATGCTCACAGCAGAAAGAACTTTACCACTCCCAGTAACAGCAAGTTTGATTTTACTGACACTGTTGTCAATGTTCTCCTTATTGACATCCAAAATACAGTTCTTCCTTCCTGCAGTTGTCGGCGTTTTGGTTGAACTTTTAGTTGGTGTAGTAAACAGCAATGGCTTCTTATTAGTCTTGCTAGAAATTTTGCTTGGTGTTAATGGTGGTGGGAATGTGGCAACATTGATGTTACCAGCTACTTCATCTTCAGGTATCACTTCATTGTCCTGTAGTATGTCAACTGAGTGGAGTGTTGTAGTATTGACATCAGAATTTGCCAATAGAGTCTCATTAGGAGTATCCTTTTGCTCCTCAGTCTCATCATCATTGGTTTCCTCCTCTATATCTTTAGGCATCACTTGAGGAACTGGAACATCAGCATTATCTGCAAAGCCATGAACTCCGTTGTCAGAGAAAAATATAAGAAATGTTTGCAAGTGATCTCAAGTTCCGCCATCATCATTCCGATGAATTAAAATGTACAAAGCTTAAAAGAAAGAAATTCTAGATAGCATTTTCTTGAGGATGACACTGTAACAAGCTCAAATACTGCAAGCACCAATTCTTGATAATTACTTACAATGAGTCAACATGAGTTCCAAACGTCACAAGTATTTTACAAGAAGAAATTTAGCAACATAGAGTTTTGATTACCAAGTTAATCATTCCAATTCATAATTGTAAATGCAACCCAATATCATGCTTCTTTCGATCACAAGAAGAAAGATTGCGTATTTCGTTTTGGTTAGTGTTGGTTTATTAAACATTAAGGTCCAGTTCCAAGAGGCTTACTGTATCATAGGGCATCATTATTTACATTTAAAGTTCCTGATAACCTTTTCCCATTGCCTTCATATTCCCAGCAAAATTGACATTTTAGTGGTGTTGGCTAATAAATCACTTGTGATTAAGAATTTTGAGAAAAAAGCAATGCATACTTACCACTCTCAGACTCCACAAGACCTTGCAAATCTTCTTCCGCTTTGGGCAGTGTGATCTCAGTCTCCTCTAAGGTCAATTTTTCCATGCTTTTTGCCAATGTTGTTGCCTGACAAGCAACAATAATGTCAGTACTCACATATAAATTTGCTGGAAGATGAAAAGCAAGACAACTTGAAAGTCATGGAAACTCACTTGTAGTCTCTCCTTGAGCATCCTCTTCAATTGTCGCACACTTTTATGATCCAAAGGTGTCTCTGTTTTAACTTGAATAGTTGATTCAGTGTCGAACTCTGTGAAGAAGATCGGATCTTCAACTTCACTGTCCACATTGACTTCCAAACTTGATATATCTTCACTAGCAGATTCAGACATCTCATCTTCTGTGTTGCTACCTTCAGATTCACTATCCACATTGGTTTTCAGACTTAATTTATCAGTTGACTCAGTATCAGACTCTTGGAACATCTCTTCTTCTGTTTCATTACCTTCAGAATCAGCTTCACTTTCTACATTGTCGCTTTCCAAACTTAGCTTATCAGCTTGAGCACTTGACTCAGTATCAGACTTCTGGAACATCTCGACTTCTGCCTGGTTACCTTCATGCTCAATAGGACTAATAATTTCTGCAACAATATCAGAAGTAAAAGTGACAACTTTTTCATGCTTGCTGCTTTCCATCTTAGTATCAGCTTCAGAAATAGACTCAGAGACAAATTCCTCAAATGTCTGATCTTCAAGATTCTCAGGAAGACATAAATCTGCAGCAGGAACAGAAGGTGCTGCAACAACATTCTCAAGCTGGCGGTCTTCAGATTCGCAAGCAGCAACATCTTGAGTGCTTTCGGATTCACTGTCTCCGGAACAAAATTTCAGGTCCTCCTGTTGGGTGGCAAAGTAGTCCACTGCTTCAGGGCCTATGTCGACCTTCACCAAGTTGGTTAAAGCTTCAGTGACTTCCAAATTTTCTAAGACCACCTCTTCAACAACATTTTCATCTACTTTAGACACCAATTCTTCTGGTTCCTTCAATTTCTCAGCTTCGAGGTGACCATTGTTACCTGCAATCATTAAGTTTCACTTTCAGGAAATTACAAAACAAGAACTATACTCTCTTTTGGAGGGTTTCAAGGGTGAGATGATCATAATAAAGGGTTTAAGCGAGTTCTTAGCCTTAAACCGACCTTTTTCATTGTCATCCTCCAATGTAGATTCACTTACTGGTGCTTCTTGCATCAAACCTAAAGGTCACAAAAATATGAGTAGTTTAGAATATCTTTTATAATATCTCGACATTATTATTTGAAACAGCCAGAATTGAGTAGGCACTAACTGTCACTGATATCACTGTTGCACTCGGCAACAACAGAAAGTCCAGAATTCTCTAGTCCTCCAAGCTCGCTTTCGCCATTGCTGAAGGAGACAGGACATTCTCCATCGTCCATACATAAGTTTATTTTCTTTAGCTCACTCCTGTGGACTGCACTATCTTCCTCTTTGGTAATGCTTTCCATCAGTGCAGAACCAGCCTGGGGAGCCTTTTCCCGGGTACTAGGCGCAGCTGGAGTTTCATCTACTATCCTTCTCCTTGACCCACGGCATGATTTTGTTATCAGCCTTGAGCTCTGTGGCTCTTCTTTAGTGATCTTCATGGTGGTCCGTGATCGACGAGAACAAGATGATGTAATTCCTGACACTCTAGGTGAGCTTGGAGCTTGAGAATCAAGCTCTTGCAAACCTTCAACCTGTAATAATGCAACAATAAGAAAACCTTTTAAACTCACACCTTTTAATCATAAGAAACATACAAGATTTGACAACCCATAGAACAAACAACTTTTAAGAGCAGTAGAAGATAATGTAATGTCTTCACTAACAATATCAAGCCAAACTTTAACATGAAAAACCAAAAATATCAATCATCTACGAAATGGGTAGTAACAAAATGCAACTTACAGTTTCAAGAGACTCAAGAGCAGTAGCCATTGCAGCATTAGTCATGTTGGCAGGGATCTTATTCTTCTTACACAGAATTTGGAGGTCCTTTCTACCAAGGCTATGAAAGTCCACCATCTTAGTTCCATTTAACATCTCCTCCTCTTCTTGTGCTCCACTCACATCAATGACTTCTTCTCCAACACTAACTTGTTGCACCTCACTTTGGCTCTCTGACAACAACTGTCCCTCATTCTCCACACTAACACCTGAAACCTCTTCTGAAATTTCCTTAAGTTCACCTCCTAAACAACAATCAAAAACTATGTAAGACCCTCAGCAAGGTAAAAAAAAAAAAAATATATATATATATATTTTCTGGGGAATTTAGAAAAACCATTACCAGGAAGCTCAGTGTTATCAGAAACTTCAGATTGCTGCTCCAAGTCAGCCTCAAACTCAGCCTGCAAATCTTTGTCCATCTTTTTCTGGATTGAGGCCTCCTGTGATGCCCTTTTCCTTGTAGTACATGTCGCCGGAGTCTTCCCGGTTCCTTCTACGGCTTTAGTCCTTGTTCTGCAGCTAGTTCTTGTGGTCAATTTCGAGCCCTCTAGCTCATCCGTCAATGCCTTTTTACGGGCCGTGGTTCGGGGTACATTAGGTGAAGTAATCATAGATTTGTCAGGGGATCCATGGGCATCAGATTCTGGATTTCTCAAATATTCTTCAAGTCCTTCAACCTGTACCCATTGAATTTTCTTATTATTCTAAATCTAATTTATATAAAAACAAAACAGCTTATTTTTGCAATGAATTTGTTCTCCGCTGATTCACATCAATTTTGATCAGCTTTGTAGTTTCTTCTACTTCCACAAAACATTGAATAACTCGGAAAAGTTTCTATCATTATGTTATATGCATCTATGCAATTTACTTCTTACAAATCAAAGATAGAAGTGTGTATAAGCATGATTTTTACTACACCGTTCAGCAGCTTTGCATTACAAAACAATACAAATTTATTGATGATTATACAATTAATCCCCAATATAATGCAAAAATTGACTGGTATTCAATTAAATTGAATCTAGATTCTTCACACAACAACAATGATCCGATGCTACATGTGAAGAAACGTTAAATCATCACTTCATTGAACATCTTCAGATTTAGACAAGCATATATGTACATATCTTGACATAAAGTTCAAATGAATCTAAAAAATAACGTCTTCTTCACAAAAGTATACTAATTGAATGAATGATGTAAATCAAACTATAACAAATCAATCAATCAATCAAACGATAACAAATGCAAAAAACTATAAAATGATTTAACAAAACATACAATAATCAATCAATAGATTGAACATATACTAAGTAACACAAGCATAAACATCGTTGTCAGTTCGTCACTCGTCAAATTGAAAATCAAACAGTACAAAAACTCAGAAACTGAACAAAACTATTAAAATTATAATAAATTAAGAATTTATTGAGTAACACAAGCATAAGCATTTTCAGATTGAATCTTCAGTCAAAAAACAGACAAAAACTATAAAATGTTCATAAAACATACGATAGGAAGCGAAGCGAGCGCATCGGCCATGGCGGCATTGGTGGTGTTGGCAGGGATGTTGTTCCTCTTGCACAAAAATTGAAGGTCACGTCTCTTCAAGATTTGGAAATCCATGGATGATTCTTTTCTTCAACGCGAAAAATTGAAGATGAAGAAGAGAGAGAAAGTGCGGAAGAGAGGTAGAGAGAGAAAATTAGGGGTCTGATGTTAGAGAGATGACGAGATATGGTTTATGGGGGAGGAGAAATGAAGTATTTATACAGTGGAGAAATGGAGATGTAAGGTTACAAGTAGCCGTTAGAGAGCGGATGATTTTGAATTTGAATTTGGTGAAATTGTTTTTTTTTTTTTTTTTAATGATGGGTGTGTGGTGGGAATGTGGGAGTATTATATTGTTATTAGTGTTTTCCTTAATTGTTGATTTTTTTGGGTTTCCAAAGTGGTAAATTTTCATTAGTACTGAGAATATGGACTATGAAACGCCTTTGTTATTTTATTTTTCTCGAAATGAATTTGATAAAAGAGAATGTACCTAGAAAAATATGATATAAAAGAGTATGTATCGTATATTAATAATAATGACTCGATTTTCAAAGGAAGTAAACTAGTTATGGATCTAAGGATGTCCCGGTAATATAATAAGATTAAAATGATATATAGTTTGAGGTTTATATTTTGTTACAAACACAAGTCATAGTTTACAGGTAAGATCATGATGTTAAAAAGTAGGAAAATTTGTCAGAAACAACCTTTTAAATACAAGTTTTTGCGAGAAACAACTTTTTTTAAAAAAAAATCTGGCAAAATAAGACCTTAAAAATAATTTTTTTGCGAGGAGCAACCTTGAACCATTTTCTATGCATTGACCAAGTATTTTTCGGCATCGATTCACTAAAACCAAACATGGCAAGGCATGTAATCCACATTTCTTATATTTTAACCCCATTTCCCTTCATATACTGATGAATTCAACGTCGAAAAACATTTGGTCAATGTCGAAAAATGGAGAAAAACAGAGTTGAAACATAAGAGATGTAGTTCACGTACCTCCACATGTTTGGTTTTAATGAGTCAACGCTGAAAAATGCTTGGTCAATGTCGGAAAATGGGTCGAGGTTATTTCTCGCAAAATATTTTCGTTTTAAGGTCTTATTTTACCAGATTTTTTTTAAAAGGTTGTTTCTTGCAAAAACTTGCATTTAAAATGTTGTTTTTGACAAATCTTCCTAAAAAGTAAGATTATGAGGTCGAAATTTGACGTATATATGGTGAAAAATTTGTAGATTATATAATAACTAAATGTGTTGAAAATTTTGCCAAATGCAAAATCAGAAAAGATCAAAATATACCTCAGTGTAATTGAATTCTAAAATATATTTTTGTTATTTTATGAAGAATATGGTTGAATCTAACTTAAGTCTCAACCGAGGAAAATAATTTGCTCCTTATTAGAAAAATAATATATTTAACTAGAAAAATATGATCTCAGCATAGGTGGATTAGATATCAAATTTGGTAAATCCAATCGATTGTCGTTAAAATGACCGTGACAAGAATATATTTTTGGAGGGAAAATATCCATAAAAAGGGTGAAAACTTTTATAATGGATAAATCTACCATTATATACGCTCTTAAAGTGATTATAGGTAAAAAGGTTCATAAAACCTAATATGACTTCCTAGGAAAATGAACAAACCAACCATGGCTCATAAAAGTTAATTCTGAAAAACAATATTCCACGCCTTTGTAAAATCGTTTTCTACCCTTCACAAACCAAACAAAGAAAAATGGGAAAATCAATTTTCGGAAAAATTGTTTTTTATCCAACCTAAACACTCTCTTTGAGGCAAACAAGTCAGGTGAGTAAAGAATTATTGAGGAGTTTAAACATATTTTCACCTAGCCGTCTCTCTTTCTCTCCCTTTTTCTCCCTAGAATTCCTAAATTTCTTCAGCCTAAAAATCCTAATTTTTCTTCAGCCTATTCGGGGATATCACCATCTACTTCAATGCACATCTTTTTTCTAGTTTTCGTTTATAATAATCCACTTTTCTCTTTGTTGGAGAGTTTTCTACCCAATTATTGGATTTTTTTTTTTTGTCTCCTCTAGTTGGGAGTTTAGAATTTGATTTATGAGTTTAGAATTTGATTTATTAGTCTCCCATTGTGAGAGTTTAAAATTCAGTTATTATGGTTTGTTGCGAAGATGCAGTTTATTGATGGTTTGTTGTACAAATTTGCAATCAGTATTGGGAATCCGTAGGCTACCTACGCAGTCCAATAAAGAGTCACCTTCTCAAAACTAACTCAGAATGATAGTCGTTCTCATAAAAGGCTGCATGATGATTCAGCGCACAAACAAATGTTGTTCTATATTATCAGAACTGGCTCATTATTATCATAGCTATATGGTAGAGGAGCTTTTTTGATCAAGTTAGCTTGTGTTTCGTTTTTTTTTTTAATATCAATTGTAGGTGTCGTATGAGCGTATGGCTTTTAATAGATGAAATTTACCTTTCCCCTCCCAAAAGAAAAAAAGCCAGGTGAGAAAAGAGTTCGAACACAGAATATGCGACACCGTTTATTTGCACTCAAATATGACCCATATATGAAAATAAACAATGATCAGAAGCTTTAAAAATTTTGCTACTCAAATTACATCCAAAACCCAGTTATACACCAAAGCATCAACACCATGTATCATACAAGCTGATTATTTATTATCAGCAAAATTTTACACACAAAGTAGTTGCCTTATTCTGCTACTGCCTTCAACAACGAATTGTAGTAGGTTTGTAGTCAATAACAAGAACTTTGTCCAGGTGACCAAGGAAGAGATTTGCAAATTCAACATGCTTCGGGTGCGAAACATACTCTGCAACCCCTTCTGTGCTATCAAACGTGGACTCGAAGATATGAGTGAAACCCTGATGCAGGTTCTCTATGCTCACATCCTTGCCCCTGAAGCATCATTTAGCATATATTTTAGGTACCCAAAAAACCCGATCCAATGCATGTATAAAATTATTGCAACACAGAGGATAGTTCTTTGGAGCAAAAGCAGCACTGAACAGATTTTTGTTGCGTTCATCAGAGATGTTCATCTACGCTGACTGTTGAAGGTGGCTATGCAGAGAATGATCATCTGTAAAATAAAGCCATAAAAATCCCGTTTGTATGGGTCTTAAAGTTATTTACGGAAACCTTTATCTACAAATTCTGCAGAGGACCATTCTTCTATCCCGACTCACAAATTGCTACATGCAAATAGCTATTTCCTAATTGAAACCGATAACAAAGGTCCCGTTCGGCATCATTATCAATTTCCAGATTTATTATATTAATGTTTTGTAAGATATGATGCATATATTCACTTAAATCAGGTTTCTTCTGAAAACTTACAATAAAAAACTGGAAACTACTTTTGTGATTTTCATATTTTTTGTTTCTAGATTTCACAAAAACTTAAAACTGTATAACAAAAAATGATTTGAACAAACATGATTGGACTGAATATGACTACTTTTGAAATCTTAAAATCTTACGACTTTTAAAATCTTAAAGCCAAAAGCCAGAAACTGAGACTAACACCAAATGGGCCCTCGATAAGTGACTTCTAGAAAGAAAATGCTATACGAAGTAGTGGTTCCATCAAGGAAATCGACACTTTCGGTTGTCGTTTCTTGGCAAATATACTATACAGTTTCAAACATCTTCCTCCTATTACATCTTCAACCACCACAAACAAAGAATAAAACCCACTACAAACCCAGCGACAACATCTCCTCCACCGAGTGGCCACCGCCAGGGTCAGCACAGCAGCCATTGACTACATCAATCTAGCCCACATTTTGCCAACTCCCATCACTTCTCTCAGCAGGAAAAAAAAAACACAAAGACCCTACTGAAATTTGCAACTAATTGTTCTTATTCTTCTTCTGCCCTGGTCCTGCTGAGAATTGAAAGCTTACTCCACACTGAACCTCTTTCAGTTCCAAAAGCAGCGCAGAATTTATAACCATGTTAAGTGTTCCATCTTTAAGAGAGCCACTTTTGTAGCTATCACATACAAGAGTTGAAGGGAGGAGAATGACAGAATTTGCTTCCTTTGAACCTCTCTACTATTGTTTGCTAACGGCTTTGCTTTCTGTACAAACAGCACGCAACTAAAGTGCTCAACATAGTAATGTTGGTGTTGCTTTCCTACTTATTTTCTAAGGGGATCCTCATCATTCTCTTTAGTTTGTGTTTTCTCTTTCATGCATCCCATGAGAATACCCAGGTCATGTTCTGTTGTTAGGTGTAATTCTCCAGAAATGAATCTTTTCATCAATTTACCAAGGGAAAAAAAACACTCAGCATAATGAATTTCCCAATCAGTTCCATGTTTTATGAGCATTTTATGTCATTTGAGCAGCGAACTGAGTCTTCATCATTCCCCCCCCAACAAAAGGATTTAAAAACACCTCTGCATAATCAATTTTCCTATCAGTTCCATTATTTTAAGGGCATTATATGTTGTATAAGCTGTGTCCCTTGCACTGTTCACGTTACTAGAAACCATAAATACCCAAGGCAAAAAGAAAAGTCCAGTAATAGCGGAGAAGCAGCATTGGCAGTTGACATATAGTATTTGACTGAGTAGTCAATAATCCTATCCCAAACAACCAATGACAGCAAGCAAACACAGTCACCTTCTATCATAATGGAGGGATTTGATTTGGACCAAGAAAGAATTTAGCCTGAAATTTATCAGTTGATATTATGACACACTGCTTAATTCCTGCACAATCTATTGACACACAAGAGTGAAAAAGCATGTTACGATAATAATCTCAGGTTGTCATAACATTCTTGCAAGTGCTTCAACTAATACTGTAAATCTGTAACTAGTAGCACTTCTAAAAGGTAGGTATCGTCCTCTACTTCTACTTTGATTGAGAATGTTCCAAGTGTGTAGGAAACAACTTCAATGTGTGTCAGCGACAAGGTTTATTAATACACCTAGCCCCACCCCATTTAATGGCTACACCACATTAAGCGGTGTTGGTTGGGTGGAAGTTGTTTATCTTAGTCATCTATCGCAGTTTGTTTACACTTTTCATTTTAGCACACGTTTTCTAGCGCAGCAGCAGCCATGAACAACAAGATGAAAATCGATAGTGTAATAGCAAGACCCTAGCTCCTCCTTTTAGTTATTGCAAACTTAAACATTGTATGCGAGATTGGTGTCATGAGCATCAGAAAGATAGACAACATAGTCCCAACTAGATGCAATGAGGCCTTCATCTGACTACTGCAAAACATTTTCGATATCTGTACCTTTTACGCAGTTAAGTGAACACAAAAATAGGTCTTTGGGGGAAAGAAAAAAAAAGAGGCATAACATCAAAAGTAGATTTGTAGAGAGATGACAAAAGGATGAAGGACATCTTTTGGGATTCAACATCAACAATCCGCTAGCTAAAGCTTTCAGTAAATAAAATATCCGAACTTTCACAAATCACCAGAACAACTTTCCTTTTCTTCTTCAATTTTTTTCTTTTCTTGTTATTGTTGTTGTTGTGGTGGATCATGGGTGGGGAAAGCATATGGATTGAGCAGGCAGATAGCTGAATCAAGCCAGTATAAAGAGTGGAATTAATGTTAGACCATAAGACTAAGAATACTAGTCAAAGAGTGATGTGATCTTGCTATCTGATAGTCAAGCACCTATTGAAGCAGAATAAAAGCGAGTAGACGATCTAGACACCGGCTTCCTCCAAAACGGTGCGACTAAGATGGTAATGCCACATTGCTATTAGCAGCATAAATCTTGAGGCATGGAATTATGACATCAAAATATTATCCCCCTGTTCTTCTTTTTGCTTTCCTTTTTAAGAAATACCCTTGTTAGTCCCACTTTTACTCTTGCTCTCACAAAAGCCACCCATGTGACTCCATAGCCCCACCATGTACTTTTTCGGATATTTTCTTGTTAGTCCCACTTTTACATTTGTTACTTGAAGTGGGACTAAAACAAAAAGAGAAAAAGGCACTTTTTGGTGTAACTTGTATCCAGGATCCCTCCTCTTCTCCACCTACCTGAACGAACATGATATGATGGTATTCTAACCAAAAACCACCTGCATGTGAGGGCTCCAATGTCATGGCCACCCATAACTACAAAATTCAGGGGAAAAAACACCCACATATTATATTTTGTCTACCCAAAACCATCTGCCAAACTTTATCTTAGCTCCTTTTAGTTTCTCTTTTCCCCTCCACCACTTCGACGGTTTGACCACCTCCATCGGCTACCTTTCCGCACTTCCAACCACCTCTATCTTCTCTCCCTTCCCCCACCACACCACCCAATCTCCTTGAATATCTTTCGTTTCCACAAAGCACCTCAACCACCTCCTCCAAAACTTGATGTCTAATTCATTCATTCTCTAAGGCCAAATCCACCTCCTATTCTATCTCATCTACACCCATAGCAATTTTCCCATATACAGCCCAACCTTCTTGTTCCCAACCATGAACCACCCTAGCCTTAGCCCCTTGCCCTAATATCTATTCACTCCAATCCCAAAAAAAATCCTTTGCCATGGGAGAAATCCACTAGAGAGCCTCTCTTCCACACTTTATTTTCTTCTACTACCATAAATGAGGAAAATTTGTTAGTTCAAAGGGTGACTGATGAGGCATGGATTTGTTTGTGGTTGGTTGAGAGAATGAATTTGTTTGCGGGAGAAACGAGTGTTGAATTAGATCGCATAATCAAGGGCTTAATAATTCTTGGTTTATGGTTATTATTTGTTGAGGTTAGAGAACACATGGTGGTTGTGGCTATTTTGGGTGGGGATTTCACCATTTGTGGGTACCTTTGTTGTGGAAGAAGAGTTTGTGGTGAGGGTTTAGTTTGTCGGAATAGTTGAGGTAGAGTGGTGATGGTGGGATTCAAAAGGTTGGTATATGGTGGTTGTGCATGTAGCATTGGGGGGAAGTGGTGTTAATAGTTGGATTGTAGTGGAGCTAGGGTGGTCGGACTCTAGGACTTAGTGGTAGATCTTGGGAGGGAAGAAAGAGAAGAAAGGTGGGTTTGGGTTTGTTTCTAAAAGAAAGATTTGGAAGCTAATAAAATAACAATTAAGTTTAGTTTTAAGTTTTGATGATTATATTATTATCTTGCAACATATACACTAATGAAAATTGTTAGGGAGCATGGGTAAACAGATTACTTGTTGAAGGTGGTTTAGTTGAATTGTTTTGGTCTTAGGTGGTTATGAGATTAGATCCCTTAGTTATGCTTGATTTGGGGTTAACATCCTAATATTAGATATCGGAGAAAAACTTGAAAGAAGAAAGGAGAGATAGAATATCACTGGATAGGGTCTTTCATGCTCTATGACTTAAGTCAACTATGATTATCATACAGTCTGGTTGAGTAGAGACTTCAAACGAATGAGGTGAAACCAGGGAGTAACAGAATTCATGGGATATGGCAACCCTGCATATGATGGGTACACTAGAAGATCCATAAAATATCATGATTTCCATTACTAGCAAGTACAGTGACAAAAAGCCCAAAGTCCACAATACTAAGCATCAATAGAATCTTTTTTTTATGTCCCATAAAAAAGCTTCTGTAATCACCCCTATTATGTGACTGCTTCAGATTATAAATTTCCTAACTTCATATCTATAAATTTCTAATTATAACAAAATGAATCTCCAATGGTCGAAAGACATGTGGCACGTAGCATACATGTATCTATATTATTTTGATAAAAAAAAAAAAAAAAAAAAACCTACAGATTTCATATAACAGTTTAAAGAGGATTATACCTAGAAGATTCCAAATCTCTATAATTTAGGAAACTAGAGTTTGAGAACAAGCAGGTCTCCTAAACCATGTTACTTATTTTCCAAGCAAAGTTTGACTATAAATAGACCTTCAAACAATAACTTTTGCACAACAGTTTGCATACACCAGGTGAAGAAGTGGAAAAGCAAAGCAGGGCAACAGGCTAAAGTTTCTCCTCATCCTCCCTCCCAAACAAGAACATCACAGATGGCTCACACTAAGCAAACTGCCCGCAAGTCTACCATTGGAAAGGTCCCCAAGAAACAATTAGCCTTCAAGGTAGCACGCAAGTCTGTTCCCAGCACAGGTGGGGTGAAGAAGCCTCACAGATACAGACCTGGCACTGTCGCCCTTCGTGAGATTCGCAAGTATCAAAATAGCACAGAGCTATTGATCAGGAAACTCCCTTCCAGAGGTTAGTTCGTGAACTTGCTCAGAACTTCAGGAATGATCTGCGTTTCCAGAGCCATGCTGTCCTTGCCATTCAGGAAGCAGCCGAGGCATATCTTGTTGGTTTATTTGAAGACACCAATCTCTGTGCTATTCATGCCAAGCGAGTCACTATAATGTCCAAGGACATCCAGCTCGCAAAGAGGATCAGGTGCCAAGGTGTTTAAGCCTCTCAATTGTCGAATATCCTTGCTAGTTCCTAATTATAAATGTCAATGTCATCCCTAGTTCACTATCTCTTCTAGTACTATCTAGTCTAGTCAATGAATAAGCAGTAGAAGCGGTCTTCTCTAGGTTTTTATCATTTGCATGCACAATATTCTAAGAATATTTCTTTCTTATAGCTAATCCAGCCTTTTCAGATGTTTATTTTATCAAATTTCTTCATATTTGAGTAATGAAAGGGAATTGGTTTTCAGAATTTACATAAACTTTGCAATTCATCGTGATTACTTGACCGCGATTAATTCTTCTCTGGGTTTTTATCATTTTCATGCACAAACATCTAAAGTATGTTTCTTTCTTATAGCTAATTTAGCCTTTTCAGACGTTTTTCTTATCAGATTTCTTCACACTTGAGTAATAAAAGGGAATTGGTTTTCAGAATTTACATAAACTTTGCAATTCATCGCTAATTACTCGACCGCGATTAATTCTTCCCCCCGCCGCCTCCCTCTCTCTCTTAAACAATTACTGTAATCCATTGCTTGTATGAGTAATTATGCAATCACATATAAGAACCCTAACAAATTAAGATTCAAAATCAACTAATAACGTCACATATCTCCAAAAGGGCATACACCAAATTCATTAATATCCAAATTGAATATGTCCAACAAAAAGTAAGAGAGTTAATTCCCAATATAAAACCCTAGTTTTGCCCTAATTCAACAAGAAGGAAATAAATGGAGGAAACCCAGAAACATAATATAAAAACAAAGAGAGAAATATATACTAATAATAGAAGACGGAGGTAGTAATTATATTTAAAAAAAAAAAAAAGGGGGAATTAGATAGAAGATGATACCATTGGAAGGATTTCATGGGTTGAATGTGATTAACGAGGTCAGCATAACCTTGAATGAGTTCATCAATCTTTAGAAGTGGGACATCATCTTTGAACTTTGCTAGCAATACATGCTTCACCACTCCCTTTGCCTCCTCCATCTTTCTATGATACTGTTTCTCCTACTTGTGGTTTGGTTTGCATTAGATAGCATTTAGCAAGGTGTTTGATAAAATGTCTCCGACGCCAGGGAGCAGGGACTGCCCACCAAAAAAGACAAGTACATTTGTCCATATGTACAACTATACAAGTACAAACTAGTCAGTAGGCTCGGGCTACGCCGCATGTAAGGAAAATTTTTATTTATTAATATTATACTTTAAGATGATAATACTAAATATTATTTGGTCTAGTGGTTAAGACTTTAGTATATGTTCTTGAGGTCTCAAGATTAAACCTTATGCTACATCTTCTGAGGTAGCTTTTGAAAGATTATTTTAGTATTCGGTAAAAAAAATTTTTGAGGTAGATTTTAGGTGGCTTTTAGCTTTTTAGTAGTTTTTGCCAAAAGTTAAGATTAACAACTTTTGTCAAAAGCTACCATTTCTACACATTATTTGCAAACAACTATTTTTACCGAACACTTCTACTGTAGGCAGCTAGTTTCACAATTAAAAGCTAACAGCTACCTCCACAGTTAAAAGCTCACATTTGAAAGCTAAAAATTACAGCTAATAGCTATTTTTGCCGAACAGACCCTCCGTATGTTATGAAGATAGTAGCCCTATTTGGCAATCAGTCGAAATCTAGTAGTTGTTAGCTGATTGTATTAACTAATTCGATTAACATATTGTAGTAATTGTTTGTATAAAAGTGTTTGTTAAGTAGCCGATAGTTGCTTGCTACGTAATTGTGTAAAATGACCAATAATTTGTACATAATTCATTGTTGTACTTTTTATTGTTTATTAATAGAATTTTCAAAAACTTTAGGACATAAAATATAATTTGGCCTACTCATTTCCAAACCTCTAATGTCAAAAAAATTTCTCTTCCCAATGTTTCAAAAAGAGTTTTTTTTAGGCCCAGTCAGTTATTTGAAACATTTCTTTATCAAGCACTCAAATTAGTGGATTGACTAGTCAAACCTTTGATACAAGTTCATACCTCTAATTTTTCCCCAAACCTCTCTTTGCCAAACAAGATCAGTACCTTTGAGATTAGTTTTGGTGGTAATTCGAGTCAATTGATTAGGTTTGGGCTGTGCCAGATAAAATAGAACTAACGTAAAATATAATCACTACAAAAATTGATAAAAGGTTCAATAAGGTTGAATTCAAGTTAGGTTTGGATTTCTCTCAATGTCTCCAACTACTAAAGTGTCATTATCTAATTTGGTAAGTAAACATTTTTTCTTCTTCCATATATGGTTAAAAAAAATGTCATGTGAGTCATAAGGACCAATTTGCTTGGATTTAAGTCGTCAAATATGATGTATTTGTCGCACATGAGTCATTATCTAATTTGATTAATTTATAATAAGTGTTTAAGGATACATATAGAATTTAAATCTTATTAAGAGGTCATAAATCAAAATTTCTAGCACTTAATATGAAAGTAACTAAACGTACCCTTATGTCATTGTTGTTTACATAACTCTTAATAAGTTCGAAACTTAATTTCTATCAATTAAATTAGAGAATGAGTAGTGTGAGATAAGTAACAAAATATGATTCATATTCCAAATTTTAGTTATGATTAAAGCATAACCCTGCCATTAAAGTTGTTAAAAAGTATTTTAATCTGGACCTCTTTTCTTGAAGGGAAATTAGGGCATTGTGTTTGGTTGAAATGGATAAATTAAATCATTCCTTTATCATGTTGGAAGAATGACTATGTGCTCGTTTGGTTGACAATAATTTATGTAGGCAATCAAAATTCCCATGATTTTCTCATTTGGGAAATTGTTTGGTTGACAGGAAGTTGAGAAAATGGGTGCAATGGAAATTCCTTGGGAAATTGAAATTCTCACAAAATGTAGGAATTTAATTACCCCCTTGGTCAATCATAATTCCCACATGAATTGCAAATTCCTTGATATAACAAATTTAGGCCATTTCATAGGAATTACATAAAAGAAGTAATTTACTGGGAAATGAAACTTCCTACAGGAATTAAATTCCCATGTATACCAAACGAGCACTATATATTGATGGTTAAGACTATCTTGTATCAAAATATTGACATAGTTTCACATTATCTATTGTGGGAAAGTATAATCTACTAAAAGAAATAAGATCATAATGGCTAACTCAAGTTCCTATCCACCTTTCTTCAATTAATAACCAAAGAAAGACAAAACATCTACAAAGTGAATAACGTCCCCCAATTTTTTCATGTGGATTACCATTAATTCATATATAGAAAATTATGCTCGACAACAAAAAGATAGTTTAACAATGTGGGAGTTAAGTGACATTGGGAAAATCATATGTAGTAATTAGTATAGTATTGATAGAGATGACTAAGTCATCTTCTGTTATGTTGTGATAAAGATGACCAAGTCATTTACTATTATCTTGTTAATACTTTGTAATTATCCACATGTACCTTATTATCTTTTTGTTATACTCTATCCTACCTACTGTTAGTTAGAGATATCTTAGCTTTTATTGTTAGCCGTAGCTATCATTACTCTAGAGCTGTATTATAAATACTTTCATCATATAATGATAATATTAAGCTTTCTCATAAACTCTATCATGGTATCAAGAGCTTTGATCCGTAACCATGCTTCCCCTCTCTAATCTCCCTCCTTCAATGGCGGTAGTGATAATATCACTCCCAAACCTGCCATCATCCTCCTCCAACATGGCTACACCATCAAAACCTTTTGCCGACGCCGACAAATGATGGTGACCATATCAAACTTCCTTCTCAGAAAGCTTCAACCCAAAATCACACTTCCGCTCAACTCTTTTGGCTCCCTGTATTTTATATACCAAGAGATGCCAATTATCATTTTTTTTCTTCTCCAAACCCTTTACGGAGACACAATCCCTTTTCGGCACCCCCCGTAGTTTGACTACCAAGAGCGTTGCCAAACATGAAATCCCTTTCTCCCAACTTTTATGGAGAAACATTAACAATCTCAACAATTATCACCATTCCATCATGGATATCCTCCTCTCCTTCAATGGTGATAACTGACAATATAAAACCTCTTATTGCACAGTTATCTATGGATGCCACTATGCAACCATCCAAACACTCTCCTTCTCGGCCTCATTCCCTCTTCCTAAAACTCCATGAAGAAATTCAGCCTTTTTGATTTCTATCCCTCCTCTCTCACGTACCAAATTTTTGGTGGCCTCCCACCCAAAAGGCCAAAACCCCAAATATCCTGGTTATTACTTTCTAATGATATGCTCTTTCTCTTTAAAAAAAAAAAAAAAAAAAACAAAACACCACTTTCGTTTCTTCTCTTCGTCACCCTCCTTTGATTTTTTTTTTTTTATAAAAGCTCTTCTCTCCAATGGTCGTTACCTCCATTGCCATTGCCAAGAAGCTTGTCAACATTATTATTTTTTATCACCGATCAAGCGGCCATCACGTACTCATCTTTCAAGATTGGACTTTCCCTTTGGCCGTCCATCTTGCGGGGGAATGATAGAGATGACTAAGTCATCTTCTGTTATGTTGTGATAAAGATGACCAAGTCATTTACTATTATCTTGTTAATACTTTGTAATTATCCACATGTACCTTATTATCTTTTTGTTATACTCTATCCTACCTACTGTTAGTTAGAGATATCTTAGCTTTTATTGTTAGCCGTAGCTATCATTACTCTAGAGCCGTATTATAAATACTTTCATCATATAATGATAATATTAAGCTTTCTCATAAACTCTATCAAGTATAAACTCCCCCTGTCCCCAATTCGTTAATTGGACATCAAAAATCTCATGATAATCATTGAAAGCATCTTAACAAAATAATTTACTCTTTACTACGTAAAAAAAGATACACTATAACATACATGAAGATACCTGAAATTAAATGTTTAAATTTAAACAATCATGTGCGTGCACAAGTTCAATCATAACAAAGAGAACTATAAAAAATACGTGTGTTGTATTTTTTTAAAAAAGTACTATATAAACTCCCCTTGATCCCCAATTACTAGACATAAAAAATACGATAAACATTAAAGGCATTTCAATAAAATCATGACACTTAACCTAAAAAAATGCTACACTAGAACATACATTAAGTTATAGAAAATGCGTTTTTTGTATCTTAAAATAAAAAAAAAAGGATGGCAGGAAGCTTTTCTCTACATATCTATCAGAGCCAGGTTTCGATCCTGGGACCTGTGGGTTATGGGCCCACCACGCTTCCGCTGCGCCACTCTGATTTAGTTGCTCTTTTCTCCTCTCAAAACAAATACAAATGCCAAATCCACAATAAACTAACAAGCAGCACGTGTAAATCGTCCGAGTCAATGCTGATTCAACTCAGAACCGAGTGAGAAGGTCTTTCTTCCATTCTCACCTTCATTCCCAACAAAAGCTTCCATCTTTAGGAGAGAGAAAATCACACACAGAAGAGAGAGAAAAAAAAAAAACAAAAAATACCCCTAAATCCGCCATTACCATACTTTCCAAGCTCTCAATCACACCAATTTCTCTTTACATATATATCCACAACATAAATCATATTCTTCCAACAAACCCTAGCTTTTTAATTTTTTTTATTTTTATTTTTATTAATTAGTATGACTTTTCCCCCAATTTGAATGGAAACCCTAATTATTATCTTCGTTCTTCATCAATGGCGTCTTCTCCTCTTCCCTTCACCACTTTCCGCTTCTCTCTCTTCTTCGCTGCCGGTTGATCGCCTCGTCCCCCGTTTTTTTTAATTTTTTTTTTCTTGTGTATAAATAAATAAATAATAAAAAACCGCCATTGTTGTGTGTTACTCTTATTTGTTTGGTGTAAAGTTGAATTAGTATATAGTGTTATATTTTGGTGTATTGTTTTTGATTAAGAGAGGAAGAGATGGGGAGCTCAGAGTGTGCAGGGGTGAAGGAAGGAGGAACAGGTTCAATTGTGTGGGTTCGAAGGCGAAACGGTTCGTGGTGGCCGGGTAAAATATTGGGTCCAGATGAGCTCTCTGCTTCTCATCTTATGTCTCCTCGATCTGGAACACCTGTTAAGCTTCTTGGTAGAGAGGATGCTAGTGTGTAAGCTTTTTACATTTGTTGTCTTTCTTATTTTTATTTCATGTGTTATTGATTATTAGAATGATTGAATGAATGTATGAATGAAAGTGATGGTTACTTTACTATTTGATTGTCATGAATTGGATGGTGAATGCAATGTAGCTTGTTTATGTGTTATGATTGGTGTTGTGTAGTCATATAGAGAAGTAATTAATGGTAGGTTTGAGGTATAAAAGATTGAATGTACCGACCACTAAAGTGTCACGATCTGAGTGTTTTGACACACAACCGTGTGAGTATTGCCAACGCAATAGAAGTACGAGCACGAAGCATGTATGACCATGAGCCTATAGGTGCAAATATAAATACTCTGTAGTTTGTATACTGCTTGGCCATCTGAGATAGTTCCACACCCATCGGAGGTACCACAACAATTACCATACCTACTTGGGAAATAGGATTGACTGAGTAGTTGTCTATTATTATTGCAGAACTTAGGAGAGCTTAGTGATTGAGGCTTGCACTTCACATTGGGTTCTTTGGAAGGGAGAGCATGTAAGGGTAATTGATAGTTGAAAATTGAGAGATAAATTAAAGCCTAGAAGAGCGAGCTGGTGAGTGACAATTGTCGTGGAGTAAATGGAGCAAATGTTAGCAAAAGATGGTATGGTTTTGGTTGTAAGTTGTAACATCCTGAGTAATCACGTAGGTGCTATTGACAATAGATTGCCTTCAATCAAGTAAGTTTGATAGTTGCTTCTGTGCTAGGCTTGATGAGGGAGATTGGTTGAGGGTTTGGTTAGCAAGAACTCTAGTGACAATCATTTCTAGTTTTCTTCTATTGAGATCACTGATATTGAAGACAGATTTTTCTAAGGTCTGCCTGAAATTCCTCTAGGCATGGAGAGGAAAGTGTAGAAGTAAATTACTTCAGTGATAAGCTTTTGTTCTTGATGATTTGAGGAGACCGAATGAGCTCTTACCTACCTAATACACTAGGGACTGAGCTATAGACTGGTAAACCTCTGGAAACACTTTGGTAGGACGCATGTTAGCTTACTTGTCTGGTAAAAGTGAAATCTATCTTGTTCCTTAACCTGGAAGCTTGAAAATCAATTTGCTAAAAGTTGAGTGTGGATGCTTTGTAGCTGCTTGGCTATAAGCCTCAGTTTAAGCACTTTTCTTCTGGTTTAACCACACCTTCATAAGCTTGACTATATTTATGATCTCTTCCACAACTGACCTACAAGTTGTTGGTCTTGTCGCACACCTAAAAATACTTTAGCTGGTGAAATTCTCGAGGGAATACTATTCATCAAAGGAATATATTTGAGGATGTTATTTCTTCATGCGAGCTAAAATATGATGGCTGCCTAGCATAATTTTTATGATAGTGTTGGAATATTCTATGAGGCACCAACTGATGTCATATTATCACTTGCTGTTTTGTCTGACAAAAACTTTCATGTTCTATCCCCACTGTATGCATCATTTTATTTTTATTTGCCATCATCATCTTAAACACTTGCTTTCCTATGTGCATGTGCAATTCGACCCTGATTTTTGGCTTTTGATTATGTAATTGTCTTGCATTGGCTAGGTTTAGTCGTTGCGTGGTGAAAGATTGCTACTGTCATGAGCCGACACTTGTATCTTTAGTTATTTATTCTTAATATTGTTATTTTTATTATTGTCTGCTGTGTTATATTCATAGGCATGCATCTTATCAGGAAGCCAAATGCTGAAAATCTGTTGTTTGACCAAAAATGTTCTCTCTTTCATTCATCAAGCATTTTGTCTGCTCTTCACGTGAGTGAAACAACCATGTTGAACAAGAATCACAGCACTGCATTTCTTCGTCTTGGTTTTTCCATTGAACTTTTATGGATATATTCTCAGGGATTGGTACAATCTCGAAAAATCAAAGCGCGTGAAGGCCTTTCGATGTGGTGAGTTTGATGATTGCATTGAGAGAGCTGAAGCCTCACTGGGATTTCCTGCAAAGAAACGTGAAAAGTATGCTCGGCGTGAAGATGCCATTCTACATGCTCTTGAACTTGAGAAGCAATTTCTTGAAAGGAAATATGGGAACTTAGGCAGCACTAATTCTATGCGAGAAAATCCATCAGATTCTGAGAGGAAAGACTTAGTTACATCATCCAGAGTTCGGGAAAATGGTAATGGAAAACACAGAAACCATGAATTATGTCAACTTGATACTGCAGTTGATATATCTAATTTGGTGGCGAGGAGAAGTGTTCCCCTGCACATGCACAAAGCAAAAGATGGAAGTCATCCGAGTTTAGAAGAGCATGACACCGATTTGAACTGTCAGATTAAAGAGTTGCATACTTTTGGGCTTAAGGCAGTGCCTACAAGTAGAATGATTTACACTTCAGCTGCTTCTGAAGATCCTAATAGAAAAGGAGTTGATGGTCATGTATATGGTGCTTCAACGGCTGATCCCTGCTTTGAGAATTCTAGTGATTCTGGTTCTAGGAATTCCCTAGGCAAGCAGAAGCGGCCACTGGAAGGCTCTGTTGAGGAGCCTCTTCCTAAAAGACGTGATAGGCTCCATTCCTTTGTCAAAACCAGGCAAAACAACGCAGAGCTAAATGATATTTCTTTGCATCCTGATGTGTACAGGGGGTTTCCCTTAGAGGATGTTCATCGTTCTATGTATTTGCCATCTGAGTCCCATGAGATTATTGTTTCCAAGCAAGGTGGCCAGATGGAAACGCCAGTTTCCCGGCTTGAAGTGGGCACTTATCGTTCTCAGCGTGGTGCTTTTGCAGAAGGGACTACTTCTGGATCATCGGAAGAAACTGAATCGGATTCATCTGAAACCCATTCTCAAGCACATGTGGAGGCAGGGGCGATGCTTTCAGGTATTCGAGCAACTCTCATTTTTTTCTCAGGAGTACTAACCTTCGCAATATGCTTCTTGTTCTTTTTGGTATGTTTGGCTTGGTCAATTGCTACTCATGTCGGATTTAACTTCTACACTTTCTCCTGGGTTATCTTAATAGACTTTTTAGACATTCTTCTGGATTATGTTATGTGCATCTTTAACATATCCATCTGAGGGAAGATGTATGCATAGATATTTGCATGTCAGATGCCCTCCAGCCCGTGTGACCAAGTGCCTTGACTGCTTACATCTTGTTCAGTGCTTATGCGGTGCACTGGATGTTATTTACTCTAATTATAGTCAGATTATGAGGGTGAAACATTACTAATTTCACTAGTTTCCTTGTTCGGCAATTCACTGCTGTTCCAAAAAAATGATAAGACACTTAATATAGGACATAAATATTGTCTAGTTTCAAACTGCTCATTTGTTAGTTCCGGTAAGTAATATGTTCTGTACGTTAAACATACAATACTAAATTGCAACTATATGACCTTGTCTTCCTGATGGTATTTGGTCCTGGTGTGTTTGAAGGATGCCCTTTGTCAGATTAGAGAACTTTGAAGAACCACTTCTTGAGGCCCATTTAAAGTTTGAGTGAACAGTTCCAAATGGAGGTAGAGGTGGGACAGGGAGGATGGGGTAAGAGTTCAAAAGTTGATATCTTACTCTGATTTTCTCCCTGTCTCCTTAAGTAATGATTTACATGACTTAATTGTTGCTAGTGTTATACTGTTATGAGATAATGTTAATCTAGGCTTCGCTTGCATTGCTACTTAAGGTCTCAACGATGTGCTTTTATTATTTGATTCAATTTAGCGAATCCTTCTTTACTATAACTTTTTGGTGTAATCCCCATTGCTGGTGGCTGTTAAGTGACCTGTTTTATGCCTTCTCTTTTGGCCTGTTAAGTGTCAACTTGGGAACCTTTTGTTTTGTTTTGTTTTGTATGCACAATCATCCTGTAGCTTGATGAAGTTCTTTTTGATGGTTTAACAATACAACTTATTTTTGCTTCTTTTTCAGATGCTGAAACGCGCTTTAGAGCACAGCCTAGAATACTTGAAAGATTACAAATGCCAGCCGGACATGAAAGTACCAGCAGTGATGAATCCGATGAATTATCGTTCGATGATAGGTCTCAGTTTTATTATGATCCAAGCCCTGCTGCTGGAGTCTCCAAATGGCAGCTGAAAGGGAAAAGAAATGTTCGCAATATTAACAAGAAACCTATTGACAGACTCACTCATGGAACATATCTTGAAACAAAGGGTAGGTCAATGAGCCAGAGGCCACCAAATCATAGTTTGAGTTACTATCATGACAACGGCTACACCAATGATGCTGATTTCATGGAGGACGACCTTGACCCCCATTCGCAGAGATTCAGTAAAAGGGGTTACTTGCCTTCACAAGCTGCAGCCAGGAGGCATAGTTTCACTGGGCAGAATATGATTGATTGGGAAGAGTTGACATGGGGAAGGCCGTTGAGAGAATACTATGAACAGAGAGGTGGCTGCTTGAATCCAATGTTTGGAAGCCGAAATGGGCATAATTTGCTGATAGATGTAGATCTACAGGTCCAAGCAAACCGTCAAGGCGGCGAGCATGTACCTTGGGTTTCTCTGATGAGCCGGTTAAATGGGAAGGCAATTATAGGCCACCCTATCCAAATTGAAACCCTTGAAGATGGATTAGCAGATATTCTTGTATCAACAAGTGATGCATGTGGTAATGAAAGATCTGAGATCGATGGAAGCAGAACTCCACCAGTTTGGAGGACTGCCAAGAGGACAGCCAATTTTCGAGTGCCACGTCCTCATCCATCTTCTTCATCCCAATTGGATGTCGATGAAGATGATGATAGTCAGTATATTCATCAGTCCGGGAAAGTACGGTCTAAGAAGCCACTTGCTTCAAATTCAGTTCGTAGAGGCATTCTCATGAAAAATCCTCATTCCCCACATGTAGCTAGGTCTCCATTTCAAGGGATGAAAAAGCCTTCGCGGAAACTGAATTTATCTTCCAATCAGAAGACAAAAACTCTGTCTTCCATTGGTTTTGATCAGAAGTTCCCTACCAAGAGGAAAGAGGATGATACAAGCTACTGCGCTGATGGTGTGATTAAACCTGTGGACTCAGGGCCCCCAACAGTGGCCTGTATTCCTGTCAAACTCGTTTTCAGTAGATTACTCGAGGCTGTTGGTAGGCCGCCTGCTGCACCTGCTAAGCTTGGGGTTTCAGTGAACAGCAATAAGGAGAGAAATCCCGCTTAGGTACTCTGTAAATTGTAACGTGGCGACGAATAATCTTTTATACCATTTTAGTAGTCGATATCTTACTAATTCTTTCGCGATAGAAAACCACATCGATATACATCATCTGTATCTGGAGCTTTGAGGAGTCTTCGCTGTCTTCAAAATCATGGGATGGAGATGATCACTTTCTGGTATATGCTTCAGATATCAGATGCATGTCTGATAGTGATAGTTTGATGATATAGAGGAAAACAGCTGCTCCTTGTTCAGTAGGAAGTTATACTAATACTCAGTAATCAGTATTTAAAGTAGCACTTTTAGTTTGACATGAAAAGAATTGTAAAGTTTAATGTAAAAGCTTTCATAATTTAAAGCATACATGCACTACTTTTATATGATACTAGTTGCTAACATTACAAAATCTCATATAAGACCGTGTTAGCATAATTTATGGTATGACGAGGGTAACATATTGTCTACTTATTTAAGATTCTGGCAGCTTTACCAACTTCTTAGTAAGAAGTAAACCTTGAAAATAATAAATATGGAGGTCGAGGGCCAAATTGTGATAGAAAGTTGAGTGTGTAGTTCTTTTTTATTTAGATCCCATTCACTCTAACTAACTAAACAAAATTCACTAAAACAAATAAAAAAATTATATTGGTTTATTGGTTGTTTCATGTGTGTGACTTCATATATATGAATGTTCTTTTTTATATCCATTATGTTACCTTTTTTTTTTCTTGTCCAAGGCAAGTACAAGGTGCTAGACAACTCACAAGGCTAGATATCCTTATAAATAAGAAACACTAGGCTATTATATTAATGATTTGATCAAGAAATTATAATATGGGATTGATTAAAAAAACTAACACCTAAATCTTCACAACTAAACCAAGACCAAAATCTTGCATATGCGAGGTATTTATTTATAGTATTTTGGAAAGAAAGATAAAATTTGCAAAATAACATGCGGCAATATGTATAAATAGTTATGCTAGATTTAAATATATATTAAAACAAATGTATCTCAAAACTTAAACGAATATTACCCAATATTCTATTTAATCAACATTTTTTGGGAAACATTTTCATAAGTGGCACGATAGAAATTAATATTTCTTTTATATGCTAGTGTAAATATAAATAGTGAAGAGTGTTAAAATAATTTCCCATACCAAAATCAATGAACCTCTAGTAGTTGAGTCATGTAACATATACTCCACTCTCTTATTTCTTAATTATTTTCATATATGGCCAAACACAATATAAACCATTAACATTCAAGATTATTAATCAATAAAATTTACTAAAGATTAATATTCTAAAAATCTACACCGAAATAAATTCAATAATATTTTTATAATAACAATTATTATTATAATTAAAACTCCATTTGTTAGAATAACATGTAAAATTCAGAGGGAGTACTACATAATATTGGACGGATTTTTCTAACCTATGCCACAATTCATAAGTTAAGAATTCCAAGATTCCATTAAAAAAGTATAATACAACAAAATTCAATGATGGATACTTAAGATAGATAGATAATCATGTAAGATTTTTTAATTTGGTTGGACTTTGAAATAAGAACTTTTTGTATAATGATATCTCATATATTCAGGATTTTCATGCTCTTAAGTCTTAACCTATGCCTTGTGGTATAGATTAGAAAGACCTATATTAAACCATTTACATTTACAATTATAAATATAAAAGCTAAATTTAAAAGTATATTTCTTATCTAGTACTCCGGAAATACCCGTTAATGGACTTGTACTATTACTACAAGATCTCATATCATATCGTCTTATAATAGATCACCTATCGAGTTATAGTAGATTTGACATTTGTCTAAAAGCGACCCCTTTTTTACTTTATAAAGTGATCCCTGAAATAAATAAGAAAGTACTGTATACGCTCAGTCACACAAACACACTCTCTCTCTCTAAAACCACAAAGCAGCAGTATCAAATTTAGAGTGAAAAAAGTGACAAAAGCTGCTTCCGATCTGACAATGTGGGACCATCAGAACATTCATCGGAGGTCACCAAGGTTGTCGGAAGAAGGAGGAGGAAAGAGAGGTGCTAAGTTGACTGACTGTCATAATTCCGGTGAGAAACAGACCAATAATAGTCAGAAGATGAAAAAGAGAGTTAATTCTTCTTCTGTTTCTTTCTTGATCGGTGACCCAATTCCCGATGATGAAGCTCGCCGTCGATGGCCGTACAGATACCAGAATAAGGTACATTGTCTTTATTTTTAATTTTATTTTGTGAATTTCTTCTAATATTATATAGTAAATTTAACAGAATTATGCATGCAAGTAAAAAAATAATTTGTCTTTTGCAATGGGATTATAGTTTAATTAACGAATCTTAAAAAGAAAAAGAAAAGTTATATAATGTGTGTTGTGGAATAAATGAAACACTTCTCTCGAAAAGCTCTTTTTATGTAAAAAGGGAAACTTTTCATTTATTTCAGAACGGCAGGAGTATCAAGTATGTGTCTTTTTTTAGATTTATGCAACAAGGTTTCTGATAATGAGGGTGAAGATTTGGGAATTAACTGGTTTCAGAAATTGTTACTGTTTTCAGATGATGGATGATTTTTATAGGATATTGCAGAATTAATGGTAATAATTTAGTGTATGTAGGGAATAATCTACTCTTAATTTATGTTGATTTATTCTTAATTGTTTCTTGATTCTTCATGTGTATATTTTGGAAGTCTGTTGGATAGTAGGATTAAAAGAGTGTTTGCTATGTTGGGTGATTTTTTTTTTCCCCCAAAGCAGTTATTTTTAAAGTTTAAATGATCAATTATGTAGTTGTAATGCTGGGTTTTTGCAGCGCCAGAGAAATAATCGAGGGAACAGAAATTCGGCGTAAGTGAGCAATCATTGATAGACTTGCTAGTGTATCTATTATCCATGTTCTGTTCCTGTTTAGGTAATGGGTGGTGATTTTATTTCTTCTATCTATAATGGTATGTCTTTGCTGTTTTGTACAGTGATGATGATGATGATGAGTTGGTTTTGGATGTAAAATGTCATTATTCACAAGCTGAAGTTGTGAATCATGTTTTCGACATTGGAGATTGTGCATATGTAAAAGTAAGCTTCGTTATCTTCCCCTTGGATCTTCAACATTGCAAAGCAGCACCTCATTCAGATTTCTGTTTCTTATGTTTTCTCTTGTCTGACTATCCTCATTTTCTCTTTCTCATCTTTCTTTGTTTACTCTTTTTAAGCAATTCCTTTTAATTTATTGTTCCATTTTCCTCGGAAATGATTTCTTATGACGTTTCATGTTAGCCAATCCCAAATCATTTTGTGACTAAGGTTTTATTGTTGTTGTTTATGTCTTGAGGCTGTACTAGTTATGCTATTGACACATTGGCAGGACTGGGTTTAGAGAAGAGGCATATATTTTTGCTCATTTTGTTGTCGTTTTACATGGCTTTTTGTGGGCATCCATGGATGTGCGTTTTTTTTTTTTTGGGGGGGTTGTCAAGTTGGATCGAGTGATTTGAATGTTGAGCTAGGATCAACTACTAAGCCAAGCAAAATGCAAATAGACTTGAGATTACTGGTAAATATTGCAATTTGCATGGAGTGCAATCCAAATTTCTGATACACACACTTTCAATCACATGTTTGTAGCATATTGATCTCAAGCTTATTGATAGAATTCCTGGAGAAGAATTGTGTAACTTTAAGTATAACCAAGAAATTCACAAAGTGACCCTGTCAGAGAGAAGTGAATACTAAAGAAAATAAAGATAAAGGAAGTTATTCTAGACACTAAGCAGGTTGATCTTTTTTTGCAGTTCCGAACTTTTGATTCTGGTTTCAAGGATGTAGGATTGTCGACATAGATAAACTTTTAGTATGTTTGGTGATAGTTATGAGAGGCCTAACTGGAACTGTGGATCAAAGGATAGAGTATAGACATCTAATTGTGCCCTTTGCCTTCAGCTCCAAGACCATGCATTATTTCTTAATTCAATGTGTAATGACCAATCTTATATTGCTGTTATGATCTTCATTTCCTCTTCTATTTTTCCTAAAACACTTTTGGCTTTTATAACCCTTTGCGCTTATTTTGTTCTTGCAGGGTGAAAAACGTAAGAAGAACTTTATTGGTAGGATCGTTGAATTCTTCAAAACCATGGATGATGAAGATTATTTTCGAGTCCAATGGTTTTTTAGGGCTGAAGATACGGTAAAGATATGAGCTTTCTAGTGCTTGATTTTGTCATTTGTCATAAACCACCTCCCCCTTTTCTTTTCCCCACAAGTTGGGCAAAATAACACACACACATGTTGGGTTTTGGTGGAGATGGGTGAGCAAGCAAGGAGGGAGAAGAAGCCTCGAGCCATGGAGGAGCTGCTGGCCCAGCAGCCCGGGCGGGCAGATGTGGGCCCGGGGGGGTTGCTCCCCGGGCGGGCTCCTTTTGGCTCGGGCGTGCGATTTTGGGCAGATTAAAGGCAGGAACTTGCAGAAAGTTTTCCCCGAGCGGGCAACCATTTTGCCCGGGCGGGCGGTTTTGGGCCCGGGCGGGCTTACCCAGATCTGCATGTGTTTTTCGCGATTTAAGTTTTAATCGTGGCCTTTGGATTGCTTTTATTCCTTGTAGTATAAATACCCTATTTTCTGGTTTTAGAGACGGTAACACACATATCTCATTGTTCAAACTTGGAACCTCATCTTTTCTAGGGTTTTAGGAGAGAGAGTGAGTTTGTGAGAGATTGTATGTTCACCATTGATTCTCCATTGATTCCATAGTGCAAGTTTGTGGGTTTTTCTTCCGGAGCTCGGGTTTCCCACGTTAATCTTGGTGTGTTCTTTCTTGTTTTCATTCCTCTTTGCATTACTTGGTTGTTGTTTCAATTTCTCAATTCTTGTTGATTATTGCACAATCTAGTTAACACTTAGTTTCTAAATCACAACAATTGGTATCAAGAGCTAAGATTTTAACTTGGGGAAAGTGATTTAGTGTTGTGTTGGTAAACTAGGATTTATGGTTGAAAAATCAAAGTTTGGATTTTTTGGTGTAGAAAAATCAAATTTTGAATTTTTGGGTAAACTTAACAATGGAAGAAGGGAAATTGAGGATTGAGAGGTTTGATGGTAAAGATTTCGGATTTTGGAAAATGCAAATGGAGGATCTTTTGTATCAAAAGAATCTTTACTTGCCTCTTGAGGGAAAAAGACCAAGTGGTATGCTTGAGGATGAGTGGAAAGTTCTTGATATGAAAGCACTTGGAGTTGTGAGATTGACATTAGCCCGGAGTGTGACTTTCAATGTCAAGGATGCGAAAACAACGGCGGGTTTGATGGAAACTTTGTCAAGTATGTATGAGAAACCATCGGCTATCAACAAAGTATACTTGATGCGTCGTTTGTTTGATATGGAGATGGTTGATGGGAGTTCGGCCGCCGAACACATTAATGAGATCAACTCGGTTTTGGGTCAATTGTCTTCGGTGGATATCAAATTTGAGGATGAAGTGAAGGCATTGATTTTGTTGTCTTCTTTACCCTTGTCATGGGAAACTATGGTGACCGCCAGCAACTCCTCCGGCAAAGAGAAGTTGAAGTATGATGATGTGAGAGACTTGATTTTGAGTGAGAGCATTCGAAGGAGAGAGTCCGGTGAAGCATTGGGTGGTGCATATAGTAGTGAAAGTAGGGGGAGAAGGAATCAATAAAGGGCAAATGCAAGTCATGGAAGATCGAAGTCAAGAGGGCATGGTAAATCGAATGGGGGAGCTCGTGTGGTGTGTTGGGGTTGTGGTGATGAAGGGCATTTGAAGAGGGATTGTCCAAAGAGAGGGAATGGGAAAGGGAAGAAAAAGGTTCAAGAAAGTGATGATGAAGAAGAAGCATCAACAAACTTGATTTCGGAGTACGATTCCGATGTTTTAATGGTAAGCATGGATGAACCGAAAGAGTTGGTTGGGTGCTCGGGATCATGGGTCTTGGATTCGGGTTCTTCTCACCATTCCTCACTATGCAAGGAGTTGTTTCGGAACTTCAAATCCGGAAAGCTTGGAGAAGTCTATCTTGCGGATGGCAAGGTAGTGCAAGTCATGGGGAAAGGTGATGTGAGTTTGAAACTCACTCATGGTGGCTCGTTGGAGTTGAAGGATGTTAAGTTCATCCCAAGGTTGAAGAAAAGCTTGATATCGGTGACCCAACTTGCTACATCGGGTCACAAGGTTGTGTTTGATGGAGGTTCTTGGAAGCTTGTCAAAGGAGCTATGATCATACCTCGGGGAACAAGAAGCGGAACACTTTACACCATTGGGGCACAAGGAAGGGGCCCGGAATTGGGGTGAGAACTTCATGTAAGGTGTCGTTTGGTCGGGAATCTATCGATAGTGGGCCAAGGGATGAGAACCGTGGTGAAGCGGTATCCCGGTGGCAAATTGACCGGTAAACGCACAAGGTGAAGGGCGGCACACAAGCATGTTGTGCCGGAAATCCTAAGTGGAGCAAAGGGTGTTTTGTTCGGGTGGGAGCAATGTGAGTTTACTCTTAGAACAATGAGAAGCTTCTTTGGCTTAGGTGATGATTACTTTGTTGGGCTTGGATTGGACCTCAATGGTCTTCCTTGGTTGGAGAGGAAGGATCTTCATTTGGTTGTGGTGTCTCTTAGATGAACCGACCTCCGGGGTTAGGAGGGTGTGTAGGTTTGTGTAGGGATGTTACAATGATTTGGAGGTGTTGTTGTTGAGAATCAAAGTCGGTGTTGACTTTGATCTCTTTGTATTGGAGTTGGTGCAAACTTCAATGTTATTTCCTTGGTTTAGAGGAGATGTGTTGTCATGGGGTTGCTTAGACTAGGTGGGAGCATGGTGATGATGCTCGGGATTGCATCTAGGTGGGAGCATGACCGTGATGGGGTTGGAGAGATGTTGGATCGGGGTTGGTTGAGACCTCGGTGTTGTTTCCTTTGGTGAAGAGGAAGCGGGTTTGGCTATGGCCAATATATGGAGAGGTGATGGTGATGGTCATCGGGTATTTACGGAGGATGTTCTCTTGTTTAACCCGATCTCCAGGTGGGAGATTGTTGGGTTTTGGTGGAGATGGGTGAGCAAGCAAGGAGGGAGAAGAAGCTTCGAGCCATGGAGGAGCTGCTGGCCCAGCAGCCCGGGCGGGCAGATGTGGGCTCGGGCGGGCTGCTCCCCGGGCGGGCTCCTTTTGGCTCGGGCGTGCGTTTTTGGGCAGATTGAAGGCAGGAACTTGCAGAAAGTTTTCCCTGGGCGGGCAACCATTTTGCCCGGGCAGGCGGTTTTGGGCCCGGGCGGGCTTACCCAGATCTGCACGTGTTTTTCGCGATTTAAGTTTTAATCGTGGCCCTTGGATTGCTTTTATTCCTTGTAGTATAAATACCCTATTTTCTGGTTTTAGAGACAATAACACACATATCTCATTGTTCAAACTTGGAACCTCATCTTTTCTAGGGTTTTAGGAGAGAGAGTGAGTTTGTGAGAGATTGTATGTTCACCATTGATTCTCCATTGATTCCATAGTGCAAGTTTGTGGGTTTTTCTTCCGGAGCTCGGGTTTCCCACGTTAATCTTGGTGTGTTCTTTCTTGTTTTCATTCCTCTTTGCATTACTTGGTTGTTGTTTCAATTTCTCAATTCTTGTTGATTATTGTTGATTATTGCACAATCTAGTTAACACTTAGTTTCTAAATCAGAACAACACACACACACAAAAAGAAGAAGAATACTGATTACTACAGCTCCTTTAGATTCAGAGCAACTATATAAACAAAGGCACCTTTTCGGTAGTTGTTTTCTGAATGACATTGAATAAAAGCTTACTTTTCTACCTTGTGCCGTCATGATTGTGAGTCTAATCATAAGTTACAACCTTCGGTTAAATTTTTTGCTCCTTTTCAGGTTATAGAAGATGAGGCAAAGTCTCATGACGAAAGGCGGTTGTTCCTTTCCGATCTTATGAATGACAACCCATTAGATTGCATCGTTTCAAAAGTGAAGATCATACAAGTACCTGCAAGTGTATGTTCTCTTCACATCATAAGATTGCAGACATTATAAAGGCAGTATCTTTGTCCTGAATTTCAACTTTGGATTACAGTTATAACAAAAGTTTCCTGCTAATAGCATGATATATAAAATTCTACGTTGACTTGTTATTTACTTTTGAAGTTTGTTGTTGCCTTTTATCTTGGCAGGTGGACTTAAAACCAAAGTCTCTTTCTGCCTTTGACTTCTATTATGACATGAAATACTTTGTAGACTATACCACATTTTCTACAGTTGTTGACGGTAAGTTGGTGATCGTGACTGTAGGCCAGAATATGTTGTAATTAATCTCTTTCTTTCAGTCGCTTCTACTACTTTTAGAGTATATACTCGGTACTGCATTTATATGTTTGCTTTGTGCAGTCGGAAATTCACTGTTAACATATACATTAAGAATTAAACCAGATTTTCCATATAAAACTCAATTATTGCTTTCTTCATGCGAACTTATTAAGCTAGTGAGGCTGTGGCTAAAGGACCGTAGTGCGTGAACTCCATTATCTTGTGGGTTTTTTTGTTGCATACTTACATCAAATTCACTCCTCTTTGTTACCAGTATGTGTTCCTTTCTAGCCTATCTGACTCTTTGCTGGCATGTTTCTTGTAAGAGCTGCTCACTTCTGTAGCCGAAAAGTTTTCCAATTTTTTTTCTTAAAATCTGGGAGCACTTTGGTGAAATTCGTTTTGGTTGGTTACAGATGAACCTGGCCTGTCATCATGTGATAACATGAAGAAGATACAAGCAAACGGCCTCAAGCCTAATTTCTGGAACTTTTCTGGCCACAAGCCAAAAAAGTCTGACATGGCATTGTTAGACTTGTACTCTGGTTGTGGAGGAATGTCAACCGGATTATGCCTAGGTGCTAAATTTGCTGGTATCAATCTAAAAACAGTAAGTTGTTGCCTTTTTTTGCAACTCCTAGATATTTCTGTCCTTTCGTGTTATTGAACATTTTTCATCAACTTGTTTCAGAGATGGGCTCTTGACATCAATAAATCAGCTTGTGAGAGCTTGCGATTAAATCATCCCCAAGTACAAGTCAGTAAGCTCTGACTTTTATCTCCAAAAACATGTCCCTATGGTATTTTACTTGTTTGAAATATATGTTTTCTTATGTTACAGATAAGAAATGAACCAGCAGAAGAATATCTCGGTTTGTTGAAAGAATGGGATAAACTTTGTAAACGTTATGTTAATAACACTGGAAATAAGACTAAATCTTCTCCTAGGGTTCAAAGACAGTCTCTGTCACAGTTACAGTCTCAGAGAAGTATGAATTCGCGGAGCAAGAATAAAAAATCATCTGTTGAGTATGAGGTTGCTAGCCTTGTTGATATCTGCTATGGTGATCCCAATGAAAGTGGCAAACATGGACTTCATTTTCAGGTAGAATTATATGGTACAAATCTGTGATAGTGTTCACTCATTATTGCTGTTATGGTATTTTTCTTCTATTTTCTTTGGATGGGGGGAAAGGGGGAAGGGAAGTTGGTTAGCTGGTGGGTAATGTGATGTGGACTCCTTTGTTAATTTCCTTTGATCATATAGGTGCGTTGGATTGGTTATGGCCCTAGTGAGGACACATGGGAGCCAATTGAGGGGCTAAGGTATGCAAGATTCGTTATGAAATTACGTTCGGAATTTTGTGATTCAAAGATGATTTACTTAATTGATAGATGCAACTGTCAGTAACTGTCAGGAGCGGATACAAGAATTTGTGCTAAAAGGCTACAAACTTGGGATTTTGCCACAGCCGGTATTATTATTTGGTTCCTTTAATAATTGATCTGGCTCTTAATTGATATCTATTTGTTTATTTTTTTAATTGTTTGCTCCTTTATCTTGCATCTGTATGTGCAGGGAGATGTTGATGTGATATGTGGTGGTCCTCCATGCCAGGGAATTAGTGGGTATAACCGTCATAGGAATGTTGATAGCCCTTTAGATGATGATAGGAATCGCCAAATTGTGGTGTTTATGGACATTGTAGAGTTTCTCAAGCCAACATATATATTGATGGAAAATGTGGTTGACATATTGAGGCTTGCCAATGCCCAACTTGGAAAATATGCAATTGGTAGATTGATTCGATTGAAGTATCAAGCAAGTCTTGGAATTATGGCTGCTGGTTGCTACGGCCTTCCGCAATTCCGTCTTCGTGTTTTCCTATGGGGAGCTCATCCTAATGAGGTTAGCAATTTGATGTGCGGTTTACCTAACTAAATGAAGGGCTGTGCAGAAGGGGGAAAGAACATAACTGGTACTCATAAGAGAGCTTGTGAGAGTGTATCAAATGAATGATGGTGTGCATCTAATATATGAGAGTGCTACTATTTATGCCATATGTGTCAATTAGAAGCTTTAGTTCAACTACACTGGGTTATGTTTCATATGCTTAATTACTTCTGCAAGTGTATACTACCTAAACGATAGATAAGCACATGTGCTACTTTGGACTCTCGATTAGAAGTTGGGTTACATGGGATTGGATAAGAAGAATAAGTGTGGCTTTATTACTATTCCTTCTGTCATAAACTTCTAGTCCTGTTTGGTAGGCGATAAAAAATGGCATTAATAGTAATGGATTTATATTCAATTTTGTAAGTAAAGCTCCATGCCAATGTTCATGGTATTGAGTCCTAATGGAAATTCAAGGAGAAAGAGATGTGTTTCGGGATGGACAAATATTACGACGGACATGAGAATGACTTTCCCAGAATTACATATAAATTCATTACATTGACCACCATCTATTACCGCTCACCAAACAAGTCTTAAAGAAGAAAAGGAACAAAATCAAGAGTATAAATTTGTGACTATTTGTTGTTTCAGAGATTACCACAATTTCCTCTTCCTACACACGATGTGGTATTGAGATACGGCGCACCAAATAAGTTTGAGGTATATATACTCTACCTATTTACATGGTGAGACAATTTTATTATCTAATTATCCCTTTTTTACTATGACTTTGACATGCTTAAAGCGCAACATTGTTGCATATGATGAAGATCAGTCTCCAAACCTCGAAAAAGCTCTTGTTTTAGAAGATGCTATATCTGATCTTCCACCGGTAATACCTTGACCTATCCTTGTTCTTAGCTACTTCCTGCTCCAACTCATGTTTACTAAATTTGTTTTTCAAAGGTGACAAACAATGAATCTCGAGTAGAGATGTCGTATAGAAAGCCTCCAGAAACGGAATTTCAAAAGTATATTAGAGCAAGTGAAGGTGGTAAGTCTATCCAACATGCATTTGAACTCGACAAATTCTTTAGTTCTTTATTGATCTTTTAGAACCATTCTTGTGCTTTACGTCCCCTCTTTTCCTGAATTATGTTTCACTCCTTGTTTGATCTGAATCACAATTGACTTATTGTCAAATTCTTACAGTATGCCAATCTCTGTGAATTTTTTTCACTGATAATCTTCCATGGAAAATTAAAATAAACACAAAAAAAAAAAAACAGAAAGTAGTGAAGGCTTTTACTAACAATTGATGTTCTTAAACATACATCAAATGAACTTGGTCAATGATTTGACAAAGATTGTGCCTGAGATGACTGCTAAATATCAATCACATGGATTGTCCATAAAGACCCTGTACTTTTGGACTGAAATTTGCTGAACTGAACTAAGTCCACAATGTGGTGTTAAATATGCCGAATTAGCAATCTGTGTTTATTTATAGAGTGATATTCTGTTGTTTAGCATTGCTGTCTGTCCCATCTTGGGCATTGGTCTCTTTGTAGGAGTACATATTATCTCTCTCTCTCTCATAATCTTTGATTGCCGTAGATATGATAGATAATCCTGACATTACTCCACAAAAAAGAAGATGCATTCTCAATGATCACCGACCGCTTATGTTATTCGAGGATGATTACGCGCGGGTTTGTAAAATCCCCCATCAAAAGGTTGATATCCAATTTTAGATTCTTCATTTAATTTTGTCAAAATAAGCTAAGTAGTTTCATTCATGAGGTTTTCGAGTGGACATTTTCCAGGGAGCAAATTTTCGGAACCTACCAGGTTTAATCATTGGAAGAGACAATGTTGTTCGGAGGGATCCAGAATCCGATATAAGATTACCATCTGGGAGGCAACTGGTACCTACTCAATATCTCTTTGCCATCACCAGATTCCCTAATCTATGCATATTAGATCTATGCATTTACCAACTTAACTTCGTAGCACACTTGATTTGGCTACAACATGGGGCCTCCTGTAATTGTAGCTGCACTGTTTTGACATTGAACAGGTTCCTGATTATGCAATAAACTTTTGTGGAGGGAAATCAATGAGGTACATGCTTTTATTAATGCATTAGCACTTAGATAAATGACTGGTAACTGATATTACCAATGATGAGTATAATTAACCTCTAACGTACCCTTTTGGTTTGCCTAACGAACCTGTTAAGGCCATTTGCTCGACTATGGTGGGATGAGACAATACCCACGTTATTGACGAGACCAGATGTCCACAATCAGGTAGCCCCGCACTTGTTTCTTCTTTTGACTGAAGCGAGAACTCTACCTGAAGTCCAATTCTATTTTTTGTAGGTTATTTTGCATCCAGAGCAAGACAGAGTTCTCACTGTTCGAGAGTATGCAAGGTTACAGGGTTTTCCAGATTATTACAGATTTTGTGGGAGTGTGAAGGAAAGGTCAGTCCATCTATATTCTTCATCAGATTTCTTTTACATAACTGCTAAGTGCAGCAAACGAAAAGGTTAAAGGATTTTTTTTATAAAAAAACTAGCACCTACCATTCCTATAATACCCTCTTTATACCAAATAAGAAAAGGAATTTTTTAAGAGAAATAGAAAAAGCTTCATTACTGCAAATTAATTATTATTTCAACTCGTGGGTGAGGAACAACGAAGTACAGACGGAAGTTAAAGGCAACAACAAAATACCTAGCATTTAAGCTGTGTAGATGCGAGCTACCTCAGTTGGTAAAGTTTTGTGGGGGGAGGTATCAAATAACTGCAATCGAATCTCATCAACATCATTTCCCTCTGGCTCTTTATACACCAGAAATCCTAGCATTAAGCTGCTGAGAGTCACAATAGCTACAAAACATAACAGGTTATGCAAACCAGAACATTAAGATTCCTTTGCACACTCAACATGAAAGCATAAAATTACTGCTAGAAAATTATTGTTCTAAGGGTCTGGTTTAGGACTTTGTGTGTTTGGGAGTGTTGGCCGATGAGCCTGACGGTCAACCCACTTCCTCCCCCTTGTCGACCATATCAACCGACCCCATCAACCCAACCTGGCCAGCTCCAGAAAGTTTCTCCATAAGCCTCAAATAATCTTAGTAGTTATGAACTTATACCTTCATATCCTTAGATCTATCCCATGTTACTAAGACTCGGATAAAGTGTCTACTCGAATTCGGGTGTCTGGGTGTCGGACTCGGCCATTTCATTGATAAATGTCAATCTTTTTTGGTTTGAGGTGAAGTATTCAAAAGTCGTGTCGACACGTCACCTGAGGTAAATGAAGGTGTCGAAATAATAGAGGATCTATGTAATACTTCCTCTGTTTTTTCAGTTGCTACACTTTTTGGTTTCACGCCATCCAATACATTACTTTGATCAATAATATCTTTAATTATGCATAACAAAAAAATATAAAAATATGATATTATGAAAATATGCATTAAGATGAATTAAACAAGATACCACATGACCATGTTATTTCTTATACACAAGGAATAACAAATCGAACAAGGTTAGTTGGTGAATAGTAATTATTATGTAAGCGTAACATCTAAAAAATACGGAGGAAGCTCCTAAGCGAATTGGAAATAGGCGCCTGCAGAGTGCTTCAAATTTGCTGCTTACATCCGTCCCCTTGTTTTATTAGTGTTCTTCGCAGTTTGTATGCTTCAATGAACTAAATTTTTCTTTTTACATTAGATACTGTCAAATTGGAAATGCTGTTGCAGTCTCAGTATCTAAAGCTTTAGGGTATGGTCTGGGCATGGCAATGCAAAAGCTGACTGGGGAAGGTCCTCTCATGACTCTACCAGCCAAATTCTCTCACATCACAGCAGAAGAATATCTGAAATCTTCAAACAAAGAAGAGACAAAATAGATGATATTTCAGTTTCTGATATTGCTCATGTACACTAGATTGAGGAGTGACAGAACACAAGTGATTTTTTTTCCTGATAAAAGGAACAGTTTTCAGCCTTTAAGGAAACGTGTGATAATTGGTTTGGCAATTTGGACATTTTCGATTTGAAACTTGGTAATTTATTTATGGCTCTGTTCTTTTGGTGTTAAATTTTCTTTTCTCTCTTAATTTGATACTCCACAATCAGGTTTTCAATCATATGCTTGGACAAATTCAACATACTAACAGAGTAACAGGAGTAACAGCTCAATAAAAAGAACATAACAAATAAAAGCTCAAAGTAATCAGAACAAGAACATCTCAAATATCATTAGCTTGGCCAGCAATAGGCAATGAGTTCCTGTTATACAAAGTTGGTAATTTGTAGTAAATGTCTTGAGCAAGAAAAAGAAATAAATGAAAAAGAAGCTAACAAAAAGAAATTCTAAACATGTAATAGCACCAACACCAAATGGTGCATGAGTTTATCATAAATTTACAAGAAACACCATTTTGGGAAATACATTGAGGCTTGTTGACAATTTTCAGCTTTGTACCATTTTGGGAATCACATTAAGGCTTGTATAAAGTCCTATGAAACGGAGTAAGAGCTATGTTTAGAAAAACCACCAAAAAAAGGTGCCTTTCTACAGTAATTACGTTCACAGGAGTGTGACTACCAGCCTTGAACAGATAGGCCAATAATGTGCTCTACCTGCTGAATCATACACTTACGGATTAGTTTGCCAGAAACCATCAAAGAAAAGCCGTCTACCCTTGTTTGCATTACAAGTACGGTTGGGTGTATTAGCCTTTTTATAGCTGGTTCCTGAAGGAAATGATGGATCAAAGACCATGGGAATGAATTCCTCTGATTCATACTTGAGTAGTTGAGTTTGTAAATTATGTCAGCATGGGATGCCACAACGCCATAAAAAAACCATACTATTCTACTCTGTCATGATAAACGGAATGCCCAAGAACCTGTAATCAAAGAAGTAAGGTAAGCAGCCAGAACACTAACTGAATCTACGAAAAAGTGAACAATAAAAAGAACGAGGCTCACGCTATCATGCGATAAAATTAAAAGCTGTTATGAAGCAACCATTGCTATATACACAGGTCATTTAGACTATGAAACCAAATTAAACAAAAGCAATGATTTGTTCATCTTCTCCACCTTTAGGCTATATAGGGTTAGTCGTTAATGGACCTTTTTGAATATTTACAATCTCTTACAAACCTTCATTTGTGAAGCCACAATTAATATAGCTAAAGAAATATAGACACCAACACTCCCATCTACGCTCCCTCTTTTTTAAAGTGTCCTAACTATTGCTTAACTCGGAAGGGTACCAGCTTTTGGGGTGTCTTCCGAAGGCACCCCATATGACTTGTAAACTACTAAACAGGTATAAGAACAGGGAGGTGGTGATGTCCGAATGCACAGAGAAGCAGATATTCTCAAGAAAAGGAAAGGTACTTTTTACATGTTTAACATGTTTTAAGTTGTAGGTAACTGCTTTGGGAAAACAGTCAAAAAAATTGAGACTATTCCGAGTAGAACAGTATTTGAGACTGTTGGTGTCGATATTTCCAACAATTAAACCACCAATAGCATCGACAAACATGGTTAATAATATTCACACAGGCACCAAAAGCTGCTATGAGCCTCCATTGCTATATAGTCAATAAAATAGAAGTGCAGATGCAGACCAAATTAAAACCCTTATGAGTCGCTCATTTTCTTCACCTTCTCTAGCCAAAATTTGTCGTTAATGAACCATATTAAATATAACAATCCCTCTCCAAGCTTCATATCTGAATCCACATATAATTGAACCACCAATTGCATCGACATTCTACAAACATAGTTAACAAACACAAGCGGACCTCAAAATAGCTCATTTTTTGCTTCCCTTCTAAATCCGCCATGTCTCTTTGATCTTTCAAGTAGAGAAAATTAGGGGGCATTAGGTTTATGAAGGGGAAAGGGAAAGGGTTTAAGAAAGAGAAACAAGGAGAAAGGAAAAGAAAACCCTTAGATTAAAAATGTTGTTTGGCTAGAAAAACCCTCCTCCTCTTCTCCACCATATTCTACCCCCCTCTCTCATGTACAGCTGGCTGCCACCCCCCCACCGCCGGCTGCCCCCCAATTGTGCCGCCGCACCTTCTCCTCACCGCCCCTCTGATCGCCGCGGCACCACCATTACCACTTCCCCCTTCTTTCTTTTCCTTTTCCACCACCATTAAAGGTAAAATTTGAGGTTTTAAAGGCCAAATTCAAACATAAAAACTGTAGATCTAGAGTTTCTATGGTCGAATTTGACCATTTAAAGCCATATGGAAAGATATTCATCCATTTTTACTCTTGTTTTTTTTTTTTTTGAGTTTTTAAGGTTATGGGTTTTGAAGAAGTGTTCGTGGATTTTTGGGTGGGTGGTGGTGGCTTATGTGATGGTTTATGTGGCTAAGGTGGCGCCGTGATAATTTTTGTTCATGGAGGTGGCGGTTCCGGCGGCTGGATGGTGGTTCCTGCGGGTGGGTGCTCATTTCGGTGGATAGGGTGGTGGTTATGGTGGCGGGAGAGGCGGTGTCATTGGCTAGGGGTAGTGGTTTGGTGGTTGGTGTGGTGGTTTAGTGGTTGTTCTAGTGGTTGGGGTGGTGGTCAATCGTTGGTCAAAGTGACCATATAGTAGAGGAGGGAAAGGGTAAGTGAAACCTTGGGGGTGTGGGCAATGGAAGTAGAGGAGTTTGGGGGTAAGGGGAGGGTAAAGGGAATGATTAAAATGTGCTAACAAACAACAAGGGAATCAACCTATTTGATTCTCTTACCCTTTCCTAAAAACCCCAAACCAAACGCTCCCTTATACTTTTCTTTATCTACGATGGTCAACTGCCACAAGCAAATTGGTAAGTCGTGCTGTCATCATTGAACATTTTGAACATTTGAACCTTATGATCCTTCTTAGAGCTTAATTTTGTGAAGCCACATATATCTACATCGATAGCCTTGAAATTAATGACATACAGCCTTGAATACACTCAGGAGCCCCAAAATAGCTCGCCTTTTCCTCCTTCACCCACTTTATCTGTGTGCTTCTGTTTTCAACCAGGGAGGTTTTTAAGTAGTTCAAACGCAAATCTCCAACTTATCAAATATGACATTGATAAATGCAACTTAAGATTCTAGATGAGAGGGGAATGCATACAGATTTGCAGGGACTTTCAGACATTCAAGGAAAGGTAAGTGGTTTCATTAGAAAAAGGAAGGATCAGCTTACCAGCTGCCACCATGTCGAGAGAAAAAGTCATTATCCAGTGACACAGCAAGAGCCAGAGCAACTGCTCTCTCTGAAAGGGTCAATGGGCGGGCAATTTCCAAGTCCTCAACCTGCAAAGAAGGTAGGGGAAAAGAGGAAAACTTCTAGTGAGCAGGATCTAATATATGGCACAAATGTAGTATATAAGAATATAAGATGTCTCTTCTTCCTTTGACACAACAAATTACCTGTCCTGCAAGGCCAGTTTTTAATACAGGATCAGAACTCCCAAATCTGATGACATATTGTCCAGCATCCGTCATCACCTGCATTGCATCCGAGTGAAAAAGGTCAGACCAAGATAACCCTTAACAGACCATACTGGTCAAGTGGTCAGGGACTGAGATTACAGCAAAAACATTCTCTCTTTAAATGCCAAACTCAACTATTCAATAGTTCGCAACAGTTCCCATGCCAATATTTGAATAAGCTGATCTCTGAAACAAGGGGTAACTTCCTCAAATCTAGCGATAGATCTAGTTCACATGTAAGTGAGGAATATGACGCCTCACAGATGCAAATATGAGTTTTGACTTTTGAGGGTGGAGGGTGGGGAAGGAGCAAAGAGGGGCCACAACGGGTGAATAAGATCAGGCATCACATGAGCACTTCATACTCGGTTTCTCGACAAACTTAACATAGTGAGCCTATGGCACAGTGAAGATAGGTTGGCATATTGCCTTTAAACATTGGCCCAAGCTAGCATGTCAATTTCAAGCTCCACGCTCCACCATATCAAGATAGGCACGGATAGCTCTTTAGCATTGAAATGTACTGAAAATGATCTTCCATTTTCATTTTTATTTTTCCTTTCATATTTAATTTAGAAAAGCACACTCAAGTGTTCTACAACAATTCACAACAAACGACACAATGCTAAAAAAATGATGATTCAGTTTGCAGCTCCTAACAATGTCACTAAGAACTAACATTCTCAGATCACCTCACTCAGCTACCAGAGTCACCAGGAATGAATATTGAGGAGGGGGGATGCACATTTGGAAGCATTGATCTTATATGGGGATCCAAAATTTGACTGTTTTAACTTACTGGTTAACAATCACACAGAGCATAAAGTACATTACACCAAATCATAAGTAGTTTTCCAGGAATTGAACTATGATTCTACAGACAGGAAGTTCTGCAGAAAAATGATACTTCCTCTGTGAATAAATAATGGGCAACATTATCTATTTAAGGACGTACAATTATAATAGCCCACATTCTATACTTATTAAGTAAAATTTTGAAATTTCCAATATTACCCTGAATGGCATCCTCAAGTAAGAAATCTAAAAAAGGAGACATTTTGCTATGGTGGAGAAGAAAAAGAAAATTTAGTAAAGGATTATTATGATAATTTCACTCAATTCCTCTAGAATGACCTTAATCAAATGCGCCCTATTATCTACAGACAATAGGAGTACCAGTAATAGAACAAACCTCCAAGCCAAATCCTCTCCAATCACGATCTATCTGTGCAAGCACGTTTCCATCGATGTCCTTCATAGTAAATGTCCAGTTCCACAAACCAGGATTTTCAACTACAGCGAACTGCTTATTCCTACAAAATATCGATCACAAGTCAAGATGTATGGGTAGTCAACAATCAATACATTGATAGTAACACAGCACAAGGAACTATAGAACGCAGAAATACCCCAAATATAAATCATAGATCCTCCTCCAGAGATGCCATCGTTGGTGTACCACACCAATCTCCTGTTCATGAACAATTATATCAGAATTGCCATCTTAGTGGAAAACTGGAATTACAATTTACAACTGCTGTTCGAGTGACTTTTGATCAGAAGGAAAGAAAAAAGCTCCACATTGCGAAAGGGGCCTCCATACAGGCTACGTAAATGCCAAGAAAACGGCAAAAATAATAGAATAAGGAGTTTCACAACAGTGTAGTTGTGCTAATAGAAACACAAGAGCCTGAGTTACGTTGGATCTTTAAAAGTTTAGAAGCTGACATCTTCTCTACATGTGATCATGGCTCTTCAAACTATAACAGTAATTCTGCATGCATGAACTTTTTTTGCATCATGTAAACTAATAGAAGTCAAGATCAGGGTACTTTCAAGGACAATCTGACATACCTTTCCGTTAACCTCAGCATAAATTGAGCTGGTAATCCACCAGAAGGGCCTGCGAATCTAGATTTTGCATTGAACAAGTCCCACAAGTTAACAAACTCACATTTGAAAAATGACAGATAACAAACACATTAGATGATAAGATCGAATTCTACCCTGAATAGCTCATTGCCCAGTGCATCAGTTATGCATGCAATGAAGGGACGTCTCAGACGAAGAAACTGCAAAATTGCAAAGCAGATGCATCAATTGAACACTGCCTGCTGTTGACGCTTTTAACATATTTAGACTCAAATCATCATGTAAAAACGTTCACAGATAAATTTGCTCAGGCTTCTTTCTAGTGAGTAGTGTCAGTGTGTCAACACATCAAACATCAGGGAGTTGAGGTTAACAGAAATCAGCATAAACTTTAGAATTGTACAAAATAATAAGCCAAAATGAAGAGAGCCAATAGTTGTAGAAGTGTTTAAGGTTTTAAGCTTAAGGGTGTAGGGTTATCTAGATAATAATGTTAGATCTAGTCCAATCAGCTAATTTTGAGTGGACTTAAAAAGTTCAGATTAGATTTGCAAACAACCTTTTGAACTCGAGAAGGTCAAAAATTCAAAACATACATATGATCCAACACTTAAAATCGATAAATTTAACTATATTTTTTGAGAAACGACCATATTTTGGGATGGCCAAGTTCAGAAAAATCAATAATCTGTTTCAGATAGGAGCATAAGATGCTATAATGCCATAATCAGAAAGATTATAAAGCAAAAAGATCTGTCCCACTATGACTTTCCCGGCTGCAAAATTTTTTAAGTATCACATTGATTTTATATCAAAATCACTAATCACGTCAATTCAAACATTTATTCCTAGATTGTCCTTATTATCCAATTGTTATTAATTACCACCTGATATAAATTTTCAGCTATATTTAAATACCATAAGACCCTTTCCAAAAATTAAAAAATAAATATCATAAGACTAACTGAAAAAATCATACGAGAAAGGATGATGTAACTGGAAGCAATGTTCGCGTTAGGTAGCCACGCAGCTTAGTGTATGGACTACTCTACTTGTGCACATAACATAAATTATGCTTGTTATATACTCCCTCCGGTTTTTATTAGTTTACCCACTTCTTTGGGAACAGAGTTTTAGGAAAATTGGTATGTGGGTCATAAAAGGAAAGAGAAAGTATTAATTTATTGGCATATTGTATTGAAGTTAATGTTGTGGGCCAAGAAAAGTAGGGTGACAAGGTAAAGATAATAATACACAATTGATGGGACCATTCCAAAAACAGAAAGGTAAACTAATAAGGGACAACCCAAAAAGGAAGAGGGTAAGATAATAGAAACCAGAGGGAGTACATATACAAGAAAGTTCTTTGCTGAAGTCCACTCCATAGTACTGCAATTCCGCATCTTCTCAACTCTCAACTCTCAAGAAGGTGGTCAGATAACAGACATCACTTGTCTCCTATGAAGATATATAGGGAAAAGAACAAAAAGAGAATTGGATGCCAAACGAGACAACATGCATATTTGATATTCCCTAAAGAGGGAGTGGGAATGCTGTTTCTTAGTTCCTACTTCCTTACATAGTTACATACTAAGAAAGCTTCCACAGTTCTCTTAACAATATCAAATCATCAATCATGGCCAACCTTAGATACCAGAGATATATGAATATCAGAAAATGATCATACTTTCTAATAGGTACGCAAGATTCCAAGTCAAAAATGCCACCAGTGTTTCAACAGGTCTCCCAATAAGCGGTATTTTGTTTCTATTGATCTTGCCAGCAGAAACAGGAAACAAGAACAGAAAAAACAAAACCGTATACTGTCTTTACTATTTTCAAGACACGTGAAGGGTCTTGTTGGAAGGAAATGATAAGCAAAAGAATTCTTCAAAGATCAAAATATGAAAAATAAATTCAACATGATGACTATCATAATATTCAGATAATGATGAGTTCTCACCTGTCTTAAAAGGACATTACTCTGTTCACGGATAAAACCTACAGGCTAGATAAAGCACACAGAATATTCCAAGTCAGAGCTATAGAATGAATATCTTCTTCCTCAATAACTGAAATTTTGTTACAACAGAGCTCCAAGCAATCATCACATGAACTTACAGAGCCAGGGTAGCATACATCCACTATTGCATACCGATTTTCCTGAGAAAGACATACAGTAAGAATTCAATATAAAATAGAAGCAAATATAGCATAGTAGAAAAATTTCAAATACTAAATGAAGATATTGAGAATGCTTAATGCCTGAAATCAGAATTTATTAAGATAAAAGATTTCCAATGAAAATATTGATGATTAGCATTAACACCTATCAACTTACTGACGCTGCATAGCCTGGTATAGTACTATACTGGTCTTGTGCTGCTACTACTCGAGTAGAGTGCATAAAGGAAAATTATTTGCAACAGGTCACAACTCATATCTGATATCTTTAATAAAGTCACTAAACCGAAGTCCACAACTCCACAAGTCCTTTTGGCTCAACCAAAACCACCAGTAATTGTACGCTAAGCAAGTATCATAGTTTAATACTTGATTCAATATTGTAGAGTCAATATTCGTCTGTTTCCTAGTTGACCCAGCCACCGAGGGCTCTTTGTTTTGGATTAAATTAATATTGCTTACGCTCATGTACCAATAAACTATAACAAGAAAATAGATACCTGCTCAAAGCCAAACACAAGGTTTGCCCATTCTATATGTCGGGTAATCAACAAATTTGATCTAGCAAGAAGAGGGGCGATTTGAACCTGCCAAGGTAACATAAGCATTATAAACTATTATAATAGAAAAGCCAGGTAAAACAAATGCAAATGCTCGACATTGAAGAACAGTAAAGATGCAACTCCAAATAATATATAGTTATAAGTTACAACTTAAAAGGTCATGCAAGCATGACACTATCCAAAAGTGGGAGCACATTACTCTACAATAGACCCGTGCGCTACAGCTTATTACAAACAAGAGTTGTCAGGTATAAGGAATTAGCGTATGGTATCATGTCAACAAACAACAGGAAGACAAGTGCCGTTGTGCATATGTGTTGCATGTGATATGGTGACAAAACTAGAGAAACCCAAAGTAACTAAGGCATCTGTTTCATAGTTGCTTCATACCAAAAGAAATTAGTTAAGCAAGAAAGTTAAAAAGCACATATGCTCAGCCATTTCAACAAATAGGCTACAGTGTCCAGGTCTCCAAGGATGGGAAATACGTTCTTAAGACCTCCACATTAAAGAACAATATATGGAAAGCTTTTAACCTGTTAGCTGGGAAATATACAACAATATGTACCCAAACCAAACAAATGATGCAGCAACTCATCTATAGACTCCATACACGATTACAGTCTCGAATTCAGAAACAAATACTAAGCTCAAAACTCAAAAGTCACAGTTCATTGTCTGCGTCATAAAACCAAGAAGAGAAAATATATATATATATATATATATATATATATATATATATATATATAAATATAACTAGAACACATATGGTTTCTAACTAAGTAAGAGTTTAAAACAAGCACCAAAGAACACACAAACACTTCAAAAGAAGACAAAAAATATCTTTACCTCCTCAGACGAAGTGGGTGCCAAATATCCAGTAGTTGATTGACTAAGAGGTGGTTGTTCAAATACATGCTTTCCTGAATCATTCTCTTCCTTATAATCCTTAAACCTATTGTGTGCCACATTCCTTCTCTCTAATTTCTTTGCCAAATCCTTGTCCAAAGCCCAAAGCCGGGCAAGAAAATCTCGGTCCAATTCGGGGTCCTTCCGGGCACTATGCTTAAACCGGCGAGACTCCAGCATAGCTATAGCATTTTTGGGAAATTGGGGTATCCCATCAAAATCAAACCCTCCCCCATGTAATTGGAATAAGCCAAGAATTGAACTTCTACTTGCATTGATAATACCGGTTGTATTATTACCCTTTAACACATAATTGCTTGACACACTATACCTAACAATTTGCTGCAAGTTCTTAATCCACCTCATTTTACATAAGTTTGACAATAAACCTCCTGCAAACATACACAAAGAAACTGAAATTGAAGGTATGACAATAAAAATTTGAATACCCATCATAAATTATCACAAAACATTACATGATTTTTCAAGTTCTGAACTTGGTGTCTCTTAATTTGTTGAACAATTCTTGGACAAAATCATAAAAATAGATTTATTTTTATTTTTTTGAGATAGAAACATTAAGAAGCACAAAGAACCCACCTTTGAACAAATTCAAGCCCGCCGCAAATGTTCCTTTCTCCTCTCTCAATCGAGGTGATGACTGATGATCAAACGTACTTATGATAGAAAATCATAGAACGATCCTTCAAAGAAATAAGAAGAAAACAAATCAGAAAACGCTTCTTTTGAAACTTTCGACCACACTCTATGTAATGCCCGTGCAGTTGGGTCGGGTTGGGTTAACTATTGGGTTGGTCAAGTCGTCAAGACTTAAGATATGTTATTACTAGCCTTCCTTGCACGCGATGCGTGCGTGAATTATTTTGGCAATTATCATTAAATTTCATCTAAATGTAATTTTGAAAGATGTAATTTACAATCATCATTAGTTCTAATTAAATATCACGTGGTGTAAATATAAAATATAAAAAATTACTTGATGAATAAGTTGTTTTCTTGGTATTTTTATTACTTGTTGATGGATGTTGGTATTGTTATTGCATTTCAAAAGTTCAGGTAAAATTAAAATTTTATGTCTTTGGTTTTGTAATTGATTTGAAAACTGCTTTAGTTATGTTAATTTGTTCTTCAATCATAAACTTTTTCTTTCACTACACATATTTTTATGAAAGTTTATTTTAGCTACTTTGAACTTTCTTTGATATACATATTTTAAATTAGGAAGGGTTATGATTGAGGAAAATCTCGAAATCTCAATAGGTAATATTTTTTATTGAATGAAGGGTTAAAAAGTCTTTTCAAAGGGGACACCATAGCTCCCCCCTTGACTTATATAATAGAGATTAAATCGAAGGGAATATATATATATATATATATATATATATATATATATATATATATATATATATATATATATATATATATATATATATATATATAAGGGCAAGATCACATGAGAATGCTCCTTACATGAGAAATGAGAATGAATCTCAACCACACGATTGGATTATAGTTACAACACTTGTTCATTAGAGTTATACCTCCGAAAATATTTTGAGCCCAAAAAAAAAAAAATTTTTTTTGAATTTTTTTTTCTAATATTCTTTTCTTTGGAGTTACATCACTTTTTCATTAGAGTTACATCACTTGTTCATTAGAGTTATAGCGTGTAAAATTCATACTCATTTCTCATGTAAGTATGCATTCTCACATGAACTCACTTCTATATATATATATATATATATATATATATATATATATATATATATATATATATATATATAGTACATCAATAAACCTAATTAGTAGGAACAGGAGATAAGCAAACACTCCTTAACTCAATAGAGTACTTTTCCAAATATTATATTAACCTCGATATTATCCTAACATCTTCTTATTGTACCAGAAGAGTCGATAAACCCTGTCTCAAGACACAGGGACGGAAAAATGACCAATTAGTTGAGGGACGTCTTTCTTTTTTAACCTCGTACCAATTATCAATTTATCGGGAACTCCATTCTTTTAACCCTTCTTTTTTAATGAGAAGGCCTTTCTTTTCGAATAGTTCGTCTTCATGAGAAGGTCATCCTTTTTCAAACTCACCAAATATTTTAACAATATGGGAATGTTATTATTTACTATCCTGTAGTGTTTATGTTTCTTGAACAAAAACCGCTCTAATCGATACTAGGTTGACTGATCCATGTGATGTTGTGAATTTGGGTAAGACCGAGTTTGAGCCGATTCTTATAATGGTTTGGGACTTTTGGTCTACTTGACCAAGTAGCCATTTAAGTGCTAAAACCTAACTGGCTTACTTGTGAAATATTTGAGCTCAACTCGAAAATTTTATAAGACGATTGCAACTAAAGTCGACAAGAAGAAAAACGGGGATGCGCTTTGACTATTTCATCTTATAGTCTCCAAATTGTAATTAATCAGTAGTAATTGTAATACTCCGTATTTTTAGTAAGTCATTAGTTATAATTTTTAAAAGGTTTTATTTACTAAAAAGGCTTTCTATTAATTATAAGGTTTTAAATAGGATTTTATAATAGATGATGGGTTTTTCAAATAGACTCTAGCCCAAATTAAGTATTGGGCCTAAGTTCACAATTCTAATCCAAGTAATTAGTTTAGAAAATTTAAAAATATTTTAAAAAGGAAAATTGAAAAAGGATTTACAAAAGATTTACAAAAAAAAAATCTTAAAAACCGTGATCCGGTGCAAACTCACGTTAGTGAGTTTGTATCCAAATTGATTACTTTTCATTTTTTTAATCTTTTGGTTAATTAGCATCTAGACTATTTATCTTATGGAATATTCCTCTATTCTATCTATATGATCATAAAGAAATAGTGTATCTTAGTTAAAATTAATTATCTTTTCTCAAAAACCCATCTTTTAGTTTCTTAGCCCTAGTACGACTCTACCTATCCAACTAGTATAAATAGGGGCCTCCATCCCTCATATTCTTCACACCAAATTTGAGGAATACATCTCTTTTCTCAAGTTTAAACTATCTCTCCCTCTTAGCCTACCTTCTCTCTATTCTCACTAGTTTTTATTAATTTTCAAGGTGCGTGTATATATAGATCTCTATATATTATTTTGCATACCTAGTATCATGTTTATAGGGTTATTATTTTGGATTGAAACGCATGTTTTTATGAGTTTTATTATGAACTTTATCTGTTTTAATATGAATATTATGAGTTCCCATGAGTATGCTAAATTTATGAATTAATCATTAGTCTAAGATTATATAATTTGTTGATTGTTAAACTATGCCGTAGGCACATTTGTTCATGTTTAGAGTAATAGGCATAAGTCCAAGTTGCTGTAAATCTAATACTGATGTTACGATTGACCTTCAAAATATATGCCTTGAGTTTTGTGTTGCTACGGTTGACCTTCAATTAGTTTGCTAAGTCTGATCTTTAATATTCAGCATGCGCACTTTTAATATGTTGGCCATATGTTGGAACTCAAGGTGACACTCAAGAAGGGGGGGTTAAATTGAGTGACTAAAACTAATCGATTTTCGCAAAAACACTCTTATGGCACAGTGCCATGCACTGTGTTATTCACTCGTAAATTCCCCGATTGATGTTTTTGCTCGAACGAAATTGTATCAAACAATAAAACAATGAAATCAAATAATAAGACACAGGAATTTAACGTCGTTCAATCTCACATCTGAGATCTACGTCCACAGAAACTACTCTTTTATTATTTGAATCGTAAAATACCAAACCCTTGATACAATCCGATTCCCCCACTACTAACTCTAGTAGTGCTCCCCAACACTTAACCCTAAGTGTTGCTACTCTCTATAATATGAAAGATTACAGAAGATTCCTCACAAGCGTGCTTCTTATTCAAGCAAATAGAGGATCGTTAGAATCGTTGTTTAGAAACCTTAACTTACTAGAACTCTGTGCCGTACACTGTGCTGTGGGAGTCCGTTTTCAGCTCTCAAAATCTTTTTCTCTCCAAATCTGAAAACGTGTTTTGCTATAATGATTTATATCCCTTATATAATTCCATCAACTGAATAAGAATCCTTCTCCAAGATGTGTTATCTTTTTGAACAATTATTATTCCTAAAATAAAGGGATAGAATTCTTCTCCTACTCAAAAACCAATTTTATCTTTTATAAAAAACTGATTTCCTTTACTCCTTGTAAGATAAGGATTCCTCCATATCTTATGCCAACTCTAAATCAGATTTTAAATCAGTTTTTATCTAAACAAACTTTATAAAAATCGTTATCATTAAAAATCAGTTTTTCTCTTTTTATAAACAATCTTTTTCGAAAATCTTTTAAAGAAATGTTTTCTTTAAAATCAGTTTTTTATTAAAACTCTTCTTTTTCTTTTTTTCGAAAATCTTTATCAAAATCTTGTTCTTAAAACTCAGATTTTTAAAAACTCTTTTTTTCGAAAATATTTTTAAAGAAACGTTTTCTTTAAAATCAGTTTTTACAAAACTCTTTATCCGAAAATCTTTGTAAAAAATATTTTCCTTTCAAAACTAATTTTCGAAATTAAAAACTCCCCTTTTTATATTCTTTAAATATAGAAACATGAAATTAATATAATTACCTATTTTCTTAACTCTAAGAAAATAGTTAACCATCCTTATTTCATATTTCTAGTTTAGCACAAAGTTCCAATACGTTGATTACATTGCATAAACATGACTAAGAACATAACTACACCTAAACTTTCATATCTTCAAGTTCTTGATCTTTCATGAACATCCAATCTTGATAGCTTTCTTAGATCACTGTTACACACATACATGCTATAGCATAGAGTGTTTATCATCATCAAAATAACATTGATTTAAAGTCACAACAAATTCCCCCTTTTTGATGATGACAAACAAATAGTACTTCCCCCTCAAAATATGCACCATTAATCATATTAGGAAAAAATAACTCAACATCATTCACAAGTAACATGGTAACTAAGATAACCAATTACAAGATAACCAATTATTCAGTAGTCTAAGTATTATACCCATCTATCCCCTTTTGACATTATCAAAAAGGAGAGCATCAACATGTTGCGCGAGTCAAAGTGAGACATAGTCAGCAAAATAATGCAAGTAGCTTAAGCAATAAATACTAAGGATGCTGGTGCTATGTCATAATCCAACTCACAATCTGAAGTCATTAAGCAAAAAATAATCCAACTCACAATCCGAAATTATGAAGCAAGAAATAATCATGAAGGATCATGGCTGATAGCTAAGAAAGTAAGATAAAGAAAAGTAATGCAAGCTTGAAGATTTGAAATGGCAATTGGCTCAACAGGTGCTTAAACCTTTCTTTAAAGATTTTCAACTTCTGCAAATAAGCATCATAGGACTTTCTTCACTGTGGCACTGTGTGTATTTCTGTGCCAGTGAACAATCTATTCCCTTCCAAATATAACTAATCTTCGGAATACTGGAATCCAAAATAATGATCTTCAAAACTTTGATAATTTTCTTCACATTTGAATTGAACTCTAGGACTTATCTAAAATAAGTGTCTTACTCTCCTTTTCTTTTCTTTTTTTTCCTTTTTTTTTTATGAAGAGAAAGCAGACCATACAATATTACTAGAGTCAATCAATAAGAGATTAAAGATAATAAGTTAATTCGAACCTCATTTTATTTTTGATGCATCTCCTGGCACTATGCCTTGCACAGTGTGAATCAATACCTTTCATTCTTTTACGTATTTGTGTTTTATTCCAACCTTTTCATGTTCCCCCTTAATTCATGCGTCTTTTTCTTCCATCATCTTATCAAGATGTTCTTGCCCCATAAATTATCATTAACCAAGATTAAAAGTACTTGTTGAACTTTGGATCAATGGGTGAGGAAAAGAAGGAATATAATAGGGAAATGAAGATGAAGAGAGATATATGAAAGAAAGAAATAATGAGACACAAATGTCAAACTCATACATAGAAAATCAGATTATTGGGATAAAGATCAAGCTTGCTATAGGATTAAGAAGTTGCATTTCATAGCTCAAAAAGTCGGCAACTTAGGATCATATAGCTCATTAGTTCGGCAACTTAGGATCATGACATTAGGACAGCATCATTAGACCATTACGAGTCCTTTTTATATCAAGTAGACCTTTACTCACAAAGCTTCACAAAGACATGCATCAACACTCTAATTAACATATTTAAAGGAGGACAACAAGCATAATACTCAACTAATTTCCATAAATTAATCCCAAAGCCACAAATTATCTTGTAAAATATTCATGCATGAATTTCAACATAATTACCTTGATCACACAATTGTGGTATGCTTAACAAACTGTTTTTCAAACCACTTACCAACATCACATTCTCTATGGAGTGTGTTAGGGATTTGCCGACGTTTCAAATACCACTTATTTATCCCTTTTTGTTATCGCCAAATGTAACACACCCTCCATGGTAGGCTACTAGTGAGAGGAATTGAGATTTATCACTAGTCATGTGTCTTAAGCAGCCGTTGTCGAGATACCATAGGCTACGTCCTTTCACGTTTGCGTGCAAAAAGATCACTTGTTAATTTTAGGAACCCAAATCTGTTTGGGTCCCTTTTTCTTTCGTTGAGCTTCTAATAAGTCTTTTCTAACCCAAATTTGAGTTACATACTTTACATTTTTCGCAACACTCCTTTTCTTGACATTACAATTATCCATAAGATGTCCATTCTTTCCACAGAAGTTGCAAATCAAATATTCAGGTAGATTGACATATTTTCTTTTACGAAAGTCTCTTTCAAAATTTCTGGCACTGTGCCTCTGGTCTGTATATCCTAAACCAATTCTATTTCGATTGCGAGTTGTACTGAAGATATATTCTAAGGCTTTTTGACCATCTAATCATTTTTCATACATTTTTCGAGCAATAGTCAATTGTGATTCTAAGAATTCAACAGAAGTGTTTAGATCGCTATTTCTTTTTCTCGAAATTTCCAAATCTCTTTTAACTTTATCAAGTTTATCACTTAACTTAGCATCATGAGGTAGCATAAGTGGAACAATTCTGGATCTTTGTCTTGATTCTTTTAACTCAGTTATCTCATGTTTTAACGATTCAATTTGATTTTCAAGATCCGAATTTTTAGCCTCTAGCACAGTGTATGGCACAGTGTTGTTAACAACTTCTTTTGCGAGAGACTTTTCGCACCTTAAAGCATTGAACTCAACATTTTTATCTTCAATAGTTTTTTCAAGTTCATCATTCTTTTTCATCAATTCTTTACAATCCTTTAATAAATCCTTATATTCCAATTCCAACCTAATCTTTTGCTTAGTTAAATTTTTCACCTCTTTTCTCATGTTTGAAAAATCATCATTCATTTCTTGACAATCATCAATGATATTTCCCAGCAAAGTAACAAGTTGGTTTTTTGAAAGAAGAAGTATTGAAGGTTTTAGAGAAAGAAGACTTACCTCACCGTCTTCAGTTTCATCTTGGGAGTTCGAACTTTTCGCCATTAGACACAAGTTAGAGTCGTCCTGGCACTGTGCCCTTCTATGTGATGTCTGTACAGCATTCATACATAATTTTTTCTTCATGGCACTGTGCCTCTGACTGTTCTTCATCAGAATCCGAATCTCCCCAAACGGCAGCAATCATTGCTTTCTTGAACTCCTTCTTTGTTTGATCTCTTTTTTCTTTAGGCTTCTCATCATTCCATAAAGGACATTCCTTTATCCTGTGATTTAACTATCCACACTTGAAACAACCCGAATTAGTAGCACTTTTCTTAAAGTTAGATGTAGTGCTCTTACCTTTGAAATTTTCATCTTTTTTATGATTGTTATTTTTGTTCTTTTTGAGAAATTTTTTAATCTTCTAGTAAGAAAATCAATATCATCATCACTATCACTATTTTCAATTTCCAATTCAGTTCTCAAGGCTATACCTTTACTTTTTGGTTCATTAGTTTTAGAATCTAAGACAAGTTCGTGACTCATTAAAAATCCAATAAGTTGTTCTAGTGAAAGTTTCGTCAAATCTTTAGCTTCTTGAATAGCGGTTATTTTTGGGAGCCATCGATTTGTTAAACTTCTTAGCACCTTTCTCACTAAATCTTCAGAAGTATATGTTTTGCCTAGAGAACGTAATTCATTAGTGATTAGTGCAAATCTAGTGAACATCTCTTTAATAGATTCGTCCTTATTCATAGTAAACAATTCATATTGTTGGACAAGCAAATCTATTCTAGATTATTTTACCTCATTCGTACCTTCGTGGGCCAACTCCAGCGTGTCCCATATTTCTTTTGCTGTAGTACAAGCCGAGATCCTTGAGTATTCATCAGGTCCAACTCCATATTGGAGAATACTCATAGCTTTGAAGTTTTTTTTGGCTTTTGCATAGTCGACTGAATTGTAGTCGTTTTCATCTTTGTCGACCATATTTCCTTCAGCATCTTTGATTTGGATAAGGATTGGTCCTTTTCTTATGACTTTCGAGCATTTATAATCCGATCCTTGGATGTAGATCCTCATCCTAGCCTTCCACCATCCATAGTCTTTTCCGTTAAAAATCAGGCACTTTGTGTGTCTATCTCGAGTGTCATCTTGCATGTTCATGACTTCTATTCTCTAGGGATGAGCCTTTCGAGAATAGCCTGATCTGATACCACTTGTTGGAACTCAAGGTGACACTCAATAAGGGGGGGTTGAATTGAGTGGCTAAAACTAATCGATTTTCACAAAAACACTGTTATGGCACAGTGCCATGCACTATGTTATTCACTCGTAAATTCTCCGATTGATGTTTTTGCTCGAACGAAATTGTATCAAACAATAAAACAATGAAATCAAATAATAAGACACAGGAATTTAACGTGGTTCAATCTCACCTCTGAGATCTACGTCCACACAAACTACTCTTTTATTATTTGAATCGTAAAATACCAAACCCTTGATACAATTCGATTCCCCCACTACTAACTATAGTAGTGCTCCCCAACACTTAACCCTAAGTGTTGCTACTCTCTATAATATGAAAGATTACAGAAAGAAAGATTCCTCACAAGCATGCTTCTTATTCAAGCAAATAGAGGATCGTTACAATCATTGTTTAGAAACCTTAACTTACTAGAACTCTGTGCCGTACACTGTGTTGTGGGAGTCCGTTTTCAGCTCTCAAAATCTTTTTCTCTCCAAATCTGAAAACGTGTTTTGCTATAATGATTTCTATCCCTTATATAATTCCATCAACTGAATAAGAATCCTTCTCCAAGATGTATTATCTTTTTGAACAATTTTTATTCCTAAAATAAAGGGATATAATTCTTCTCCTACTCAAAAACCAATTTTATCTTTTATAGAAAACTGATTTCCTTTACTCCTTGTAAGATAAGGATTCCTCCATATCTTATGCCAACTCTAAATCAGATTTTAAATCAGTTTGGGAAATTCTCATTGGTAACCTTATAGTATTGGGAATTATATTTGGTAACCAATCTCATTGGAAATTCTCATTGGTAACCTTGTAGTTAGTAAATTATTATCAGACGTGACATTAATGAGGTAATTGGTTAACTTTTCCGTTAAATGTCATCCCTACCCATGCCACCCTCACTCCACCCCCACCCCCACCCCCCACCCCCACCCCTACCCCCGCCACCCCTCACTCCGCCCCCACCCCCCGCAACCCCCCACAACAACCCCCCACACGGCCCCTCTACGGTTCCCCCACCGCATTCTCCGCAGGCCGCCCGCCCCCTCACACCACCCTTCGCCTCCCTCCTTCGGCTGCTGCCCCTCCCCCCCCTCTCCTACCCTTCCCCTCTTCGCATACCCTCTTTCCTCTACTGCCCATCGCCCTCTCCTACCCTTAACAGGCTTCAAAGTCTCGCATAATCTGGTACCCATCACCAACCCCGGAACCAACGCATGGGTGGATCTCGTTTCATTTCCATGGTGAGAGTGGTGTGGGGTGGCGGCGGCTGCGGAATGCGGTGGGGGAACCGCAGAGGGGGCTGTGTGGGGGGTTGTTGTGGGGGGTGCGGGGGGGGGGGTGGAGTGAGGGTGGCAGGGGTGGGGGTGGGGGGTGGAGTGAGGTCGGCATGGGTGGGGATGACATTTAACGAAAAAGTTAACCAATTACCTCATTAATGTCACGTCTGGTAATAATTTACTAACTACAAGGTTACCAATGAGAATTTCCAATGAGATTGGTTACCAAATATAATTCCCAATACTACAAGGTTACCAATGAGAATTAAACAAACTTTATAAAAATCGTTATCATTAAAAATCAGTTTTTCTCTTTTTATAAACAACCTTTTTCGAAAATCTTTTAAAGAAATGTTTTCTTTATAATCAGTTTTTTATTAAAACTCTTCTTTTTATTTTTTTCGAAAATCTTTATCAAAATCTTGTTCTAACTCAGATTTTTTAAAACTATTTTTAAAGAAACGTTTTCTTTAAAATCAGTTTTTACAAAACTCTTTATCCGAAAATCTTTGTAAAAAATATTTTCCTTTCAAAACTAATTTTCGAAATTAAAAACTCCCCTTTTTATATTCTTTAAATATAGAAACATGAAATTAATATAATTACCTATTTTCTTAACTCTAAGAAAATAGTTAACCATCCTAATTTCATATTTCTAGTTTAGCACAAAGTTCCAATACGTTAATTACATTGCATAAACATGACTAAGAACATAACTACACCTAAGCTTCCATATCTCAAGTTCTTGATCTTTCATGAACATCCAATCTTGATAGCTTTCTTAGATCACAAACATGACTAAGAACATAACTACACCTAAGCTTCCATATCTTCAAGTTCTTGATCTTTCATGAACATCCAATCTTGATAGCTTTCTTAGATCACTGTTACACACATACATGTATAGCATAGAGTGTTTATCATCATCAAAATAACATTGACTTAGAGTCACAACACCATACAACACGTACTAAGTTTTGTAGCTTATTGTTGTTGATGCCGTAATAAGTATTATTACTTCAAGATAAATTATTTATGCCTTTTGTATGGCGAATTTTTATATTAGAATTATTATTCTTTCAAAGGAGGATTGTTTACAAATGATTTTATTAGTTATATGATCTTTTATAATCACAATTACAAAGAAGCCACGGCTTGTTATTAATTAACAAGAACGGTAGCTATTAAATTTTACCCATGTACTTTTTGTATAAGTCATGTGGACAAGGTAGTTCCCCTCGTCATAGACTCGTTAAGGAATACTAAACTTGGGGGGTGTGCACACTTTAGGAAAGGTACCTAGGCAAGGAAAAAGGATTTTATTAAAGTTATATACCTTATATTATACAAGTATTAATTACAAGTATCCAAGGAAGGTTTATAGAAATATTTTGAATGTTTAATAAAGTATTTAAATTTCCGCATATACATGTACTCAGTATTTTTTTCTGACACCTGTTTTGTTGTTTGTTTTATGGCTTTGTCCCTGTGATGACCCTTTTAGTGAGCAGAATTTACAGGTTGATTTGATGCATACTTCACATGGGGGAGCTAGTGAGGAATTAGACTTAAGCTAGGAGTTACTATTTCATTTTATTATATATTTCATTATTGTCATAGTTGAATAATAAAGTTTTTATATTATCAATAAAGAGAAGTTATTATTATTAGTTTCCGCTGCATTGTTAAATTAGTAGTTAGTAGTTTTAGCCTTTAACGTTATCACGTGGCGGTAATACTCTCAAGTTTCTCAAGTGTTTTATATTAAAATATATTCTTCAAAAGAGAGAAATTTGAGGGTGTTACAGTAATATTTTTTCTATTAATCTGACTTGTCAATTATTTAAGGTATATCAAAATCTAGTATATATAACAACTCAAAGACCTAGAAAAGTGATATTTTTTCTATTAGTTGCAATATTTAAATACTCCCTTTTTTATCTTATTCATCTAGAATATTCTAATCAAAGTTATAGAACTTTGACCATATTGAATGATTATTATATAGGAAAAATATATAGTCATGTGGGATCTTAATAGATGTGTCTGGATGTGTAGTTTAAGAATATCAATATTTCATAATTTTTACTAATGCCTATTTAAAGATATTACCGGTCAAAGATGTGCATTGGAGAAAGTAAGTAAGCAAGATAAGAAAAAAAAAAACTACGGAAAGTATTTAGGTCAAACTTCGATCCTAGTTATACAAATATATACTTACTAGATATATAATAGGAATATTATGTGGGATTTTATTGGATTTTTTCATGTATAATTTCAAAATATAAACTTTTAGTAATTAAGCAGATTTGAGACATTATAAAGTAGCAAATAAAGTAAAATATTCGATACAGAGGAGTCTTGTGTTTGTTTCTAAGATTTTGTTTGCAATAAAATAAAATTTTAAGTTGTCATGAGAGTTTGAGTATGATGTTTTTACAAATTTATCATACACTCGGGTGTATCGTGAGCATGGTACACTAAATACTATTTTTTTGCTTATTACTCATTTGAAATCATCCAAATGAGCAAAATATACGAAAGGAGAGTTCCAAATAATCAAATGAGCAAAAAGTAGTCTTGGGTGTACCATATGATGAATGAACTCTGATGTTTTGGGCATTTTGTTTTCTTCACACATTGTTTTGTTGATGGAAATCTATGCGGTTTCGTGGTAGATAATGTCAATTCTTCGTCTATGATTATTTGGATCAATTGAAATTCTATATTCAAATCACAATAGATTGATAGACCATGTCATACAAGGTTATATCTTATTGTAAATCTGTAATGTGACAGAGGATTTGGGGAACAGTTATTAGACATTCATATGATACAGATACTAGTACATGATTTTTTTTAAAGGACACGCTCATAAAAAAAAGGAAAAAATGACAGGAGAGGTCTAAACTTTGGTCGATAATTTTTAAAAGGTACCAACTTTAGATTAACCTGTGGAGGTCCCAACTATAGGGGGGGTCTTAACTTTGAGAGGGCTTGTATGTTTCTAACCTGGTACAACAGGTTCTCCAGCACGCGACGGCGAGCGAAAGAACCACCACCAACAACTATGGTGACGGAAACACGAAGAGTAGTGGTGTAGAGCAGAGTTGAAGCAACGAATGAAGAGAGAAAGGGGATTGCTCCGACGAGCTTAAGGGGGTAGCGAAGGAGCAGCAGGCGAAGCTGCGAGGAGAGAAATCAGGTGAAGTTCTCTCTTTATCCTTCGCCGGCGGTAGATGGATGAGAGTGTCTGATTTTTTCTCTTCCTTCTCTCTCTTTTATGGTAAAATTTCTGGTAATTTCTATGGGTTGGTTCAGCCTAAATTGGATGAGAGTTTTGTCATGGGTTTGAATGTGGGTAAAAAATTACTCACCCATAAAATTTCATTTGATGATTTTACTGCTCAAAGAGGAAAGAGAAATTTATGGGTTGTTTTTGATGATGATGAGGATGATAATGATGGTGTTCATGATGATGATGATATAGATTATCATCATATGTCGAATGGAGGGTTGGAAATCAAATGGGACCCACGTTTTTTTTTTGACCTATTAAGCACGTATCAAATCATTAAGACCCTCTTAAAGTGAAGATCCCTCATAGTTGGAACATGCATATGTTAATTTAAAGTTGGTACCTTATAAAAACTATCGGCCAAAGTTCAGACCTCTCCTGTTAATTTTTCCTAGAAAAAATTCATTAATGTTTTTAAAAGTTTTCACCCAAAATCAAGGTGGATCATCACATAAAGAAAAGTACTAAAAACAAGGGAGGAAAGAGGAGAAAAATTTGGTTTGTTAGGTGATAAGATTAATAACTCCCTCACACAAACGCACACCTGACCTGAAAATTTCAACGCATACATGATGAACTCAATTGTTTTAGGTGCAACATGCACTTAAAAAGCCCAAAAATACTACCAGTTTCCGCGTCTTGAAGATCTTGATTTGCTTCAAGTTCTGGTAAAAAGACTACATCTTTACTGTTCTATTTCATTTGTTATCCATAATTGATGTTTGTTTTTTGTGCAATATTTGATTTGTTGCTTGCTGAGAAATGATGTGCCCTTTTTTTTTGGGTTGACCAACCTTTCAAATTTCTATGTTTGAGGGTCTTTCTATTCAATTGTTTGATCTCAGCTAATATATAGTTGGGCAATATTTGTTGCTTAGAATTCAGAAATCAGATGATAAATAAGAAAGAAAATAAATAATTCTGGGTGTCTATAAATTATTTAGAAAATGAACTTATGGGTTATAACAATTTCAATTCCATTGTTAGGTTATGATCCAATAAAATGACCCAGCTTAAATTTTCATATGTTTTGGGGTACTAGTTAGTTAGTTGTTAATGGCTTTTTTTTTACTTGATTTAGAGTGTTTATTAGCTGAGTTACTTGTAAGCGGGCTTGGAATTGATAAACCAACAAACTCAAATTTGCCTTCTTAAGAGCATTCGAATTTCGAGCTTTGAAGTTGATTTTCTGCTTCAATCTTAAGCTAGTAAATGAAATTAAATCTAGACATTTGAGGTACAAGGGGTAGTAGAATTAGAAATGCATCTTCTTGGGAAAGGCCGAGCCATCGAGGATATGTCTTCAATGCCTTTGGCTTGAACTCAACATTGCATACCTGCTTATTTCCTCTGTAAAAAGTTCAGGAGCTATAATCTGGTACCATAATTAGTAACTTGCAAGTAAGATGAACTCTTTTGTGTAGAAGTGTGAAGAAATAAAGTGATTAAGACCATTGGAGTTTTATCTGAGCTTGCCACAGATTGTGTGGTATGAGTACCTTAATGAGAAAATGAGTGCAGAATTTTGATAGCAGGCAATGGTGAATGGGACTAGTCTGACCATATTGACAAGTGACCATATAATGCAATATAGGTAACCATTGGAGTAAAGGGAAAATAAGAAATCATATGTGATGTCATTTTAACTTTTGAATTGGATTTGATGGGCTCACTAGTGTATAGCATACTTTGGTCGCTCACAAGTCAAAACAAGATTCCAAATCATTACTTGGTGATTTTTTGGTTGGGACTTGGGTGTACACCACTTCCTAAGAAACTCTAGTTTTCGGAGGCACAAAGTTTCTTCTCTTGGGATGTATAGTTTCCTTGGGAATTGTTTTCCACTCTACTTCGGGTGTCTTTTTATGCCAACAGCCAACCAAAAAACTCCTTGATTTGGAATGAATTGAGCTATGCTAATATGCAATTCACGAGGGTCATAGTTTTTATTTCAGTGATCCTGAATCCCTCTTCCATTTCTTTGATGCTATTAGTTATATGGCGTAAATTACAGGCTTTAGTGGAGCTACTGGAATTAAGTATATTTAGTGACAATTGAAGGCATTATGGCTTCTCATCTGATCTCACTAGAAGTCTGAATGGCTGGACTTGTCTATGTAACTTTGATTTGTGATTGCAGGGGCAGAGTGTCCTTCAAGATCCTTCTCAGAAATGGCACCATTTGTTCAAGGTGATTGTCTTTATCAATCTGTATGTTTGCCTCTTTTTGTCAAGAATAGTCATCTGATGTAAATTTTGGTTAAACAGTTGCTGAAGATACAGGGGAAGTTATTGTGATTATGGGTGTTAGCGGTGCTGGAAAAACGTAAGTCTTGATGCTTTATGTAAGATATATCCCTTTTCTATTATATGTGCGACTGAGGTTATAATTTGAGAATTCGAGATGTTGCTCCATTAAGGCTCCGTTTGGTAGGGTGTTAAACATTTTTTTGGAAAATTGTTTTCCTCTATTTTCAATTTTACATTGTTTGGTGTGCAAAGGAGTGTAAAACCATTTTCCCTTCAAAATTGATGGAAAACCATTTTCCTTCCTTTTCCTTATCTCTCTTGTACACTCCTCTCACTACTTCCTTACTTTCCCTTTCATTTTCCTTTCTTTTCATTATTTTTCTTACATGGAACCAAACAACGAAAAACTAATTTTGGAATTGTGTTTTCCATTGTAAATTATTTTTCACGAAAATCATTTTACACTGAAAATGTTATACACCCAACCAAACGGAGCCTAAATCTTGCATGTTGAAAAAATCGGAAAAACCTTGCATATTAAAGAACTACATGAAATAAGACATTAGCCTTTACCTATCAGTTAACTTAGCAGCGCAGTAAGGCATTAGTGGATTATGTTAAAGTAGTGATTTATGTGTCAGACATAATCCACTAATGCCTTACTGGTATTTGAAATTGCAAAAATGAGTCTTCTGTTTCACACCATCATACGAGAATCATGTGTCTTGACTCGTGATGTTATCATGGTATGTAACTATAGCTTCATTTCCTGATGGAAGTTCTAGTGCTTATGCATCTGTTGGTCTTTCCAGATGATTCTATGCCCTTAATTGTGTCTTGTTTATTTGGTATTCAGGACTATAGGTAATCTTCTAGCTGAAGCTGCAAATTGTACTTTTCTTGATGCCGATGATTTCCACCCAGATTCTAACAAAGGTAGACGCAGTATGTAAAAGTAAAACTGGTCTTTTACAGCTTTTAGTACCCAACCAATGTTGATTTGTTCGAGAGTAAATATTGCATTACCACTTCTCTAATAATTTGCCCTTCATTAATAGAGAAAATGAGAGAAGGAATTCCACTCTCAGAGGATGATCGGATGCCTTGGCTTCAAGGGCTATGCAATGCATTAAAAGAGCGCATTATTGCAGGGAAATTTACAGTTCTTGCTTGTTCAGCTCTGAGGAAGAAATACAGAGAGATTCTTAGATTGTCTGACCCAAATTACCTTCCAGGGAGACACGATTGCTCGGTGAAGTTTGTTCTTCTCAATGTTCCAGTTGAGGTACTTTCCGATCGTGTGAATAATAGACTGGCGAACGGAGAACATTTTATGCCCCCTTCTTTATTACAGTCTCAATTAGAGCTACTTGAGATTGATATCTCCGAAGGAATACTTCAAGTTGATGCTACACAGATCCCTTCAGTTATTGTGAAAACTATAGAAGATTCGCTTATTCAAAGGGAAGCTTCTGAAAGCTTTTAACAGGATGGTAAATGTACATTAACATTCGTGATATGCCTGATTCTATTTCGTCGCAGCTTTTGAATAAAAAGATATGAAAAAATTGTTCTGTTGTGATTGGACTTGTTCTACCGCCATGAACATACGGTTGATTAACTCCTCTTGGGTTCAGAGGTTTGTGCTACGGATAATTCAACTAAGAGCAACTCCAATGGTAGAGCAAAATGAAAGTTGGCTCAGAGTGCCACTTGGGTTTTTCTAACTAACTCAACTTCAAGCCAGAACTCTCACAATGGTCCGCCAATATACTTGTTGCTTGAGTAGGTCCCACTTGAAGTAAGATAATTTTTTTTGTATAGAAGAATATAGAAATTATTTACCAAAATTCCCACATGGGCCCACAGCGTTAGCTCAAGCTACATTGGCTTTGTCAAGCTACATTGGTTAGCAAATGAAATTTCAGCTACTCACTCCAATAGTTGGGCTAATTGCTTAACTTTTTTTTATTTGTTTACAAGTCCCTAATGCTTACCATTGGAGTTGCTCTAATGGAATCAAAATTTGACATTTTATTTGCTGACTTTATATTATTGTGGATTCAAACAGGCATGGGAATCCTAGAAACTCAAAGGGAAAGAGTAGGGAAAGTACAATCATTTTATAAAAAAAATAAAATAATACCTTAGAGTTGTTCGTTCTGATAATGTGTAGAATTATTCGTGAAAGAGTAGGAAAAATAGAAGAATCGCAAGTATTCTTATTGTTGTATTCGTCTTACAAGCATGACAATCTATACAAGGTTATGTACAAAAGTATTACTAATATTTAATACAGCTGGTAGTATCGATTATTCATTTATCTGTTCTTAACAAAGGGGGTCCTTTTTTAATTGTTTAGAAAGTTGTGTATTATTGTGTTTGGCATGGAGAATCCTAATCAAGATTGTGAGTAACTAGATGAGAGGGGAATAATAATGAGCGAGGACATTTGTTTACAAAGTAGTTGTTCGTTTCTTCGTTCAACTATGGCACTATGCTATATGAGTTGGAACGTCGGGGATTGGAGAAAGACCATGTTTTTAACATAAGGCATCAGTGGAGTTCGATGCTTTGAATGTTATCCAACTCCTGTCCAAGCCGCTGGAGGAGAGAACCACCCGCTAGGAGTGGTGGTGATGGATATTTGCATTATGTTGGGTCGCGAGTGGAAGGTGGATTTTGTTCACACTGGAAGAGATGCTAATATGGTTACCCATTTTCTTGCTAAACACAAAAAGATGAAAGAGTGGTTTATGCTATGCTCCTTGGGCATGTTAGGGAGGTTTTTCTTAAAGATGTGGAGCATGTCCCTAGCTCTTCTCTACTTAGGTTGTGGGCTTGTGGCCAGTGGGGTTGGTGTTGGGCCCCTTTTTGGTTGATTTTGGTTGACTCTCTTTTGCCTAAACTGATGTGTAATTTGTATCTTTAATTTAACGGATTTTTCACCAGGTACCCCTGAGGTTTAACAATATTCACTTGGTACTCTCGCGTTTTCAACAATTCACCTGGTGCCCCTGAGGTTTTGAAAAATACCTGACATGACCCTACCGTCAACTTTCCGTTAAATATGACCCTAAAAAAACTTAATTAACCTAATTTAACCGTAACTTCTAACCCTAACCCTGCAGTCCCGTAACCCCCTCCCCTTCCACCCATTCTTCGCAGCGCTCAGTAGTCCCCTGCAGTCCCGTAACCCCCCTCCCCTTCCACCGATTCTTCGCAGCGCTCTGCAGTCCCCTGCAGTCCCGTACCTAAATCAATCACGAACTCAGCAGCGAAACCCATATTTTCAATTACATAAAAACTTACTCATTAAGGGTATTCTGGTGATTTTTCAAAACCTAGTTAATCAAATAACTAAATAAAACAATTGAGTAAGTTATTATGTAATTGAATTGAACGAAGGAGTTAATCAAATAACTAAATAAAACACTCGAGTAAGTTATTATGTAATTGAATTGAACGAAAGGAGTTAATCAAATAACTAAATAAAACACTTGAGTAAGTTTTTATGTAATTGAATTGAACAAATGAGTTGATTAGGGTGTAAAAGTATTAATTAGGTTTAATTATATTTAATTAGGATTAATTACTATTAATTAGATTAGTTAGGGGTTAATTTCGTTGATTTAGCCCTAATGACTAACGGAGTTGACGTCCGTTAGTCATTAAGGGTATTCTGGTGATTTTTCAAAACCTCAGGGGCACCAGGTGAATTATTGAAAACGAGAGGGTACCAGGTGAATATTGTGAAACCTTAGGGGTACCTGGTGAAAAAACTGTTAATTTCATGTCTTCCGTTTGGTTTTTTAAAAAAATATAAGGCATTAGTGAACTACATACCATAAATTTCTCCAAAGCCCAATGTTCCAAATACCACAAATTTTCAATCCTTTTGTAAGTTGACTACATACCGACCCATTTACTAAATGGATTGGGCTGAAATCGTAATTTCAAGCACGAACCTAGTATGAAAATTCATTCATCGTAAAATTTATAGTATAGGTTATCAAATTGCAGGTCAGGCCAGGTTTAAGCCATACCGACCTCAAAAAAGTTGCCCGCTTGTTGGCCCAGGCTAAATTTCGGGCTCATTTTTTGTGCCCAAAACCCGCTTTTCTGGCCAACATCAGGCTAGGCCAAAATTTGAACTCAAAAGTCATTTGCAGTTTGCCGAAAACCCATTCCAAAAAAAAAGGGACCGGGTTCGAAAACTCTACCAATCCCGGGCATTTTTCGGGTTCGCAGGTCGGGCCACTTTGATCTACTCTAATTTATAGTAATAGTTTAAGGCCTGTTCGAAATCACTAGCAGTTTTCAATTTTTGGTTTTATGAATGTAAAGTCATATGATGTATAATATACTTAAAGTTAGTCATACTTATTAAACTTGTCAATTTTAAAAACTGACAACAGAAAACTGAAAACTACATTTTATGATTTCCATACTATTGATTTTAGTTTTTGTTTAAAAAAATTAAAATCTCAAAACAAAAAAAATAACAAACATGGCATAATTTTTTCAAACTTTAGTCAAAATTATTACTCTTTGGTTGTATATTGTTCAGTTGGACCAAATTTTTATATAGAATAAGTGATTCAGTATGTCAAAAAAGAAATCATTTTCCTCTTAAAAAAAGAAATCATTAGAAATCGGTCTGTATGCGAAATCAGGCTGAATAGGGGGGGTAGGAATGACCTAAACATAACCCAACTGTCGCAGTACACGATATGGGTTGTACGGCTCAATGATACCTCGATAACGTATGAAACTGACATACAACGTCCTCGGAATCATGGCATCCTGGTCATCCCCATATGGCGTCCACATGACCTGAAATAGGATAAATGTAATAATTTCATTAGTCTAATGTAGTAGTAATATATGAGAACATATAATATATATTTTACTAATGCAATAAATTTCGTACCTCTGAAACCTGAAGGGTGTCCAAGCGTCTACGAATGGACCCCAGTCAGACGAACTCCTTGCCGACGAGGTGGTAATCCCACTTTCGTGCCCGGGGATCATGATCACTGAACGCTAGCCCCTCTCGCTGAGGTCGGAAACACGGGAAGTACTCGTATATCCGGCACTGGAGGAGCGTGAGACACCCGACAACCTGTTTGCTCTCCGCTCTACTCGCAACCCCCAGCTGACGATATAGGTACGCCAAAGCAGCTGAGCCCCATGAGTAAGTATGAACTGAATCAAGGTCATCCAGCTCACTAATGTTCTGGGGCATGAGGCGGGAACCACTCTTATCATTGAAGAGGGTACACCCAAGTGTCAGGAGCATCCATGCGCGAAGCTGTACATCAGCTGGACGGCCCTGAACCTTGCACAGATCGATAATCTTCTGAACGGTAACGCCACCGTTCCTCCAAACCCGTGACTCCTCACATAATAACTCCTCACGAGTCAAGCCCAGGAGCTCCTCAAACCGTACATATAGATCAGAAGTAGGCAAAACAGCACTCACAGTCCGACCCTCAATAGGAACACGTAGGATCTGCCGAACGTCATGTAACATGATCGTCATCTCTATAAAAGGCATGTGAAACGTGTTCGTGTCGGGCTGCCAACGCTCTACAAACGCTGTATGCAATGGAAAGTCAATGTGCCCAAACATAATCCGTGGTAGCTGGGCAATACAAAATCTATCCAAGCGCTGCAACGACTACTGCGGGAAAGCCCAAGTCAGCAACGCATCAAATGCACTGGAGCGGTTATGGCACAGCATAACATCACTAGCAGTCGTATCGTGGTATATAAGGGCGCCGACGTGACCCCGCCAACTAGGAATCAGGGTACCGTCAAGTGGGCCCCCAGGCATCGCCTCGGTAACTAACCACGAAGTATCCCTAGCAGCTCTAGTCCTGCTCGTCATCCGACTACCTCCGGAACTCGACCCCGAAACAAACCTCCCTCTACTACCCTTCCTCACAGGCACATGGGAGGCGGCTTCATCCACATCAGCTCCATCACCACCGCTCAAAGCATGATCTAACTCCTACTCGTCCGCAGTATCCCATCCCGCACTATCAGGCGCTGTAATCCCCCATAATTTTAAAGGATTTTATAAATATATTTTATCATTTATATATTTATATTTTAGTTCAAATGATTTTTATTATTAAAGTAGGTTGACTATTTTTGAAAGTCAAATGAAATTATTTTAAGGATTTAAGGAAATTGAAAATATTTTAATTAATCATGCTTTGAAAAAGGTTTGAAATATGAATTTGATTTAGAAAAGAAGTCTAATGGACTTGAGGAACCCAAATTCTAAGTAGATTAGGAAAGAGGAGTTATATTGATACTAGGAGTCCTCATTCATCAATCCTAGTTATCATCGAATCCTATTTAAACTTAAATTCCTTTTTCCTAAGCCCAAAAGGAAACCCTAGCTATAAATACCCTAAGCCCAATTATTTTACCCTACACAAATTATTTTTCCTCACTCATTCTCTCAAAAAAATTTCGGCTCTCTCTCTCTCTCCTCTTCCACGTAATTTTGTTTCTTTTTCCTCTCAAGCTTTTGTTTCTTCTTCTTCAAGTAACGCTTTCTTCTTCGCTAAGAAACGTCACCGCCGCCGCCGTTGACCACCGTGGATCGCCGCTGCTGCCACCAAGACCTTCCTTGGCCGGCGCATCCTCCTTTTCATCTTGAGTTGGTTTAATTCTTTCCTTTTCCTCAAGTTTTCCATTAAAGACTATGTTTTTATGCTTTATTTTAATGTTAATCATGATTATCAATGTTAATTTACTGTTTTAATGAATAATCTTGATTCATATATATATTATATTATAAGAATAAAAATTCAGATTTGTTTATTATTGTTAGATTTAAGTTTTAATAATTAAAGCATGGATTTTTAGGGTGTTAATGATTAGAAAACCATAGTAGCATATTAAATACTATGAGATTAATTTAATTTATGATTTTAAACATGTTTAAGAGGGTTTAAAGAAGGTTTTATGATTTTATAAGTTGCTGGAATTTCAGAAAGCATTTTATTTAGGGAATTTTAAGAATTTTAATTACTAGTATGGTAGTACTATGCTAGGAATTAAAAGTAATGGAAGTTTTGATAGTAAAATCAACTTTTGAATATGTTTAAAGGGGGTTTTAAATATTTTTAAGTTGCTGTCTTTTTATTTAAGAGTATTGATTTTAGTTATATTTGAATTCTAGGCGGAGAATATTCCGTAGGAGATTTCTAAAGGGGCTAAAGTGGCCAGTCAACTAGTTTACACAAGGTACGTACATACCTATGTGATGATTGAGATAGTATCATGATTTTATAAAGGAGAATTATATAGTATCATGTATAGGAACTATGTTGAGTTCGTGTATGATATTTATTATGATGGATTTTGCATGTTTTATGCCTGTGTGCAAACATGTTGATTATAATATTTGATTATGAGTAGAATATCATGTTTGTATGGAATATTGATGCAAGCATGTTAATTGGATTGAGAACTTTATTTATTAATTCACATGGGGGAATTAATATATTTATTAGTATTGGATCATGTTTGATCGTTGTTCCCTTTTTGTATTTCACTACTTTATGAGGACTGTGGGCCTTATTTGGTAAGTTGACAAGTTATGCCTTTGAAAGGTAAGATTGATTGTTGGCTAGGTTCAACAAAGTAAGAAAGGTTGGAATTAAAGAAAGTAATCTTGGATTGTAAGTTGTGTGATCACTTATTTAATCCTAAGATAAAAGAAGTTTAATTGTGAATGTTGAATTATATTATGTGTTGCTTGTATGTGTGTCATAACAAGTAATAAATTGTAAATCACGTAAAGTGTAACTTGGATAGTAATAAACTTTAGACTTGTGCACGTCTGAAGTTGGACAATCAGGAGTTGGGGTACATGGTGAGCGGGCCATGGCTTTTTCTGGGAATTGGATTGATCACCATTCCTCTTTTTATTTAAAGGTTCCTCGATATCGTAGGTCATTATGGAATACGGAGTCGCGCCCGTATTTTGTCTTCCTAGGTGAAGACTGGTTTTTAGTTAGACAACTCGGTCCAATAACTATTCCATTTAATATAATAAAAGTTGATTAAAGTTTAGTTCAAGGTAGAAGTTATCCGCGAGAATGTTATATTGTTGTATTATTATTTAACTCTGTTATTATTCCTTAGTATCATGATTAGGATTGTTTTATGTATTGATATGTAGTACTCAGCTTTGCTGATTACGTGCTTTGTTGTGTGTGTTGATCATGGCTTTGCCTTATTGATCCTGTGATGACCCAAATTTTGGTGAGCAGATTCTCTAAAGCATTGACATTTACAGGTTCGCAGATGTAGCATCATTGGGAATCTGGGAATCTGGGAATGGAGAGCTTGTGTAAATCTAGTTTTGTTATCTTGTTCTGCATTAGTCAGGTAATGTTATTATTAAGTTGGTTGATAGACTTTCATAAAGTGGTTTGTTTTTGAAGTACTTAAATTATTATTTACAAAGTTTAGTTTGATGTTTTCCGCTGCAAAATTCTGAATAAGCCGATACGTTATCACACGGGCGATAATACTTGGGTAATTCTCTAAGTTTTGTATTATAAAGGTATTTCTGAAAAGAGAGAATTATCGGGGTGTTACAAAGTGGTATCTGGGAGCTTTAGGTTATTTTCAAAACTTTTAGGCGCCTAATTAACTTACTAGTTATTTGAATAAACTCTTAGAGTTGCTCCTACTTATTTGTTATAGGAATATATATATATTTATATTTTTTTTTAAGAGGACCGAAAAAAAAAAAAAAATTTTTTTATATATAGGGTTCGAAATTTTTTTTTAAGGGGCCGAATATTTTTTTTTTTTAGAATTGAATTTCGAAGTTATTTTTTTTTAGGTAGCTGAATTTTTTTTTTTATCGAATTTTTTTTTTATATGTTCAAGTTTTTTTTTTTTATGGTGAAATATTTTATTTTTAGACACTTAATTTTATTATTTTATAAAAGTGTTTGCATTATTTTTCTTCATGGCTTTGAAGTTTCACTTGTAATATTGTGAGAATGAGTAGCATAGGAAGGGCATATAGGATAGCAATATTATATGTCTGCATTGAATAGTTAGTTCAGTATGTTAATATTTTTCTTCCCTGCTAACTATTCATGATTATTTTTCTTCCCTGCAACTGTTTATATATTTCTTCCCTGCTGATTGTTATATTGTGTGCCTATGATGTTGATGGTATATTTTATTGTTATTGTTGGGAATTACGTACAGGGAGAGTACTAAAAAAATGTTATTGAATATATTTATTTGTTGTAGATCATTAATCATGTCTCACGCGATTAGGAAGCTATTATAACCCCATTGTTACGAGTGACGATGAAAGTGATGAGGACATTGCACTTATTGATAATGAATATACCGATCTGGATTGGATTATGCGTACTTTAATGAGGAGGGATGTAACCGAGTGATGATGAGCTCATTGTGGAGTTCGACCATGCTAGAGGCCGACTAGAAAAGACATCTATCGTGCTTGGTTCGGGTTTGAAACCGATTCGAGTCGGAGGATGAAGAGCCTCAACCTTCGAGGAGATCAAAACGACAAAGGAGATATGTCGAGTATTATGATGAGGACATAGATGAGTCCGAAGATGAGATCTTCGTACACTGGGCTATACATAGAAACCGAGGACGAAAATGATAATGTGATACCTTAGGTTACTGTTTATATTTTTATTTATTATTCTTCTTAGCAATAGAGGAAATAATATTATATTCAGTTGGTTAGTCGACCAACAGTGATAGCATAGTTTTATTTTTTTTTTTACAATCATGGTTCCTTTTAGGAAGGTATAATATTATAGCAACAATTATTTCATTTAAATACCCGTTATGGAAGAATAAAAGTTATTACTTAATTATATGAGTGAGTAAAAATTTATTCTGGGCACGTAATGGGATTATTTTTTTTTTCATTAGGCAATTATATTCTTGCTTGCTTGCTTCTATTTGCATGTTGATGTGAATATATTTTACATGTATGATTATGTGATCATTAGAGAACATTTCATGTCGAACTTGGAACTAGTTGAGAAATTGTCTGTTGATGCGATCTTTAATGATCAAATCAAATGTTGCCTTCCTAGATGGAAATGTGAGTTATGCTGGAACCTAAAGTAGAGTTATATTACTTACAGGTCCCGAAGTAGAATGGCTAACAACAACGATCTAGCTGCTGCTATTCGCCTCTTGGCGGAGAAATTGACTCAGGAGAGAGCTGAGCGTCCTGAGAGTGCCGGGGATATGTTCGAAAGGCTAGCTAAGGTTAAGCCACCATACTATAAGGGGCAAGCTGACCCTACCTTCCTAGAAAACTGGATTAGGGAGTTTGAGAAACTTTTTGAGGTTGTAAACTGCCCTGAAAATCTGAGAGTGGGTCAGGCTGTGTTGTACCTTAAGGATGAGGCTGATTTATGGTGGAGGGAGAATGGAGTTAGACTGAGTGCTATAGAAGGGTTCAATTGGGAGGCTTTTGTGACTGCCTTGAGGGGGAAGTTTTACCCTGCATTTATGAGGAAGCAGAAGGCCCAGGAATTCATTAATCTTAGGATGGGTAGTATGACCATTTCTCGAGTATTACGGTAAATTCATAGCACTGTCGAGGTTTGCACCCGAGGTTGTAGCTACTGCGAGTTGAAGGCTCGAGAGATTTGAGCGGGGGTTGACCGATGAGATACAACTGGGATTAGGAGGTGAGACCTTTACATCCCTAGATATTGTGTATGGGAGAGCCGCACATATTTATGGACTCCAGTCGAGGCGGGATAAAAAGAATCCGGTGGTAGGTGAGAAGAGGAAGGACTTTAATGCTGGGGGAAACCAGGGGAATTTCAAGAAGAATAGGAATGGTAATGGGAATTTCCAAGGAAACAGCAACCAGGATAACCGCAATAGGGGTCGAGCTGAAAGAGTGTATCACTGCAAAAAGTGTAGCAACAACCACCCTGGTAGAGACTGTAAAGGGGAACTAGTTATTTGTAACTACTACCAGAAGAAGGGCCATAGGGAGTATGAGTGCTTTGCTAAGCAAAAGAAGGAGAAAAATGGCAATGGGGGTAGTAACCAAGCGAGGCCTGGATTCAACCAGCCGGGAAATCGGGGTTCGAAGCCTGCGGGGGCACGAAACAATCAAGGAAGCTATAACAAGCCTGCCGGTGAGAACAACCGAAAACAAGGCTCGGGAAAGCCGTTCGTGATGAGTCGCAACGAAGGCGAACGATCTGCCGATGTAGTGTCTGGTACTTTTTCTATTAACACCGTGATAGTTAAAGCGTTATTTGATTCGGGGCGACTTATTCTTTTGTCTCGTCGTCATGTTATTAAAAGTCCGGAATTAATCGATTTTGAAGTGATTAATTTGCTCGTTAGTATACCTACTTGGTGAGACCATAAGGTGTACCAAGATGTTTAGAAACTTGCCTCTAAAGATAGGAGACTGTGTTTTTCTTTCGACTTGATAGAGTTTAATCCGGGAGACCTAGATGTAATTACGGGGATGGATTGGCTAAGTTTATACAAGGCCAAGATAGATTGTGAAGTTCGAAAGTAACTTTAAGGAACCCTTTGGGTAAGCTGACTTCGTATAGACGTTTTGGGAAATCCAAGAGCTTTGGGGTCATCTCCGCGATGCAAGTGAAAAAGTTGATGAAGAAGGGGTGTGAGTTATATTTTTGTAGTGTGCAAGATGTGGGTAAAGAGGTTGGGGTGAGTATCGAAGATGTTCCAATTGTGAACGAGTTTATGGATGTGTTTCCAAGTGAGATTTCGGGTATGCCACCTGTTAGAGCCGTTGAGTTCACCATTGACTTAGTTCCCGGAACTGCTCCTATATCTAAGGCACCTTATAGAATGGCACCTCCGGAAATGAGTGAGTTGAAGGCGCGATTGCAAGAATTGTTCGATAAGGGTTATATTAGACCTAGTGCATCACCTTGGGGAGCTCCTCGTGTTATTTGTCAAGAAGAAAGATGGGAGTATGAGGTTGTGTATTGATTATAGGGAATTAAATAACGTAACCATCAAGAATAAGTACCCTTTGCCTAGAATCGACGACCTATTTGACCAATTAAATGGAGCGAGCGTGTTCTCGAAAATTGATTTGCGTTCGGGGTATCACCGATTGAGAGTAGCCGACAAGGATATACCTAAGACTGCATTTAGGACTCGTTACGGTCATTATGAGTTCACTGTAATGCCTTTTGGGTTAACCAATGCACCTGCCATATTTATGGACTTAATGAATAGGATTTTCCATGAGTTCTTAGATAAATTTTTGGTCGTATTCATTGATGATATCCTGATCTATTCGAGGAACGAGAAGGAGCATGATGAGCATTTGAGGATCATATTGGAGACGCTTAGGAAGAATCAATTGTATGCCAAGTTCTCTAAGTGTGAGTTTCGTTTGGAGAAGGTAGCATTTTTGGGTCACTATGTGTCTAAGGAAGGAGTCTCTCGTAGATCCCGCTAAGATTCAAGCCGTGAGTGAGTGGCCAACTCCGAAGAATGTGTCCGATATCCGAAGTTTCTTAGGTCTAGCGGGTTATTACGAGAAGATTTGTGAGAGATTTCTCGAAGATAGCAAGACCTATGACCAATTTGATGAAAAAAGAGTCAAAATTCGAGTGGAGTGAGAAGTGCGAGGAAGCCTTTCAGATTTTGAAGGATCGTTTAACCTCTGCGCCTGTTTTGACCCTACCTGATGGGAATGAGGGATTCGAGGTATATAGTGATGCTTCGAAGAATGGTTTGGGATGTGTGTTACAACAGAATGGGAAGGTGATTGCGTATGCTTCGCGTCAGTTGAAACCTTATGAGGCTAATTACCCTACCCATGACCTAGAGTTAGCTGCCATTGTGTTTGCTTTGAAGATTTGGAGACACTACTTGTATGGAGTGACTTGCAAGATATTCACAGACCATAAGAGCTTGAAGTACATCTTTACCCGAAAAGACCTTAATATGAGGCGAGAGGAGATGGCTAGAGTTGATAAAGGATTATGATTTAGACATCCAATACCATGAGGGGAAAGCAAATGTAGTCGCTGATGCACTGAGTAGGAAGTCGAGTCATAGCATGAACGCCTTGATAGTTCCTGAGGAGTTGTGTCGAGATATGCAAAGGCTTAGCCTAGAAATTTTAAATCCTGGGGAGATCGAGGCAAGATTGAGTGCTTTATCATTGGGATTGTCAATTCTAGACGAGATCAAAGAGGGTCAAGTTGGGGATGAGCACTTAGATAAGATCAAGGAGAAGATGGGTCAGGGCAAGGAAAGTGATTTCAAGATTCATGATGATGGTAGTCTGAGGTTCAAGGGTAGGTGGTGTGTACCACAAAAGTGTGGCGAGATTAAGAGACGTCTTATGGATGAGGGTCATAATACGCCGTACTCTGTGCACCCTGGGGGTGACAAGCTGTATAAGGACCTTAAGCAGATCTATTGGTGGCCAAACATGAAGCGAGAGGTAGCCGAGTATGTGTCTAAGTGCCTAACCCGCCGAAAGGTGAAGATAGATCACAAGCGACCCATGGGGAAAGTTCAACCATTAGAGGTTCCGGGATGGAAGTGGGATTCCATATCGATGGATTTTGTAATCGCTTTGCCTAGAACAAGGAGTGGTAATGATACTATTTGGGTTATTGTGGACCGTCTGACAAAGTCGGCTGTTTTCATACCGATCAAGGAGACATGGAAGAAGAAGCAACTAGCCAAGTCATATGTTAAGCATGTGGTGAGACTGCATGGAGTTCCAAAGGATATCATTTCTGATCGGGACTCTAGATTCCTTTCGAAATTTTGGAAGAAGGTTCAATTAAATCTTGGGACAACATTGAAGATGAGTACAGCCTTTCACCTCGCGACCGATGGTCGACCGAGAGGACTAACCAGACGATGGAAGATATGTTGAGAGCGTGTGCTATTGATTTTCAAGGTAGTTGGGAGGACCAATTAGACCTGATTGAGTTTTCGTATAACAATAGTTACCATGCGAGCATTAAGATGGCACCGTTTGAGGCCTTATATGGACGGAAATGTAGAAGCCCCATTTGTTGGAATGACTTTAGCGAAAATATAGTCTTGGGGACGAGTTTATTGAGGAGACCGTTAAGAATGTCGAGCGATTCAGGCTAGAATTCAAGCTGCGCAAGATAGACGAAGAGAGTTATGCGAGACTTGAAGCGTCGCGAAGATGAGTTTGCTATAGGTGATAAAGTGTTCTTGAAAGTATCACCCACTAAAGGAGTCATGCGATTTGGGAAAAAGGGCAAGTTAAGTGCTAAATATGTAGGCCCATATGAGATTCTGGAGCGAATTGGGAAAGTTGCCTACAGATTGGCATTGCCAATGGAGTTTGAGAAGATGCATGATGTGTTCCATATTTCTCAACTTAAGCGCTATATTCCCGATGAACGTCATGTCCTAGAGCCCGAACGAATTCCGATCGATAGTAGCCTCACATTTTAGGAAAGGCCTGTCGGGATTCTCGACGAGAAAAGTGCGTAGTACACGCAATAAGGATGTCTACATCGTGAAAGTACTTTGGTCTAACCACGAATCTGAGGAGGCAACGTGGGAAGCCGAAGATGAGATCAAAAAGAAGTATCCAGATCTGTTCCTTGAGGTGAGTTACGAGGGCGTAACTCGTTTTCTTTAAGGGGGATAGAATGCGATAAATTTCGCGCTTTCTGTCTATTTTTCATGAGATTTTTATGCATATGTATGCCTATGTTGAGTAATTTGCACATGTTAGTGCTAAAGAAGTAGACTCTCCGCATAAGAAAGCGTGTTCATAAGGAACACAGGTGTTTTAAGTTAGCAAAAGTGTGCACCAGTGGCAAAATTCTTCGTAAACTTTTGAAAAGTTTAGTTCAAGTTTTGAAAGATATGTGAGTTTTCGTGTCAAGTTTCGGGACGAAACTTCTTTTAAGGGGGTAGACCTGTAATCCCCCATAATTTTAAAGGATTTTATAAATATATTTTATCATTTATATATTTATATTTTAGTTCAAATGATTTTTATTATTAAAGTAGGTTGACTATTTTTGAAAGTCAAATGAAATTATTTTAAGGATTTAAGGAAATTGAAAATATTTTAATTAATCATGTTTTGAAAAAGGTTTGAAATATGAATTTGATTTAGAAAAGAAGTCTAATGGACTTGAGGAACCCAAATTCTAAGTAGATTAGGAAAGAGGAGTTATATTGATACTAGGAGTCCTCATTCATCAATCCTAGTTATCATCGAATCCTATTTAAACTTAAATTCCTTTTTCCTAAGCCCAAAAGGAAACCCTAGCTATAAATACCCTAAGCCCAATTATTTTACCCTACACAAATTATTTTTCCTCACTCATTCTCTCAAAAAAATTTCGGCTCTCTCTCTCTCCTCTTCCACGTAATTTTGTTTCTTTTTCCTCTCAAGCTTTTGTTTCTTCTTCTTCAAGTAACGCTTTCTTCTTCGCTAAGAAACGTCACCGCCGCCGCCGTTGACCACCGTGGATCGCCGCTGCTGCCACCAAGACCTTCCTTGGCCGGCGCATCCTCCTTTTCATCTTGAGTTGGTTTAATTCTTTCCTTTTCCTCAAGTTTTCCATTAAAGACTATGTTTTTATGCTTTATTTTAATGTTAATCATGATTATCAATGTTAATTTACTGTTTTAATGAATAATCTTGATTCATATATATATTATATTATAAGAATAAAAATTCAGATTTGTTTATTATTGTTAGATTTAAGTTTTAATAATTAAAGCATGGATTTTTAGGGTGTTAATGATTAGAAAACCATAGTAGCATATTAAATACTATGAGATTAATTTAATTTATGATTTTAAACATGTTTAAGAGGGTTTAAAGAAGGTTTTATGATTTTATAAGTTGCTGGAATTTCAGAAAGCATTTTATTTAGGGAATTTTAAGAATTTTAATTACTAGTATGGTAGTACTATGCTAGGAATTAAAAGTAATGGAAGTTTTGATAGTAAAATCAACTTTTGAATATGTTTAAAGGGGGTTTTAAATATTTTTAAGTTGCTGTCTTTTTATTTAAGAGTATTGATTTTAGTTATATTTGAATTCTAGGCGGAGAATATTCCGTAGGAGATTTCTAAAGGGGCTAAAGTGGCCGAGTCAACTAGTTTACACAAGGTACGTACATACCTATGTGATGATTGAGATAGTATCATGATTTTATAAAGGAGAATTATATAGTATCATGTATAGGAACTATGTTGAGTTCGTGTATGATATTTATTATGATGGATTTTGCATGTTTTATGCCTGTGTGCAAACATGTTGATTATAATATTTGATTATGAGTAGAATATCATGTTTGTATGGAATATTGATGCAAGCATGTTAATTGGATTGGGAACTTTATTTATTAATTCACATGGGGGAATTAATATATTTATTAGTATTGGATCATGTTTGATCGTTGTTCCCTTTTTGTATTTCACTACTTTATGAGGACTGTGGGCTTTATTTGGTAAGTTGACAAGTTATGCCTTTGAAAGGTAAGATTGATTGTTGGCTAGGTTCAACAAAGTAAGAAAGGTTGGAATTAAAGAAAGTAATCTTGGATTGTAAGTTGTGTGATCACTTATTTAATCCTAAGATAAAAGAAGTTTAATTGTGAATGTTGAATTATATTATGTGTTGCTTGTATGTGTGTCATAACAAGTAATAAATTGTAAATCACGTAAAGTGTAACTTGGATAGTAATAAACTTTAGACTTGTGCACGTCTGAAGTTGGACAATCAGGAGTTGGGGTACATGGTGAGCGGGCCATGGCTTTTTCTGGGAATTGGATTGATCACCATTCCTCTTTTTATTTAAAGGTTCCTCGATATCGTAGGTCATTATGGAATACGGAGTCGCGCCCGTATTTTGTCTTCCTAGGTGAAGACTGGTTTTTAGTTAGACAACTCGGTCCAATAACTATTCCATTTAATATAATAAAAGTTGATTAAAGTTTAGTTCAGTAGAAGTTATCTGCAGAATGTTATATTGTTGTATTATTATTTAACTCTGTTATTATTCCTTAGTATCATGATTAGGATTGTTTTATGTATTGATATGTAGTACTCAGCTTTGCTGATTACGTGCTTTGTTGTGTGTGTTGATCATGGCTTTGCCTTATTGATCCTGTGATGACCCAAATTTTGGTGAGCAGATTCTCTAAAGCATTGACATTTACAGGTTCGCAGATGTAGCATCATTGGGAATCTGGGAATGGAGAGCTTGTGTAAATCTAGTTTTGTTATCTTGTTCTGCATTAGTCAGATAATGTTATTATTAAGTTGGTTGATAGACTTTCATAAAGTGGTTTGTTTTTGAAGTACTTAAATTATTATTTACAAAGTTTAGTTTGATGTTTTCCGCTGCAAAATTCTGAATAAGCCGATACGTTATCACACGGGCGATAATACTTGGGTAATTCTCTAAGTTTTGTATTATAAAGGTATTTCTGAAAAGAGAGAATTATCGGGGTGTTACAGGCGCATTCTCAGGATTATGCATCTGCCTAGCTTGAGCATTAGTCCTCGCCCTCCTACTAGATGCATCAACACCACGAGATCTAGTGTGTCGTGGCGTCGATCCCTCAGGACCCTCAAGACCCTAATAATCAATTATGTTAATTACTTATTATTTATTTAATGTCTACGTTATTATATTGTAATTACTACTAATCTATAACCATTGACATTCTAATAATTAATTAACTAAAATTATAAGGATAAATAATACTAACATGCATTAACATTGGTGATGGTGTTAACATAATATTATTAAAACATATTAACATGCGCAAACTAAGTAAATTATTATATAACTATTCACTTTCTAATAATTAATTAACTAAAATTAAAACGACAAATCATATTAACATGTTAATATCATTAGTAAACATGCTCAAACATGCTAATAAAAACAAATACCCTACACAACTAATATTAACATGCTAATAAAAACAAATTAACATGCTAATATCATTACAATAAATAATAGTAATATGCTACTAATATAATATAATAACATGCTAATATCACTGAAATATTTTTATAATATAATAACATGCTCTAATCAATTAATTAACTAATTAAATAATAACTATTAAAATTAAATAATATTATTATCACATGCTATTAAACAAATAATTAAATTAAATCAAACAAATTAAATAATACTAACATGTTACTAACATGCATTAACATAATAAAATCCTAATTACAACATAATCACACAAATTAACATATTAACTATTAAAATTAAAATAATAAATTCAAATAACTATTGACATAAATTATAAAAACCCAAATAAACACAAATTATTATTTTCAATTCAAACAGAAATTATTAACAAATAAATTATAAGAAACAAAAATTATTTTAAATAAACAAAAAAAAAATTATTAGAAAGCATAAATTACTAAAAACATAAAGGAAACATAAATTAATAAAAAGGAAAAAAAAAAAAACGAAACCCCCCCACCCCTCGCCGGAAAACAAGAACACGAATTTTTTTTTTTTCGAAATCTAGCGGGGTAACGGATAGATAATGCGTTACCACCGCAGAGGTAACGTTGTAGACCTACTTTACCTCTGCGGTGGTAATGGAAAAGTGATCCGTTGGTAACGTTGTAGATCTACGTTACCACCGCAGAGGTAACGTAGATCTACAACGTTACCTCTGCGGTGGTAACGTAATAGAGATCCGTTACCATCGCGGTGGTGGTAACGGATTATCTATTCGTTGCCCCCCTTTTTTCGATTTTTTTTTTTCTTTCACCAACTTTTCCGGCGAGGGGGGGATTTAATCACTACTATTTTCCGGCTAAGGGGTCGGTTTTAACCACAAATAAGTACAAAACTAACCTGATTTGAAGATTCTCCAATTTCCTTTGCCTTCTTCCTTGGGCCCATATTTTTCCGGCGAGTTGTGATGGTGGGTGTCGGTGTGTTGTTGGTCCCCGGTGTGGTGGTCGCCGGTCAACTGGTGGTTGCCGTGTGGTGGTGGTTGCAGTGGTGGTGGTGGTGGCGCCTATGGTGGTGGTGGCTATGGTGGGAGTGAGTGAGGAGTGAGAAGTGACTCAAGTGAGAGTGAGAGTGAGGAGTGAGGAGTGAGGAGTGAGGAGTGAGGAGTGAGGAGTGAGAGTGTGTGTTATGACAGATGTGAGAAAGAACAAATATTAAATGCAAAATTGAAAATAATCAGACACAGATTTAACGTAGTTCACCAACGGAGTGTTGGCTACGTCCACGGGCAGGGAGAGAATAATATTATTGATGAGAAGAATAATCAGAATTACAGATGTGATTATGAACTAAATCATCGTATTAACGATTTAGGTTAAAGGCCTATTTATACCCCGAATCGAAATCGCCTTCCCGCGTCAAAACAGATCCCGCCCGGTCGACCGGGCCAATTCGCCCGGTCGGGCGCGCAAGCGAATTTGACGATCTTTCTGCACGGGGTCTCGCCCGGTCCCCAGGCTAATTCGCCTGGTCGGGCGTGACTCGGCCGGTCAACCGGGCGAGCACTCGATTCCCCCGAATGAGCCGCATTTTCACCATATTCAAGGCATCAATCTTACAAATCTCCACCTTGACTTGAATCCTCTCACAATGAACCAGAAAAACAGATAACAGACGACCAGATGAACCAGATAACCAGATGACTAGATGAACCAGATAACCAAATGACAGATGCATTGAACACAATACCCAGATTCTCCCTGCAAACAGATTTGCCCCGAAAGACAACCAGAACAGATTTGTCCCTTAAGGACACCAGAACCAGATTTGTCCCTGAAGGACACCAAACTAGCCCATCAGAACCCCAGACCAAATTTGCCCCCTAAGGGCCCCAGACTTGCCCCCCTAAGGGCAACTAACAATCATAATCAGCTTTTAAGTCCAAGCAACCTTGGAACTTACCCTGTGGAACCAGATTCGAACAGATGTGTTGCTTATACTCCTTCCTAGCACAAGTAACACCTTCCTTGGACGGCCCAAAAATATTCACCTCTCCGACATACAGTGCAAAACCCATTACCCACCATGTCTTCACAACCGTCCCTTTGGGGAGAGTTCCCAAAGATTTCACGCCGACCAAGAGCCAAGTTTGACTGACCCGATTTTGACGACGAAGAACACGGAATTCCAGATTCAGATTGTGAGTGTCGACGGACTTTTCCCTGATGTGAACCATCACTCCAACCTAGAGTGCCTCTGTGCTCCACCTGTTTCTCAACACTATCACAAACAACCAATGTGACAATCCCAGACTCAGATAACGTAGACCCTTGCAACACATACAATGTCTCCCGTTTGACCCCTTTCAGGATCATCTTCGAACCCCTGAAGACATACAACCCTCCACCCTCACCTTTGAAACTGAACCCTTTCTTGTCTAACAGACTAAGTGAAAACAGATTCTTTGTGACCTGTGGAACATGCCTAACATCATTCAAAGTACAGACTTTGCCATCACATGTCCTAATTCTGATGGACCCTATACCAACTGTCTTACAGACCTCACTGTTGGCCATAGTAACACTTCCATCAACCTGTTTATAGTTCATAAACCACTCCCTGCGCGAACACATATGACAAGACGCTCCATAATATAAAACCCACACATCACTGCAATGTGTTTGTTCATTAGCAACTAAAGCAATATCATCATCAGAACTGAAATTTGCAGCAGAACCAGACCCAGATTCATCTGACCCAGATTTTATTTTTCTTGTTAGGACATTCCCTTTTCCAATGCCCCGTTTCCTTACAGTAATTACAGACATCACTAGATTTAGGACCCCTAGAAGACGGTTTCCTGGCTTTTCTCCCCGAATTCCACTGTCCATTACCACTGGCTACTAATCCAGCAGCCTGATCGACTGTACCTGTACCAGACGCCTTATGACGAATCTCCCTAGTATGAAGTGCTGATCTTACTTCTTCTAAAGACAGACTATCTTTCCCAACAATAAAAGAATCCACAAAATTCTCATACGGCGAAGGCAAAGATACTAACAGAATTAAAGCAGCATCCTCATCATCTACTTTAACATCAATATTACGAAGATCTAGTAAGATAGTATTCAGTTTATCTAGATGATCCCTCAGAGACATACCTTCCTGCATACGCAGGATGAACAGACGTTGCTTCAAAAGCAACTTGTTTGTTAGAGATTTCGTCATGTATAAACTCTCTAACTTCAACCACAGACCAGCAGCAGTTTCCTGCTCCACAACTTCAGTAATTATGTCGTCAGAAAGACACAACATAATCGTTGAATGCGCCTTCTCCTCCAGAACGACCATCGCAGCGGTAACTGAATCCGTTGACTTCTTTGCCAACGGTGCCCACAACCCTTGTTGCTTCAGTAAAGCCCGCATCTTGATCTGCCACAGACTAAAACTATTTCTCCCAGTTAATTTATCAATTTTCACATTCATCCCAGACATATTTCTCACCCGGATCGAACACAAAGCTCTTGATACCAATTTGTTATGACAGATGTGAGAAAGAACAAATATTGAATGCAAAATTGAAAATAATCAGACACAGATTTAACGTGGTTCACCAACGGAGTGTTGGCTACGTCCACGGGCAGGGAGAGAATAATATTATTGATGAGAAGAATAATCAGAATTACAGATGTGATTATGAACTAAATCATCGTATTAACGATTTAGGTTAAAGGCCTATTTATACCCCGAATCGAAATCGCCTTCCCGCGTCAAAACAGATCCCGCCCGGTCGGGCGCGCAAGCGAATTTGACGATCTTTCTGCCCGGGCTCTCGCCCGGTCCCCAGGCTAATTCGCCTGGTCGGGCGACGCCGCCCGGTCGGGGGTGACTCGCCCGGTCAACCGGGCGAGCACTCGATTCCCCCGAATGAGCCGCATTTTCACCAGATTCAAGGCATCAATCTTACAGTGTGAGTGAGTGTGAGAGTGGGGTATATATTTGTAGGGGTAGTTTAGGAGTATTTAAGAAAAAATACGGGCGATTTTTAGTAAATACGGGCGGTAAATAGTAATGCCCTATTTAATACAACTGTTAGTATTGATTATTCATTTATCTTTTCTTAACAAAGGGGTCCTTTTTATTGTTTAAAAAGTTGTGTATTATTGTGTTTGGCATGGAGAATACTAATCAAGATTGTGAGTAACTAGATGGGAGGGGAATATTAATGAGCGAGGACATTTGTTTACAAAGTAGTTGTTCGTTACTTCGTTCAACTATGGCACTATGCTATATGCGTTGGAACGTTGGGGTTTGGAGAAAGACCATGTTTTAACATAAGGCATCAGTGGAGTTCGATGCTTTGAATGCTTACCAACTCCTGTCCAAGCCGCTGGAGGCGGAGAACCACCCGCTAGGAGTGGTGGTGATGGATATTTGCATTCTATTGGGTCGCGAGTGGAAGGTGGGTTTTGTTCACATTGCAAGAGATGCTAATATGGTTGCCCATTTTCTTGCTAAAGATGCGGTTACACAAAAAGATGAAAGAGTGGTTTACGCTATGCTCCTTGGGCATGTCAGGGAGGTTTTTCTTAAAGATGTGGAGCATGTCCCTAGCTCTTCTCTTCTTAGGTTGTGGCCTGTGGGGGTGGTGTTGGGCCCCTTTTTGGTAGATTTTAGTTGGTTCTCTTTTGCCTGAACTGATGTGTAGTTCGTATCTTTAATTTAATGTCTTCCGTTTGGTTTTAGAAAAAAAAACATAAGGCATTAGTGGACTACATACCATAAATTTCTCCAAAGCCCAACGTTCCAAATATCACAAATTTTCAATCCTTTTGTAAGTTGACTACATACCGACCCATTTACTAAATGGATTGGGCTGAAATCGGAATTTCAAGCACGAACCTGATATGAAAATTCATTCATCGTAAAATTTATAGTATAGGTGATCAAATTGCGGGCCGGGCCAGGTTTAAGCCGTGCCGCCCTCAAAAAAGTTGCCCGCTTGTTGGCCTAGGCTAAATTTCGGGCTCATTTTTTTGTGCCCAAAGCCCGCTTTTTCTGGCCAACATCAGGCTAGGCCAAAATTTGAACTCTAAAGTCATTTGCAGGTTGTCGAAAACCCGTTCCAAACAAAAAAATCCGGTCGGGCCCGAAAACTCTACCAATCCCGGGCATTTACGGGTTCGCAGGTCAGGCCACTTTGATCTACTCTAATTTATAGTAATAGTTTACGGCCTGTTCGGGATCACTAGCAGTTTCCAATTTTTGGTTTTATGAATGTAAAGTCATATGATGTATAATATACTTAAAGTTAGTCATACTTATTAAACATGTCAATTTTAAAAACTGACAACAGAAAACTAAAACTACATTTTATGATTTCCATATTATTGATTTTAGTTTTTTTTTTAAAAATTAAAATCTCAAACAAATAAAATAACAAACATGGCCTAATTTTTTCTAACTTTAGTCAAAATTTTACTCTTTAGTTGTATATTGTTCGAATGGACCAAATTTTAATATAGAATAAGTGGTTCAGTATGTCAAAAAAAATCATTTTCCTCTTAAAAAAAGAAATCATTAGACGAACTTATTATGTTCACATATATGCATATTTAATAAATGGGTCGAGTAATCCACTTTCAGTGATCAGATCGGATATAGTTGCTAATTTGTACAATAAGGGGGTTTAGATTTTAGAAATTAGAACCCTACATTACCAGATTCATTGATATTTGCTCACATAAAAGGCAAGCAAAATGGGTTCATAGTGTATTTGGGTCGAGAAAAACCCGATCCAGCTTTAGAATATAAACGGGCGCCTCTTTTCTTTCTCTATTTTCTCTTTTCTCTGTCAGTGAAAACACAAAAACAATTTTCAAACGTCTCTCAAAAAATATAGCCGTTGGGACCCTTATGAAACAAAAACCCTATTAACTATATAAACCCCCAAATTCAACCCACAAATCACAATCAATCTGCTCTCTCTATCTCTCTCTAATTGTGCTGCGATCTTCTGATTCTCTCGTTAATCAACGCAATTAGCTGCTAATCTTTCTGTTTCTATTAACAGTTTAACTAATCATTTGCAGGGTTTGATATTAATATCTTCAATTTATTTGCAATACTATTATTTTGCTATTTTTTTGTGTTGTTGTTTGTTTTTGGTTTCTTTTGCTATAGTTTTTTTCAGGAATTTTCTGGGCATTATCTAGATGGATCCAAGAGGAGCTTTTCAAGAAATCGCCCTTCTCAGGAAGAATTCTAAAGAAAATGTAATTTTTCAAAACCCTAATTTTTTATGTTTCAATTTTTGTGAGTTCCTTATCTAATTTTAATCGCGCTTTGGATGTCATTGATTATTATCGTGTTTATATCTTCTAGTAAGTAATTTTTAGTAGTTAATTTTGAAGAGCAAAATTTAGGGTTCCAGAATCAGCTTAATGGCTTTCTTTTGGATGTAATAGTTTTATTTTCAGCTCAATTAGATTTATTTTACAGAATTTTATTAATTATGAGACGTTTGAAACTCTTTTGAAGATAGTTGTTTCCCCTTATTTTATCTTTTTCTGTAATGGAAAATAATAACTGTGTTTTAAAGGGGAGGTCTATGATAAATATTTTTCATTGGGTTTCACAATTTTTGCTATGATATAAGATGTGGGTTTCATAATTTTTGCAAAATTGTGACACCCAATTTGGAGAATTTGTGAAATTTTGCCAAATTAAACGTGTCTTTTGTTGTTGGTGCTTTGTATCTGACAAGTTTTCTCTTGATCTTTAACAGTTGGACAGGTTTATACCAAACAGATCAGCAATGGATTTCGATTACGCGCACTTCATGCTAACCGAAGGTAAGAAAGGTAAGGAGAATCCTGCTATGAGCTCGCCATCGAAGGAAGCCTACCAGAAGCAGCTGAGGGAGGTATTCAACATGAACAGGACAAGGATTCTTGCATTCAAGAATAAACCACCTGCTCCAGTTGAGTTCATGCCCCAGGAGTATGCTTCTGTCCAACAATCCAAGCCCGTTAAGCCACGCCGACACATTCCTCAGGTAATCTACGAAGTTACTATGCTTATCAAGAATACTGAGTGTCCAATAGAACACTAGAATTTAATTATCTAACTCAATTTACTCATTCTAAAGACTTAAGGGATTAGTTTGACTTGAACCTGTTCTGTTCTTCTATCTTACCCAAATTCGAGTACTGTACTTATGTTGGAAAAGACGTGTATGTGTCCAGGAACCCCACTTGACTCTTTTATAATAAAAAAATTCGCCTAAGATGAAGTGTCCAAATGTCTATAACCATGTTGGAGTGATTATCCCACTCGGTACTTGAAATAAAATGAAGAGTCCGAGTAACATAGTAATGTTCTTCCATTTAGCTACATACTTGGAATAGAAGGTGGTTGATATATATAGATCTTAGTTTGTTTATGATTTTAGTTGGTTGGTTTAGTTTGTAGTAGAAGATGCCAATTAATTTTCCGTTTGTTCTAATCTTGGAATCTTGGTTGATGGATTGCAGACTTCAGAGCGTACATTGGATGCCCCCGATCTTCTAGATGACTATTACTTGAATTTGCTGGATTGGGGTAGCAGCAATGTTCTTGCAATAGCTCTTGGAACCACTGTTTACCTTTGGGATGCATCTACTGGATCTACATCAGAACTTGTCACAGTTGATGATGACAAGGGCCCAGTAACCAGTGTGAACTGGGCTCCTGATGGTCGTCACATTGCCGTTGGCCTGAACGATTCTGAAGTTCAGCTCTGGGATTCTACAGCCAACCGGCAGGTAATAAAACACATTCAACTCTGATATGTTCAGTGACCAAATTTTGCCAATGCCCTTATCGTTGTGTTTGTTACATATTCTGACTTTCATTGTTTTGTACCTGTAGTTGAGGACCTTAAAAGGCGGTCACCGAGCTCGTGTTGGGTCACTAGCATGGAACAATCACATCCTCACCACGGGATCAATGGACGGAAAAATCATTAACAATGATGTGAGGATTAGAGACCATGTTGTTGAGACCTACAGAGGACACCAGCAAGAGGTCTGTGGACTAAAGTGGTCAGCTTCAGGCCAACAGCTAGCTAGTGGAGGCAATGACAACATTCTTCACATCTGGGATAGATCGCTGGCATCTTCAAATTCTGCTACTCAGTGGCTCCACAGGCTCGAAGACCACACCGCTGCTGTGAAAGCCCTTGCTTGGTGCCCCTTCCAGGGTAATTTGCTAGCTTCCGGTGGAGGTGGGGGTGACCGATGCATCAAGTTCTGGAACACCCACACTGGTGCATGCTTGAACTCGGTGGACACCGGCTCCCAGGTCTGTTCTTTACTATGGAGCAAGAATGAGCGCGAACTGCTGAGCTCACATGGTTTCACTCAGAACCAGCTGACCTTGTGGAAATACCCATCTATGGTTAAAATGGCTGAGCTTACTGGGCATACATCCAGAGTACTTTTCATGGCCCAGGTAAAAATTGTTCTTCACCTGCCAAATTTGTTTCTATTTAATACCAGATCACTTGGGTGTTCTAATAGGTGTTTTGGTATATTTATATTGCAGAGTCCAGATGGATGCAGTGTAGCTTCTGCTGCAGGAGATGAGACATTGAGGTTTTGGAATGTGTTTGGAACTCCTGAAGTAGCGAAACCTGCACCAAAAGCAGCTCCTGAGCCATTTGCCCATGTGAATCGCATTCGTTGATAAGCAACTCCTCACATGAATCGCATTCGTTGATGATGCCAAGAGAAGACCCGCGCTTTTGAGATTGTACATTTATATTTTCTTCTAAACATTTGTGAAAGGATTGGATATTGTTTGTAAATAGGTATATACTTCATGATGTATCTAATTCTTCCACAATAGTGTAAATGAAACTGTGAAATCATAATGCATATAATTAAAGTTTGTTGAGAACTTTACTCAACAGCTTTCTAAACCCTCGTTATAAAAATAAATAAAAAATTTGTCTTTCTATTTCATTCTTGTTTTTCTTCTCCCTTGTCTCTGATTTCCAAAGCACAATGACATAAACTCATAGGTCTTTCTAACAAGCTACCTTGACACCCATATTGCAATTTAAATAAAGTGAAGATAATTATGAACGGAGCAAATAAACTTTTCAAAGAATAAAAAAGAAAAAAGTCTAATGATGGAAGAAAAAAGAAGCAAATACCGGAACCTAACATGATGGGAGTAGAAATAGTCTTCAAATAGGCGTCGGAAAAAAATAAGCGTCGAAACATAATCGATGTATAATTTTGCAAATGTAGTTGAAACTTGAACCCCAACACTACAAGAAACATAAACTGATATAGGAATTTTGTTTTAATTGCAAGTGTGTATTAATTTGTCTTTGCAAGTTCTCTACAATCTGTAAGCAGTGCAATCAAAGGGCTTGATTTGCTTGGCAAAGTAGTTAATACAAAAGACAGTGAACATATTGTATTGTACCTTTGTGATGTTATTGAACTCTCCAATCGTACATTAAGGCTCCGTTTGGTAGGGTGTATAATGTTTTCCATGAAAATGAGTTTTCCTTTTCCTCTTATTTTCCGTTGTTTGGTTTGGTAAGGGGTGTATAACAAGTTTTCCATCAATTATTTTCCCTTAAAATAAGAAGGGAAAACACATTTTCCTCCCACCTCCTTAGCAACCTTTTACTCTCCTCTAAGTCCTCTTATCCATCCTCTCTCTTCCCCTTCTATTTTTCTCTTTTCCATAACTTTTTTTACATTGAGGCTTTGTTTGGTAGGGCGTAAAACGTTTTCCTCTATTTTTAATTTTACATTGTTTGGTTTGCAAGGGAGTGTAAAACCATTTTCCCTAGGAGTAAAATTGCTCTTCCAATGATGGAAAACCATTTTCCCTTCAGAATGAAGGGAAAACTATTTTCCTTCATTTTTCTTATCTCTCCTTTACACTCCTCTCCCTACCTCCTTACTTTCTTTTTCATTTTCCTTTCTTTTCATCATTTTTCTTACATGAAACCAAACAACGGAAAACTAATTTAGGAATTGTGTTTTCCATTGTAAATTGTTTTCCATAAAAATCATTTTACACTGAAAATGTTTTACACCCAACCAAACGGAGCCTGAACCAAACAAAGGAAAATTAGCTTCACAATTGGATTTTCCATTGTAAAATGTTTTACATGAAAAATCTTTTTACATTGAAAATATTTTACATCCAACCAAACGGAACCTAAGTTTAGATTACAGCCAATAAATTCATACGTCGGGAAATTATGAAGTAAAAACAACAGGGCCTGAGGTTGCGCGTGTAGTCATCTAGATTAATAATATCCAAAGAAAAAGTACACAAATAAATCGAAACGAATTGTAGCTAGTTTTAAACTTCCATTGAGTTTTTAGAAGCCTAGAAGTGACAAAATACAAAAATAGTCCTACTTAACAATCATTTATAGAACCCCAAAATTATGTACAACATCTAGCTCTCTCTCCCTCTTTTTTTACCCCATGTAGCGGAGAGGGTAAAAGAACACAAGATATTCCCGAGGAAAGGGGGAAAAATAAACCCGAAAAAGTCAAAAACCCTTTTCTATCCTCTTGTGGCACTGAAAATTCAGACCGTGCATACTAGCAGATTCAGAGAAAATGTGCCAACTTCGAATCAACAGGTCAGGTGAATTGTCGCCTCACATATGTATCTTCGTGCACAAACACAGGGTCGTGAGAGGTCGGGGGGACCTGAGCTTGTCCCATAGCGATGCCGGTCTGATTTGGAGCAGCAGGGCCTCCAAATGGAGTTTCCTTTCCAGACGAAATGGTGAGGTAATAAAAGATGCCAAGGGTGACACTAGCAAGGCATAAGGCAGCAGACACAGCAAAGACTCCAGGCTTGACAACATAGCAGTAATAATAGCTAAAGTACTCGGTTTCTACACCATGCTGATCATTAAGGGCTGCACCACCAAGAAGTAGGAGAAAGGCAACGACAAACGTAAACCTGCATAATTATATAATTAAGAAATGCATGAGCAAGAACTTAAGTCATAGCAAACTTGCTCTTTGTATTATCCTGAAACAATGACACTTTCCTAAGCTATATAAAGTCACTTATTAATTTCTGCAGTAGGAAGACAAATGCATCAGCCATAACTTAGACAAATGGGTTAGTATACTCATACATCACCTAATTCCTTTTCTTTCTTTCTGCAGTTTTACATACCCGAGACCTTCATATTTCATCCTCAGCAGTGTAAAAGAGGGTGATCAGTGATCACCATACTGAATGACAGTTCAATGCAACTACCAATCTGCAATTAGATCTATCCATATCCAACTTTTATCAGAAATATTTGCGAACAGTAACTCAAGTGACACTCTGGGCAATATAATTGAAACAGGCATTATGAAGGATTTATTACATTCAAGAATGAGTCGACTGCTAATATGCTCTTCTTTGTGCCCCAAATAGAGTATAAAAACACTGTTCCACATCCAGTTGGTCTCATTCCCTATTTGCAAAGCACCGACCCTATATATGAGATAAAACACCAGAGATAGAGGAGTACCAGGACATAATGAAGCAAACAAGGGAAAGCGACCAATGAGTTGCTGAAGTATAGGGATTTCTTCGGCAACAAATGCAACCGCTAGCAACATTAATAATAATATGGGCAACCAGAAGGGAAAGCGCTGCAAAAATCCCTAGTGCATAAGCTGGACTCCTTGGGTAAGAACAAAGACCAGGTTGTATCTCGCTAACTTCAGAAGCCTGCAGCATCAAAAGAAGTATGGTGAATCTCTGTATTAAAACTTCTGCTGCAAAAGAACTACCTAGCTTTGTAAAAGTACATATTCAACAACCACCATGCAAGGTTTGGGAAGGTCCAGATGGACATAACCTTACTGCACAATTAGTCAAAGACTATCACGGAAGTCTGTTACTGATAGACCCGAGTAATGGACTAGTAAATGTTCATCAACCTCTTATACCAACATAAATCCTCATTAAAACGCCTCAGAATAGAAAACCCATGTCAAATCTTTGGATTTGTAGTGACAAATACAGCAACATGAAGGCAAAATAATCCTAGAAAATGGCCAAATACCAATTTCAGATTCTTATCTCCCAAATATAAGCAACATAGGACATCACTCGAATGCTAAGATAATAAGTTAATAACCCTCAAATCAATAACAGAATCTCAATGATACTTCACACTAATTTGACAGTCCATGCAACTAAATATCACAGCACAGACACTCATTTGTAAAGCTCTAAGATTAACACCTGGAAAGGAGACAAGGTCACCAATTCCACAAACTGCCCCTTTATGATCTAAACCTCTAGTTCTGAAAGCAAGGGTCAGTTCTGAAACCCCAGATCACAAACATAAACTACTGCAAACTTAAGTTGGGAACTAAAAAACCAAGTTTTTTTTTTTTTGAAAGAAACTAAAAAGCAAGTACAGCAGAATGAAACTATTTCAAAATTGAAGCAATTAATTAGTTCTTCCAACTACAGAAACCTCAAAAAGTGGGATCACAAAGAAAAATAAGCAGACAAACTAAAGAAAACAGTACAACATAAAGAAGATTTCATAGCAATTTCAGCAATATTCAACAAAGAAAACATCATTTCATCTCACCATAGCTTGTCAATACACTAATTTTATGAAGGCTTAACTAAGATGAAATATAAATGGGCATGTTTGTTTTCTTCACTAAGCCACTCATTTTCTCACTCCACCAACCAAAAAAAAAAAATCATACCCATCTCATAAAACTTGTCAAAAAATTAATTTTATGAACATGGGCATGTTTAAATTCTTTAATAAAAAGAAAGACATAAACTTTAACATCTTACTTTGATTCTTTTACCCTCAGCAGCAAAACCAAGAACAGCTGCAAGAAGCCCTAAAAAACCCACAACTATGCAGATTATTAGACTCTTTCTCTCCAATCTCATCATATTTCCTCTGCTTTATTTTCTGTTAATCAGTGTTTTTGTTGTTGTTGTTGTTCTTCTTCTCTCCTCTCTCTCTCTCTTCCCCCACACACTTGCCGTGACAGAATTTTCTTTTTTTTTTTTGTTTGAAAAGAGAGGACGAAAAGAAAAGAAGCAAAATCTGGCTTTGTGCTTTCTATCTTGTTTAAGCAACTGTTAATTTACTTTTTTAATCTTCTTTGGGGTTCTACGCATTACGCAACATAAGTAATTAAGTGTACTACAATTGATGAGTGATGATTAATTAATAATCCATTCATTTACCCAAAAAAAAAAAATCAAACTAATCACTTTTAGGGATGATGACACTAAAAGCACAATTCTAAGATCATGATTCAAATTTGAGTTTAAATAGCTGCCCACCTATTGTAGGTGGGTTAAAAGCACAATTCTAGCACCCTCAATAAACACTAAGAAATTATTGAAACTTCAGTAGAAATCCGATTTTGTCCCACAATTTTTTTTTTATCTGAGGTAATTCATTTGGTTAGCATGTAAAAATAAAATAAAATAAAATATGTTTATTCGTGGTACTTTTTGAATAAACACTCAAATTAGCATGATTTGCAAATTGCAACTATGGACCTCTATTTTTTTTAAGTTAGCAATTTCCTGTCTCTAAACGATTGGCCCATTTTCATTTTGGTTTATCCCTAAAAAATTGTTTCATCTCCTTTTTAAGTAATATGGCCCAACAAGATTTCTCTCAACTTTTCTCCTATCTCACATAAAAGAACACAAAAACTGCATACTAACTCAATACAACTCTTAAAAAAAGCAAAAGAAGGAGCATGGACGAATGAGGCAAACAATAAAAACGCAGGGAGTATTTTTCTATCAAACCTTTTTGTCGTGTGTTTGATTAAGATATATCTCATCACTTAGTTATCTCTCCTCTTTTTTCTTCTTCCATTGTTATTTTCAGATCTATTACGTACAAGTTTATCTGGGTGCGATCGTATCAGCACTAATGCATTGGATCCCATCAGAACTCCACAGTTAAGCGAGTTGGGGTAAGAGTAGTGTAAAGGATAACAAACTCAGTCAACCTTCTTGACAAATGTTATCCCTATCCCTAACTATTCTCTTGTATAGTTAATGAAGATAACTATTATGTTACATATTATTCTTATCACTTGTATAGTTAACGTAGATAATTAATCTGTTACATATTATTATCAATTGTATAGTTAACGTAGATAATTATTCTTATGCTACTGCTGTATCTTGTAATCGTCCTATTTAAAGGACTTCATTGGTGATTAATAAAGGTATGAAAGATACATAAAACCTACATGGTATCAAGAGCTCCTTTTTTCCTGTAGCCTTCTCGTTTTTTTTTCAATGGCCAATGATTCTGCCACCCTTAGGGATGGCAATGGATCCTGGACCCGGCCCGGATCCGTGGACCCGGATCCGTTTTACCGGGTCTGGATCCTATTTTTTTGGACCCGTTGGATCCGGGTCGGATTCGGGTCCACTGGTCAGATCACGGATCCGGTCCGGATCTGTCCAATGAGACCGGATCCGGATCCGCAGATCCGTTTTTTTTTTTAAAAAACGAAGTTGGGCTGGGCCTCCTCTCCACTTCTATTGTTCTAAAAGCCTCCTGAGTCCTGAATTTCATTTCTTTCTTTTTTCACGTCACTCACTCCCCTTCAATCCCTAAACCCTAACACTCCATCTCCCTCAACTGACTTTCACTCTTCTTCTCTCTCGCCAGCCTCCTTGTGTGTTGGTGGTCAAGCATCTCTTCAAGCATCTCAGGCGGCGACGACGTGTTCGAAGTTACCCGGGCGGCGACGACGTGTGGTGGTCCTCCGTTTTTTTTGTTAGAAGTAACTCGGGTTTTCGTTCGAAGTTGGTGGTCCTCTCTTCAAGCATCTCCGGCGGCGACGACGTGTTTCAGCATTGCCGGGCTTCGTGTGTGTATTTCTTCTTCCCCTCCATCGTCTCTCTTCGTGCCTCCTTTGTTTGGCAAGTCGCAACTGCAGGTGCACGACCTCCACCGCCAACGGGTCTCTCTCCCCCCTCTCTCTTCGCTCGGGCGACCACCAACGGCACCACCATCTACTATCAGCGGCACCACTAGCCGTGAGATCTGATTCTACTACGAATTTGGGAATTTGCAAAGTTGTTTCTTTAATTTTAATTAGTGTAAGTTTTTAGATCTAATTCATTTTTAGAGTTTCAAATTGTTGTAAGCTTGTTGAATTAGCTACAAATTTGAAGTAAAATTATTGATTGTTGATTTTTTTTTGAATTGGGATTATTTTTTATATGAAAAGTAGGTAAAATAATACAAATTATGCAGATCCGTTTTGGACCCGGATCCGTTGGATCCGTCGGATCTGGATCCGGGTATAACATTCTCAGACCCGCTGGATCCGGGTCGGATCTGGATCCAGCGTATGAAAACGGATCTGGATCCGGGTCCACCTGGACCCGGTCCAGATCCGACCCGTTGCCATCCCTAGCCACCCTCCCTAACACCCACGACCCAACCAAGCCGCTCATCGTGGTCTCCTTCCACAACTCCATCAAACTCACCTCCACTAACTACCTTTCATGCAAAACCCAAATCCAATCCATTATGATTGGCTATGATCTCTACAAGTTTCTCGATGACACGCACCCATGCCCACCCTCCACTATCACTACTGAGAACGTCGAGAAACCGAACCCTGCTGCCCTCACCTGGGTACGCCAAGACAAGCTCATTTATGGCACCCTCCTCGGCACCTTGAGCCCTACCCTTGTGCCTTTAGTCGCCCACTCCCCCACCGCGGCTGCCGCATGGAACCTTCTCTCTCAAACCTATGCCAACCCCTCCCGTGGCCATATTAAACAGATCAAACATCACCTTTCAACCATCACAAAAGGCACTCACACTGTAGATGAATATATGCAGGCCATTCGCCAATGCACTGACCAACTTGCCCACTTAGGCAAACCCATGGATCATGAAGATATTCTTGACAAGATCATCAAGGGTCTTGATCCCGACACCTACCGACCCATCATTGAAGCAGTGAATAACCGAGACACCCCCATCTCGTTTCCCGAACTCCACGAAAAACTCCTCACCTTCGACCTTGACCTCAAGCCCACCCCTTCTCTCTCTCCTCTTCCTACTCCCCTACGGCCAACCTACTCCCGATCTCGCCCTCCTCAACCTCCCACCTACGGCCAACCCTACCCTCCCCGCAATACCTCTCAGCGTGCCCCCAAACCATTTCTTGGAAAATGTCAGTGGTGTAGGAACACTGGCCATGTCATATCTCAATGCCAAGTTTTCAAGCAACTCCATCCTTCAGTTGCCTTCCCCGACCCTCCTCGCGCCCCTCGCGCCTCCCACTCTCAACCTCAAGCCCATGTTGCTACTACCTCTACTCCCTCCACCGCATGGCTCATGGATAGCGGAGCCACGCACCACGTCACCAATGACCTTTCTAACCTCGCCCTTCATGCTCCGTATGATGGCACCGAAGAACTCATCATTGGTGATGGGTCCTCACTCCCAATCTCACACATAGGTTCCTTCACTATCTCTACTCCTCACCATGTTTTTCATTTTCGTCATGTCTTATATGTTCCTAACATCTCCCGCAACATTCTCTCTATCTCCCAATTTTGCAATGATAACTCAACTGCTATTGAATTCTTACCTTCTTCTTTTTTTGTTAAGGCTCTTTCAACGAATCAAATCCTCCTCAAGGGTCCTCTTAAAGCTGGAGTCTATGAATAGAACTCCATCACTCCAACCGTCTTCTCCACCACACGCACCACTACCCAAGATTGGCATCATCGACTCGGTCATCCGTCTCTTTCAATTCTTAGGACTCTAAAACGTAGTTTCCCCTTGCAAATTTCTGATTTTTCGCATTATGATTGTAATTCCTGCAATATTAATAAGAGTCATAAATTGCCTTTCTCTGAGTCAACAATCACTTCCCATGCCCCTCTAGAAATATTATTTTCTGATGTATGGACATCACCTGTTTACTTTTCTGATCATTACAAATACTACCTCATTTTTGTTGATCATTACACCAAGTATGTGTGGCTCTACCCTCTCAAACACAAATCTGACACTGATTCTATTTTTCGCCGTTTTCGCGCATTGGTTGAAAAATATTTTAAACGTCCTATCCTATGTCTATTCTCCGACAACGGTGGAGAATTCAAAAAGCTCACTCCCTCTCTACTTGACTCTGGCATCACTCACCTCACTTCCCCCGTCACACTCCCGAACACAATGGCTATGCCGAGCGTCGCCATCGCCACATAGTTGAAACCGGTCTCTCTCTTCTATCTCATGCTCAACTACCATTATCTTACTGGTCGGCTGCCTTCACCACTGCTGTCTACCTCATCAACCGTCTCCCTACCCCCACTCTCCACAATATCTCACCCTACTACAAATTATTCCAAACGACACCAAACTACACAAAACTCCGTAATTTCGGTTGCCTATGCTACCCTTGGCTTCGTCCATACAACACTCACAAACTCCAACCCCGCTCCACCCCTTGCATCTTCCTTGGCTACTCCCTCACTCAAAGCGCCTACCACTGTCTAGATCCCACTACAAACCGCCTCTACACCTCCCGCCATGTTAAATTCATAGAAAACACATTCCCCTACTCCACACTCACCTCCCTTCCCTCCCCCCCACCCACGCATGATGCTGCTGCGTGGTGTACTCTCTCTCTCCCACTCGTACCCAGCCCACCCACACCTTCCCCAACTCACCTATCCCCCCCCCTTCGCCTACCGCTGCACCCCCCCTCCCCCAACTATCCCACTGTATCCCCCGCATCACCACATAACTCCCCCGCATCTTCCCCTCATCAACCCCCACCCCCTCCCCCTCCTCCCCCACCTCGCATGGTAACCCGTCTTCAAAATAAAATTACTAAACCTAACCCAAAATACCTAAACACAGCCACCTTTTCACCCTCTACCACCGAGCCACGCACCATCAGCCAAGCTCTTAAAGACCCACGTTGGCGTGACGCCATGCAACAAGAATACAACGCGCTTTGCCGCAATCAAACCTGGGAGTTAGTCCCCTATAACCCCTCTCAAAATGTTGTCGGCAATAAATGGGTTTATAGAGTTAAATATAACCCTGACGGCACCATCAAACAACACAAAGCAAGACTCGTTGCCAAGGGCTTCCACCAACCCCCCGGGCTCGATTACTCTGAAACATTTAGTCCAGTGATCAAACCGGCTACTGTGTGTGTTCTCCTCTCCTTGGCTACTTCAAATGGTTGGTCATTACGCCAACTTGACATTAACAACGCCTTCCTCCAAGGCACCCTTACCGATGAAGTCTATATGGCACAACCGCCGGGCTTTATTGATGCTCACCATCCGAAACATGTTTGTAAGCTCTCCAAGGCCATCTATGGCCTCAAACAAGCCCCACGGGCTTGGTACAATGAACTAATAACCTATCTCCTCTCCTTTGGTTTTCGGATGTCCGTTGCCGACCCCTCGCTCTTCATTTACCAACATGGTTCTGTTCTTCTATACTTAATCGTCTACGTTGACGACATTATAGTCACCGGCCCATCTCTATCCTTCCTAAATCATTTTATCACTACCTTGTCTACCCGGTTTTCTCTTAAAGATCTTGGCACCCTCTCCTACTTTCTTGGAGTTGAAGTCACCCCCACACCCACTGGTTTGTTTCTTAACCAAATTAAATATATCAATGACATTATTGCTAAGTACCACATGCTTGACACAAAATATGTTAGCACTCCTATGTCCATTGACCCACCACTCAAAGCAACCGATGGCTCCCCTCTCTCAAATGCCACTGATTACCGTGCCATCTTAGGGAGCCTCCAATATTTATCTTTCAAAAGACCCGACGTTGCCTACTCTGTCAATAAATTATCTCAATATGTCCAACGTCCTATGGACAGCCATTGGGCTGCACTAAAGCGACTCCTTCGCTACCTTAATGGCACAGCTCACCATGGCTTACTTTTTAAGCGGAACTCCCCTTCCACCCTTCATGCCTTCACTGATGCGGATTGGGCCGGGGATCGTGATGACTATGTCTCCACTACTGGCTATCTTGTTTACCTTGGCTCTCACCCTATCTCCTGGACCTCACGCAAGCAACGCGCTCTCTCATGCTCTTCCACTGAAGCTGAGTTTCGCGCCGTCGCCGACACTACTGCTGAAGTCTAATGGATACATTCTCTCCTTCGTGAAATTGGGCACCCTCCTCCTGAGTGTCCCAGCATTTATTGTGACAATTTAGGTGCCACTCACTACTCTGCTAATCCGGTTTTTCATTCACGGATGAAACACCTCGCTCTCGCTTTTCACTATGTGCGTGAACAGGTTCGGTTAGGCACCATTCGAGTCACCCATATCTCTGGTGATGATCAACTTGCGGATATCCTCACCAAACCACTGTCCAAAGCTCGGTTCTATGTCTTAGCTGCCAAGCTCGGTCTTACTCTTCGATCGTCCGATTTGCGGGGGCGTGTAAAGGATAACAAACTCAGTCAACCTTCTTGACAAATCTTATCCCTATCCCTAACTATTCTCTTGTATAGTTAATGAAGATAACTATTCTGTTACATATTATTCTTATCACTTGTATAGTTAACGTAGATAATTATTCTGTTACATATTATTATCACTTGTATAGTTAACGTAGATAATTATTCTTATGCTACTGCTGTATCTTGTAATCGTCCTATTTAAAGGACTTCATTGGTGATTAATAAAGGTATGAAAGATACATAAAACCTACAAGTAGTATTAGGATGGTGACCTCCTGGGAAGTCCTCGTGTTGCGCCCCTTTAAAAAGTGGATACCATCTAGCTTAGTTGGTAAAGTCTTGTGGGGGTGTTACCGAGACATGGGATCGAATCCCGTCTACATCACTACAGTTAGTTGTTCATTTACACCAAAAATGAATGAAAAAACATACAAGTTTATCTTACTGAGGAAGACACAACATAATTACACATTGAAATATATATTTACATTATGAGCGCCTAAAATGGAAAAGTTGCATATCTTTACAAGAGATGTTAGTAATGAGTAATGACATATTGACAAAATATACCTCATGTCTATTGTTGGAGACTCCAAGAAAGTCAATTTGATAATTCACGGGTTGAACAAGTAAGCTGATACTAAATTAGAGTCAAATTGGTATTATATTAGAGTCAAGTTGGTACCAAATTTTTACCTTTTTTTCAAATTATAATTTGGTACCAAAGTAAGAGTCAATTTTGTACCAGATCTAAACCAAATTTAAACTTGGTACCAAATTCTAATTTGGTAAAACCAACTTAAGTTTGATTTGGTATCAACTTAACTTTTCATCCCGCGAGATTATCTACATGCCCTTGTTGGAATCTTTCAAAGATTCCAATTCAATAATACATTGACAAAAAACATTGATAATCATTTTGAAGACATTCATCAAAGCTCCATATTTATATGCTAATTAACCAAGCTTGTTTGGTGGAGGTGGTGGGGAACTCACCTTGTGACTTTGAGGTCACAAGTTCGAACACTACTACCTACTTGTGCTTGGGAGTAGGGATTTCCTTATATCCCCCTACTATCAAGTGTTGACTTGTGTAGCTGGGCTACCTGATCTGCGATAGGTGTTGGTCTAGTAATCCATTTCTGATAGTTCACTCAGGGTACAAATTTGCATTCTAGTGCTTTACACTTTATGATAGTTCACTCAGGGTACAATCATTATGAAGAAAAAAATTCAACCGCAAACAAAAACCAAAAAAAAAAAGAAGCATATAGCGCAATTCAGGAGTACAATTACTATATTATCCTTACACACAAAGCACCAGCTGTAACGATCAATTGTCAATTTCAATTTCATTTGGGGCTGTATGTTTTTATAGAGGTTTACATTGTTAGAATTTTTTCCTTCAATAATGCTAAAATGAGTATTAATTCCTGAAATGTGCCCAAGTTCAAATTAATTCCATGGATACCGTCCACGTAGGACGGCACGCCATAAAATTGTTTTTTTCAAAGCAAACCGCTACTTGAAGTAGCGGTTAACTTCAAGTTATTTGAAAACAGTATATGGGGTAAAACCGCTACTGGGAGTAGCGGTTTACTAGACAAAACCGCTACTTGAAGTAGCGGTTTATATACATTCCTTTTATAACTTGTCTCAGGGACATCATATAACCGCTATTTGAAGTAGCGGTCAACTTTACATTATTGGTATTAACCGCTACTTGAAGTAGCGGTTTATATGCATGCCTTTTATAACTTGTCTTAGGGACATCATTTAACCGCTATTTGAAGTAGCGGTCAACTTTACATTATTGGTATTAACCGCTACTTGGAGTAGCGGTTTTGTTAAAAAAATAAAATTCTAGCGTGCTGTCCTACGTGGACGGTACCCAGGGAATTAATTTAAACTTGGGCACATTTCAGGAATTAATACCCATTGTAGCATTATTGAAGGAAAAAATTCTACATTGTTAATTACTTAATTCTCACTTCTCTTCTAGCTTAATTTGCTCTTCTGGCTCTATAATAATCTTCGGAAACTAAGGCAATATAACTAATGATTCCAAGGGTGATACCAACAAAGGATAATGCAGCTGTTGCACCAAATACTCCACGTCTAACCCTGGAGCAATTGCCTGTGCCGATCCATTCCGACGTATCTCCCAGAGATGTATTATTCCCTCCAAGCTATAATAAATTTAGTTTCAAAGTTAGGCACACATCACATGTACTAATATTGTATAATATAGACCCTCAATTTTTCGTGTCGAACTATATATGATATTACTATTTTTATCAAAACAAGTCCCAGTTACGTTAAAAAAAACTGAGCGCAATAAGCAAAGATTTTCTTAAAGATACTCTATCATGTTCTTTTTAATCTACACACTTTTCTTTTTGGTCTATTTCTTTTTTAATATACACATTGTTGCTTAATCTATTATTGGTAACATATTTCATCTACTTTATCCTCTTTTTCCACTCATGTCCTCCACTTTTTAATATTTTAACACATTTTTTTTAGTTTCTATCTCTCTCACTTTTGTAATTCCTCATCGATTCTCCCTAAAGCGTGTGTAAACTAAAAAGAAAAGGAGAGAGTAATAAATAGGATAATTTTGCTTAACTTCTATCTTGTTTAATCACCTTTTGTTTAATTAATATCCTATCAAAGCAAATGTTATCACAGATGTATATATTATGTAATGTACGCATTCTGATTCTAGAAATTAATTACTAAAGAATTTTGGTTGAAGTTTTAATGTGTAACTATGTAAGGACTCTAAAAAATAATTATTTACCTTTTTTTAGGTAGCTAAGTTGATGTCCCTTACAAGGAGGGGGAGAGAAAGTGACGGGAGATTTCTCTTGCAAGGGGTAAGCCTCGATCTCAAAATCTCTAGTTAAGACTTAAGATTAGAGGTGATGTTAATATCATTATGCCATCACCTACTGCTCTATATTTACTTACTAATGCGTGTATGTCTGAAGTAATAATATACCATGTGTTTATAACTTTATATGAACTAATAAGGTTTTTTTTTCCCTTTTTGGAAGTGGAGGAGCAAAAACCTTGAAAAATGGTGCTCCATAGTGTGTGGCTCCAGCAAGTAGGAACAAGATAATTGCTGCCGTACACATCAACCTGCAATTTAAAAAAAATTCTTAGTTCAATAAGAGATCTAACAAACAACACCTAATAAGAACATACTCACCATATTGTATTGAGTATTGACGAATAATTATTGGCTAAAAATTTCATTTGTAGACATTCTGAAAATTAGTACAATCAACGTTTAATTGTGGATACTGCCTTATGATTTCCATTTACTCCCTCCGGTCTTTATTAGTTTACCCCTTTCTATGGGGCACATTTCTCGATACACTAATTTGAACCTTAATATCTCTAATTATCAATAAGCAAAAATTTGATATTTGGAAACTACACATTGAGATGAATCTAACAAGATCTCACATGACTATATTTTTCCTTAAGTACAAATCACAAGAGATAGTCAAAGTCATGTATATGAATAGTGTCAAAAGTCAAAAGGGGTAAACTAATAAAGACCGGAGGTAGTACTTTCTATAAATGAAAGGCTAGAAAACTTACCAACAGATGATAAAGTTAAGAATTGCTAATCCTCTGTTGGATGAGGATGAATAAGTTCCTCTACCACACCCACAATCAGCTGAAATGCTAAGTATAATTAGTGCCACTATCAAACAAACTATGGCAGCAACCACCATAAAAAACGCTGGACTTCGAAAGTAGATGCAATCATAATTCGAAGACTCCGAAAAGTAGAATAGACGAACCTGAAATAACATCATAAACAAAGATACACACATTATATGCGTCATGACCACTCCATCCAATTTCGGGTTCTTTCATTCATTCCAAAATTGGAGAAACTACAAATTTATACGTCTATCAAATTACAAATATATCCACTATTATATGCATACATTGTGTTATTCACCAATATATGCATAGAATTTACCTACTGTATCGAATGTAAATTAGGCAAAGCCCCCCAACACTGATAACCCGACCCGAACGTGTACCTGATTTTTATAAGGCAAGACCTCGAGAAGAAGACCCACAATCGTTGATATCAACCCCAAAATTCCAACAACTATGCTTGCCACAATTGTCTTGCCACTCATCTTGTTTCTTTAATTTCCTGCACTCACAAAAATGTTTTCTGGCAATTGTAACTATGAACTTTAGAAGTAAAGAATTCAACTTTTTGGCGAGAGATTAGTCAAATTTTCTTTTGCTAAGGCGACGAATAATTATATTTATCTCCTAGAAATTCATAATTTGTTCTACGATACAAGCTGGTTATGATTAACAAGTCATTAACATTAATTGTTATACAGGTGTGAAATATTATATCCAATATACCATATTTGACTTTCTAATAGTTTAATTTGTGCCACCTATAGAAAGATAATATCTCACAATGTCATATTCTCCCCACGGTATATATATACAAATACTAGAAATAAATTAAGTTAAGAAAAATGTTATGTCAATCATACGAGTTTAGAAGATTTTAAATTATTTGATCTAGCTTAGTATCTTGAGTTCTACAAGCTGTGATAATATAAGCAATTTCAAGTGAGTTAGGGCTATTAACCTTGGTTTACAAATTGCAGAAAATCATAACATCCATGAGGCTATCTTATTTTCGGACTGTTTACGGATTATTAACCTCCTATGTGATCATGATGGTTTGGCTGACAAATATATGAGACTGTTGACTAAATCCAAAAAACTTTGGAAGGACCTCCCGAATGTGAAGATTAAGCATTGCTCCCGGAATCACAACAAGCTTGCGGATCGGATAGCTAAAGAATGTCGCATTAGTAGCGATAGTGCAAATGTAACTAGGATTTTTCCTTCCCCCCTAGTTATTGTATGGACGCCTATCTATTGGAGTGTATGAACATCTAAGTTAAATTTATGGTATTACTCTTTTCACCAAAAAAATAAAAAAAAAGTGAGTTATAAAAAATTCAGATTAGTTGTAATGTTTTGTGTTGAAAAGAACCAACGCCGTACCATAATAACAGGGCAGAAGATGTGGCCATGTCGATTCATGTTTTGTGTAAACACCTGAACCACCGAGTATTATACTGCTATAGCAATTAACGTTTGATCATGCGCAAGCAATTAAGGAGTTTGACTAACCAAGCTTGCTTGGTGGAGGTGGTGGGGAACTCACCTTGTGACTTTTAGGTCACAAGTTCGAACCCCACTACCTACTAGTGATTGGGAGTAGGGATTCCCTTATTTCCCCCCTACTCTCAAGCGTTGACCCATGTGAATGGGTTTGGTTGACCTGCGATAGGTCTTTGGTCCAAGAGGCCCTTCTTCTTACCAAAAGGGTCCCCAGTGGGGGCCCAAAAAAAAAAAAAAATTAAGGAGTTTGACTAATTCAGTTTAGGAATCAAACTAGTTTTTTTTTTCCGGGCGATGCCTCGGGTCAGTTACAATAAACTAATATGTTATTATTTTTAAATTTTATAATTTATTTTGCTACTTTTCGTATTTTTTGTCCATTAAGAAATTGAAAAATTCACGTCACAACGTGATAAGTAAAGAAAAATTGAAAGGTTTGAGTTTGAAAATAATACCTTAAAATGAATTGTGGTAAGAGAATATGACATCAATATTCTCTTGTAAGTTACGTAAAAAGAGTGTTAGAGATGTATATACTTGTTCAAGTCTTTTTAGTTAAGTAACTTATTACAAGACTTTATCATATTTTATTTGAAACATTAGACAACAAACTCATAGTGTATTGATGGTTAAGCTCTAACTTTTCATTCCAAAGGTCATGTGTTCGATACCTTGCACTTACACATTTCTTTTTTTAAAGTGAGGAGTATACATAGACATAAAGCATTTGCATTAGAAAGTTGAGGACAGTGCCACGTGGCACATAGGCTTTCTTTCGCACGCCTTTTAATATATTTGTATAGATAATTAAACCAAAGGCAACAGGTTAATGAGAATTTTTGTGTGTATATAACCCGCCACAAGAGCGATGATGTAGGCATGTAGCCATGTAGGCAAATTACGATCCGTCATCCGTTCATCATGAATCTTGCCTAGATTTACTAACTATTTTCTTTATTTCTTAATAGATACATCAATATTGACTAGGCATATTTGTCGATGCACAACTTTGATCATCAATGTTTACAACTATCAATTATTTAATATTATAAGAAAAATAATGTATTGAAAATATACATTGAGATAATTCAACAAAAATCAACATAATGACATATATTTTTACAAGATAAGTAATTAAATATGATCAAAGTTGATATCCAAATAGTATCAAAAGTCAATATGATACATCCATTAAGAATCGGATGGAGGCATTACTATTTACCGTCTGTATTTACTAAAAATCGCCCGTATTTTTTTCAAGATTTTCCTAAACTACCCCTATGTATACTCACTCTCACTCCTCACTCACTCACTCACTCTCACCTCACCCCAACCACCACCCACCCACCCACCAAAGCAACCACCACCACCACCACCGCAACCACCACCACACCGGCGACCACCACCACCGCAACCACCACCACGTCGTCAACCACCACCACATCCGTTACCATGACTTTTTCTTTTTTTTTTTTTTTTTTTGGGAAAGAGCCATGGTAACGGAATTTCATCCGTTACCACCATTTTTCATCCGTTACCGTGCACTGGTGGCGGAATTTTATTTTTTGAAACTAACCACATTCCGTTCCAGTGTGGTTGACGGTTCTTCGTGGTGCTCCGGTGGTGGCAGTCAGCGATGGTGGTGGTGGTGGTCAGGTGGTGGTGGTGGTGGTGGTGGTCGGGTGGTGGTAGTGCGAGAGGTGAGAGAGTAAGAGTATGGTAAACAGGGAGGGGTATGGGGGAATTTTAAAGGAAAAAATACAGGCAATTTTTAGTAAATACGGACGGTAAATAGCAATTGAGTATATTAATTATCATTCATGTTAGAGAGTACAGACAGTTTGTTGACCTTGTAAAGTCCCAACTTAGGCTTGTCATCTTCAACTTCAAAGAAGGAAGTACAAATAAATTTCTTCAGTAAAAATCAGTTTTTTTTTCAATGTAAGTTTTAATCAGTAAACTCAATTACTCAATAGCCTCATACAACAAAGTCATGGAAAATAAAATGAATAAGATAAAGAGAACAGAAATGCTTATTCATAACTTTGATGGTCAGTTTGGAGGCTACATAAGGAATTTAAATGTATTCTATAAAGAAGAAATATATAACGTCCATGGTGATTTATCAAGCAAAAGATATGCATGGACTGAGGGACGTGTACCATTCAGTCATTCACGTTGGCATGTAATCTTATTACAAAATTACGCATGATTGATATGCCCATTATTATAGCCATTTATTATGCTCACCAAATTAGTTATAATGACTAAAAATTGAAGGAACAAACTTTATCTACCCAGTGTGTAATTCACCTACTAGAGATAGACATCAATAATTAGTGAAATCCTACTTAACAGAGTTAAATAATTTTAATTGTCTATTTCTAGTTGGTTGCTTATCCGGTCGGTAGATGTCTCAATCTCCATATTTTAGACTAGAGAAAATAGTAATCTGTGTTTCGCCTGCAGTCGGAGCCTTTTGTGGGAAACACACTAAACAGGGGTGGCTGTCTTTTGTTACGATCAAATGCCCATCTTAACTGTTTTACAACATCGAACTAATAATTGAGTATTAACTTAACAGCTAGTACTGCAAGTTCACAACATAAAACAATTATGAGCAGCTTGACGTGGAAAAATAGTCAAAAGTTGTCCAAACCCATTACAACTCGCAAAATAAGTTCCCTTCGTACCTGGAAATTATTTAACATTCAAATTAAGCACAAGTATTATACAGATTTGTTTTAAGTTTAAGACAGCGATAAAAATAGAAGAAATTATAATATAGAAAAAAGCTCCCCGCGTTGAAGAGTAGAAATTAGTTCACTTGAAAATTGAAATAAAATGTTTTTCTCAGTACACCCCAAAAAAATGCAAACATAAAGGAGCAAAGCGAATAAAATGTTTTTTCCCGTCCAGGCATGCAATAAGATCTTCTAAAATACGGACTTTTTAGCAAATAGGAAACAGATATCAGCTCATGCTCATGGACATGACAATATTTTTATGCTGATCACCATTTCGAACAACTCGATTCCTTTACCCGGGTTGAGCTCAGGAGAAAATACATGTACAACACTTGCCTTCAGTTCTAAAGATGTAATTCATGATAGCTGCAAATACACGCAACTAGCAATATATTGTCCATTGTCTTACTAACACTTTGTTTGGATAACATGAAGGGAAAAACTGGGAAGGGAAGGGGAAGAGTATGCTCGCATTTCCTTCCAGAAAATTTCCAACATCATTTCTTTATTAGAAGAGGAAGGGGAAAAAAAAAACTATACACCTAGAGGCCCATTACAAGCCAGATACCCCTCTCCCTCCATATTACCTAATCCAAACAAACTACAAAGAGTAAGGTCGATGCTGATGAGTCAAACGGAGCTGGAAACAAAGAAAGCTCTGGGCCACTATTACAAGAGCAAGTCTTAGGTGAGAACATTTCAAACTAATTATGAGACGTCAAAAGCTGGTCCTGTCCGTGTGTGAAGTATTCCACAAGTCCATATATAAGAGAGTAAAATGTTCTGCCCTTAAAACAGAAAAAATCAACCTAGGCTCACAATTGGACTCACTCACACGAAGTTATTGTGGGAGACCGTCTCATACAAGATATTGCAATATATCAAATTGCAAGAAAGCCAAAGTCATAATGCAACAGAAAATATCTAGAGAAACTCGAGTAAGACAGCAAATAGAGAAGAAAAGAACATTGAAAAACTCGAGATCACAAGAACCGGGCGCGGGGGGGGTTGAAACTGGAACAATAAAAATGTCAAGCTGCTAAATATGCAGCGTAAATGACAGAACAATTAGTGAAATCAAAGATGCCGAGCTCACAACAAAGGGTGTGGTGAAACTGGAACGGTAAATATGTCAAGCTGCTAAATATGCAACACAAATGACAGAACAGTCAGTATAATTAGATAATGAAGATATAAAACTCGAGACGACAAGAGGGCAGGCAGATTGGAAACTATGCAAGACCAATCAGTCACCAAGCATGTAACTTCAAAGAGATTGAAGTTGCAATGAACAAGTTCCTCGAATCAGTAAAATCAGTGAAGAAAGGTATGTTCCTTGTCTGCTAAGCCAGACTTCAGCATAGACCAGTATCAATCAAAGTTTTGAGGCCAAATGTACCAATAACGGGCTAAAGCAATTCCATAAGAAGTTAATCTACATAAATTTCTTGTTTAAATACTGTACTATGAGTAATAATTCATATAAAGTGCAACAATTGATACAAAACCTATATTAATTGATAATGCAGAAATAGTACTAAGAAAAACAAAAGGTTAAAAACTACCCACATAAAATGGTATTTTCTCGGGGAAACTAGGTAAGCACCTTCCATAACTCTGTAGAAGATTAGAAGTATAATTTTCCACAGAGTTATACTTTACTTACCTGTAATTTTGTCAGCCAAGCAAGTTGAAGGATTTACTACTTGAACAACCATCTAGTGTATTCGTATGAACAATGAATTAAGCACAGACCTCTGTGGCTTTGTTAAAATTTGTATCGTTCTCTGCAGATTAATGGAGCTCGTATACTCTCTCTAGTAACTTTCCCTTCCAGTTTACGTCGAGATTTTCATTACAGCGACAAACAAGTGTAAGGAAATCATATCAGTATATATCCGGTCTGTCGGTACAAAAGGCAAGAACATAATTCATCTACCCAGATAGCAATTAGGTGCTGGCAGGCTGCCATAATATCCAATCTGAAATGCTTATACACGGCAAAATGGAGAGACCCCAAAAAAATGCAATCCTTGAATATATTAGAAATATGGGCTCAATCTATACTGTTGTTGATGACAGTTTCATAAGACAACTATGACAATCAGACAGAATAACACACTTTTATTAGTGGCAAACAAGGATTACTTGGACAACTTGTAAGCAAGAAGAGACATTTGATACTTGATACCTCTAACTACAGTATTTAAGAAGTCACCACTTCAGTCAGAGAGCAAGATCAAAATTTGGACTATCAATTTAAATAGAGTATCAAACACGAAGAGACAACAATGCATTTCACGAACTAACCCCAACAACTCAACAAAACGAGGTCTTACCACGGATATCTTGAAAGTCAACTCAAATATAGTCAGGAAACTCGAACTACAAGAGTACAAGTCCAAGTTCCAAAGGCTTTATGGGATGCTTTAAGCGATAGTTGTAAAGATAGTAATGAAGCTTTCCATCTCCAGGCCCAAATTTCAGCTCCTTGAGGAATGATTCATTCTCCATAACATCCAAGGCATTAAAAACATCATAGTCCTTAATCTTTGCTATAATAAGAGCATCATTCATCAACTGAATCAACGGAGTTTTGTTAGCGACGTTGTAATAAGAATAAGCAGCCTTCAGAGTTGAGTAATTTGGGTTGCCAAGAATAGTAGAAGGGAGCGTATAAAAGCTGCAAAAATCAGTAATCTCATGGGTCAAGGGACTTTCAACAACATAACCATCAACTACATTTTCTTTAGGAAGAAGCCAATGCTCAACGTCATTTTCATCAAAGTCAGGTGCCACAGCAAACTGACTTAAATAACCCTTCAGCAGACGGGTAACTGCGGGAACATCACGGAGCTCCATCTGCCTGAAACCAGGTGTAACTGTAGAATCTGGTAACTTATAGAGCTTTATGGTGCGGCTCATTGTCATTCTTGGGCCAAGCCTTGAAAATCCAACATCAATCAACTTCCTTGGGTTAAGAGACCTGTGCCAATATTGACAGGTTGCTATGGGTGTTGGAATAACTACACCAGCAGTATAAGCAGCCTGCCATATATTTTCCAGATGCACCCTTCTAGTAACTTCTTTGATCATAACAGGTGCAAGCCTTTTCGACCTAAGCTTCTTATGCACACACAGGAAGTTAACCTCAGCCATGGTAACAACATCATCACGAACCCGTATCCTAGCTGGCACACCCGTAATAAAAGCAACCAGCTTCTTTGAGCTCTTAACCCGCACTCCAATATGCCAACTCTTGTAATACCCAGGTGGCCGAAGAGCCCACTGAAGGAACTCCTTAGAATAGTTGAATCGAAACATGTTTTCATCATCCTCAACATAGTTGTTAGTCAGAAGGTTGTAGACCTCAAGGCACATTTCCTCAGTGTCCAAATCACAAGATATCCACTCATAAGGCGCGGGCAAGTTATAGGGTTCTTGCTTAACTTCAGACAAAGGTGTCGGCTGCTCGATAGGACCTTCTGGCAAACTTGAATCTCCAATGTCCTTAAATTGCCCAACAGGCTGCGTTTCCCAAAACTTGTGTCGGTTTTCGATAGCAAGGGACTCTTGAACCCTCCTAGTTATCGCTTCGATGCTAGTATCAGCCGTCTTATTTTCAGGATTATCATCAGGGTTTAGGTCCCTTTGATCACTCGTAGGTGTGTTACTTTCCCCCATAATGTCCAAAGTCCTAAAAAACAAAAACAACAAAAAACAACAAATCTGTGAAGAAAACCCTAATTTTCTTCAGAACAATTGTGAGTCACCAGGCCCGTCCCTGAGCCATAGATCACAGGTTATGCATTCCAGATTTCCAGCCACAATACTTGAAAAATTGATCTGACGAAATAAACAAGAACAAGTGAACAATCGCATGAAAATATGCGCATCCACATATTGTAACATAAATTTTCTTATCATTTGGTTCCATGAAACAAACATGAATTAAGAAGTTAAACCAGAAATTCGAATCATAAGTTTATAACATGTAAATTATCCCAAAAACCATGAAATAACATACATGAGATAGGAAAAAATAAGTTGAATTCATGAAACAAACAATAACAACCGCATAAAACCAATCGCATGAAGTAGATCTTAACAATCGCAATTTCACATAAAAAAATCGCAACACAAATCGTCTAAACAAGTAAGTAGATTCATCTAAGGAACAAAACAAGAACCTGGAACCAGCTTCTGGAACGTCTAAACCAAGTACTTCGACTCTTCGAGTAAGGGAAGCTGAGAGATTCTAAACTCTAGGGTTGGGCACCCGTAGGGAGTTGTAATGCTGTATAACTATACGGTCTATACCCATGTAATTACATGATTTTTTTTTTATTATTAATTTTTTTTTTTATATAGGTAGGGAGATTAGAAAGGTTAGGAGACCCTCCGCATGAGGGGAGCTCCTACCTTATCAATTACAAGGATAGAAGATAGAGCTGAACTAGTACAATCATCTATAACAAAGGTAGAGTCGATAAGGTGACCCACATTAGCTACCCAATCTGCTGCTTTGTTAGCCTCTCGGTAGATGTGGTTGATAGTCCAAGTGTTACGTTGAACGAGTTGAGGAGCAAATTTGATGTCCCGAATTATGTAATCCAATTGCCAAGGAGGAGACCAAATGCCTTTGATAGCATTAACAACAAGAAGATTATCCCCTTCGATATGAAGATGAGTGATATTATGTTGAAGCGCTAACTGAATTCAGTGATGAAGAGCTAAAGCCTCGGCCATGAATACCGGGGTTGTTCCAAGATTATAGGCGGCTGCTTGAATGATGTTACCGTTGGAGTCTCGGATGATGACTCCAGCTACTGCAGAATGACCACGAATTGAACCATCGAAATTAGGCTTGAAATGGAGAGCAGGGGGAGGCTCCCAAGCTACAAGAATAGTGGAAGGAGAAGAAATGGTGGGGTGGGGGGAATGAGAAAGATGAGAAATCGGAATACCCTCAGAAAAGCAGTGATCGACCACCTTTCTGGGGGACCATTCAGTAAATAAAATTTTTGCTTTTTGGATAATTCGGTGAATATTGAGGGTACTTTGACGAAAAATAATCTCGTTTCTTTCTTTCCAAATACTCCCTCCGTTTCATTTTAATTTACTCACTTCACTTTTGGGGAGAACCAAGGAATAAGTACAAAAGTATGAGAGAGAAACTGAAAAGGTGGAGAGAGAAACTGAAAAGTGAGAGAGAGAAAGTAAAAAGTGAGTTAAAATATTAAAAAGTGGATGACATGGGTGGAAAAAGAGGAGAAAGTAGATGTGACATGTTACCTAAAATAGAAAAGGCAACAGTAGATTAAAAAGAAACAGACCAAAAAGAAAAGTGTGTAGATTAAAATGAAACGGATGGAGTACTCCATAGGAGGAAGATGAACTTACTTTTTATTTTGGATCTGGCATTTTAATGTTGTTGAGAGTACCATGGATTGGGTCGTGATTGCAATGGTTAGGGAACCATTGAATGAGCTCAGGAAGTTGCCATAAAGAGCATAGAGCCGGGCAACCTCCAAAGAGGTGATCTAGAGATTCTGGGTGAGCATTACAAATAGCACAAAAATTAAGAGGAAGAATGTTCCTACTAGCGAGAGTAGCTTTGACCCCTAGACTGTTATGACAAATTTGCCACAGGAAGATCATTAATTTTGGAGGGATATCCAATTTCCAAATCCAACGAAATTCCCATTTTTGGGGATTAGGGGGTAAATTATGGCCAAGCCAAATAGCCGATTTAATAGAGAAATTCCCAGACGAATTGGGTCCTCATATAGGTTCATCTTGGATGGGGGAGATGGGGATTGGGATATACCTTTTATGACTTTGACAAGATGATCTGGCAGAAGGGAATGAGGTTTGGAAAAATCCCAAGTTCTTTTCGGAAGAATGAACTCTTTGACTCGGAGAAAGGTGTCTACTTGATCTTCTGAAAGATTTAGCGTGGTAATAAGATTATTATCGGAACACCAATTATGGAGCCAGAAAAGGACCTAAGTTCCATTCCATTTAATACCTTGGGTGAGGAGATTTTTTTGAAGCATTATCTTTTTCCAGATGGGAGAATCCTGTGGCCTACTTTTATAATTAAAAAAGGAGTTTCGATTGAGGTATTTGGCAGTAACTAATTTGACCCATAAATTTGAAGGTTCCGTTAGGATTTTCCAGCCTAATTTTGCCAAGAAGGCTTTGTTGAGGGGGAGAGTTTTTCTCAAGCCCAGACCACCTTGGGATTTGGGAGTACAAATTTTGTCCCACGAAATAAGTGGAATAGCATTTTTGTCCTTAGACTGTCTCCAAAAAAATTTTATGTGAATAGAATCTATGGAATTGGATAAATCAGCCGAAAGTAAATTTGAGGCACAAACGTAGGATGGAAGGGCCTCAAGATTAGATTGAATAAGGGTCAGGCGCCCTGCTTTGGAGAGGAATCCGGATTCCCACTGGTTTATTCTTTGTTCCGTTTTTTTGAGTATTAATTTAAATCAGCTTTAGTAGGGTGGAAAGAGCTGAAGAAAATACCCAAATGACGCCCTAAGGAAGAATTGGGGGTCATATTGAATTGACTGGCCAAAGAGGTTTTCCGATTATTAGAAACTTGCTTGGAGAAAACAATGGACGATTTATGGAAGTTTATCAGTTGACCCGAAAGGTCACAAAAACTGTCTAAGATTGATTTGAGGTTTCTACAAGCCGACGAGGTGGCTTTGCAGAATAAGAGACTATCATCTGCGAAAAGCAGACAAGGGAATATTAGGTGTTCGCGGGTTGTAGTTTGAAACCAATTCCGCAGTCTCTAATTTGGCTTGAAATATTCAGTTTCCGAACAAATACTTCCATACAGAGAATAAAAAGGTATGGGGAAAGGGGATCGCCCTGACGAAGGCCTCTGGAAGGTCTAAACCAAGGAAATGGTTGGCCATTCACTTTAATGGAGTAGGAACCATTAGTGACATATTCTTTAATCCATTGGATCCAAGTATTGGGAAAACCGAAAGCTTGTAGTGTTTGCCAAAGGAATTCCCATTCAATTCTATCGTAAGCTTTCTCCATGTCAAGTTTAAGAGCACACCACCCTGTTTTATTTTTTTATTTTTGTAAGGTGTTTAGTATCTCTTGTGCAATGAGAAGATTGTCATGAATTGATCTGTCTTTTGTAAATGCATTTTGGAGAGGGCTAACTTGTTCTTGTAAAATTGGACTGAGCCGTTTCACTAATAATTTAGAGATAGCCTTATAAATTGTATTAATGAGACTAATTGGACGGAAATGGTCTGGCGTTTCCGGGGCATCTCGTTTGGGAATGAGCGTTATTAAAGTGTGATTCAGAGAAGGGGGGAGTTTTCCGTGAAAGAAAAAACTCTGAATCGCAGTTATTACTTCAGTTTTTAATATTGGCCAATAAGCTTGATAAAACTTAGCCCCAGAACCATCGGACCCGGGAGATTTGAGGGGGTTGATATCCATAATTGCATTTTCAATCTCTAAGGGGGAGACATGAGCCAGAAGATTCTGGCAATCTTCAGGGGAGACGATTTTATTGAGGAAGGAGAGGTCGAGATGCCGAGGGGAAGTATGAAAACTTTTGAATATTTGCTTGAAGGAGTCGGAAAGTACTTGAGTTAGATCTTGATGGGAGTCAACCCATTGGTCAATGTCATTTTTTAAGCGAAAGCTCGTTGAACTTGTTTTAATAGTACGCATTTTGTTGTGAAAGTATCGGGAGTTCCTATCTCCCTGAGTGAGCCACGTTTTCCTAGCATTGTGGCCCCAAGCTTTCTGGTTAAAAAGTAGGAGTTTCTCCCGTTGAGCAATTAGGCGATTAATATGACTTTTAAGAATGGTATTAAAAGGTTGCCGCCATAATTTTTGTTGTAATTCATTGATTTTTTCATTATTTTGTAGTAATTAATTAGTCGTGTGCTTATATTTGCTTTTGGCCCAAGATTTAAGATATGTTTTGATGCATGATAACTTTTGTTGAATACGATAGAATCTTGAACCTTGAATAGGGAGAGCCCAATTTCTCTTTACAATATGGTGCGAATCTTTGTCTAAAGTCCAGAAATTCTAAAATCTGAATGGTGGCGGTTTAGAAAATTTCTCTATATTTGTAGAAAAAATAAGGGGGGGATGATCTGAAACTGTAAAGTTGCCATAAGATATGGTGCTTTTTTGAAAGTCATCGTAAAAGGTGGTGCTGCAAATTGCTCGATCAATTCTTTCAAAAATTATGTTATGATTATGTATTTCTTTCCATGATAATCCTTTTTGAATACAAGGAATGTCAATTGCATTGTGATGTTCTATAAAAGAAGGTAATCTTTGTAATTGAGACCTCTTGAGTGGCGAGCCTCCCATTTTGTCATTAGGGGTGAGCATTTCTTTAAGGTCCCCTACAATCAACCAAAGGTGACGAAACTGTTGAACATAGTCCTTTAAAAGAGACCAGAAATCATTTTTTTCCGCATTTTGAGCGAGACAGTAAACTTCTAAAATTGAGTAAAATTTATCATTTGGTTTAAATAGGATATCCAAATGTAAATAACGATCATTTAGCGATTGATGGTGAATGGCAATATTGTCGTTGTTCCAGCAAACCCAAATGCATCCTCCATGATTAAGAAGGTCAACAATTAGTTTGTTGTGAAAATGAAGAGCTCTTAAGGTTCGTTGGTTATTTACGAATTAGAGAAGTAGTACGAGTTTCTAAGATAAACAAGATATCCGGTTTAAATTTGTTTTTCAAATATATAAGTTCAGTTAGAGCTTGAGGTTTTTTCCCTCCTTGAATGTTCCAACTAGGCCTGGTTATTGGACAGGGCTGTCCAATGGCATAAGGGTCGGGTCAATATTAAAGGGCTTTATTACCCTTTATTCCTTAATGGACAGGGTTATTATAGGGATTTAAACGAAAAGGACCCTTATTGGGTCTTATTGGGCAACCCACCTTAAATTATTATTGTCCACTAAAATCATTAAAGGATCTTTTTTTTTTCTCTCACATCTCTCTCCTCATTTAAACCCTTCTCATTTTCTCTCTCCTCAAAACCCCTAATTTCCTTATCCCGCACCTTCCTCACCAACCTTCAATCTTCATTAATGGATTCCCACGAAATTGAAAACTTCTGTGCGTATATGAACGAACAACATTTTATTCGGCGCAAAAGTCACTTGCTATAAGCTTAGGGCAACAAAAAACTCACTGATTCTCATTTTCTCTCTCCTCTGTATTTCTCTCTCCTTTCTTCCATTGATAATCAAGCATGGTGGACGCTATATTTCACATTTATCATGGAAGCTGGTCCATAATTTATGAACCATCATTAATTATAGTTATATAGTAGTATTGCTTTACAGTTCTGTTTGGGTCACCAACTTTTACTAGTAAAAGAAGAAGCAAAAGAATGGGAAAAAACTATGAACGGCAGTTGGGCAAACCAAGTTCAAGTGGGCTTGACCCGCTAATGACCTACTTTAGTTAAGCATGACCCGCACCCGACCCTGACCCTCTAGACCCCAACCCCGACCCGCCATGGACTATGACCGACCCGCAACCGACCCCTCCCGTTTCTGACCCGCCCTGTCCCGCCCCGACCCGCCCAATAACCAGGTCTAGTTCCAACATAGGACTTTCATTTAAACTTGTTGATAGAAGACCTCAAATTCGCAATATAAGGAGCAACATTGGATGTGTGAAAACCTGTCAAAAACGAACAAACTCATCAGGGGGTATGTTGGTACCCCTGTGAAATAGCGAGTGATAAACACTCGGTTCATTAAGGCTAAAAAAGTCTGGTCAATATAGTGTTCAGTAAAAGAAATGGTCCAAGGCAGGTGAGAGAAGGATATGAAACTGGGCCGCAACAGTTGAGCGATAGAAAAAATAAAACCAAGTCCAGTAGCGGCATTTATGAGTCCATCTTGAAAAAAGGGAGAGGCCTGATATAATAAGCCAAATAGTTAGGACTAATAAAAAACTGTTAAAGAAAGCAAGAAATAAGTGGGTCATAGTTAACAAAGTCCAAAGAGCTAAAAGAGACAAAAAGGTATGCCAACCATGGATAATATTTGAAATGGGCCTGGAGTAAGTTATGAAACTGAGCCAAACCCCCCCAGGAGTAGGGATTACAGGAATGGGGTAGCAAGGAGCATTGATCCATATGTAAGATTGGATAAGTCAGTTAAAAATCAAACAAAAACAATGTCGAAGTCTGAAGCAGATGATGAATAGTAGTACCGAAAAAATGAAGCAAATAAGAACAATAATCACCAAGTAAGCCAAAAGCACAAACTCCATATTCATTTGCACGAAAGATACATAAGTAGGAGTTGTTACAAAATGTTGAGGACTAAGCAAGAAAGCAAGAAAAAACATTGAAACTAAGAAAAAACAAAGGACAAAACATACAATAACGTTAAAGAAACCTAAGCTAGTCCTCAACGTTGAACCAAAAAACATCTGATACGAATTCATGATTAAACATTGGAGGGTGACAGGCTAAAGTCGTATCACCTTATCAAAAATAACCTAAAGTCCACTAACAAGTAGTCAGGGAAGTCAGGATCGAATCCACAGGGAGAAAGTTATACTATTATATCTGAATTCTAATATTATACTAACTAAATCTGATGAAAATTGGTGTGTGACTAAACTAATAGGCAAATGATAGAACTAAATATGAAGATAATAATCAATTAATAAAGAACTAGGATTATGGATCACTATGCATACAATTCAGGAAATCAGAGACGAATAATAATCACCCAATAAGTCAATTTATCTAGGGCACATGTAATTTCTCTCGAACATTACCTCCCTCAAAGATCACCTAGCCGCTCTCGCATGGTCAAGGATCACTATGCCTAATGATTGAAAGCCTATACGAAATCTCTCCTCTCGAAGCAGATTCAATATTGCGGTAGTAGAAATACAAATCAGGCCTAATTCATAAATCTAGCATGAACGATTCAATCACAGGAAACAATTGAAATAAAGGGTAATTATACTAATCTATCAATCCTTCATTGCATACATAGATCCCCACAATCCTAGAAATAAAACTACTCACTCATGCTTGAGAAAACAATAACAAATTTCATATAAAAATCCATACTTTGAACTATTGCAAATAATTAAGAAATTACTCTAATCAATAATAGAGAAGCAAATAATAATGAAAAGAACAAGGAAGAAGATTACCAAATTAATGAACTATATTGAACTTGAGAATAATCCAAAGTTTCGATCTTGAATCCACAACGAAAAGCAATAAACTAGGGTTCTTGAATAACTTGCTAGAGAAAACTATGAAAAATAAGGGCTAAAACGAAGATAAAACCAAGATGCAATGATTTTCCTATTTATACTAAGTAGCCCGACATTCATTAAATGAGCGCGCGGAACAGTCGCCCGATCGGGCCAAGTCAGCCCGATCAAATCGGGCTCAATAAACGCATCAGCGCCCAAAATGACCATCGCCCGATGCAATCGGGCGAGATCCTTTTCCTCTTGTTTTCAACACTAGAACGCCACCAGGTCAATTTGTTCTCGGGCCCGATCGGGCTGAGCCGCCCGATCCTATCGGGCGAGAAAACTGCTACTTTGCGTCAACTTGCGAGGGCTGTATCTCTTAAACCAGAAGTCCGTTTGGGGCGTGTGACCTATCATTGGAAAGATCTTTAAGTCTAGTTTCCAACCCAACTGGAATTTCTTGATTATCAATTTTGTATCAAAAGTTATGATCAAAATGGTGAACAAGTGTCAGTTTTGGCACTTCTTTCACTAACTCTTTGCTTCATTCCAACTCGAAATTGTCCCAAACAGATGCATTGTGATCCTTGTGCAAGCTATCTCCATCCTCAATGATTAAAAGGCTTGATCTTAGATAATCATAATCAATTTGCATCAAAATAACCTGAAAATCATCGAAACACGCAAACGGGGAGTAGTAGAGCAAAACTTGAGTAAATCATGCAAATATGCACCTAAATGATCTAATATGAACTAGAAATGCAACCTAAATGCACCTAAATATCTATATAAAACCATATCATCAGAGGGGGGGGGGAATCCTCGTAGTCATCTCTTTTACGCCTCTTCTGACCGTCAAGAGAGGGGGCACAACCATCCACAACAGCTGTGGAAGTGGACTCGTTATCATTTTGGAAATTATAAGTAGGGGGAACAAACATAATGTATTGCACTGCAGGATTGTTTCGTTGTTAGGATGAGCAGTAGGGGGACGAGCGACAGGGCGGCCCGTCTTGAAAGGAGTACGGTAAGCGAACCTAGGCTTACTACGACGCTGGGGCTTTACGAAGAACCAATCATTTTGAGCATTCGAAGATGAAGGGAGAGGGTTGAGATTACTAGCCTCAAGCTTGGCTACTACTAATTCCAAGCAAGGAGCAGGTTTCCTTGGACAGTTGTAAAGGGTATGATCCTTAAGTCCACAGAGGGGGAAGACCTCATGGATTCCTTCATACAAGAAAAAAAATTCAGATGAGTCATACTCCGATGACATGGTGATGGAACGAGGCACAGGCTTAATGATGTTGACATTAAGGCAGACTCGGGCAAATAAGGTTTTTTCATCATTTTGAAGGGTGAAACAGTCTAGCTTTATGAGATGGCCAATATTTTGAGTGAGTGTGGCAAGGTGAGGCCAAGTCCAATATTCATTAATAAGGAATGGGATTTTGACCCATTGGTCGACATGAGTGATATTTTGGAAGAAAGGCTTAAAGAAAGAACGCCAAGGAATAAGAACGAAGTTGAGACCTTGGACGAACCAAGGTCTCTTCTCCCAAACTTCAGCCTTATCGAGGGGGTTAGAGAACCTAATCAAAAACCAACCATTAGCGAGGTGGTGAATAGAGAACTCACCTAGGATGAAATTCCAATCCCTCCTAACACGATTTATGACAGCAGCCGTGGGGATTGGTTCTCCCCACAGCTTGCCAAACAGGCAGGATGACTTATAGAGTTGGACTTCATAATCCTCTAAGAGTGGGCAGTTACATTAATGGTGGGGGGAGTTGGATTTAGAACGTTTAGGACAGCAAGACTTGCGTCCCCATGTTCATTGGAAGTGGGAGGTGGACCGTGACTGTGACAATCCAGACTAGGAGAGCTTGGGGTGGTTGAGGTACCGGGGTCACTAACACAGTTATCCACAGCGGGAGTTGCAGAGGGAAGGGTCATATTAAGGTTAGAGGGAATTGTAATACTCCGTATTTTCGGGAGTTATTCTTTTATAAATAAGAAAATATAAAGAATAAAGTGAAAGTATTTTAATATTATTTAATGAAAAAAAAATGTAGTTTGGGTAAACCTACAGTTATAATTTAGATATACAACCTACTTTTGTACCTAATTATGTTTTAATTCAGTTTTATTAATTAAGAAATAAGAATTTGATTTGGAAAACAAGTCCTATTAAACCTAGGTTTCTCATACTATAAATAAGAGAGAAAAGAAGAAAAAAAAATAAAAAATAAAAAATAAAAACCCTAAGTTCTAAATCAGCCGTTACTTCCTTCTCCTCCCTCAAAGTTTTCTCTCTCCTCCCTTCTTCTCCTTCGTCAGTCTTCTCCTCCCCTCTAAAGTTTCGCGCTTCCACCCTAAAGTTTGCTAAAGTATATTATTTATGTGTATTTATCGCTTATATGACTTGCGAAAACTAGAAAACGCTTGTGGAATATTGGGACTTAGAAGTGCAAAAGATCAACATTAAGACTGGTTACCTCAAGTTTCGGGACAAAACTTCCTTTAAGGGGGGAAGCCTGTAATACTCCGTATTTTCGGGAGTTATTCTTTTATAAATAAGAAAATATAAAGAATAAAGTGAAAGTATTTTAATATTATTTAATGAAAAAAAAATGTAGTTTGGGTAAACCTACAGTTATAATTTAGATATACAACCTACTTTTGTACCTAATTATGTTTTAATTCAGTTTTATTAATTAAGAAATAAGAATTTGATTTGGAAAACAAGTCCTATTAAACCTAGGTTTCTCATACTATAAATAAGAGAGAAAAGAAGAAAAAAAATAAAAAATAAAAAATATAAACCCTAAGTTCTAAATCAGCCGTTACTTCCTTCTCCTCCCTCAAAGTTTTCTCTCTCCTCCCTTCTTCTCCTTCGTCAGTCTTCTCCTCCCCTCTAAAGTTTCGCGCTTCCACCCTAAAGTTTGCTAAAGTATGTTATTTATGTGTATTTATCACTTATATGACTTGCGAAAACTAGAAAACGCTTGTGGAATATTGGGACTTAGAAGTGCAAAAGATCAACATTAAGACTGGTTACCTCAAGTTTCGGGACGAAACTTCCTTTAAGGGGGGAAGCCTGTAATACTCCGTATTTTCGGGAGTTATTCTTTTATAAATAAGAAAATATAAAGAATAAAGTGAAAGTATTTTAATATTATTTAATGAAAAAAAAATGTAGTTTGGGTAAACCTACAGTTATAATTTAGATATACAACCTACTTTTGTACCTAATTATGTTTTAATTCAGTTTTATTAATTAAGAAATAAGAATTTGATTTGGAAAACAAGTCCTATTAAACCTAGGTTTTTCATACTATAAATAAGAGAGAAAAGAAGAAAAAAAAATAAAAAATAAAAAATAAAAACCCTAAGTTCTAAATCAGCCGTTACTTCCTTCTCCTCCCCTCCCCTGAAATTCATCGGCCTTCGAGGAGGTCAGGCGGTGTGTGTGTGGTGTGCGACGCAAAGCGGGGCTAGCGAGGGTGTCGAAGGGTGTGCTAGCGGGTCGAGCAGGGGGTGTGCGAGCGAGTCGAGGGTGCGGTGTGTGTGTGTGTGTGTGTGTTGTGTGCGAGTCGTGGGTCGAGGAGTGCGGGTCGCCGCCTTGGGCGTCGAGGAGTCTTGGTCGTCACCGCTTTGGGCGTCGAGGAGGGCGAGTCGTCCTGCTGTCGTCGAGCCGAGTGTGGGTGGCTCGAAGGATGTGAGCTGTGCGAGCCGTGCGAAGTGTGGGGTGCGAAGCAAGGGGCGAGGCTCGAGGGTTGTGCGACGTTGCCGGAAGTCGGTCGCCGGAGCTCGGTTGCCAGCGAGATTAAGTGGTATAAAACCTAATATGTATAATACGATATTATATTAGTTTTGATATTGTATATTCTGTCTTTCTATTAATTTAAGTTGTAAGTTAATTAATTTGTAATTTGAGTAGATTAGTAATTAATTAAGTTGTATAATTAATTTAAGGTGTTAATCTGTTTTAAGTTGTAAATCTGATTTAAGGTTTTTGTAATTAAGTAAGGTGTGAAGTAAAGAAAGTAGTTATTGATGGAAAGTTATAATGACCTTACTATTCAAACCTGATTTTAGGAGTATTGGACATAAGGACTTGAATGGAGTTGGTAAAGGTGTTATACTATCGAGTTAACTAAAATCAGTTTAGCTCACTAACATTGACTCTTAAAAGACGCTAAGCACATAGAGTTAGGAAAGAAAAGGAAGTTAATAAACAATGAGATTAGTTATCGTTTATACTTTGAATTACTAAGTCGATATAGTTAGTCACGTATTATTTGATAATAGTATCAAAGACTTAGCACTAAAATACTTTTATTATTCGATTAGGTCCCAATTTCATAAGCGGAACGTTTAAGTAAGCAGCAAAGATTCTTCGTTACAAGGTACGTACGCGTACTAGTTCAGTTGCAATTACTAGTATCATGTTAGGTTGTGAATTATTCTATTGGAACCTAGAATCATGATAGGGAACGATTGTATGATTGTGATTGCTGAGATTGTTTGGTAGCATGATTACGGTATGTAGCATTGTAATGCGAAATTCTATCGTATCATAAGCATGAAAGTTTTGGATTTTTGTATTCTTTGATCTATGGTGTGACAAGGTTGTTACAAGAATAAAGATTTGAGTATTGTATCCAAGAAGGAATGTTAAAATGATTACATGTTTAATGTGGTATGAATGATCGATACTAAGAAAGGGTTTTGGCAATAAACTTGTAGTTGGACTCCCTACAAGTGATGAACAATGGGGGGAGTGTGAGACTTGTTCTACACTCCTACGCAGGCCTACTGTGACGACAGTAGTGTCCTTATAAATTTTGATAACTCAAGTAGGCGGAAGGTTCCGTACGATCTTGGGGGTATGCATACTAAGGTGATGGATGTGGAACGGAACGAAACCGTATTTACATTTCATCTAATAGACCAAGTTGTCTATTAAGGATTAAGTAGCCCGTATGATTCTAGAAAGATGACGGTGCCCGTTCGATGCCAAATAAATTGTAAAAATGGAATTTAATGTTTTTGTAGAATCATGTTTAGGAATTGTTATTATTATTCTGATTATGTTTAGTGTATTATGTAACTGATTATGTACGTACTCAGCATAGCTGATTGTTTGTTATTTGTGTTGTTTGTTGGCCTGTGATGAACCATTGATGTTTCAATGGGGAGCAGATTAGGTATTTTGGTGATGCTGCATGAGTTTGGGCATACGGGGGATATTCACTGGTTTATAAACTTTTAATGTGTTTTGGTTGAACATTCTAGAGTTTGTTTATGATTCACTTAGGTAATGGTTTAAATAAAAGGGGTCAATGTTGATTCCCGAGTTGTAGTTAAGTTAACATTTTATTTCCGCTGCAATTTAGTTTTCATAGTAGAGAGTAAGTGTTTTAATTTCAATAAGCCTTGCGTTTCACCGCGGCGGTAACACTCCCAAAGTCGATGCAGCGTAGTTTAGACGTGTATGGATTTTGGGGGTGTTACAGGAATCGAATCATTAGAGCCAGGGGATTTGAGATTGGAGGCATAACTAGGAGGGGGTGGGACGTCAGACATGAAGAGCAATTGCAAGAAGAAGGGAGTTAGAAGGCAGAGGAAAGTAATGAAGGCATATTGAAAGAGGTGTGAAGAGCAAATTGTAAGAGAGGTCTTTTTATAGTGGTGCAAGAGAAGGAGAACTGGGGTCTTAGAAGAACTAAAGTCTTGGAAAAACCGGGAATTGAGAGGCGAAAACACCAGATTGAGGAGAGAGAGGGAAAACCCAACCCAATTATCCCAAGAAATCATAATTAATGCAATTAAAGCAAGCAAACAACTTGAAAAAACTTACACAAAAAACGAAGAGACAAGGGGATTAGAAACTTCCCTGGGAAGGAATTGAGACTGCAAGCTTGAGATGAATATCATCTTTGGCGTTGATTGGCTGAATTGGTCGAAATACCAAATATATACACGCAATTAATTTCAAAAAGGAAATAGTCATCATGTAAAAATTCCCCAATTTCTACAGGAGCCGTCGGATCAACTTCATTCACCCTCCGATTGTGATGATTACTTTTTGCAGATTTGTCGTCAATGAGTTGTTCGTTGGTGTGAGGAGATCTTAAGGGAAGAGAGAGAAGAATCGAAGTGTTGGAAATATGCAATTTTAGGATAATTAGAGTAGCAATTAAGAAAAGGGCAATAATGAGGCTATAGATTGCTAAGATGTTGTCAGAAGCAATTCTCTTAGAACGATTTGGGCAAGGATTGGTGAGCAGGTTGGAGGAGGCGAAGGGTTTCCTTGGGGAAGGGTGCAAAACTTTCCTTTTTTTTCTTTTCTTTTTTCTCACCCTAGAGAGCATTTGCATCTTGTGTTTCTCTCTCTTCATTTTTTTACGCTGTCTCTTTTTACATATTACATGATATTTATTGGATTTTGCTAAATGCCGCCCTAAATATTCCTACTAACGCCATGTATAAATACATATACATGTATTTATACTCTAACACTCACTCTCCCACTCTCTTTCACTCTCCCTCACTCTCTTCACCCTCCATCACTCTCTCACTACATCTCTTTCATCAACAAGGATCTCCCATCAAGAACTCCGACAACTTTTCCGGCCAATTTTCCGGCGACAAGAACTCCGACAACTTTTCCGGCCACATTATGGCATTATTATTATTAATGAAATTTTATAATTCTTTTAATATAAAAAATCGGACTATATTGACTTAAAAAAAAAAGTGCCCAGGCGTCTAATTTAGGCGCCTGGGCATTTTTTCGGCATTTTTAAGTCAATTTCTGGTAAATTTTACTCTATTATGAGATGTTCTAATAAGAATAAAATCGGCCAAAATATGGATTGAAACAAAAAATGATTACACTAAACCCCATGCACTCATTGTATACCTGTTAGCGAGACCCCCGTGCTAAGTTTTTCGAAGTGCCAGGTTCAAGACATTCTATCAATTTTATTCGAATTTTTTTTAATTACATTAGCGTTTGTGTGGTCAACGCCGATCAATGTTGGTCAACGCCGGTAAATACCTTGATCAATGCCGGAAATCTTGAGAGAATGAAAGTGAACAATGAAAGTGTGATGGAAAACATGTGGGAGTTTAAATAAAGAAAGGGAAAAAAAAAGGAGGGAATAGGGAAATACACCCCATGTATTTTTGTACAAAAATTCAGGGCGTTACCAGGAAATTCCAAGGCGGCATTTAGCAAATGAGTATTTATTTTATTTTATTATTAGCTTTATATATCCATGATATAATTGAAGTTGAGGTGGTGGAGCAGTGTCATCGCTCCCCACCTCATATCCCTGAGGTTTAGGGATCAAACATCATGGACTCATATGAACTAGTGTGCTAGTGTGTAGCTTGGACAACGCCCCGCGTTTTACTTTGAATAATACTTATATGTTTTGAGCTTCTATTTATTTAAGATTAATTTGTATATTTATGTTCCAAGTTATATATATATTAATATAGAATAAAGAGCATATCTAATAGTTGGTTGAGATGGTAAGATGTGTACTTTACAACTTATTGGTTGCATGTTCGAATCTTACTATAGGAGGTTCTGTAATACATATTCCTTGTTAAGCCTATGACATTTCAATAAATTGAGGGGTTTATGGTGAATTTTGAAAGGTTGGAGGATATTTGGTGAAAAAATCGTAATAATAATAATAATAATGATAATAATAATAATAATAATCAATTTTCTTGTATTCATTAAATTAAGCAGATAATAACCATTTTACTTGATATTGAATTGAATTAAATTGAATTATTTGGTTTGAACTAGAACTCAACTAACGGTCTGATACCTCTATTTATTTTCATAGATCAATTGATCTTTTAACATTGAAATGAAGTGTTATAATAAAAAAGCTTGCAACACCATTACAATTACTCCCTCCGTCCCAGAAAGATCTGAACACTTGTTAGAACACGTAATTTAAGGTGATAAGTTGTAGTGTAGTTATCAAATGTTATTTTATTTAAAAAGTAGATGTGATAGGAGTTGGTGGGGTATTTTTTATTAGAGGAGAGAGAAAGTTAGGTAACTTTTTATTGATAAAAGATAGAGTGTGGGCCAAAGATATGTAATAGAAATAATATATTAATAGTGGGACAATGCCAAAAATGAAAGTGTTCAAACTAATTTGGGACAAACATAAAAGGAAAGTGTTCAGATTATTCTGAGACGGAGGGAGTAGCATTTTTAGCAACCAAATTTGACTCACTTTTCATTAACTTCTGACTCCAAAATACAAAAAAAAAGAATAAACAACAAAATTAATTTGAGCATCAAAATAAGTCAATTGCACTTTATATTTAATACACTACTTAATCTATTTATAGTATACACATATTTGGCTCATTAATCAATATGCCACCACTTCTTGAAATTTTGCTTATTTTGTTACGAATATTGGTATTGTACATAAAAACCAAGATATCACCACCACAAAATTGATTGCCCATTTAGTTTTCAGTAGTTATTCATAAACTATCCACCTTAATTAAAGATAAAAAAAATCCCAAAACCTAACAAACTCACATAAAGTGTATTTATATTTGATGTTTAAGAAAAAGGTCCTCAAAAGCCGCAATGGAGAAGTAGAAAACACTTCATTCAACTCTTGGGGAGACACTGACGTATCTAGATAACTTTAGGTTACCAATCAATTGAATAACAGAAAATAAAAAAATAGTTTTAAGACAAGCGGCTTGATATGAATACGAAGTAGTTAATACTTACTTCCAAACAAGTAATAATTAATGTTGTATAACTTTATCAATAATCTACAAAATTGAAAACTCTCTCTATGGAAAACTCTCTCGAAAAACCCGTTTCACAACAAGAACATGATCAACTTGCAAGATCTATGAAAAAGCCTAAGAGAAAAATAACTCATCTGATCTTCAACAATAACAACACAAATGATGAACCTGTCCAAGCACCCATCCCACAAAAGACACAAATAAATGTTCCTGTGGATCATCCAGGCCCTAGTACTCTGGTCCACAGCCAACTCTCGTTTAGAGACATGCTGAGTGGGCAGAATTACAATGGGCACAATATTCATCAAGCTGGAAGCATCAAAGAAGAGGAGGATGTCTCGGATGATGATATTGCTCCAGATGATCTGGTAGATGATGAACGTTGTCCTATAATACTTCTATCTAAAGAGGAAAAAAGACGAATGAGACAACCTTGGAGAAACTCACTAATAATCAAAATGTTTGATGGTAAAGTGGGATACATGGGTCTCATGAGGAAATTGAAGAGGAAATGGAGCATTAAAGGAGAATTGTCGCTAACCGACATTGGTTGCAAATACTATATAGCAAGGTTCTCCAACAAAGCAGACTATAACTTGGTGCTGTCACAAGGGCCATGGATGATTGATGATTGTTATCTAACAATTCGGAAATGGATTCCGAATTTTATACCAGATGATTCACCACTTAAAGTTTTAACAACTTGGGTAAGGATACCCAATCTATTGGTGGAATATTTTGACACGCAATTCCTGAATAAGGTAGGATCCAAAATAGGAAAGGTGCTTCGTGTGGATCGCACAACGGCTCAAGCAGATAGAGGTCAATTTACTCGAATAAGTGTCGAGATTGATCTCACTAAGCCTCTGCTTTCAAAATTTTGGTTAAAAGGCAAAATCTGGAAAGTTCAGTATGAAGGTATTAAATTAATTTGCTACAAATGTGGTATGATGGCTCACCCTGCAGAAAACTGCCATCTTTACCAAGGTCATGAGAATCCATCAATGGAGGTGGATACTAATGAAGATCAACTCAACCAAGCTAAATCACAAGATCATCCCCGTAAACTAGAAGAAGTGGAAGATTTTGGCTCCTGGATGTTAGTTAAAAAACCAACAAGAAAACGAACTGCTGTGACCAACAAGGTGGCTCAAAACGCCGGTAAAGCTCAAGGAGGTGTTGATTCCACTGTTAATCTTCAATCTCAAGGCGAAATTCCCGCTGATATTTCCAAAGTCAATAACAAGTCCAACAAGAAAAAAGGGGCGGGTTCAAGATTTTCCGTTTTAGAAATTAGAAGGGAGGAAGATCAGGAGGCATTAGCGAATTTGCAGGAAAAAGATAAGGAAAGTACTGCCGGAGGGGAATTAGAAACAGATTTGGACTCAAATTATTTCCCTACTATGGATTTAGATGATAATTCCCAAAAATCTCTCGATCATATCAGTAAGGAAATCTCCTTTAAATTAGGAAAAGATTCTATCCATAAGAAATCATCACGAATTCAAAATACAACAAAAAAAGTCTATCAAGAAAAGAAAAAGACCTTTGCCCATTCAAACACCAAAGCTTTAGAAGAAATCTATCCTAATGTTCCAACTTTCCCTTCCCACAGCAGTTCGACTACTGAAGCCTTTGGTAAAGAAAATTTGTTAAGCCAGTTCATTGCAAACTCACAAGACTTCAACCAAGCCATTACTGTGAAGACTTTTGATAATGCCCTTTTCAATCACCAATCCACGCTTAAACAATCAAACAATCTTTCCACTTCACATCCAACCACCCAATGTCATCAAACTGAACATCCCCCCGGAAAAGACAATCTGTGCAACACAAGTGATGGACAACCCTTACCTAGCGGTGGCGATCCCCCTGACCCACGTGGTGGAAGTAAGGTTGGACACTTGGATGATTCGTACGCAGGAATCACCGGTACTAGTAGTTAATATACTAATTCCGAATGTAATTTAAAGCCTCATCAGGGTGTTAAGCCATGCTTATTGGACCTCGTTACCGTCTGTACCTGTTTTAATGGAAGATAGAATCCCAAATCTTGCACCGGATTCCTTACCTATCTGTTGTATGATCTGGAACGTGCAAGGGGCAGGAAGTAGAGCCTTTGTGGCGGCTCTTAAAGAAATTGTTAGAATGCATAGATCGGATGTAATCACTCTTATTGAAACTCATATGGGAGGTGCTCAAGCCAATCATATCGCGTCAGTTTTGGGGTATTCGGGTCACATTAGGGTTGACGCTCAGGGTTTCAGTGGGGGGATTTGGGTCTACTGGAGACCGAAATGTGTAACAATAGAGCCTATCATTCAACATGAACAACATATTACTATGAACATCACGAGGGTTGGTGCAATCCCTTGGTACTTTTTTGCGATTTATGCTAGTCCGGACCCAACAAAAAGGAAAGTGTTGTGGGAAGAACTTGAAAAGTTTGCTCGAACACATAATGAACCTTGGTTTATTGCAGGCGATTTTAATGTGACTCGTTTTCCTTCAGATAGAAGTAGCTCTAGCCATGAGACAACTCGACGATCTATAAAATTTAATGAATGGATTGAAGAGATGGATTTGATTGAGGTTGAATTCTCGGGAGCCTCTCATACTTGGGCAAGAGGGTTAACCGAGGAAACTCGTCAAAGCGCCAGACTTGATCGAGCTCTATGTAACAGTGAGTGGGGATTACGATTTGAACGTGCTCAAGTGAAGCATCTCCCAGCGTTCCAGTCCGATCATTGCCCCATTATTGTCTCGCCTAATGGGTTTGTTCCTATTCAGGCAAGTGCTCGTCCTTTCAAATTCCAAGCAGCTTGGATGTCACATGAGAATTTTCAAACTTTCTTGCATGATAATTGGAGGAAAACTGATTCCCTTGTTCCAACTTTGACTGATCTTTCACAAAAATTGCAAAATTGGAACAAGGAAATATTTGGTAACATATTTTACCAAAAACGACATTTGATGGCTAGGTTAGCAGGCATCCAAAAATCATTATCTCAAAATCATGATAAGGGGCTTATTAAACTGGAGTCTAAACTTCGTCGAGAATTAGATGAGATTTTGGAAAGGGAAGAAACTCTTTGGTTTCAAAAATCGAGAATTGAATGGCTTAAGAATGATGAAAGAAATACCACTTTTTTTCACCTTAGTACTATAATCAGACGTTGGAGGAATAATATCACAGCCATTAAAGATCTTGAAGGCAGATGGATTAACGACAAAGAAGCTGTAAAAAATCAAGTAGTCGCGTGTTTCGCAAATCTCTTTATGGATGAACCACAAACTGGCAATGCTGACATCCCCCAAGATATCTTTCCGGAACTTTACATAAAAGATTGGAATCACCTGTCAAAACCATTTTCGAAGTTCGAGATAGGTGAGGTGATTCATCACATGGGATCACTTCGTGCACCAGGCCCTGATGGTTATCAAGCCTTGTTTTATCAAAAAAACTGGGACTTGGTAGCTGACAAAGTCTATGATATGGTGCTGCAAGTGTTGCAAGGTAAAGGTATTCCACAAGACATTAATAGCACGCACATAGTGCTCATTCCCAAAGTTCAGAATCCAGAGCAAGCAGCGCAATTTCGACCAATTGGGCTTTGTAACGTGAGCTATAAGATTATTACTAAGGTGATAATTAATCGAATTAAACCCATCTTGTCCATTCTTATCTCGAATACACAGGCGAGTTTCGTTCCCGGGAGACAAATAACAGACAATATTGTTATTGTTCAAGAGGTCATTCATACTATGAAGAGGAAACAAGGTGCGAAGGGTTTAATGGCTTTGAAAATTGATTTCGAGAAGGCGTATGATCGTCTTAAATGTCCTTTATTCGAGAAACTTTATCTCAGATGAACTTACCCCTTCTCTTGGTTGATATCATCATGGAATGTGTAACAACAGCGGATTTAAAGGTGTTATGGAATAGTGAACCTTCTCAAAGTTTCAAACCTTCTAGGGGGGTGAGACAAGGTGATCCCCTATCACCCTATCTCTTTGTCATGTGTATGGAACGTCTTTACCAAACAATTGAAGCTGCTATCATTGAAAACAAGTGGAAACCAATAAGAGTAAGTCGAGGAGGTCCTTTATTATCAAACTTGTTCTTTGCCGATGACATAATTCTATTTGCTGAAGCTTCTTTAGATCAAGCACATGTTATTCATGATTGTTTGAATAGATTTTGCAATGCATCGGGTCAAAAGGTGAGCTTAGCCAAAAGCCGAGTTTATTTCTCGAACAATGTGGACTTGTCCACGAAAAATTCACTTTGTGAAGCGTTACATATGGAGGCCACAGAAGACTTGGGCATGTATTTAGGAATGCCAACTCTCACGAGTCGCGTAACTAAAGATTCTTTTAGTCATCTTTGTGAAAAGATTGACCGCAGGTGTAATAGCCCCACTTTTTAAACTAAGATTACTAACATTATTAACGTACTAATCAGTACGTAATCTGTTATGACTTTCGCTGAGACTTCCGCTGGAATCAAAATTTCCGAATAGCTTTTTATGAGAATTTTTGCCGGAAATGTGAATATTATGTCTTATTATGTGATTATGAATACAAATTATGAGTTAAGATAAGTTATTAACGAATTACGTTAATGATGTTGAGCATTATTATGAAATTTGAGACTTTGAGTATATTGTGTTTCAGATACTCTGTGTTTATAATTTAAGGGCTGAATGAGCCAAAATATGTTTAATAGGTTATAAGACATATTTTGAGGATTTAGTTTAAGTATAATGAAGGATTAGAGCTTAATTACAGAGGGTTAAGGATTAAGTAAAACCAGAAAATTCTGGAATGTTCTTAAGCTGTGAAAAGACGATTTTGCCCTCATTACTAAATAGAAAATTACGATTTTGCCCTTACCCATTCTCTATATATATGAGAAGAAGGTCCTCATTCATTTTCACCAAAATTATTTCACAAGAAACACACAAAATACATCTCTTTCTCCTCCCCCTTTCCTCACGCCATTCTGGCGAGTTGCAAGCAGGCCATTGCCAGCTTGTTTTCTTTGGGTCCTAGCACTGAAAGTTGCATGCAAACACTTCCCTAGGTTCATCAAGGTGTCCTTCATACTGGGCAAGTGTTAGTTTTGAAGTTCCATTCCTGTAACCTTAAGAAAAACCAAGGAAGGTGAGTTATGGCTGAATTTCAAAGATACATGAGGTATATTAGTTTGAAATTTGATTTCTTTGGGTTAATTACTAATTTTAAGGTGATGAATGTTTTGCCTAAGGTCCTAAGAGGTTGCTGGAGAGATGGTGAGAATTACTAAGTAAGATTTGATTTCCTAAACACCAAGTTAAGGTACACAAGCTCCACCACCTAAACTCTGTTTCTAGCTTTGATCATGAAAATTGTTTGTGGAATTGTGAATACTTGGATTATGTTTGAATGTGTATAAAAATTGATTTGCATGAGTTTTATTATGGAAGATATTGTGTTAAAAATGTTTTGCATGTCAAGTTCCCTAGGATTCTCTCGAATAACCGAATAAGGAAGTGATTATCCATTCACTTGAGCTATGCTGCCGTGATCTTCTCTTCCAAATATCTTTCTTTACACTCTGTTTTTAGCCTTGATGTTTCTTGGAAATGGTAGATCTTGAAAAGTTATTGAATTTAGACCCAAAAATCACTCCATTCGGAGTTGTACATCAAAAGTTATGTTGTCCGGAAATTGTTATGTGCATAACGAGTTCCGTCAGAAGTTTGTCAATCCTTGTTATATTTCGATTGTGTTTTGATTAAGGATCGTGTTGTGGTTAAACTTCCATGATATTCCCTTGGAACATTTATGACTTGATTATCAAATGAACCTTTGCTTCATTTACCTAATTAAACACGCAACCTCAATTCGTGGAGGAAAATAACACCTCAAAACTCGACTGTTCGCTTAATTACTTTCTGAACTTGTAAAGCCTTGTGCCTTTGATCCTTTCAATATTTTTCTATGATGAATACCTACTGTCTTTATATATATTAAGTGTGAAACTTAAACTTTGGCTAAACCCAAGAAGTACAAGTGATCTTTGCATAAGAACCATTGTTCTTTAACACCAAATCGAAAACCATGGGAATTGATATATGTGGTGTTTGTGTGAGATAATATCTCCATATATTAAGAGCTCTTCTATAACCTTTTATATACTGTCATGTCTTGATAATACCACCTTTATCTACCTCAACCAAATCACATTATTCTTCGAAACTTGATTGTTAGGTCACCTTTCCGAAATCAGTGGAACTTGACATAGCAAGCTTGTTTTCCGAAACTTGTTCTCACAAGTTAAGTTTGCTTTAGAAGTTGTTGTAATTGATACGAATGAGATTTAAGTAAAGTATTTGAGTATGAGAATTTCAGTATAAGTATTGAGCATAAGTATTTCGGTATAAGTATAAATTTTGTTTTATAAGGGGAAGTAGCTGCGTAAGCAGTGATGGACAACACTCACAGAGCGGGTTTGCTCTTTAAGTAATTGGAGCGGGTATTGCTCCATTATGAAGGGTCATGACCTAGGAAGTCTTGCAAGCAGGAAAATAAGAAAGGTAGGGAGACGTCCCTCAAAAGTTTGGAGAGCCGGGTTTGCCTCCATTCGTATTCCTTCCCTGGAGTTATGTTAAGTTTAGAGAGCCGGGTTTGCCTCCATTCGTGTTCCTTCCCTGGAGTTATGTTAAGTTTTGTAATAAGTTTACGAGTATTGTTGTTCTAAGTATTGAGAATGAAATGTGATATTTTGAGATAATTCTTGAAGAATTTCTCCTGTGTATGCAATGTAATTTTTATGGAAGTAAAAAGAAAGAATCAACGTATTTATGAGCAAGTATAAACGTATTTTCGAACAAGAACGAAAACCATTTCAAAGGCATTAATGTATTTCGAGCAAAAAGGAAAATGAAGCTATGATTGTTATAAGTTTATGTTTGAGTATAAGAAACGACCGAATAGTTTCACCCACCTTAATATTTTGAAATTGGTGGGACTTGTGTACCGGCGTAAGGCGACTGTTTTGTTCTTTGAACCCGTCCCGGTGGGGGCGATTCATCCTTTTTGCGGAGTCTAGAGAAATGTTCGAGTTAGCTTTTGTGTGCAAATGTGAAGTTGTGGTCAATGTGTTAAATCCGTTGCTATGAGATGAATCGAATTATATAATGATTTTGCAAGTTAAGCATATATTTCGATTTGTAAACTAAGTAATCCAAACCTATTGTAATAAGTATTTTATTATAACTTATTTTCATATTATGCTTGGATACTTGTGAGACTTCCCTCTTGTTCCTAGGGAGGGAAGGTGTGGAAGTCCTCCCTACATGATCTCTCGAATGGCAACTTAACTTTGTAATTAGCAAGTATTAGGTCTTAAATAAGTCGCTGTCCCGAGCGGGTCACATTACAAGTGGTATCGAGCAAAGGTTTTCGAAATCCAAAATTTAGTATTGCTAATTTGCAAGTTTTGGAAACAATAAGAGTGTTTACACAAGTATTTTCTTAAGAAAGGAAAATTAAAGCCAATTTCATATATATAAAAAAGTTTTTAAAACATTTGTGATATGTGTATGATTATGTTTGTGCTATGTGAATTTATGTTTATGAATGTGTATGTGAATGATATGATATTTGGTATAAATGGTTCCGAGTAGATTCCATTAAAGCGTAAGTGAGAATATGCTTATAAAAGGAGGACTCAAAGACCTATTATGTTATCGATAAATGGTAAATGACGCGGTTGACCATGCTAGTTAGCCACTAGGTCACAATTTGGGGATACAAAGAGGGTATGGAGGCTTGTAGGAGCCATTAACGGAAACCAAGGACTTCAGCCAATGTGATTTGTGAGCCATGGGCTAGCTCTCGTCAAGTCTAATGGAATCTGTTAGAATTGTATAGGTTTACTGAAGCAATTCAAGGTTTGATGTAATTATGAACGATAAGGATAAGAATTTGTTAAGGTTGGAAATGTTGTGGAGGAAACTGAGGTGAGATCAATGATACTCTGGAGTGCCAGAGGCGGGGTTAGCCATACCATACAATTCTCACCATAGAACGATGTATGAACGTAAAACTCGTGGAGAGAAAGTCGGAATGGACGATAATTGGTGGTACTAAAGCTTTTGTTAGTATTTCTTTTATGAATGTAATTATAAATAAATTTGTTGTGAAACTATGAGGATAAGTTGGAACAAAGTGTTGTATATATGAGGATGTAAACTCAAACTAGCTACGTTGGTAGTATCTAAGTAAGCTTTGTTTTTTTTTGCATTAAGCTAATGGTGTAAATGAGGAGCTAGGAATTAATTGTTATGAGGTTATAAAGGAACGGGAATGAAGCTAGGAGTAATATAGATATGTTCAAACATTGAGACATACTACTGTAAGTTATGGATTAGAGATTAATATGGATAATGAGTGTAAGTAATTGGAGTATAAGTTTCAGGTAGATAGCTAGATCCTGGTATACTTATGTATGATAGGGTGATATGGAGTAAGATTTATTAACATACTATAATAATTGTCGTAGACAATTTGTTAGGATGTAATATTTTATACAGTAGAAGGTATGGGGGCGGTAAACTCCGAACATATGGATATAATTCCGGTAATATAAGAATCAATATGATTATGAAATAACCTAATCGGAGGCGTTACAGATTGTGATGGGGAATTGACCGAGGTTATACTTTTGGAGTCTATATATGTTAGAAGTACTTTGTGATTTGTTCTATAAATAATTTGGATACCTCCAATAACATGTGTTGTAGTTGGCTATGTTATGGGTTCGATTGTGAAATGAACTTGAATACGAATAAGTTATATGTTTTGCGAGACGGAAATCGTTTCGAATTCGGAATTTTGATATTACTTATTGGAATGGAATCTGTATTTAATGGATTTGGCATATGATTTCCTCAAATATGTAAGTTGAATATTGTCATGAAAAAAATAAATTAAAATAACATATTGTAAGTAAAGCCTTAGCTAATTTGTTGTGTTTGGGGCCTGCGCATGTATGTATCTCCATCACGTTTTTGTTAAACTTCATTATGACAATCTATATGTCTGATAAAGGGTCGAGTTGTTGTAAATGATTTAGAGATTGTGTAGTTAAGATTGCAAGAGTCAAGGTTGCATGTGGCTTTAATATTCCTCGGTTTTGAGTATTATAATATAATTATGGAGAATGTCTTGGCTAAGAAAGAACCAAGCAAAGATAGTATTATATAGCAGGGTGTGTCGTTTCGTCAAGCTCGGAAGTCTGGAGTACTATAATGTAATATTGGGGATGTATTGGCTGAGCAAGAACTGAGCGATCATCAAATGATATTCGGTTGAAATCATCGGGTGAGATAATATTTTGTATACCATGGTGTATCGTCAAGCTAAGAAGAAAAGAGCAAACTAATAAATGGCGAAGGTATAAAACTCATATGCTCGGAAATTGGAAGGAAGTAATTAAGATGGAAGAATTTCGGCGGTTAATGAGTCTTCAGGTAGAGTGGTCGATTTGTGTATAGAATAGGTGCCAATACGCCTGCCTCTAGAGTTGATATGACTGAATTAGAGAAGCAGTTAAGAAAAAAATTGTTGCAGAAATGTTATAGTTGATCCGGTGTTTCACCATAGGGAGAGCACTAGTGATATTTGGAATAAAAAGTGCCGAGTAACGAGACTATGTATAGGTCGTTGGGAGATAAATAAAGTTACAGTTAAGGGATAGGAAATCTTTATATCGAATAGATAATTTACTCGAACAGTTAAAAGGAGCCGGTATTTTGTTTTTTTGAAAACAAATCTGAGATTGGGATAACGCTAGAAGCATGTGGTGGATGAAAATATTCCAAGGATGACATTTAGGACGAGACATAGTCATTGTGGGTTTGTAAAAATACTGTTTAAGTTTCATAATACACCCGCACCATTCGTAGACATGATGTAGTGATATTTTAAATTTTTGTGAGATCAAATTATAACAATTTTCATTGATGATATTTTGGTATGCTCAAAGAATCAAGAAGAGCATAAATCGCATCTTAAAGAAGTATTCGGAATTTTGAGGAAGGAATGAAGGTTTAGTGGACGGGAAAATTTTGAGAAGGCTTAGCTTTCTACAAGTTGTAGAAAAGGTTAACTAATACCCCAGCTATAGTTTTGCCTTCGGGGACAAATAAAGGATTTGAAATATAGAGTGATGTTTCTTAGGAAGGGTTGGACGTGTATTGATGTAGCATTAGGGAATTCTTCTAGGTAGCTAACACTCATAAGAGAAATTATGTTGGGCATGATATATAGTGGAAGTTGAGATGTTTGCTTTAAAATTTTGGAGGTCTTATTAAATTAATATGGCTTATACTGATCATAAAAGTTTAAGGTATATCTTTACTTAGAAAGAGATGAATGTGAAACAACGAATGTGAAACAGCGAATGTGGCTAGAAATTCTCAAGCATTATAATTTAGATATTTAGTACCGCCTGGGAAAGGCATATGAGGTAGTAGATGATGTGAACGAGATACCTTGTCAGAATGTTGATTCTATCATTTCAAAACCAGAAGAGATATATAAGTAACTAAGGCAACTAAGTTAAATGTGATTAAGAAAAGAGATTTGCAAGGACGGATTAATGTTTGTGATTAAAATATACCTTTTGAGGAAATTTGAGCTAAATAAGTTCAAGCTAAGTTATCAAGGAATTGAGGTTAAGATAGGAAAAAAAAAATTTGAGGCAACGGATTTACAAGTACATGTTAGTGAAAGCATACGAATAAATGGGTGGTTGTTGTTTCTGTCAATTAAGAGCTAAATAAAAATAAACAAAAGTTTCGAAGAAAGCACATAAATGTGTGTACTAGAGTTATCCTAGAAGAGATAAAATAATTCAGGATATCAAGAAGTACTCTGATGGAAAGTTGAAGTGAGATGTATCGCAATATGTTATAAAATGTTTAATCTGCCAGGAAGTAAAGATTGAGCGGGGGGAAGATACCCGGGTTGTGACAACTATTGCCGGTACCAGAATATAAATGGGACTAACCTCAATGGATTTAGTACTTGGAATGCCCAATTCGAGAAGAGGCAATGTATTCATTCGAGTAGTTGAGAATAAGTTGACAAAAACAAAAACAAAAAAAGAAAAAAAATATATAACTTGATATATTTTCATAGATAGCATGAAGTAAGGAGCAGTTAGCTGATGCATATACTACAGGATTTGTGCAAATGCATGGAGTTCCAACGACTGTTATTCTGATCAGGATACTCGCATTACTGAGAAAAGTTGCATGTGCAAGCAAAGTGTTTTATTCAAATGTTGAAAGATATATGTGGCAACCTTGTGTATTGAAGTTTAAGGGTTCAAGGAAGGATAAATTAGCATGGACAAAATTCTTCTATACCGATAGTTACCAAATGAGTATGGTTTTGTCTCAACCTCTGTATGGATGTAATTGTCAAACACTTAATCGTGGGGATAACGGGAACAAGAGTTCCAGTAACTGCATAAGTCATTCCATGAAACTATGGAGCAAATGCGATTAATTAATTTGGGAAAGTATTGCCCTTAATTGTTCTAACGTATGTGTTGTATTACTCCTAGTTTTTATGATATGTATCTTTTAAAGTTTCGGGACGAAACTTCTCTAAGGAGGGTAGAGTGTAATAGCCCCACTTTTTAAACTAAGATTACTAACATTATTAACGTACTAATCAGTACGTAATCTGTTATGACTTTCGCTGAGACTTCCGCTGGAATCAAAATTTCCGAATAGCTTTTTATGAGAATTTTTGCCGGAAATGTGAATATTATGTCTTATTATGTGATTATGAATACAAATTATGAGTTAAGATAAGTTATTAACGAATTACGTTAATGATGTTGAGCATTATTATGAAATTTGAGACTTTGAGTATATTGTGTTTCGATACTCTGTGTTTATAATTTAAGGGTTTGAATGAGCCAAAATATGTTTAATAGGTTATAAGACATATTTTGAGGATTTAGTTTAAGTATAATGAAGGATTAGAGCTTAATTACGAGAGGGTTAAGGATTAAGTAAAACCAGAAAAATTCTGGAATGTTCTTAAGCTGTGAAAAGACGATTTTGCCCTCATTACTAAATAGAAAATTACGATTTTGCCCTTACCCATTCTCTATATATATGAGAAGAAGGTCCTCATTCATTTTCACCAAAATTATTTCACAAGAAACACACAAAATACATCTCTTTCTCCTCCCCTTTTCTCACGCCATTCTCAAGCGAGTTGCAAGCAGGCCATTGCCGGCTTGTTTTCTTTGGGTCCTAGCACTGAAAGTTGCATGCAAACACTTCCCTAGGTTCATCAAGGTGTCCTTCATACTGGGCAAGTGTTAGTTTTGAAGTTCCATTCCTGTAACCTTAAGAAAAACCAAGGAAGGTGAGTTATGGCTGAATTTCAAGCATACATGAGGTATATTAGTTTGAAATTTGATTTCTTTGGGTTAATTACTAATTTTAAGGTGATGAATGTTTTGCCTAAGGTCCTAAGAGGTTGCTGGAGAGATGGTGAGAATTACTAAGTAAGATTTGATTTCCTAAACACCAAGTTAAGGTACACAAGCTCCACCACCTAAACTCTGTTTCTAGCTTTGATCATGAAAATTGTTTGTGGAATTGTGAATACTTGGATTATGTTTGAATGTGTATAAAAATTGATTTGCATGAGTTTTATTATGGAAGATATTGTGTTAAAAATGTTTTGCATGTCAAGTTCCCTAGGATTCTCTGAATAACCGAATAAGGAAGTGATTATCCATTCACTTGAGCTATGCTGCCGTGATCTTCTCTTCCAAATATCTTTCTTTACACTCTGTTTTTAGCCTTGATGTTTCTTGGAAATGGTAGATCTTGAAAAGTTATTGAATTTAGACCCAAAAATCACTCCATTCGGAGTTGTACATCAAAAGTTATGTTGTCCGGAAATTGTTATGTGCATAACGAGTTCCGTCAGAAGTTTGTCAATCCTTGTTATATTTCGATTGTGTTTTGATTAAGGATCGTGTTGTGGTTAAACTTCCATGATATTCCCTTGGAACATTTATGACTTGATTATCAAATGAACCTTTGCTTCATTTACCTAATTAAACACGCAACCTCAATTCGTGGAGGAAAATAACACCTCAAAACTCGACTGTTCGCTTAATTACTTTCTGAACTTGTAAAGCCTTGTGCCTTTGATCCTTTTAATATTTTTCTATGATGAATACCTACTGTCTTTATATATATTAAGTGTGAAACTTAAACTTTGGCTAAACCCAAGAAGTACAAGTGATCTTTGCATAAGAACCATTGTTCTTTAACACCAAATCGAAAACCATGGGAATTGATATATGTGGTGTTTGTGTGAGATAATATCTCCATATATTAAGAGCTCTTCTATAACCTTTTATATACTGTCATGTCTTGATAATACCACCTTTATCTACCTCAACCAAATCACATTATTCTTCGAAACTTGATTGTTAGGTCACCTTTCCGAAATCAGTGGAACTTGACATAGCAAGCTTGTTTTCCGAAACTTGTTCTCACAAGTTAAGTTTGCTTTAGAAGTTGTTGTAATTGATACGAATGAGATTTAAGTAAAGTATTTGAGTATGAGAATTTCAGAATAAGTATTGAGCATAAGTATTTCGGTATAAGTATAAATTTTGTTTTATAAGGGGAAGTAGCTGCGTAAGCAGTGGTGGACAACACTCACAGAGCGGGTTTGCTCTTTAAGTAATTGGAGCGGGTATTGCTCCATTATGAAGGGTCATGACCTAGGAAGTCTTGCAAGCAGGAAAATAAGAAAGGTAGGGAGACGTCCCTCAAAAGTTTGGAGAGCCGGGTTTGCCTCCATTCGTATTCCTTCCCTGGAGTTATGTTAAGTTTGGAGAGCCGGGTTTGCCTCCATTCGTGTTCCTTCCCTGGAGTTATGTTAAGTTTTGTAATAAGTTTACGAGTATTGTTGTTCTAAGTATTGAGAATGAAATGTGATATTTTGAGATAATTCTTGAAGAATTTCTCCTGTGTATGCAATGTAATTTTTATGGAAGTAAAAAGAAAGAATCAACGTATTTATGAGCAAGTATAAACGTATTTCCGAACGAGAACGAAAACCATTTCAGTGCATTAATGTATTTCTGAGCAAAAAGGAAAATGAAGCTATGATTGTTATAAGTTTATGTTTGAGTATAAGAAACGACTGAATAGTTTCAGCCACCTTAATATTTTGAAATTGGTGGGACTTGTGTACCGGCGTAAGGCGACTTGTTTTGTTCTTTGAACCTTGTCCCGGTGGGGGCGAGATTCATCCGTTTTGCGAGTCTAGAGAAATGTTCGAGTTAGCTTTTGTGTGCAAATGTGATGTTGTGGTCAATGTGTTAAATCCGCTGCTATGAGATGAATCGAATTATATAATGATTTTGCAAGTTAAGCATATATTTCAGATTTGTAAACTAAGTAATCCAAACCTATTGTAATAAGTATTTTATTATAACTTATTTTCATATTATGCTTGGATACTGTGAGACTTCCTACTGTTCCTAGGGAGGGAAGGTGTGGAAGTCCTCCCTAACAGTCTCTCTGAATGGCAGCTTAACTTTGTAATTAGCAGTATTAGGTCTTAAATAAGCTGCTGTCCAGAGCGGGCTGTTACAGCAGGCTCGCAGGATGGAAAACTAAGTACCTCTCAATTGCGGGGCGCATTACGCTAGCTAAGTCAACTCTCTCAACTTTGGCTAACTATTCGATGCAAACTGCTAAAATACCAAGATCAATTTGCGATGACTTAGACAAAAAAACGAGAAGATTTATTTGGGGTGGAAATGAAGATAAGCGAGCCATCCATAGTCTTTCATGGGAAGTGCTCCAAAAACCAGTCAATCAGGGAGGAATCGGAATTCGTTCAGCTAGGCAAGCTAATGCAGCTTTCTTGACAAAACTTGGTTGGAGGGTTCTTGTAGAACCTAATTCATTATGGTCGAGAGTTTTGCGGCATAAATATTGCCAAGGACGTTGTGATGTAGACGTGTTTGTGCCTAAGCATGGAATGTCTAATGTATGGGATGGTATAACTGATAATGCGAGAGTTTTAGGTGAAGGTATGCGTGTTGCAGTTGGGAATGGGATGAAAACTTTATTTTGGGATCATAAATGGGCAATGAACAAACCACTTAGTGATGTTGTGACACAACCCATACCTATGGATCTAGCAGGGGCAACTGTGAATGAACTGTGGGAACCAAACCTTGGTTGGAAGTGGGACGTTATTGCACCGTATCTATCACAAGAGCATCTCAAAATCATCCAAGCCCATGAACTGAAGGAAGATCCTGATCTCGGAGATTTAGTGTATTGGCAAGGAGATAATAAAGGCAAATTTTCGATTAAAGCTGCCATAAGTATCATGAAGCAGGAGACGCAAGTTTTAGATGAAGATTGTTGGGAGCTTATCTGGAAGGCTCCAATTCAGCAGAGACAACGAGCTTTCTTGTGGATGGCATGCCATGATAGACTCATGGATAATTTAAACAGGTTCAAACGCAAGTTAACAGACGATCCTAAATGTTACATTTGTGGTCATAATATTGAGAATGCTATTCACATTCTTCGTGAATGCCCAGCTGCTACAATGGTTTGGTAGTCACTTGGGGGACCTGCTAACAAGGAAGAGTTCTTCCTTGGCAACATCAAACAATGGATCACACACAATCTGAGTATAGATGATCATGGTCAAGTTGAAACTTGGTCTACTCTATTTGGAATCACCGTGTGGTGGTTATGGAGATGGCGCAATAGTAAAGTGTTTGATAATAGTGCGAAAATTCCTATTGACTTAGGGGCCTTCTTGCGGATCAGGTTTGATGAAATTAAGAGAGCTCTTCTTAATAAGGATGATGCGGATTTTAATCAAAGTAAAAGGAAGAAAGAGATATTTGTTCAATGGGACGCTCCACCAGAGGGGTGGTATGCTTTGAACTCAGATGGGGCATCAAAAGGGACGCCTCGTCCAGCAGGTGGTGGGGCCATCATACGTGATCATGTTGGTACTTTTGTCACGACAATCTCAGCTAACTTTGGAATTTGTTCAGCGTTTAAGGCGGAGGTTTTAGCCCTCAACAAAGGTCTTCAATTGGCTCGTAACTTGCAGATAACCAAGCTCATGATCCAATTGGACAATTTGGCGTGCGTGCAAATATTCAGAAGCAAGGAAGAAGTAAGTGGTGAATGTGCGCACCTAATCAAACATTGCAAAGAACCCTAGATGACCCTGCTTGGATAGTTCATGTTACTCATGTGTACCGAGAAGGCAATCGTGCGGCAGACTGGCTTGCTAACCATGGAGTTGTCCAAAGTTGCAGCCTCCATCTTTTACACAACCCCCCTCCTTTACTAGGTAGAATTATAGATGAGGACTCCCGAGGTGTGGCTTTCCCACGCTTGGTGCCTCCCTAGTGTGTGGTAGGTTTGGTTTAGTTGTATGTTTTCTTTTGTTTTTGGAAAAATTGATTTTAATAATCCGACCTTTGAGCCGTCCGCTTAAAACAGTCCCACCTTTTGAGTAACTGAGAATAAACCTACCTTTAGAAGTTATCTTCTCAAAATAGTCCTTAACCTGTTATTAGACCTGGGCATGGGCCGGGCCTGTTCACGGGCTCGGCCCGCGGGCTTGGGGAAATGGCGGGCCGGGCCCGAGCCCGTGAACATGCGGGTCGTGCCGGGCCGGGCTTGAAATTTTCAGGTTTTGTCCACGGCCCGGCCCAGGCCCGCGGGCCGGGCTCGTGCCTCCTGCGGGCCTGGCCCGTATTTTATGTTGTTTTTTTGTATTTTTGACAGTTTTAGGCTAAAAACACAAAAGAAAGTAGCGTTTGGCCCGCGGGCCGGCCCACGCGGGCTCGTGCCGGTGCGGGCCTGAAATAAAATTTCTTGACCGTGGCCCGTCCACGGCCCACGGAGCGGACAACGGGCCGGGCCTTGAACGTGCTCGTGCCGGACCGGGCCCAAACCGGGCCGGCCCGGCCCGCGTGCTAGCCCGGCCCATGCCTAGGTCTACCTGTTATGGTTGTTGGTAACCTGAATAGTAAGTAAAATTTGATATGTGTCTCTCTGTAATTGGCTGGTATATTTTTAATTAAAAAATGATCTCCTCCATTTCCAAAAGCCCCTTCCTCTTCCCCTCACTACAACCATGAACCATGACCCATGACATCCTTTTCTCACCCCTCCCTTGTTGCTCTCTTCCCACGCCCAACTTGCTCGTCACCTCCACCTGCTTCGTCGCCTAAACAACCCAATAGCCACCTACCTCACTGTTGGCTGCCCTCATCACAGCACTCCTCGCACGTCTCTCTCACCTTCCCACATTGGCCAACATTACCATATAAACCCCTCCAACTCTACTCGCCTTCCCTATTCACGGTTGCGGTGCAGCCCATCTCAAAACACCACTTAGTGGAGCAACTGTCGCCAGCACCACTCCACGCACCACCATACACAGTTGCAGCGAGTTCCCTGAGAGGGTGTAAGGAGATGAAAAGTCCTCCATTTGCATTAAGAAACCCACGAAAGAAATTGGGTTTTGATGTTTTTGTTTTTTTTATCTTTTTTTTGTTTTCTCATCTTTTTCTAAGTTCTTTTCTCTAAGTTAAATCCACTGGTTTTTTTCGTTTCTTTAGATTTAAGTTCGATGAACAAAGTTTCTTTAACTTTGCAATTTTAGGAAGATACCTGTTGGAATAAGAGTTTCGCAAAGGCAGAAATAGATAACTTTCAAGGCTGTGCCGTGATAGGAGATCACTGACTTGAAAGCAATTACGGCCCGACAATGGTGGTTATCGATCTTGGCCGGAATGCTCCCCAAGGTTTACACAGCAGCTAAGAATGCCACCACTAGCAAACTGAGCTTTAGAGAATAGCACGAAAACCCAGGAATAGAGAAGAGAAGGGAAGAGAGAAGAGTGTTTGTTGTTTTTTTTGTGTGTCTGACTGAACAGGATGGCACTGATTTTATAGGGAAGAATCAAGCCAAAAAACGGATAGCAATCAAGACAGAAATCAATGGGCGGATAATTAGGGATTGCCATGAATACTGTAACGGTAAAACGTTACAGAATTCCAACAGCCACACACGCGTAGCTCCCGGGTCCAAAAATTTAGTTAAGTTAAGTTTATTCCCCAAAGCCCAAAGCCCAAGGCCCATGGCCCGGTCCGGGCGGGCGGCGCGCGCGCGCGCGTGTGTGATAGCAAGCCCAAACCAAACATATCATCCAACCACAAAAGCATCTCTAGTCACAACTCAATAGATGGAAGGAGGGAGGAAATATATAAACATGAAGAAATTCCCTCCCACAAGCAATGTGGGACAAACAAGAAAATGAGCCAAGGTTTTTCCAAGCCTTAACTCCAACAATCCCCCACAAAGGCTCAGAAAAGCAAAAGAAATTCCTGGGTAAGGAAAGGAAAGTACTTAAACACCAATATCTTTCGATTTGAATTGATGCATAGTGAAATGAGGCAACAACTTACTATCTAGTGAGTGAATTACTCTTGAACTCACCAGAGTTCCGTTGAGACCCTCACAACACATACCTACCTTAAGATCGTGCAATCTCCGCGATACATCACAAGCGCTTTATAGCCATGCGCATACCTTGGGTCTAATAAGTGCTCTAGAAAGACAGCCCAGTCTTTCATAGAAGGCGGCTTAACCTCCACACTTACGTAGGTAGTCCATCAAGTGTTTCTCAATAACACCACCCCGGAGGGATATGGAACTATTAAGAGCAAAATGCTCAACCTCTCAATGTATATCCATCAAGTGCGTCTCGAAGCACCACCAATAGGCTATGGATAAAAGCACTACCATGTGTCATAGGGATGGGAAATGTAGTGCAAGTTAAGATTTCATGGCTTCGTTTGACCACAAACGGGTATCCACCATAAGATCTCAACTAATGGGCTTTAGCCCCATCCCCTCGACGACTCTAGGACAACTCTCCTAGATAACCCCTTAGTAAAGGGGTCTGCAAGATTTCTTTCGGACCTCACATAGTCCAAAGAAATCACCCCATTTTTCGGGAGTTGTTTGACGACTCCATGTCCGATCCGTATGTGTCTCTTCTTACCATTGTAGACACTTTCTTAGCAACACCGATGGCTGCTTGAGAATCACAATGAAGAGAGACAGGTGAACCCCGTCCACCCCATAAAGGAACATCGGACAACAAGTTTCTCAACCATTCGGCTTCTTGCCCCGCCAACTCGAGGGCAATGAACTCGAACTCCATGGTGGAACGTGCTATACAAGTCTGTTTCGAAGACTTCCACGATATAGCACCACCACCAAGGGTAAACACATAGCCACTAGTTGAACTAATCTCATCATTACCGAGATACCCAGGTTTGCATCACAAAATCCTTCAAGAACAAAGCAGAAATTTAGAATAGTGCAAACAAAAATCAACAGTTCCTTTTAGGTATCCGAGAAGACGATGAAGAGCACTCCGAGTGTTCATTACTAGGGTTATGTGTATATCTACTAAGTCTACTCACTTGCATAAGCTATGTCGGGTCGAGTACAGTTCATGAGGTACATCAAACTACCTAGGTTTTTTGCATATTCACTTTGAGAGACACTTTCACCTAAGTTCTTGGGTCAAATGAATACTGGAATCATAGGGAGAACTCACTTGGAACAACATCAAAGGAATTAAACTTTTTAAGCACTTTTTCCACATAATGAGACCGACTAAGGGAAATGCGACCGGAGACTCTCTTAAGTCTGACTCCTAAAATCACATCTGCTTCCCCCAAATCTTTCATCTCAAATTTTGAAGACAAGAAAAGTTTAGTATCATTAACCACCTTTAAGTTGTTACCAAAAATCAGCATGTCATCCACATAAAGACATATAATCACACAATCCGATCCTATCAATTTTGAATAAACACAAGAATCGAATTGTTTACAATGAAACCATTTGACACCACAAGACTATCAAATTTTTCATACCATTGTTTTGGTGCTTGTTTGAGACCATATAAGGACTTCCTCAATTTGCACACTTTATCTTCTTGACCTAACACCACGAAACCCTCGAGGTTGAGACATGTAAATCTCCTCCTCTAAGTCACCATTCAGAAAGCAGTCTTAACATCCATCCGATGTATAACTAAGTCATGAATAGCAGCAAAGAGCAAGCGGGGTCCTAATAGTGGCTATCTTAGTCACGGGAGAATAAGTGTCAAAGTAATCTAGTCCTTTCCTCCGAGTGAAGCCCCCGATGACAAGCCTAGCTTTAAACCTCTCGATAGTTCCATCAGGTCTCAACTTCTTTTTAAAGATCCATTTACTGTCTATGGTCTTTGATCCCTTAGGTAAGTCGGTTAACTCCCAAGTAGAGTTAGACACTATGGAATCTAACTCACTCTTAATGGCCTCTTTCCAAAAACTGGCATCCACAGATCTCATTGCCTCATCAAAGGTCTTTGGGTCCTCTTCTATCATGAAAGCATAAACTAGTTCATCACTCAACAAGTCAACACAAGAACTTTCGGATAGAAAAGCAAGAACAAAATCGAACCAAAGTCTTTTGCTACTCTAGGTCTCTTACTTCTCCTAGGCTCATCTACGACGAGGAACCGCTAGCATGCATGTCAACCGAACTACTACTCAAAGTCAAATCAGCGGGAGTATCACAAGTAGGTAGAACATCATGCGTAGAACAAGTAGATAAATCAACAGCGGGGAGAAGAACAAGAAGGCACAGATGCAACATCACCTTTTTTCAAAGGAAAAACATGTTCAAAAAACTCAGCATCTCCGTACTCACGATAGACCTATCACTCGCAGACATGAATCTATATGCAGCATGAGCATAACCAATGAATACAAAGCATCAAAAGTCTTAGGTCCTATGTTTGACTTTTTATAGTCAAGAAGCCCAACTTTGGCTAGACACCCCCACACTCTCGAAAAACTCAAGTTTGGAGGATAACCCTTCCATAGCTCATAAGGGGTCTTATCTAATCTTTTGTGAGGAACTCGGTTAAGAACATGACAAGCTGAAAGAACAGCCTTCCCCCACATTTCATCGTGCAACCCAGAACTTACAAGCATAGCATTCATCATATTTTTCAAGGACCTATTTTTCCTTTCAGCTACACCATTTTGTTGGGGTACATAAGGAGCACTAAGTTCATGAATGATTCCCAATTTCTCACAATGGTCATTCCAAGAGAAGTTCTCATATTCTCTACCCCTATCGACCTAACCCTCTTGATTTTCCTATCAAGTTGGTTTTCTACCTCGGCCTTATACTTCAAAAAAGCTTCCCCGCCTCACTTTTGGTCTTAAGAAGGTATAACTTAGTGAACCTCGAGTAATCATCAACAAAGGAAATATACCAGAATTTTCCTCCTCTACTTCTAGTGTTCGAAAGTCGGCTAAGTCTGTATGAACCAATTCTAGAAGTTGGGTGGTCCTTTGAGTCACGGTTTTGCAAGGTTTCTTGGTAAATTTTGCTTCAACACAAATAGGACACTTAGAGAACTCGGTTGAGGACAGATTAGGAATCAATTCTAAGGTCCTTAGTCTCTTAATAGAGGCAACATTCACATGTCCTAATCTACCGTACCATAAATTTAAAGACTCAAGAATATAAGCGAGAACCACAAACAGTTTTATTAATAGCGGATACGAAGAAGCAACATTTAAAATAAACAAACCCCCACTCGGATACCCTTTCCCCACAAATTCCCCACCACGAGTCATTACAACCTTGTCGGCCTCAAAAACAATTTTCAAACCAACTTTGTTTAACAAGGCACCGGACACTAGGTTACGACGCATAGTAGGAACATACAAGACATTTGAAAGGGAGAGGGTTTTTCCAGAGGTAAGTTTTAGAGTGACCTTTCCATGTCCAAGCACTCCGGCGATTCTTTGCATTCCCCATGTAGACGCACTCACCTTCTCGTTGCATCCCGGAAGTCATGGAGCATCTCTTTGTTCGAACAAAATGCCTTGAAGCCCGGTGTCCAGAATCCGATGAAACGATTCTCGACCAGATTTGCTTCAACCACCACAAAGAAGAATAACATCATCCGAAACAGCAAGGTTAGCTTGAGGAGTTTCTTTTTGGACAGAACCTTGGCGTTGAGGACATTGGTAAGCCTTATGATCAGGTTTTCCACACACATAGCACACAAAGGTCCTCTTTTGAATCTTACCACTTGGTTTGTTCACTTTTCCTTGCTTCTTACCCTTGTTGAATACCTTCTTGCCCTTACCCTTGAACTTATCGAAACTTGGCGCAAAGAACAGATTCCACCAGATTAGCTTTGGAAACATTGACAAGAGCCGAGTCCCGATTATCTTTGATCCGGTTGGCCTCTTCAATCCTCATATGGCCGATCGGTTCTCGAAGAGATAGGAACTCTTTCCTATGCTTCGATTGTTACGGAACTCCCTCCAGGAAGGAGGAAATTTTTCCAGCAGAACATTAGCCTGGAAAACCTCACAGATTTTCATGTCCTCATTTAGAACATCAGCACATAAATTTTCGTAGACATGAACTTGGTCCATGACAGGTTTGTCTTCAACCATTTGGAAAGACAGCCACTTTCCTACAACATATTTCTGTTTCCCAGCATCATCAGCCCCATATTTTTTCTCAAGGGCCTCCCAAATCAGTTTAGATGACTTATGAACCATAAACAAATCAAACAAATTATTAGTCATCAGATTAAGGAGATGGAAACGAACTGTTTTATTATCTTTTTCATATTTCAGAATTTGATCCTCATTCTGCTTAATGACAGCAGCAGAAGGAGAAGATGAATCAGCAGAAGCCGTAATGGCAGTGGGACAGTCATTGAACAGGACATAGTCAATGTCCAGTTGCTCGAAAAACATAAGAAGTTTCTGAGCCCAGCGTTTGTAGTTATTTCCATCAAGGGACTCAAGTTTGGACAGATGAGCCATTGATTTGGTTGAACTTTCTGCCATTGCAAATATTAGTAATTGCTTTCAAATTGTTGGAATAAGAGTTTCGCAAAGGCAGAAATAGATAACTTTCAAGGCTGTGCCGTGATAGGAGATCACTGACTTGAAAGCAATTACGGCCCGACAATGGTGGTTATCGATCTTGGCCGGAATGCTCCCCAAGGTTTACACAGCAGCTAAGAATGCCACCACTAGCAAACTGAGCTTTAGAGAATAGCACGAAAACCCAGGAATAGAGAAGAGAAGGGAAGAGAGAAGAGTGTTGTTTTTTTTGTGTGTCTGACTGAACAGGATGGCACTGATTTTATAGGGAAGAATCAAGCCAAAAAACGGATAGCAATCAAGACAGAAATCAATGGGCGGATAATTAGGGATTGCCATGAATACTGTAACGGTAAAACGTTACAGAATTCCAACAGCCACACACGCGTAGCTCCCGGGTCCAAAAATTTAGTTAAGTTAAGTTTATTCCCCAAAGCCCAAAGCCCAAAGCCCATTCCCCAAAGCCCAAAGCCCTGGCCCGGTCCGGGCGGGCGGCGCGCGTGTGTGTGATAGCAAGCCCAAACCAAACATATCATCCAACCACAAAAGCATCTCTAGTCACAACTCAATAGATGGAAGGAGGGAGGAAATATATAAACATGAAGAAATTCCCTCCCACAAGCAATGTGGGACAAACAAGAAAATGAGCCAAGGTTTTTCCAAGCCTTAACTCCAACAATACCCATTTGTAATTTGCTCTAATGGAAGTTGCTTATGCTTTTAATAATGCTTAATTGTCTTCGTTGATCGAGTTTTCCGCGGTTCATCCAGTTTCAAATAGTGGGGGCTGCTTTCACATGGTGGCAATAAGCGTGTGGGTGGTTCTTGGTTTTATAATGGTGGTAGTGAGGGTGGGCTGGTGGAATACGGTTTCAGTGGGGATGGTGGTCTGGTTGGTCTAGTTCAGCTGATGGGGCCAGGAGGGATAGAGTATAATAAAAATCTAAAAAGAAACGAATTACCTGCTATTCAGGTTGACGGTCACAAGGACCATTTTGAGAAGATAATCACTAAAGGTGGGATTATTTTAAGTTAATCAAAATATGGGACTGTTTTAAGCGGACCACCCAAAGGTTGGATTATTATAATCAATTTTTCCTTTGTTTTTCTTATGTTTGGCTTGGCCTCCTTTGAATAATAAAAATAATAATTAATGTTTGTGCAATACTGGTATATCTTGATTATAAATAGAGATGTTAGATAGCTTTAACGCTACAAGTTCTGGTCAACCCAGTCATATTCAGGTCATGTCAATTTAGATTATAAAACACCGTTCTATCAAAAAGGTTCAGCTTACCATATCGGGATTAGGTAAAAAAAAAACAAAATAAAGCATTTTTTTCCCAAGGAACACCTTGAAAAATTTTACATTTTTCCGAGGAATAGTTCAGTTCGGGATCAGGTTATTGAGGGCAGATCAAATACGACTCAGGTTAAAATTGATCAAGTAATAAATATATTAATGACGTGTCATCTACTTTTTGCGAACTTTGTTTATCTCTAATCCGTGGGGGAACCTTACTCATTTTATTTTGTTTAGGCATAGAGTTCACCAACCTGGGATTGGTCCAAGTGGTAAGCGGCTTGGTACCGCTTAAGTTGGGTCTCAAGTTTGAACCTTGTCGTATGCAGAGTTCCTAGTTGGGATATTCACCACCACAGCGAGCTGTGCGATCCAGATCGAATCCGAATGTAGCTAGTCGGGGCATAAGCCCCGGTGAAGAAGATGGGCAACCAAAAAAAGTACAGGTTTGTTTAGCTTGCATGGTCTGACCTTTTTTCCCTTGTTTCTTTTTTGTCCGAAGGTAGTGCAACAGGAAATCATGAGGATCAAGACAAAGCAACAAAAGTAGCAAAAAGTAGATCAAAGTATGGGTTCTTCTCCAAGCAATTTGTAGATGTACATTATGTTAGGACTTATGCGGAAGCATAGTAGCAAGTAAACAATATAAACAAAACTAAGGAGCGAAAATTAAGCAATGCCCAACGCAAATTTAACGTGGAAATCTCTCCCTTAACAAGTAGAGGAAAAACTACAAACCATTTTACTAATCCTTCAACGAATATTAGCAAAACCCCAAACTCACAAATCCCGTGAATTACAATCTCTCTCAAGAACTTTAACTAGAAACCTAAGAGTCTTTGTAATCTCTCCCCATGTTTGATAAGCATACAAAATAATCATTCCAATCCCCTTTATATAGAGGATGAAATCCTATCCCTATTAGAATTAGCATCTAACAAGATCTAATCTAACTAGACTTAGAAAACTAATAATTATCCATCTTCCTAATACAATTATCAACCTATTAGGAAATAAATAATTTATAAAAAATCGTAACATAACAAGACTTAGAAAAAATAAGACGAAAAGAGAAAGGAAATCGGCAAATCTCGTGGGCGTAGGCTCCACCCCACGGCCGTGGGTTTTACCCTGCGGGGAAACATAAAATGTTCAATTCGTCTACAATTTTTCCTCGAACACTCCCGAAACCCACAACGTGTCTCCGGGACCTATTAACCGTGTTGGACTATTGGGCTTGCATAACTAACACATGACCTTCACTTGCTCGGAACTACCAGCTGCTGCTTTTTACTATAAATGGGGTACATTCCAGAACAACATTTTCTTTCAAAAAGACATCTTCAGTGCGTTCAGTTGGCTGGCTACCAACATCCAGGACAATGAACGTCTTTGAGAAGGTCTACGTGATGGATCGAGCCCAGACCCTTGTCTCCTTTTGTGGGACTGTCTCATGGTAGTGTAGTACTGGTTTACCATAGCCCTTACCGATATCTTGGACTGTTTTCTCATACAGTTGATGGGCTTCCTCTTAATTAGTCACAATTTCATATTGGCCATCAAACTTTGCTTCATGAGAAGTATGAATTAACCAACAGATCAAATAAGGAGGGTAAGCTTATTAACTAAAATTCCAGTAGAGTATTTACACAAAATAAAAATAAGGGTAGGCTTATTATGGATATAATAATGTGTAATATGATAACATTAGCTTTGACTATCAAATGAGTATTCATCCAGACAACAATGTACATATATCCCGGCATTTGCAATGGAGAAAATTTTCCAGCATAAACAGATGAATCACTTCCAACAAATGAGTGAACGTCTCATGAATGGACAGAAGATTTACAGAAGAGTAGGCTAATAATATTTTCGGATTTAAGTTACTGAAGACCATAGACTAGCAATGCTCCTACTGCACCAATACCAGCCACTAGCCCTATGATGACTCCGATAGGAGGTAAAGTACCACCAACAGCCTTACCTGTGTTCACATCATAGCGCGCAAACCTCTTTTTTGGTGCTATACATTGAGGGCAAGCATAATCATCGGGCTGCACAACAGGCAAAACAAAATGAGTCTAGCTAGATTGTTGACTACATCAATACCCTCACTAAGCCAAAGTCGGGTTAGAATATGTAGTGGCAATATTGCCAATACATAGGGATAGGGTGTTAGATAGAGAACTAGTTCCACTTAAGCTTTTTCAAACAAATTAGTTGTCGAGAACCAAGTTAAACATCCAGTCAGCATAGATATTCAATGATAATCTGATAAGCAAGCTTGCCTGTTCGTCAAACGGTTTCTGTAATGTGTATATGAAACCACAGTCGAGGCATATGTGAGTTGCTCTGGCCTGCAAAAATTAGTGGAATCTTAGTCACATAAAGGCAGGCAGTTCAAGTAAAATGTGCATAGAGTTTTACAAGAGGTGCGTTGTTAGAGCTTTAATGAATGCTTGCCTTTTGTGCATCAGACAACTTTCGTCCAAAACGGGGAGGAGCAGGACGTTTGTTAAGTTTCTTTACGTCAACTTCAGCACCTCTGCAATTACAAAAGCAAAACATCAGGACCAATTAAGGTTTTCCATAGAAGCATCCCAAACATACTGAAGTCCAAAGATACATAAATCATTTTTACTGTTAGGATGTGATACAGATGCAAGTTTAAAGGTTGAGTGTTTCTGTATTTTGTTTGAACTAGGAACTGGATATTCTTGTGCTTTTTTTACTGCCTTTTTCTTCGACTGTTAAAAAAATTTCACTCCTCAAATAAAAAAAAAAAAAATCAATGTTACAATCTCTCTCTAAACGTTCAATTTTCAAATACTCTTTTCAGAAAAAAAAAAAGGTTTCAGATACTCCCTCTGTTCCTAGCTAAGTTAATACTCCTACCATTTTAAGGCCTCATTTGTTTTACATGGGAAGTAATTTCCCATGGGAATTCAAATTTCATGAGAATTTTTTTCGGTTGTTGATTTCCTAGGAATTAAACAAAATTGTTTGGTTGACACCATAGTCCATAGGAAATTGCATTTCCTAGGAAATTACTCACCAAGGCGGTGCTCGGTGAGTGATTTTCCATGTTCGATGGGAATTTGGATTTCCCTTGGAATTTGTATTCCCCGTGCTTCTCTCATTTCCCTCCAACCAAACACAACACCAATAATCTATTTCCTATGGATTAGTATTTCCAAGGGAATAGCTTCCAACCAAACAACACCTAAGATGTCCTAGAATTAATATATACTACTATTCGTAAGTTCTCCCTTCACTTTTGCTCTAAAGCTGGAATCACACCCACCCACTCACTTTTTATGTCTTAATTTTTCTTCTGTCTAAATATGTTTGCAAGCCCTCAAGCAATATTAAGTTGATTGTGGGTCGAATGGAGTAGTGCTATTCTCTATACTTCGACAGCCAAGTGCATCATAGAACTCCAAGAAGTGGACTGACCGTTTCAGGGGAGGGAAAAATATCCTTCTTCAACCAGCATTATGCAGACAGAACTACGAACTTTACTCATCATTTCCTTGCCTGGGAATGTGCCCTAGCTTACTCAGATTATGTGGGTAAGGATTACTCAGATCATGAGAAACTGCCCACGATTCACTTTACTAGAGAGCTCCATATGATGATGATGTATGAAATCCTTACTCCCTATTGCTGCTCTTTGGTATCCTAAATTTTCTGTTCCCCAGGTTTAGCTTGCTTTACAATGCAAAACATTCTCTCTAAACTAGTTGGATGGACTCTATTCATTTTCATTAAGTTTGATCTGAATATACAGACTGGAACCCAGCTTTAATGCCACTTGCATATATCCTAAGTTTCTTTCACACGCAAAATTAACCAACAGATCGCAACTTCAATTTTACAAGTCAATGATAAGGAGGCAAAGTACGTGCTGTTTGTGAGAGTGGATTCCTGATATGTTGGCAAGACGCTGGACCAGGCAACCAGCAAAGATAAATCAAGCTTCTTGCTAGAGAAATCTAAGATGCTATATTTATATAATCATCTTCAATCTTCATAGAAGTATCCTTTTATAAAGGTTCAGTCACTTTGGCACTCCAATTGACGTAATCAACCCGTGTCTGAAAACAGACTCGAATACTTGGCTATATACCACGAAAATTAATACTATAACAAAATAAGGAAAAGCACTAATTATATTATGCATACTTCTGAGTTCTGAAAAATCTAACACTTCTAAAGAGTTCGAGTAACATAGCTTAAAGCTTATCAAAACTCCTGCCATTTGAGCTCAAAATCTAGGCTTGGACATCCCACAAAAGAGGGAAGGCGAAATTTAAAGCAATTCAATGCAATGTCTAAACTAGAATTTTTAGGAAGAAAACATAGAAGGGGCAGCACTTTTGCTGCTGAATGGGCAATTCTAGAAATTCGAGGAAGATAACATAGTGTATCTAAGAACATGACAGATTTCTAACCTATCTCTCAATTCCTTGCTTCTCAATTGAATTATCAACAGTAATACAAGAACTGATTACCCAAAGTCCCAAACAAGAGTGAAAATTACCTGCTAACAACAAAGTAAACCGAATCCGGCTTAGCTTGGATAGCAGTTTTAGTGAATCCAAGCTTATCTGCAGGCCAAAGTTCATCACCAAAAAAACTGCTTGTATAAAGCACCTGATCACCTGATTTAAGCCCACATTTTGCAGCATTTCCTCCCCCATCCACTGCCTATACCAACATTAAACAACACCAATAAAATTTCCACCAAATAAAACACCCAGAATTTCAAACATACATCACAAACTCTCACTAGACAAAAAGAAATTTACACAATTAAATGGCATAAAAATACAGTCAAAAATACCCAGAAAAAGAAATTTACTAACAGTGATGACAACTCCACCACCAGGTTTCTGACCAAGTGTGAGACCCAATGGTTTGTCAACTTCAACTTCAATTGTCTTAGAAGCACCACTTGTTCTTGCTCTGATCTCAAGCCCTCTTTTAACAGTTGCTGAATTGTTCTTTTTTTCAGATACCATTGAAGTAAAGATGACCCTTTTTGCATCTTGCAGAGGAAGTCCATGGAAGTTGGTTTTCTTTGCATTACAAGGAAAACCCAGTTAAGATTACATGACATAATACTATAATAGTACATTGAAAGATAAAGTTGGTGAACGCCAAGTTAGTAAAGTCTTGTGGGGGTGGTATCTAAAGACTTGGGATCGAAACCTGTCTACATAACTCGGCTTAATCGCTCTCTAACACTAAAAAGAAATTGAAAGATAAAACATTGAAAAGTGAGCAAAAACAAAAAAGGAAACTAACCTGTGGAAGAAGAGGTGGGCATGGCTTAGAAGAGGAGTGGGTTCTGGTGGAGAAGGCAACAGAACAAGAGGAGGAAGCTCCTGCCATTACTGAGGATGCCATGATGAAGAGAGAGAGGAGAGAGATGAGTTTGAAGGATCACAAACTTAAAGTGTGGGGGATGAATGAGTGGAATTGTGGATGGAAGACCATACGGTGTTGGTGGGACTTGGGAGTGTGGTGTGGAGTGTGGTGCAACCAGGAGCACCACAAGCACAAAAATCATCACGAAAAGTGTAGCTGTAAAACCTTCTACTCTTTTGGTGGTTCTCGTTTCTCCTAATCCTTGAATTCCGAGATTTTGGGATCGAGTTTCACCTCTTGTAGGAGGAATTTCCAATTTCAGCTCATCCTTCCAACGGACTTCAACTTATCTACATAGGAAAAAAACCCTTTAATAGAGTATTTGCTCATTTTGTTAATTAGTATTTCCTTTTTATAAAAGTTTACTGTTAATCACTACATACTCATATTTAATAAGTTTCATGCTATTTTTTCAATGGACGGCTTGTAACTCACATTGCTTTACTTTTTCCATTGCCTCAATATATGTGTCTAAAATGTAGGTAGTCAAGTAAGTCAACTAATCATTAATTAAAAAAAAAAAAACGAAGGAAGTTGTTCTCAAATAATTGTGTGACTACTATGCAATTTGATATTGAACTTTGGATTGGATAAGAGCACCCTTAGTACTTAGTACTCCAAAGTAAACGAATATGTTTCAAAAATTACAATGTGTTTCAAAAAATACAAAGCAAAACATAAAACATTACACAACTCTATTTTTCCGAGCTCTACAAATTGAGACCCAATCTACAATATTTTAACGCCTTTTTTCCCCTCGTTCCTTACTAGTTTCCTCTAATTTTGCTTCTTTCATATCAAGTACCTTCCGCTTTTATTTGCTAAAAATCATCATAATTATGGATTCTAATTATCCTAATTATTGACAAAATCAAATTATCTTTTTAAATTTTTTACTAATAAGTGATTCAAGATATTAATGGTCAAAGTTGTGTATCAAATAGACAGAGACCGTGTGACAGACAATTAGTAGGTCTTCAATAAAAAAGAGGAAGAGCGTATATATTTTAGTGATATTATGAGAGTCAGTCTGTAATGAAATTAATATCATCATTATTACAATTACACTAAGCAGGTATCAAAAATTAATGAATGATCTTAAAGGTAATATATTAAATAAAAAATTCTAGCACCACATAGACAATTCAGTCATAATATAATTATATACTTCTTAAAAGAAAAGATAATATTGACCATATTAATCAAGTCATGGATATATTATTATATGCAAAAGATAAATGAAAAAAATAACTTCGTCATAAAAGATAGAAGAAAGAATTGATGTGTATTTGATGTAGTATATAATACTTTCTCCACTTCATTTTAATTTACTCATTTTACTTTGGGGAAAACCAAGGAGGAAGTATAAAAATACGGAAGAGAAACTGAAAAGGTGGATAGATAAACTAAAAAGTGGGCTAAAATGTTAAAAGGGGATGACATGGGTGGAAGAAAAAAGGAGAAAATAGATGGGACATGTTACCCATAATAGAAAAACAACAGTATGTAGATTAAAAAGAAACGTGTGTAGATTAAAAAGAAACGGATGAGATACCATAATATTACTATCACATGTGAAGATTTGTTAATACTATAAAGTACTAGATAGGTTTTAGAAATTGATACCATCAAATAAAAACAATAATCAACTTAAACAATAATAGAAGATTAGAAGCGATGCGGATTTATTATTTAGATACCATATTAGAAGACTTGACAATATATAAGATGTATGACACGTAACGTAAGGGTGTAAATGATGCGAGTTGAGTTTGAGTTTGGATTGCACCGGCTCAACTCATTAGCATTTCGAATTGACCTTGGGTTGCGTCGAGCTTCCTTGAACTAAGTTTGACCGACTTAGTTTCAACCAAGTGGATCTCGAGTAGATCGTAAGTTGTATCATCTCATTAACATCACTAGAGTAGACGATGCATCTTATTCAGATATTTTGCTTTTGATAGAACCAGATAATGGTGCATCCGATCATCTCATGAGTTTCCAAGCTGCGAGCTCAAATCACCGACACCATCCCAAGTCAACTTTTGACCGATCTAATCTCGAGTAGCCCGCAAGTTATTTAGTTTGATTTTAGGCATGTGTTCGAAAACTAGTAACGAAACAAAAACAAACATAAAACAAATCACAGCAAGGACGAAAACTCAAAAAAGCCAAATGCAGTATCTACTCATACCACCATTTCCCCCTTTATTCAATTCCAGAGAATGAAGTGGAAATGTAGGCAGGTATAATAATAATTTCACTATTGCAGTAATCCTCTGTTACTTCTTCCTTCAGATCTACATCGCCATTGCAGCTCTCAACTACGAGAGAGAAACCTCATTCACACACACACACATTACCTTTTTTTCTCTCTCCTCCATTATCCAAATTCCTTCAAAATCAATCAAAATCTCCAATTTCTTCTCCTTCTTCGTGAAGATCGAAGCTCGAAAATCGCGTCTTCAATGGCGTCGAATTTCTAGGGTTTTCCGAAAACGATCGGAAATTGCAGTAGACGACACTGAGAAGAGAGAGAAAGAGATCAATCGATTATGGAATCTCGACCTTCCCTTTCGGGAAGGTTTAACATCGAAGCAGCAACAACGAGTACTTCATCATCATCTTCACCATCAGCAAGAGAAAATAGTATCTCAAGAACAAGTTCAAATTCATCTCTTTCAAGTAAGTCAGTTTTCGAGCATAATCTTTCATCAATTCTTAACAATCCACACTCTTCTCGATCTAGCGATGCTTCTTCATGGCTTGGATGGTGGTCTTCTTCAACCTCGGTACCTTTGCCTGAATTTTCCCCAATTAATACGTCGAAACCTGAATTAGATGCTAATAAATCTGATTTTCAACCGTATTTGTCTTCGATCTCTGAGCATTACGCTCGATTTGAGGATATTCGTAATCATAGTAGTCAGGAAAATGTTGATATTGTTGAGAGTATTGGAGGACAAGGTGAAGCGTTAGTTGCTTGCTTGAGAGAAGTGCCTGCATTGTATTTTAAGGAGGATTTTGAGCTTGAAGATGGGGCGACGTTTCGCGCTGCCTGTCCTTTCTCAACAATGAATGAGAATTTGGTGCTTCAGGAGAGGTTGTCACAGTATTTGGATGTGGTGGAGATGCATTTGGTGAAGGAGATCTCGTTGCGGTCGAATTCTTTCTTTGAGGCTTAGCAGCAGCTGGGGGATTTGAATGTGAAGATTGTTGAAGGGAGTAAGAGGATTAGGGAATTGAAGGAGACGAATAGGCTGTTGGATGCTGATGTTGTTGGGTCCGCGAGGCAGATTCAGGAGTTTAGTTCAATGAGGAGCAACTTGTTAGCGCTTCAACAGAAACTCAGGCTTATATTATACGTTAATCAAGCTCTCGGCGCTCTTAAACTGGTAATTTCTTGTTTGATCCCTATTGTGCTTTGTTACTGTTTATCTGTAGCTGTATGTAAGTTTGTGTTGTTTTTTGCAGTGGTTTGATTTGTATTAAGTTAGAAATTATATTAATAACAGTTGATAATGTCAAGACGAATATCAGCCTATCTTTTGGTCGCATACAATACTTTGCAGGTAGATAATAGAATAGTATTTGGCAGCTAAACTTTTATTATTGCTGGCTAGAGAAGGTGAAACGTTTAAGTGTGGATGAGCTGTTACGCAGCTTCACATTCCTAAAGAATCCATATGGACTTGCAATCTGCTCCTTGAATTTCATGAGTTTGTAGTTGGTGACTTAAGGACTTGTGCAGCGTACCAAATGGTCTACTCTTGCTTCCAGCCATGGGGAATGAAGCTCATGATTGGTTTATGACTTCTGACAATTAGTGTACAATAATTCAGCTAGGAGAAGACTTTGCTTGGTGATATAAAGCTAATACTTCTGTTTTACCTTTCTGCTCATGGAATTATCTAGTTGATATGTATAGTTGTTACCCCTTGAAGTTTGTTTGGGTGGTTTATATGCATTCTGCTTTCAGTATTTTGTAAAAAATTATTGGTCTATTTTGCAAGGGGTGTGGGCTTGTGGGGGATAATAATAAAGTAATTTATGAAAAATGACACCAAAGGATGCACCAATCTAGCCAAGAAGATTACACTGCCAACAACCACCATCACAACTTAATGTGGGTCTTTGCCATGGACAGAGGTCTTATCAATCACCATATACAAAGGAGCTAAAGCCAACATGATTATTGCCCTCAAGATATCAGTTGTTGCCTTGTAATTGTAAGTGTAAGCGAGGAACACACTCTAGCTCATAAATTAACAACTTTCCAGTATAATGACGGAGGTATTGAAACAAATGTGATAAGTACAGTTTGCTGCCCTAAATCTCAATTTTTGTAACACGAATCTAGATTTTGAAATCCTTTTCATTTGGAATTGTATTTAAAGGAACAATGTTTGCGTTAAGGATCATGCCATGAAATTGCAGGAGAGAGTAATAGAGTCTTGATTGCGAAGAAATTGAAGCATTTCTGAGAATCACTTTGGGTTTCCATAGAGCCATACATCTGGTGAAATAAATGATGGATTGTTCGGGGGAAATGAAGTAAAGGATATGCATATCATATACATTGACCTAATGAAGGCTAATGATAAGGTATTGAGAGGCTGCTTTGGTTAACAATATCAAAGAATATATTGACTTAATAAAGGGTATGTATTATACTATTATGACACAAAAACGAATGTAAAAATGTGTGGAGAAAGTGACGGAGGATTTTGCTATTAGGGGCGTAAATGATGCGAGTTTAGGGTAGCGGCATTTGACTGGCTAGCATTTGGAGTCGATCTCGAGTAACTCGCAAATGTCTCATCTTATTAGCAATCCTAAGGTAGACGATATGTTAGATTTAAGCAATCTGCTTTTGATGGAACTTGATAATTGGGTATTCGAGTTTCTCACGACTTTGGAGCCGAGTTTCGAGTTGCTCAACTCGACTCCCTAGCATTTCGAGTCGAGCTATGTTCAATTCGAGCTCACTTGTGTTGAGCTAAGCTCTATTCGAGCTCACTCCAATCGAGTTTTGACTCGATCATCTCGAGTAACTTGCGATCTCTCTCATCTCTTTTGCACATCGCTACTACGATGAGAGTACATTGGGATCCATCAAGTTCTTTTTTTTTTCGGTCTTTTGCAGTAGTTTTTGATTAACGAACATATCCTGTACGGGATGAGATGTCGTTCTGTGTGTTTTCTATAGATGACATTGTATTGGTAAATAAGACTAAATATAGGGTTAATGCTAAATTGGAGCTATGAAGCAAAGTTTTAGAATTTTGAGGTTTAGCTAAAAATTGTGTAGCTTTAGTAAGGATAGCGAGTCAAGTGAGAATGTATTACGTTTATGGTAAGGACTTGTCACAAAAAGTGCGTTTTTATATACCTTTGGTTGATTTTTGAGGGTAATGGATATATTGCTCAAAAGGTGACTTTTAGTCATAGAATATATTGAGGGTGGCTTTAATGTAGAGGAGCAACTTAAGGAGAGAAGTAACTGAGATGTTGTTGTAGGGTACTTTAAGGTTTAGAGGGAAATTTATAAGATTGCTATTACACCAATATTCTTGTATGGTTAGGAGTTTTCGGTTTGTCTTGAAGGATCGCATTTGAATGATGGGGGTATCATAGATGCATAGGTGTAGATGGATGTGTGGGAAAACCTTAAAATGTAGAATGTAGGATGAACATACTCAATTAAGGTTGGAGTTGCGGATGAGTATAAGATAATGGAGAACTAGTTACATTGGTTTGGGTATGTGAAATGTTGACAGAGAGAAATGGAGGCACAGATGTATTTGGACGACCACCGGAAATTATATCTTGTATTATGTAGCCGACATCATCCTATTGGGATTAAGACTTGGTCATTGTTGTTGTTGTATTCATTCTTATTTCTTTACATTAGAGTGTATATTACATTAGATTTGCTTCGTAGTTGGTATGAGCAAATAGGAGAACTGTCGAGTTCATCTATGGAGGATCTACGCATAATGCTATAGTGATGAAATAGGTCTCGATTCATTCTAAGTTTCTCAGACTTTAGTTTCCATAGTTGAGAGGATATTTGGGGCACCAAGAATTTCTATGTGTAATTTCCCCTTCAAGAGGAATAATGGGTTCAAGTGAACACGAATGTTGCGTTGAAGCTTAAATTGATTTAACTTTAATTTGGCTGTGAATGTGAGTTGTTCCCTGGTCGATGTAGTGGATATGATTGACTTGTTTGTTCCTAAAGATCAAAATGAATAAAATGCTCCATTTTACTTGATTTCTTTCCTGACACCTTGAACAAGTGTGGCCCTGTGAGTTTCCAATTCTTGTTTTTTTTTCAGAGTCATATGATAGAGGTTGTATAATGAACTTAGAATCAATTATACTTAAATTTATTATGTTACTCCCTCCATTTCTTTTTGTTCTTTTCACTTTGACCAATTTCCTATTATAAAAAGATTACAAATAGGAAGATCAAAATGGAAATGGAGGGAGTATTATTGAAGATTGACAATGAAAAAGAGGAAACTACTTATTCTGGTTTTCATAATTTTATTTTTAGTTTTCATAAATACTGATTAATGTAAATAAAGAATGAAAATGGACGGCCCGTAGTTTATACAAAATATGGGCATCTTAGTTTTTTATATTTTGTAGGCTTGTTTTTCGAAAAAAAGATCTGTTGACTGTACTCTTTTGCTTTATTTATAACATGATGTTTTATATCTCTGTGTTCAGCTTGTTGCATCTGCTGATTGTGCGGGAGCATTGGATATCGCTGATGATTTGCGGCAATTACTGGTATAGGCAGATACACTGAGTGTTTTGTGTCTATTAAATTGCCCATGTTTGTGTATGTCATCTGATTTTCTGTCCAGGTTTGCATATTGTCCCTATTTTCACGGGGATTATTTCCGAGTTGTATTTTTTATTTAGATTCAATATATAATATATATCTGTGGTACCTTGAGTGATTATGTCAGACTAGATATATGAGCCAATCTGAAATCTAAGATCATTCATATAAATTTTGAACCTGCTCATAGAGTAGAGAGCAATAACTTTTACGAATAAAAAGACATCTATGTGTTAGAAGCCAGCCCTTTTACCCCTTACTCTACTCTTTCCTGTGAGGGCTGGTGCTTGCAAAAGTATCTTTGCTTCTGGTTTGAATTTTGAATTACTTGATCCATTTGAAAATTTATACGGTTTAGCTTATTAAAATAGAGGAGAAAGTGGGGCGTGAAGTTCACTTGTGTGGGTTTTCAATTCCTGATCATATCTCTGTGACTCTGTTGCTAGGATGGGGATGAGCTGACGGGTTTGCACTGTTTCCGTCATCTGCGTGACCATGTTGCAGCATCAATGGACTCCATAAACAGGTTGGTCTACTCAACATAGTACCAATATCTTTGTAAAGTTGATGTTATATAGGTTTTCTTTAGATTTTGAATTATACTTCCTCCGTTTCATACTAATTGACGTTTCTCTAGGGCATGCTTGCCAATACATAACTGTAAGAATTAATATCTCTAATATGTAACAAATTTATAAAGTTGATTTTTTGAAAGTATATGTCGAGATGAATCTAACAAGATCCCACATGACTATATTTTTTCCCAACGTTGAATTCAAGATCAAATGAGAGTGGGTAAATAGTGTAAAAGTCAAAACATTTCACAGTATTCTGAAACAGAGGAAGCATATTTTCCTAGAGGGGTTCACATCTTGGATGGAAAGAAACATTTCTACCGTTAAGGTTTGAAGACTGAAATAGATTAGCAATTTTGCTTGATGTTCTTTAACTATTATGGAAAATAATCCTATATGCTATTTCAAATATACTTTTCTCTGCAGCAACCTTGTTTTAGAACAGTTTAGGTCAATTCAAGTTAGTTGGAATGGTGAATTAAAGTTATCTCTTCCTACTTATGAATATGTCATGATTTGTAGCAGTGATCTATCTATAACTCATCTAATTTATTCTTGTAGCATTCTATCAGAAGAATTTTTGCGTGCATCTTTACATGATGCTGGGAATTTGGATGTTGTCATTGTATCCAGAGCAAAAGAAAGAGCTTCTGTACTCAATAATGGAATACTTGATGATGTAAGTATGACGTTGTTCTGACATTTAAACTTTCTATTCCTCTATTGTTGTATTTTTTTTTTTTTTTGAAATTGAGCTTTGGATGACTTTCTAGCCTTCATGAGTTTTGCGGAAACCACCTATTTACTGGTCTAGTCTAGACTAGGGGTTTGGTTGCATACATAAGATTATGTTGGTTTCCTTGACCCTATTACAATGGCATTGCTGACCTTATTATCATTGTTTGGCACTTCAACCTATGTTTTCTTCCACTTTATGAGTTTTTCCTGTTGACTCTTAAAATTTAAAAGGGCTGGTGGTGTTGGGTGTGTGCCTCTCTTTCACGATGCTTGTATGTTTTGTGATTGACTAACAATGTCTACGTTGTGGCTATAAAACTGACGCAGTAATTCTTTCTGCAGGTTAAGTTAGATGAAGAAGAAACATCTAGTTTCCGAGATTGTGTTTTACCAATTATAATTGGATTGCTGAGAACGGTGAGATGCATTTCATCAGAATGTTTTCCCCCCCTTTGTGGATTTGCTCTATAAAGTCCGTGACTAATAACTCATTTGGCTGGTTTTTGTAATGGTTATATACTTATATGTGTTGGTGAAAATTATTGCTACTTCCGTTATCAATAGTAGATAGAGACTCTAACTTCTAGACTCCAGTAACTAGATTTGCATTGACGAGTCTTATATTGTCTGGTTTTTTTGTGGTCTATCAATTAAGAGAGCATTTTTACTTTACAATTTTTCCTGCTGTGTACTGTTCATTCTAATGGAGTGAAAGGTTCTCTATTCTTGAACTTCTGATTATATTTGATTTAACTAAAATAGCTCGTGCAATTATATCCACTTCATATTATTTGAAGTAAACAGTCACCTTGAGGGGGAAGGGTCAACTGCAGTATCTTTCTATTGCAGAGGTAAAGCTCTGTGCATCTAAAACCCCTTATCCCCTCTGGCCCGGCTGGAACATCTTTTGAGGCATTGGGTTAATGTTAATTTGATGCTGATGCTGATGCTCTGGTTCCTGCTTTACATTTAGATAAAGACTCACACTGCTTGGAGAATTATGAATATCCTGCTTTTTTCTTTAAAAAAAATGTTAAGAGAGATTTTTATCTTTCTCTTTCTACATAATCTATTGGCAAGGAGGACTCCAAAGCTTGTCTGTGTTTAATCAATCCTGTCTATTCATGTTTTCTAATAATTATAGACTGCTTGAACAAAAAGTAAGCATTTGAACTTTTAGCTATATCCGCACAACTTGCTGCAGATTGCAATTGCATACTTCCTCCGTTCCAAAATAAGTGAAACACTTCTCTCATTTATGTGAGAGCTTTTTGAGACAAGTGTTTCACTTATTTTGGAACGGAGGAAGTATATTTTAAACTCTGGTGGCTTGGTTTTTCAATGTTAAAGTATTATATGCATGGGCTCTTCCACTTGTCAAATTGGACTTATATGTCTTATGGGGTTCTATTGTCAGGCAAAACTACCATCTGTCCTGAGACTGTACCGCGATACACTTACTGCTGATATGAAAACAGCTATTAAGACTGCTGTGGCAGAGTTGCTACCGGTTCTGATTATTCGACCCTTGGAGTCGGAATTTTCAACTGGAGAGAAGACAAGTGATGCAGATGGTGAGTTAACACCCATAAGCACCCCGTTTTCCTATTGTCATGTTTAAGGAAACAATTTTTTTGTGTGTGTTCTTTCTACAAGTTTCTTACTCCGTTTGAATTGAATATAAGGGAAAAGAAGAAATTTTGACTTTTGTTGTATGATTTAGGTGGAGGTTCATCTCTTGCGAGTAGGTTAAGGAGCCTTTCATCTGAAAGCTTTGTCCAACTACTTACAGCTGTTTTCAAACTTGTCCTGGTAATGTATGCTCAAACAATACCCATCGAGAAATTGTGTTTAATGTTATTTTTTAAGCTGGCTAGAGCTTGCTTCTGAACAATATCAATAGGATGTGCTTTTTGTAAATGTGGCAAAACAATTACTTATAGGTCTCGATTGGTCATTTTTGCATTTTTGAGGTATTTTGCTTGTTGGTTTTTTCGTTGAATTGCAAAGATAGCTAGTGATCCCCCCCCCTTCTAGAAAAGGTAAATATGAAAGTGAAAGGGTTTCTGAAGGTAAAAGTAGGGTGGTTGGATGTTGCTGTATCATGAACCATTGTCATGGGTTTTATACAGGTGATTAGTCTAACTATTTTGTAATTTTCTCGAACAATATTTCTTTTTATCGGTTATAACGGCCACAATTTAACTTTCAGCTACTAAAGTGAAGCTAATTTTAGTTGATCGTTTTCTCTCTTTTGATGTGTGAAATGACTGTGTTGGGAGCCTGCTTTATACTGTGAATAGAACAATATGCGTTTCATTACAAGATCCTTTCTTAAGAAATCATGATTACTTTGTGGTTCCTTGTGACTGTATAAATGGAGCATACTCAATAGGATTGTCATATTGGGATAAGAAGTTACCTTTAATATAAATGGAACATCTATATTGAAATATTCCGAAGAGGAAAGGGAGGAACTAAAACAAAATGGAGGGACTAGATGAATGAGCTTATTATAGAGTAGATTACTGAGTTGCTAAGTGTGAGACCATCTTCCGTTGAATGGTTTAGTTTCTTTATCGAACAAACATTAGCAATCCTCACCTGAGCTTGCTTAGGCTTTTGACAGGCGCACTTGTTGCTATAAGCTCATTTACACTTCTATGTTGATTTTTTTAACAATCTTTTTGGTTTGTTTTACTGTAAAGTATGGTGTGACTTATTACTTTCAATAAATACAGGCACATTTAGTGCGGGCAGCTGAAGTTAAAAAGTCCATTGAGTGGATCATGTCTAATCTGGATGGTCACTATGCAGCTGAGTCCGTTGCTGCTGCTATTGCACATGGTGCTGCAGCTTCAGAGGCTGCACAAGATAGTGACAATCATCAAATAAATTCTGCAGCTGCATATTCTTCCCAAAGAAATGCTACCAAGGTTTCATCATTTCAAGGGAAGGCAAATGAACTAACAAGTACATCAAATGTATCGAAAAATTTTCGGTAAGCTACTTCATCTCTCCTTCCATGATTGCCCTGTTCCTCAACTTGATGCTTGTCATGATGGATATAGCTCATAACTCTAGGTGTTATATGAGAAATTAGTCAAGTGGTTATCTTCTTGAAGACACCTGTTTTGCCAATTCATTCATGCACCTTTTAGGAGTTAGTCTCTCATGTCTATGAAGAAAGTTGGTGGTATGATTATGGATTTTGTTTTGCCTTGTTTATGATTTTCTACCTTTGTTATAGATGAATGTCAAGTGGGGTACCATTGTGTATGTTATTTATGGATACCATAATCTTGAGGAATGAATAATGATATGAGAGAGTGCTCCAAGACTAGTTAGAACCTTATAGTGATGCTTCGAAGTTACTTAGTTTCAATATAAGAAGGAATGACACCAATCACATGGGATTTGGACATAAATTTTAGGATTGGGACATTATACCAAGAAAAGATTGTTTCAAATTTTTGGGTCCACACAATTCAAGTTAATGGAGAAGAAAATATGGAAGTTTTTTGTAGAGGGTTGTGAGAGAAAATCCGAGAAGAATTCTGATAGGTTGTCAGAAAAGATCAACATTTGTTAGAATATTGTGGCATCATAGGCTTTTTTAGTTGACCCCAGGTAAGGGGCTTTCTTATATCTCTAGTCTAGGTGTTTTCCACTATCCATTACTCCACTTTTCTTCGTTTTTGCTGTGATCGTTTAGTATATCTGTCTATGCATATGTTCAGGCCCTTAGCACTTGGTCTGTTGTGATGGTGGTGTTGGTACATCGGTACCACCACCAACTTCTCTTTATATTATGTTGTTACGTTGCTAGTTGGAATTGCTGTAGTATTATAGTGACGAGAATTTTGTTTTGGAGTTTATGTTTTCTTATTAGCATTAGCATCAATACTACTATATTAAGTACAATTATGATTGTTTTTTCTTTGTTCGTGTGGGTCTTTTTAAAATTATCGCCAACTTCCTCACCTCGAATCTTGCTTACAATGGCTGAATGGCATACTTATTGTTATTTTTGATACTTGTTTTATGGATGCCTTCACGCATAATCTTGTTGCCAATATCTCCTTTTCGGAGTTTGAGGATGGTGGTGGTAATGATTTTTGTAATTATGACAAGCACCCCTACAATGAATTAGTGGCAAAAGATAGATCAGAAAGAGAATGAGGGAGGTTACATTTATATTAGAGAGCAATTTGTTTCTATGCTTGTTAGAGTAGCCTGTTCTTGATGGTGTTTAATGGAGTACTGTTAGAGGTTTAGAAAGAAGGAATGAGTATGTTTTTGTTGACTTGCATAAGGCTTATGGCTGGATATCTAGGGAAGTGCCTATGTGGCTGAGAGAAATAAGCTACTAATATAGGTTCTTGTTAAGGATCAGCTTGAGCTCCTTCCTTTTAACCATAGCTATATATTATCTTAGAAAGACAATCCAATGAGATTTTTGGGAAGTATTATATGTGGTGATATGACGTTGGTGGACATGACAAGAGGAGTAGATGACTAGTTAAGACTTTTTTGGGATGCCATAAGGTGAAAGAATCTGGAGTGAGTAGAAATAAGATGGAGTACATCGAAAGTATGTTTATTCCTAAGACCTCTATTTTAAATTTGGAGAGATCATACAACACTCTTGATATATCCAATGTAATATTGAGAATATATGGGATATTGTACATTCTATCAATGTCAGGCTTCTGCCTTGGGGCGTTAAGAAAACCTCTATGGACAGTTCTATTGTGGTGGCTGATACTATATGCAGTGAAGTGTTGGCTGGTTAAGCAAACCCAAATTTCTTCAACTGATTGTGGTGGAGTTGCAGAGATGTGGATGCTATATAGGACGGGCAACCTTACTAGAATAGATGAGGTAATTAGTGGAGGGATAAGAGATCCGGTGGTGGTGGTTTCAATGTTTCATTGATGTTAAGATGTGAGAACGAGAATAAATGGTTTAGGTATGCTCGGAGGAGGCACACTTAAGTCTTATGAGGAGATGCGAGAAGGTCCCTTTCAATGATGGTAAGAGAAGTGAAGCTATATCGAAAAAGAACTGGGATGAAGTATAGGGTAGGACTTCTGATTTAATAGGATGCTTTTGCATGTTGGTATTTGGGTAATTGGATATAAGTTAAAGGATCGTCGCCTTCCTCTAATGTGAGACAAGTAGTTGGTGTATCTTTTTGCTCTTTCCTATTTGCTTATTTACGTGCTATTTCTCTGTTATATTGCTAATTTTATCATTTTTGTTTATATTTTATGTATAAATTGTTTTATATGCTTGAATTGTTTATTGCAATCTTCCCTATCCATCCATTGTTGTTATTGGTAATAGCACTGATGTGGTTGTTAATGCTGTTATTGTGATCATAATTGTGACGTTACTACTGTTGCTTTTAATGTTGTTTTTGATTGCTAGGGATAGAGATGCATACATTTGGACTTCCCTTAACCCTATCTCCGAGTGATTCGTATTGTGTGATGGTTGTTTGCCTTGTCAATATTGATATAAAAATAAAATATAAATATAAATAGGAATAGTACACTTTTAGAAACATGAGACATTGTTTGATTTTGACTAATATTTCTTAGTAGTAGTTGAGCATGTCTTACATATTCTAGTGTTTGGGATTATTTCTTTTAGAAAGCATGACTCTGTTTCAATGTCTAGTGATTATACTTATTTTGGACAGAGCTGACGTGTTGCGAGAAAATGCTGAAGCTGTCTTTGCAGCTTGTGATGCTGCCCATGGAAGGTGGGCAAAGCTCCTAGGTGTTCGGGCTCTTCTTCATCCGAAATTACGGTTGCCAGAATTTCTTAGTATATACAGCATCACCCAAGAGTTTATAAATTCTACAGAAAAGGTATGGTAGAGATACACATATTGTGTGTCCTCTCCTAGTCTTAAGTTACATATTCATGATCATGCTTTGGTCGTGATGCAATATGATTCTTATGTGAACAGATTGGTGGAAGGTTGGGATATAGTATACGGGGTACGTTGCAGTCACAAGCAAAAGCCTTTATTGATTTTCAGCATGAATCTCGTGTAAGTTGTCCTTGCTGCTGTTAGTGCTTGACATTATATAGGGAGGATAATTTATGTATCATGGGTTCACATTCTTGTTGGCCAAGGCAGGTGGCAAAAATCAAGGCAGTGTTAGATCAAGAAACATGGTCTGAAGTGGATGTTCCCGATGAGTTTCAAGCCATTGTTGCTTCAATGCTTAGCTCAGATTCTCTGCTTACTGAGATCTCTGGTGATGATCAAGGTAGTGTAGCAATCTCAAACAATGGTATATCAACTGTAGTTGACAATATCAAAGAATCCACCGGGGAGGAGCATATGGAACGGACTAATTTGAACAATGTTTCTGATGATGCTTTGACTCAAGAGAAATCTCAGCATTTAGGTGAGGCAAATGATGCAAGTAAACCTGATGCTGCCGCTTCAGCCCACAGCAAAAATAGCAATACGAAGGACCTCCGAAAGTCAACTTCTCAAACATTAATATGCAGGGGTGTTGGGTATCACATGGTTAACTGGTTAGTCAATGCTCCTTTTGCTGCCAATTATTTTATGATTTTTTGTTGGATATGTACTAATATACTGTTCTTATGCTTATTTTGATTCTAACTTTAGGACTTTAGCTAAAGTATTTTATAATAGTTGGGTGTGGTTTATCCCTCTGTAGCGTGGGAATGGAAACAAGTACTGGGATATGAACCAAAAGAATTAAAACAAGTAAAGACCAATCAAATATGAGAATCTTAAATTTTGAATAAAATGTTGTATAGATAATTTTATGTTAAAAAATATCAAAAAATATCATAGTTGCTCAAACTAAAACTGTTTGAAAAGTTTTGTAATAAAATAGAAACATAGATTAAAATCAAACGTTGTGAGGAAAGAAAAGAATGAAGAGACACTTATTGGGCTTCCTTAGGTAGAGTACTGCTTGAACTAATTTTCTGTTCGAAGGATGGTAATTTGGAGGGATGGAGCTGCCATGAATTCCTCTTTCTTGAAAGCCTATCCAAAAGGTAAATTGAAGCTCGAATAAGAAAGAAAATTAACCAGAAAACATAAAGGATCTTAAAAGCCAATCTCATCACACGCACAGAGAGGGGGGGGAGGTGGGGGGAGAGGGAGGGGGGATGGAGAGAGAAAGAGAAAGAGAGGACAGTGTTCAAATGAGTTGGATGACTCCAGCTTTTTCATAATGCTTATGACTTATGTGTTCTAACAGAGAGAAATAGGTGAACTATAAGAGAGACGAAGGCGAGAGATAGAGTGAGATCAGAAAGAGGATGCGCTAAGGGATGGTCCCAATGGTAGTCTCCTCTCCTTCATATCTGCACTTATTATTTCTCTTTCTTCCCCTTTTCTTTTACGTTGCTGGGCAAGGAAACATATATGAGGAACTCACACACATTTTGAAATGATATTAAGTGTTTTACATTCTAGTCTGTCTTTTTTTTTCCACGTTTTGGTCATATCTCTTGGCATTTCAGAATTGGAACATGCAAAAAGGCTATGGCTATTTCTGCGCCTATTAGAATCTTTTGATCCTGATGTTTTTATGCTGGAGTGATTTTTGGATCTCGCTTTTGAAGCAGGAGGTGGTTGATGCTCTTAGGGAATAGATTATGTTTTGGACATATTTATAAGTTAGACTGTTAGAATTTGAGCCTATCACGTACTTTCCCTGTTCCAAATTAGTTGCAACATTTGGGGAGGCACAAGATTGAAGGAGTGGATGTGAAAAGGAGAGATATAAAAAGAGGGACCCATATGATGAGGAGAGAGATAGAATTGCAACTAATATGGAACTTCCAAAAAAGGGAAGTGTCGCCACTAATTTGGAGCGGAGGAATTAAGTGAGTGTGTACTAAACTTTTTCTAGTGAAGTGATGTAAAGGAATGATTTTGATTTAGGTGGAGGGGGTGGATCAGTTCAAAGCTGCTTTTCCTCGTGTTCTTGGTCTAGTTAATGGTTGTGACATATGGGAATCACTGCTCTTGCCTTGCAATAAATAGCTGCTAATTTGTAGAAGAAGTTGTCAATGCTGTTCGGATCAGCTAGGGTTGGTTTGTTCTCTGTTTGAGCATTTGTTCATATGTCATGTTAGTTCACTTCTAGGTGCAAGCAACTCTGCTTTCTTTGCTACTTTGTTGCTGATTTGGCAGGAGAGAAATACTAGTATCTCCTGGATTGGATGTCTAGTAAAACAATTTTGTGGGAGAGGGTCGTGTTGTTAGCCTTCCAACAAAGTGCAAACTCATGGTCATGGGGTTTTGGCATTGCCTTAATAGACGTGACATCTTTTCGTTTTGCCCGGGTTTCGTAACATTAGTTTACCTCTGGTCCTCCCTCTATCTAAACCTCTGCTATTGTCAATATATTCTAATTCTTAGAAGCAAAAATGAAATATTAATTTGGGCTATGTTAAATTCTTATAGATTCATGTGCTCTGCGACTGAAAGAAAGGGGTTTTATTAGGCCCCCTTTCTTCCCTTGGAAGTTGAAAGCCATTCCTTTTTTTAATTATTTTTTTGTTTTTCGTTATGAAGTGTAGTGATTCACTGACTTCTTTTTTCTACATTGTGTTCAGCGGCTTAATATTGCTGAAGATGCTGTCGGAGTATATTGATATGAATGATAGTTTACCATCACTTTCATCAGAAATAGTTCACCGTGTTGTAGAAATTTTGAAGTTCTTCAACACAAGGACTTGCCAGCTAGTTCTTGGTGCTGGTGCCATGCAGGTAATTTATATTCAATTGCTGAGCGCCAGTTGTTATTTATTAACATTTTTGTGACTTCTTTTCCGCTCATCCAGTTTTAATCTTTGTTGGCTTACTGGGTGTATTGCATTATTTGTGAAATCTTCATTGCAGTATCTCTATAAGCTTCTGCTCTGTGTGTGCTTTGTCTAAGATCGTTGAATAGATTTTTGAGTAGTTTGATTGGTCTCATCAGCTTTTTTTTTCTTTGTTTAAAAGTGTCTCCCCTAAGGAGTTTCTTGTCTATTCGTATTAGGGGTAGCGAGAGGGACACGTTTTTGTCTACTCGTGACTTTGTGTTGGAATAATAGGAACATTAAAAGAGGGGGTGAATTGTTTTTGACTAATGAGCGCTCTTTTTACGAAATTATAAAAACAATGAAACAAACAAAGACAATGCAAGAGAGATTTTTTCGAGGAAAACTTCCTAGCCCAATAGGAAGTGAAAAACCTCGACCCTAGTATTTAAAGTGCTTCACTATAATAGGGCAACAACTCTGTTATAAACCTATTATCTTCTTGGCCTCACTTGAGTTCCTCTACAAACGCATGTTCCCAACGACTGTTCCCTCCAACAGTTGTAACCCTCAAATTTCCCTCGAAGTTCCCTCTCTTGAATTTACGCTTCACTCAAAGCGTACATTTGTCTCTCTCTATCAAGCTTCACTCAAAAGCTTCTTAGACACTACAAGAACTCACTGAAAGTTCCCACCTCAATATAAGAGTTCACTAAAACCCTTTATTCCAAACTTGAATTACAGAATGATAGAATAGTACTAGTTGGAACAATCACAAGTATGGTGAAGGAACAATGGTGATGTGGTATCGACTCAATTTGTGAAACTAAAGATATTAGCTTTGTATATTATTTTTCACACACGCTGATATTAGAATGTGGTTAAAAAGAAACTTGTAAGATTTATTTATAATAAAAACTGATTAATTAAAACTAAATAAAGAATCCTAAGTTAATTAAAATACTTTTCCTAAAAGAACTCTAACAAGATACTCCCTCCGTTTCATTTTAATTTACTCACTTCACTTTGGGGGAGGACCAAGGAGGAAGTACAAAAGTATGAGAGAGAAACTGAAAAGTGAGAGAGAGAAAGTAAAAAGTGGGTTAAAATATTAAAAAGTGGATGACATGGGTGGAAAAATAGGAGAAAGTAGATGTGACATGTTAACTAAAATAGAAAAAGCAACAGTGTGTAGATTAAAAAGAAACAGACCAAAAAGGAAGGTGTGTAGATTAAAAAGAAACGGAGGGAGTAATAAATAAATCTTTTATTTATTTTAAACAAATCTTTTCGAGATTTTATCCTAAAATTATTCTATCTAATTAACCACTTCCCTTTTAAATGAGGGGATTTGATTTATTCTTAACCACTAATATTTATTGACATTCTAACCAATGAAAACACAAGTTCATTAACACTAATGTACTCTGTTCCTTTAGACTTAGTCATTTTTCCATAGACTCATCTTTATGTAACTGTCATAATATTACGGACTTAGCTATAAAAGTTGCTGTTCCTTGGCCTAAGGAATAACTCAATTTCCTTAACCCAAAGGAACAACAACCACACACTTTCTTGTTCCTTTTATGACAATAGTTCTTTAATGATGTTGTACCACAAACAGGATTCCATAAGCAACAGTTCCTTGGCTTAAGGAACAACTCAAGTTCCTTAACCCAAAGGAACATTACAGTTCCCTATCATACTTTGTAACCTTGTTCCTTACATGAAGCCGAGCAGTATACTTATAAAGTTAGACTTCCTCTCATGCAGCTCAGGAACTTCTTCTCTTCTTCTTGGAATCTCCACTAGGAACTTCGTTTATTATCATCCTTAGGCACCATTGTTAGTTAGTAAACCTTGCACACATTAAAATCAAAACCATGTTAGTTTATTACTTCAGTTTGTCATCATCAAAACCATATTGGGTTTGTGTCAACACTTTGGCTTCTAATGTTTGTCTCGTTTGTTTAATCATTTGTGGCCTTTTTTTTCTAATACTTCAGTATATAAACTATTAACTAGCTTATTTGAGATTGCAGGTGTCTGGTCTGAAATCAATCACTTCCAAACATTTGGCATTGGCAAGTCAAGTCATCAGTTTTACCTATGCCGTTATTCCTGGTAAGTAATCTCATTAGACATTTTCTGTAGAACTTGCTATCGAACATCAATTGCATGAAGAACTTATCTTTTAAAATATTGTTTACATATTTTAATTTTACATTAGTTACTTCAGCAAAAAGTAACGATAAATCATATCCTTTCGGATTTTATTTTTTACATTGTTGGATGGGAAATGGTGGTATGGATCATTTTGATTTTGACTCAACTGTTACCAAATATGATAATACTATTTAATCTCGATAATATTGATTATACATTCTTGCTTGGGAAATGGTGATACAGGATCATTCTCATTTGAGGGTGACTCTCAACTGTTAACAGATATGATAATTGCTGCAACTACTTTGCAGAGCCTACCTCTTGTACAAGTTGCACTCCCTCAATATTGAGGTTATTGGCTAAAGTCTTGCTTGTAAATATCTTGTTTAGCAGTTGAAGAAGTTGTCACTTGTGTCAAGGTGGTTAGAAAGAGAGAGAAGTCCCAATGGTGTCTTCTTGACTGCTTTAGAATGGAGTTAGATAAATTTTGTTGGTACTCAATCTGTTGTTTGCTGAATTTAGTTATTTAATAGAACCTGAGCTTGTATTGTATAGTTTTGAAGTAATGCGATTCAAAATGTTCTCCAGAAACATTCTGATGCTATGCTGCCTTTTGTGTTTTTAGATGTCAAGCGGACTCTTTTTCTCAATGTACCAGAGACCAGAAAACCAATGTTACAGTCAGAGATTGATCGGGTGGCACAGGTACAAATTTGATCTGCTGTCACCCCCTTGATTTTCTTTTTTCTATACACTAATGTTTATAATTAGGGGCTCGCCTGGTAGTGGTACGCATTGGGGATTCTCTCTCTCTCTTTCTGTCTCTGTCTCTTGTTTTTGGGGAGGGAATGGGGTGGGGGATTCAATTGTATTTGGCCTGGCCTGTACGATTGTAAAGGGACTGTTTCACTTGAAAGTAAAACCCTTGATTCAAAAGGCCGTTTGATGGCTTACTGCCTTTTTTTCTTACATTTGCAAGAGCAATATAATGTAAAAGACAATTTAAGTAGTCCTCTGTAATCCGAACATAAAAATATGTATATAAGAGACTCCATCAACTTTGTTAAAATTGGCAAATCTCTTTTTCTCTAGTCTTGCTAGAAGTACATGTTCAAGATTTTAGCTCACATCAAAAGCCAAATGTGTAAAACTTCAAAACCATATAATACTGACGCTAATTTATTCCTTGATACTTGTGGTGATTTATATTTTGATAATATGCGTTGTTTGCTGTCTGCTATTTGCAGCGAAGCATGCCATTTCATAATTAAAATTTCAATTTCGATAGTAGAGCTTTCGAGAGATAAACATACAAATATAGATTTTAGGATAAGAGAAGAATAGGATTTAATAGACAGTTAAGTTGAGTAAATTAATGATGAAAGTTTAACATGCATTTCAAAAATTCATAATATATTACCATTAATATAAAAGTTTATAAAAAATTATGAACCGATTCATTCATGTTCATGAATATTTTGTACAATATATTTTTCTCAACTATTTTAGAAAAAAGAGTTTGAGATGGCTAGTATTGTTTCTAGAATGCAATTAAGATTTAGACTATTTCTATATGTAAGTACTGTTTTGAGGTGATACGACAATTTTATTATAGTTTTAGTTTTAGAATTGATTACATTTAGACGTTATAGATAGAATATATATAACCTTAAATTATTAATTTTATTAATTATTAAATTTCAGCCAGTGCACAGGTTTGAAAGCTTGATATCACATATGGGGACATCTTTATTTCGGTTAATATTTTGTAATAGTAATTGTTTAATATATGCTTGAATCTTATCCTTGATTTTTTTTTTTGCAAAGTATAAATCAGGCCTTTAGAGTCATTTTGGTGATGTCAAATTGTGCGATAAAGAACATTTCAACATTCTTTCAAGGTCCGGTCATTGTAGGAAAGAAAAAGGAGCAAACTAAGTTTTACTGCAAAATCATTAAGTAAAATAAATTAAGAATAATTTTTATTTTACACACTGGCTTCTCACTATCAGACATACAATTGTGCTTTTCTGTAAATTATTTTTCCCTGAGATATGAATCTTACCAGGAAACACCTCTGGAACTCAGTGCAGATCTAATACCTTGGTGAGGTCTGTGTAGCCCAAGGAAATGATATGAAAGTACTTACTGAAGAAAGAGGGCAACAAGGATATTTAAGCCTAGCATCATTTGTCTTCGATTCTGAAGCTCAATGCATATCTTTGTAGGCCTTGAATTGATTTTACTAGGCATAAACCCAAATTAACACACAATTATCTGAGGCACACTCCTGTTCTTTCCAATACTTGGAGTCCCAATACCTGCATTTTGTAGATGTCTTAACTATGCATCTATTTAACCCTTTCTCCACGTGACTTATTTATCTTTGCTTGTACTTTCTATGAAAAGATCTTGTTCATTGAAGTTATTAGAGTTGCAGGTAGTCTTATTTGCTTTTATCTTCTTAGGATTATAAGGTCCACCGGGATGAGATACATACAAAGTTGGTACAGATTATGAGAGAGAGGTTGTTGGTTCATCTGCGAGGGTTGCCTCAAATTGTTGAGAGTTGGAACAAACCAGATGATATTGACACACAACCTAGTCAATTTGCAAAATCACTAACAAAGGTAATTATAATCACTTTTTCTTCCCTTTTTCTTTTACCTAGCATAGAATCTCCTGTTCTTGCTTTTTCATCTTGTTTTCACAGCAATAATAGAATGCTTTTGTCCATGTAAAAGATAGGGAGTGTTTATTGTTAATGTTTTAGATGCGTAACTAGGTAATACCCATGCCATGCATGCTTATGTCTCTTCTGATAGAGATGGTATAAAGAGAAAAATTGAATCTAGTAGCCAAGGATACATTAAAATCTAATCTTGTCTACCATTAGTCTTCATACAATCTGATTTATAAATGTTCAGAACAGAAGTAGGGGGAGAGGGAAAGTCCATAGTTAAATTCACACGAAAGTCCTGCATCTGTCATTCTTGGCCATGTAATCTGGGAGTTGATTGCTCTCTCTCTTCTTGAGAATAGAAATCGCTATTCCTGCATGGAGAGAACCCTGCATTTAGTTCACTTACCGAATTATAAGTTAATGGTTGAGATATCCTTGTTTAACTTCTCCATTGTAGTTTTGCAATCCGAAAAGAGTGCCAAGTTTGTCCTTCATATCTTCCTTTCTGTGGACTATTTATGCTCAGCAACTCTGCTAATAGAGCCATTATAGTCGTGGCATGCACTTGTTTTTGGAAACCTGACACCATGTTCCTGTGGCTGTTCGCAAAATCCCTGTTATTCCTGTAATGACAGCAGTAACATTGGATGCATCCTCATTCGTGGAAGACCATGAGAACGAATTGACCCATGCTTGGTCCGGGCAGTAGGAGAAAGCCCTTGAAAAATCCGTTGAGGATGCAAGTCGCTAGGTAATGATTTGGAGTGTTCAACAAAAGTGAAATGGGTCTAAGCACTGAAACACGTTTTGATAGTATGGGGAATCTTCTCCATAATAAGGGCAAAAGAGGCAGTAGGGGCTCAGAGACAATCTTTTTGGTGTTCGGTAGCTTTCCATGTGGGATGCTGTCTCAAATTACCAACCACACTATGGGGAATTAGTTATGCCCAATGTAACTTTAAATGCAGTCATTTACTCAGAGATTAGACCAATCATACAGCATCATTTTTTAATGGCTTCAAAATTTTCCGTGTTGGTTGCTGTAAACTTCCTTCCTTCTGTTTTAGTTGCAAAATGGGGTAGGCACATTATTAAGGGAAGGAGAGAGATAAAAAGAGGACCCATCTAATGAGGGGGGGAAGAGAAAATATCTAAAATAGGTAATGTTGCAACTAAATCGAAAATCCTAAAAATAGGAATTTGTTGCAATTAAAAGAGAACGGAGGAAATATATATTATGAAATTTTGAACTTCTTTGAGGGTATGCCACCAGAATGGAGGCACAGTTTGTTATTTGACAAATATAGGAATAGACAGCATAGATAATAGCAGAGGCAGAACATAGTGAAGACCAATGAAATGATATTATAAACGTCTTTCATGAGCTCCTTGGTCGGCCTTCATAAAGGAATGTTCAAAGTCATAATGTTGATATAGTGTGCCATATACGTATTTTGCCTGTCATAAAAAGTGAATTGTGACATCTGTGAATATACTGTTTGCTCCATCTGATTGCTGTTTCTGATAATTCCCTTATAGGAAGTTGGCTATCTTCAACGTGTCTTATCTCGGATGCTTCATGAGGCAGATGTTCAGGCAATTTTCAGGTGAGTTTGACAGATAGGAGACGAAATTGTTTATAGCTACTATCATCTCACACCTTTCAATGCTTTCTTGCATTGCTCCTGTTTACCAAGATCATAACTATAGCCAGAGGGTATCACCAGCTAAGAAAAGAGCAACACATATGGCTTTTGATTTGTTAGACAGCTAGGTCAAATGTCGGCTAACTGCTAAATGTAGCTTGATATGGCTTTTATCTGAATGTCGATAAATTTATTGCGTCATTTGTAGCAAACAAAACTAAGAAACTAACTTAACTAGAATTGAATGGGTAGGTTATATTTTATTATAAGGTGACTGGAGGAAGAAAAGGGTATACAAACTATGATATGGGGGAATAGAAGGATGTAAGTAAAACGAATAATGCATTGAAGACTGCATCATTTCTTTAAAATGATCAGCATTATGTCAGACAGCTTGGTCAAAAAGTCGAGCCTCTTACATTATAAAATAGATAGAGCGGCACTAATGTTAAGCTACTTCTTACTAATCTATCCATCATTCGTCATGTTTTTTTTAGAGATTCATCTTACTGGTTTGTTGTGTCCCCCTATCCTTTAAGACTTCTCAAGCTGCTTGTGCTTAGATACACATCTTTTGCTCTTTTCCTTCAAACGAAAAATAACCTTCAATTTTCTAACTGGTTTTCCGTGCTAATGCTATCTATCTACATTAAGATTTGAGAAGTTGTATTGTTGGAGAAGTATTACTCACTTTTTTTTTCCTTTTGGGAACTCCGTCTGCAGGCAAGTGGTCATAATATTCCATTCACAAATTTCAGAAGCATTTTCACGCTTGGAGATCAGCACTCCACAAGCAAAATCCAGGTATGGTTAGTTAACTGTGCTGATCTATGTCGATAGCCCTAATTGTATACTTTTGTCTAAGATATGTAGCGGTATTGCAGGCTCTACCGGGACATCCAACACATTCTTGGGTGCATTCGGTCACTACCTACTGATATTGCTAGCAAGTCCGGTGTTGCCAATTGGGGGCACCTTGATGATTTTTTGGCTCAAAGATTTGATAGTGAAGGTGATCCATAGACGTGATAATGTAGTGTTTATACTCCTCTTCCGCTGAAGGCATTGTTGCAGAATGCAATAGCCAGTGGCCAGCCTATGCTATCATTTCGTGCATCTGAATCTAGCTTTAGAAAGGTCAGACAGTTGATTGTTTGAGAACACACTAATTCTATATGATCACTTCATGCACCTTATTCCTTTTCTCTATCTCTCAGCTTTTCTTCTCATCCCCCCCCCCTTTTTTGGCGGTTTTGGGGGGAGGGGGGTTGAAGGGAATGTGGGACATTATGGTTGTGATTTTTTTCCAATTGGTTTTTCAAGTTGCACAATCATATTTTTTCTATAGAATGACGGATCAGACTTGTGCTTTGTATATTCTCAAATCTTACCGTAGTGGACTATGCCATCTTGCTGATGTGAATCTTATTTATTATGTGCAGGTATTGTTTGAATACAAAGTATATGAGGTACAATTTTTTAGATTCGGGATGTTCAAGGAGAATTCGCAACTAGAAATTTTTTGTATACTAGATACGACAGTCAACAGACCTAAATGAATAGCATCCGTGAGGCTTTGTTCCCCAGAACCATTTCTCCCAAACTTTGAAGCAGGGAACAAAGAACATTGTAACGATTTTCTGTCTCCATTTACCTCAATTCTTCTTTTTGTTTTGCTTCAGTTTTGATTGCCTTTTTGGTGATCATGTTCATATGAGGTGGTTGTACGAGTTCGGCGATATTGCATATATGTTTCATAATTCTAAATAGAAGAGAAATTTGTTTCCTATTCTTTTTCAACATGAAGTATCTAGTTTGATTTGGCAGGCTGTAGGCTCAAATGTGGTCAATTCGGTATGTAAAACGTACAAGATATATCAACGTCAAATGTATGACGTTGCCTATACGAATAGGCCTTATCATATTGTTAAACTTATTCTATATCTTCATTTATAATATTTCTAAATATTAGTGCTTTCAAATATTGAGTGGTTTGAAATTCAGTTTCACTTTTTTCTTTTCTTCTCATGGGATTTTTTTATACCGTATGGAGCCACCGTCGTGAGCGGTATATCATGTGAAGGGTTTGATACGTTGGCATTCATTTTGATTGGGGTGGGTTTTTTTTGGGGGGGGAGGGTTGGTATCAAATCAGAACACAATACTAACTTTCTCTTCTTCAATAAAAAATAACCCTAAAGCTCCTATGATCCTATCATAGCTATTTTTCAATAAAAGAACATTTGATAACCCCTAATTTAACAGACACATTAATAAATAATTATAAATAGTAGCTCTATCATGAAAATATTGCAACAAATCTAACAAGAAAAAGTACAACTATATATTGACTTATACTTCCTTCATTTTCTTTTAGTTGTACAATATTGACTTTTGACACTATTAAGTACTTCCTCTGTTTCTTTTTTCTCACTTAGAATATTGACACTATACATTCTTAGAGTGAATCTTCTCAATTTTTCTCAATTTATAAGAAAAAATATAGTCATGTCGGGTCTTGTTTGATTTGTTTCAATTAATACTTTATTAATATTCAATCGTTATAATTTTTACTAATATATAATGAAAGATATATAAGTTCAAAGAGGTATATTGAGATGCGCACAGGAAAGTGAGAAGAACAAAAAAACTGAGGGAGTATTCATTAACTTCGCTATGGCTAGAGCTAGCAAAAGATCGGATCCTTATTGTGTTCGTATCATATACAATGGGTTGGAAAACTCTGGACATTAACTCAACCCAATTATTAAATATGTCGTGTTGACTCGTTTAATTAGACATGTTTAGATATCTCAATCCATTTTATATTATTCACAAATTTCCCTTTGACCATCGTTTGTGATTTAGGATCTTGTCAGATTTGTCTTAATATGTACTTTTTATAATTTTTAAAAATACAAAACTAGAGATATTAGTCCTCAAAGTTTTGCATTGACATGCGTGAAAAGTGTAAGTGTAACAATTATTTGTAAATGGATGGAGTATATAATATCTATACTAATATATTAAAAAGCGTTCCTAAGAACGTATATGTGCCACGTGTCACCATCCCTCATTCAATAACATACTATCGACGTCTTTCTCATATAGTAAAAAAATAAGCATTGTTAATGTGAAGATTCGAACCCACAACCTCAAGTATGATAGAAAAAGATCCAACCATCACTCCACCATACTATTATTGCTTATTTAATCAAAATTGAAGATGATATATGAATGGAAAGGTTTTGATATCCATATAATGAATGAGATGACTTTTTTAAATGAATATGAGATGTTCTTTCAAAAAAAAAAAAAAAAAAAGTATGAGATGACTTATTTAACTACTACTAAATTGTAGCACAGAGAAACCCCGGGGCATCGCTCAGGCCTAAATACTATTAAAAATTAAAATGATACGAGTAGAAAAAGACCGAGGAAATATTATTTTAAATTTGCAGTAAGGAATATAAATCACCAAGGTTATATCACAATTAATATGCATTATTACATGGTTGAACCCAGTTAAACCAATAATTATGAATTTGGTTTCCTTCTTCTTGCCAATCAATAAGGCAAGAAAAATCATCAAGTCACTCAGTCACTCAGATAGATAAGTGAGTCAGATTCAACAATAAAAATATTTGTTCAATATTTTTGGGGTAATACTTTTGGCGACTGAGAACTAAGCTGCCTCTTCCTTCATCTCAGCTTTGATGGCTGCAGCTAGTTGATCATAGGCAACACCCCAAGCACATTTCAATTCCTCACTCCATTTGTCACCACTTGCTTCTTCTATTGTTCTCAATAATGCTTGTTTCACAACCTAATTAATCATAATTAATCATGCATAGCTTTTAATTATTCCTTTAACAAATAATACTCCCTCCATTCCTATTTGTTCTTTCCTACTTTGACTTTTTTTCCTCGTTTAAAAAGATTCTATAAATAGGAACAACAAATAGGAATGGAGGAAGTAATCATTTAAGATAATAGTTAAACACAAGTTATTAAGGAATGTTGTGCATACCTCAAAATGGGGATCCATCACTCCATTTTTCAAATGGATAGCTCCCAAATACTTAAGGGTAGTCTCTCCTACAACCACTTCGCCTTTTTCCCGAAGTTGAATGGCTGATTCACATGTCTATGAACGTATTTTAAAGCCATATCAAAATAAATTCTTGAGGAAAGTGAAAATATTAAGAATATTATCTGCTATTCATAGGTAATTTTTCGAAGAAAAATAATTATTGGATGATGCTAATTCAGATATATTGTATTATATTCATCAATCCATGTATGTATATCCCAATGAACTTCCTTCGAGGGATCTTATATTTTATTTTCATCAATCCATCTACATGCTTTGTACTTTTGCAATATTCAATGCTATATTTTCTTTATAATTGATGATCTATATAAAAGAAAAAGATATAGTCATGTAGTTTTTGTTATATTCATTTCAAAATATATATTTCTAAAATAAGCAAAAAAAATTGTAATTTTTACTTATCGATAATTGAGGTTATTAATGGTCAAATTTTTATATTGACAAGGGTAAAAGTCACATGTGTTTAATAAAGAAGTGGTAAAAATTCTTCTACCTAGTAAAGGAAATATAAATCTATGAAATTACCTAACCAGCGATTCAACCAAAGGTTGTCAAATTATTTCATACTAAGTGCTTGCAATACTTTTCTAAAAGTTCTATAAAAAGAGATTAATTACATTGTGTTAAAATGTTAAGAATTACCCTCATCTAGTCGCATTGCCGAAGCTATGGAGTAAGGGACTAACATCGGCCATGATCCCCCTTGTGAATTTAAACTAGTATTTGGACCCGGGCTTTGCCCCGGGTGGTACTTTTTCCAAATTTGATATGCATTTTGTTTTCCATTCGCATTAAAATGTAATAAAAAATTCCCAACATTTAAAAGGTACAAATATAATAATGTTGACATTTAAAACATGAGCAAAAGTTGGTTGAGATGGTAATTGTGCTATATATAATAGCAAGATGTCACGGGTTCAAATCTTGTTACAAGCTACTTTACGTGTGTGGAGTCAAATTATGATACTTCATGGGACGGAGGGAGTATTATGTTATTTTGTAATTCTCTTTTATTTTATCTCCGTAAAAAAAAAAATACACTATACTATTGCTTAGCCCTCCTCACGATATTGTCTGATTTCACCATTGTCTAATCGTTTCACAATAAGCTATTTTCGAGCTAAGCACTTATTGGTTAGTGATCTAATACATGGAGTCAAATTATGATACTCCATGAATATTTAGAGACAAATATATACCATTCATTTGGCTTAGGATTTTCCTAATTTTGCGGTTAAAATTGCAAGTCGGGATATGCGCATATAATCTTTTGAGTAATTACTAAAGCTCTTGCCTTTTGGCCATATAAAAAAAAAATCAACTTTACTTACAGTATATTATATGCTTTTTCTTTTAGTGCATTAGTTGAAATAGTACATCTTTTTCTCAAAAAGAAGGTGTCAATTTCCTTTGTGGGCCTTCTTAGTTCGTCTCCCATTCATTGAGGGAAAATTCCTGAATTTTGATTGCCACTGGCTAGTGGCTCCTATGATATAATGAAGTAAATTCCAAGAGATGATAGCCATTCGTTTCGGCAGTTTTTTTAAAAGATTGGTAAGACAAATACCCTTTGGGTTGCCCTTGCACGGAACTCGACTTAGAGGTTCAAATATTTTGAAGGTAATGAGGTTAAATCCCTACCAAGTAAGCCAAGTTAAACCTGGTGTTTTGGCAGTTTTCAATTTTTTTTATTAGGAAAGATAATTGGTATGAAGACCAATTCTTGTTAGGCTACTAGCGTGCAAGACACGCCAGCTCAGAGGCTGGGTACAAGGCTAAACATTCCAGAAGACAACGGGCCTAAAGGCCCGTTGTCACCACAAGTGAAATCCCCAACATATTGTTGGGATGAGGATTCGAACCCTGTGCAATTCCCTAGAATTCGGGGTGGTACTACACTGAGCTACCACCTCTATCTCTCCGGTAGTATTCTATGTCCTAGGCTTTTAGGTTGGTAGCCATACTGTATTTTATTATTTTTTATTTAATTTTTTACTTTCTTAATACTCCCTCCGTCCCATAATATAGCGCTTACATTCCATTTTGGATGTCCCAAAATATTGTGCCTACTTCATTTTTTTATTAATTTGTTTTGACTAAATTATCCTCAAATTTTACACATACTTTCCAAAATATTCCTACATTACTTTCAAAATGTGTGATCGTATTTATTGTTTTGCATCATTCCAAGGAATATTTATTGTTTTTTGCTTGCTTTTTTTTTAAGAAAAAGATGATAAAGAAGTAGTTCCAAGACAAAAGTAATTTATTAAATATATTTCTTTCTAGAATTCTACTACTCCATCAATTCTCCTTAATTCCCGTGAAAATAAAGAAGTAAGTACTATATTATGAGACGGATGGAGTATTTGGTTAGTAGGATCTAGAGATGTGGAATGGACATAATATACAATAAACTACTCTTATATTTTTCTTATTCTACAATGCATTTCTCGATGGCCAATGGTCATATGACTACATGAGCATATCTTCTGACATGGATATATCTAATATAGTTGAGATCGAACAATTCAATTGGTCAATTCAAGCTAATTATTTAGGTTTTGCATTCATTTTGCGCACATGAATGAGTTTTGTGAGACTACCATTTATTGGCAAGCAAGAATAACGTCTAGTACTCCAATATCCCTTTAAAATAACAAAGCTTCAAAATTCATGTGAAATTGCTTCTACTCTTATATACTCCCCTTGTATTTTTTTATTTTGTCTGTTCTAACTGTGCACGTTTGCGAATATACTTATTTGATCTTAAATATCTTTCATCATATATTCCTAAAAATTATAACAATTAAATATTAATTAAATATTCATTGGCATGAATCAAACAAGACTTTAAATGGCAAACTCAATAATACATATAAAGTATTTCATATAGTTTTGACACATTCAACTCAAAAGTTAAAAGGTCATATTCATGACATCTAATAACAATTTTATATTACAATAATAACAATTACATATACTTACACTAATTCAAAAATACAATTCATAATTTTAGTAAATCTCATTTTCCTTTTTTTAACGGGTTTTAAGTCAAATATAATTGATCACTTTTATATTTACTTCTGTCAAGAACTTATTACTTATTTTTATCATAACCAAACCAAACTAGACCAGATCACTAGATTTCATACCAGACTTTCTTAATTGTTTGTTATTGCAACTTTCATCGCCTCAAGTTATCTTATTCAAGTTCCTACATTAACACGACATACGCTATATTTACCAAGGATGTCTTGGCCTAGTGGTTAAGATTGAGGTGCTGTGAACAATACGTAACAGGTTCGAATCCCCTTCCCCTTCTTTGTACCGCCTTCGTGGCTCCAATGGATAAAAAAAAAATAACAGATGCTATATTTGCATTTTGCAGTACAATAAAAGTAAGGGAAAATGGACTGGAATAATCCCACCTTTGGCCGATTTTCCAATATTAATCCCACCTTTGGATTATTCTGGAATAATCGCACCTTTGCTTACTAAATCGATTTTTTGGTCCCAAGAACAAAGTGACCGGTAATATCAAGTTACCAGCCCTTTTCCCTGTTGCCCCACCCCACCGCCACCCCCACCCCCACCCCCACCCCACCCCCACCCCCAGCACTATATTGCTATTCCCTGCTGCCCCACCCCCTCCCCTCCCCCCCGTCGCAGCCCCCTCCCCCTCCCCTCCCCTCCCCTCCCCCTGTCGCAGCCCCCACCCCCTCCCATTCGCACCATCTCACCATTCGCAGCCCCACCCCCTCCCATTCGCACCATCTCACCACCATCATCTCACCATTCACAACCCCCACCCCCTCCCATTCGCACCATCTCACCACCATCATCTCACCATTCACAACCCCCCACCCCCTCCCATTCGCAACCCCCACCCCCTCCCATTCGCACCATCTCACCACCATCATCTCACCATTCGCACCATCATCTCCACCATTCGCACCACCTTGAAATCTGCAAAGAGAGACGCAGAAAGAGGAAAGAGACAGGAGGAAGAGAAAAGCTGCGACGGGGAGAAAGAAGGGGTGTGGGCGTGGTGGCTGGGGAGGGGCCTGGTTGCTGGGGAGGGGTCCGGTGGCTGGGGCAGGGTTTAGGAGGGAAAACTAACTTGGAGTTACCGGTTTGCCAAGTTACAGGTTGTTGGGACCAAAAAATCGATTTAGTAAGCAAAGGTGGGATTATTCCAGAATAATCCAAAGGTGGGATTATTATTGGAAAATCTGCCAAATGTGGGATTATTCCAGTCCATTTTTCCTAAAAGTAAAGCAAGCAGAAAGAAGATCACCCACCATTTTGAAAACCTTGACAGCATGAGCTTTGAGCTTGGGATTATTCTGTGGAACTTCCTCTGAATCCCTTAAAAATGAGAACATGTCTTTGGCTGCTGGAGCAATTTCCAATATTCTGATAAAACAATTCCACATAATATATATCAAATTTAATTAGAGTACATTTTTCATTCAATTATTTGCATTACATAAAAAAACCTTTACAAATTCCATACTTATTTATAAATGTACAACATCATAAAATAACTTACATGGAGAAAAACCGAATGCTATATTCTGGGATATTTTGCTTCATTATATCCCATGATTCTTTTACCAAAGCTTCATCCTTCTCTGTAAAAGTCATAGTGTTCTTTTAACTTAAAAGAAAAGAAACTAAATTGGAACAATAAAAAGTGACAGAGAAAGTGTATTAATGGCTAAAGTTTGTGGTTTGTAAATATGTTTAAGCTAAGGAGGAAGTATACTGTATACTAGGCTATTTATAGTAGTATGGTCTGCACAAGTTTGGTAATAAAAAAATCTTTGATATTTACTACATTATTTTCTTTTTATTGAGATGAGCAATTCTGTATGTGGTGACTTCATCTTTGAAAGCAGACTGATGTGACTTTACCTTATTTTATGAATTTAGTTTTCAATATTATGTCTAGAAATCAGGATATGATTTTAATAATTATTGAAGGAGTATCTTGGACCAATCACTACTCTTTTTCTTATTCTCGTCTCACCAATCAGATTCTCTGAATCTGCTTACATGTGATGTTCTAAAAAAACAAATGGCCTTTAGAGCAACTACAATGGCAAACTATAACCACTTGTGGCTTTGTGTGCCACATTAGATTTCCAAACTACAACATTCCCAAGCTACAACCTCTGTAGGTCTCACATGTCATCACCATATCAACGATTTTTAATATTGTCTTGATTTCCATTAAAAAAAAAAGTACTACATATTCTCTTGATTTCCAAAATGCGTCCAAATGTGCTACACTAGATCCTCTTTGAGTTGATGATGCTGTTCTCTGTCTCGAATTGTTACATCTCTTGCCATATACGATTCAAAATCCTCAGTATGTCCTTGTCGGGTATCATCACGATCAATTGGTTGTGAAATATCTGCAGCGGGAAAGTTTCTTGAATATGTGTGTCGCTCATCTTCAACAATCATATTATGCAATATGATCCAAGCTTCCATAATATTATGAAGCTTGCTTTTATGCCAAGTTTTTTTTATAGATGGAGGGAGTATATATATGTTATTAGACGCACGTTAGACAAACTGTTTTTAATCTTTATCTTCTTGATTTACAGATGCACTGACTGATGCAAGAGAAAGTAAAGCAACAAGAATCCGCCATGAAGTTCAAAGTATGTCAATTAATGATGACGGCATAGCAGATATAGAAAGTGGATTTCTGGTTGACTATCCCCCAGGAGGAGAACCACCGAGGCCTAGCCCTCCGCCTCCGGCTACAAGAATTTAAAGAAAATTATTGATCATGCACATGAATAAGAGAATTGAAATCTCTTTACTTGTATTGTAGTTAGAATAATATTTCATCTGTTCTGAATAACTTGACATAATGGACTTTTACTTTATCCTCAGACTCCCTCTTGACTATCTAGTAGTCGTATGATTAATATGTAAGGTTAGCTATAGTCACGTAGAATTTAGGAGCGGACCCACGTGAGATCCTGGTGGCACGGACACCCCAATTTTTTTTGCAGCAAATATTAGTTTTACAAAAAATGTTTTAAAAAAGGTGTAAAATAACTGCTTACTGCTCAGGTACCTTTTTCCACCAGGTTGCATCATTGCAGCCCAACACTCATTTACTCAGAACTACCAAAAAAAGTTGAAAAAGGAAAAAGGGGAGCCTAAGGTCTAGACTCTAACGGGAGAGAACTACAAACAAATATACAGAAGAAAGGTTAGACAACAAAGATTATAAGTTGACGCCGACATATCACGCAAGAGAGCACCCTCCATGATTCTAAGTAGGGATGCAACTGGGGCGGGGCGGGGCGGATTTTGGCATTCTCATCCCCATCCCCACCTCACTTTTTCATCCCCATCCCCGCGGTGGGTCCGAAACTCATCCCCATCCCCGCCCCACCATGTACACAATTAAAACCATCCCCGCCCCATCACCCACTTGGGTATCCATCCCCATCAAATCCCCACCAAATCCCCACCTTCCCCGCCCCACCATCCACTTAATCCTCATTTGAAACTCACTAAATAATACTCATATACCATATATAATTTCAAATACTAATAACAAAAAATATATACAGCTAGAAAAACTATTAAAGAGTGTTATAGACTTGTAATTTGTTGAAAAATATATATTTTAAGTGGGTAAGATGTAGGGTGAGTGGGGATGGGGTGGAGCGGGGCGGGGATGGGGCGGGGACGACTTAAAATCCACCCCCGCCCCATCACCCATGGCGGGTATAACTTTCATCCCCATCCCCGCCCCACTACCCACCAAACTAGGATCCATCCCCGCCCCAATGGGGCGGGGATGGGGCGGGTCTCCTACTTGACCCGCCCCACTTGCATCCCTAATTCTAAGGCTATGTTCAGTTCACCTTATTTTTGTTTATTTCAGATCAAATCAGATCAGAAAAAATAAGTTTAGATCAGTTTAGATCAGATAAGTTCTGATCAGATCAGATAAGTTCAGATTATGCTTATATATAAAAACTTATTATTATTATTATTATTATTATTATTATTATTATTATTATTATTATTATTATTATTATTATTATTATCATCATCATGATTATTATGATTATTAGTATTACTAATGCTATTATTGTTATTGTAATAATTATTATTGTTGTTGTTGTTATTATTATTATTATTATTATTATTATTATTATTACTTTATACAATTACTATTACTATTAATATTACTATTTACTAGTACATTTGTTCAAAAAGATTATTATTATTATCGTTGTTGTACTTATTAATTATTAATATTGGTAATTATTATTAATGTCGTTGCTATTATTATAAATGTCATTGATATCACTATATGAAGCTATTTGTGTTCAAGAAGAAGAATGTTCTTTTGGCATTTGTAAGTGTTCTTTTTTATATTTATTCTAATTAATAATTTTGATATGTGATGTTCTTTTTGATGTTATACATGTAACGAACATGACAATAGTATATGATGTTTATTTTTTAAAACAATTTTGGTAGAATAATATAAATTATATATTACTAGTTTATATAAAACATGAGTAGCATGGGATAACCTAATGGTGTTGTCATCACGTTGAAAATTTTCCCTACAAAGGATTTCAACTTATCTTTAAAAACAAAGTTTATATAGAACAAGACAATGACATAAGAAGAATATTTAACCATTTTGTTCAGGATCATATGATTATATATATTTATAGGTTTATTTATAATAAAAAAGAACAATTTATAGATATAACAAAGAACATGTTGTTAGTTAAATCCAAACATGTCATCAATATAAAAATAACATCTATCTTTTATTTTTAAAAGGAAAAATTGATAAGAACAGTCCCAACTATGGGCGTTCCGCCATTTTCAGTCCCAACTATAGATTATTTCTAAGCAGTCCCAACTAAGTATCATTTTTTACAAAATTGGTCCCAGCAGGTCAATGACCTGCTACAACAGGTAAAACAAATTTTCTTTAATTTTTTTCCTCAACTCTCATTTTCTCTCTCCTTCGGTGGGTTGTCCACCACTCCACCCCACCCCACCCCTCCCCTATCCTCTCCTTCCCCACCCTCAAAACTGCCACCCCTACCCCCACCCCCACCCCCAAAACTGCTACCCTCTTCGAGACTCCCCCCTCTACCACCCCTCCCCAACCCCAAACCCGTCACCCCTCCCCCACCCCCTTCCCCTGCGACCCCTTGCGAAACCCCCCTCCCCCACCCCCTTCCCCTGCGAAACCCCCCCCCTCCCCTTCGAAACTCTCTATCAATCCCCCGAAATTGTTTGCTGTATGAAGAAGTATTGAATTATATTGAAATGTTTTTCATGTTTGTAGTGCTGATGTACTCTCTTAATATTCATGTAAGCTGTCTATGAGCTCACTAAGCAACTCGGTTCATTTTATTTCAAATTTGAAATCTTGCTGAATTGAGGTTAAGAAATGAGGTAGTAGCTAACCGGAATTTGATCACCAATGTGATGGAATCTGATGTATTTAGCTCTTTGTGCGTATTTATTTAAAGAATTGGCAGGGTTGCAATTAAGTTTTCATGAAAGAAATATTTGACATTGAAGATAGCTATTTATTTGACTATATTTTGATAAAAATTTGTTGAAATCTCTAATTCATTACTTATGCATTTCTTGCTTTCGGGGATGGATGGTTTATGAAATGCAGCATAACTGGAGTTCTCATGAAGAACTTTTTAAAACTAATCTTGTATTTGCAAAAATGGTGATTAGTGGAGTAGTATACTAAGTGGGGATTGGATAGCACAGATTAGGACCGAATGGGGTGGCAGAAAAGAGGTTGGAGGAGGAGGAGGAGGGTGGCAGGGGAGGGGTAGAGTAGGGGAGGGGGAGACAGTGGATGGTAGGGGAGGAGGAAGAAGGGAAATCGGTTTTAAAAAAATATAACCTGTTCAGTAGGTGACCAGTCAACTGGGATCGTTTTCATAAAACATATCCCAAAGTTGGGATTGCTCAGAAATAATCATTAGTTGGGACTAAAAATGGCGGAACACCTATAGCTGGGATTGTTCGTGTCAATTTTTCCTTTTTAAAATGTGTTCTTTAAATAGATCTTGTATGCTCTTTCAGTATATGTTCTTTTTTTAATATCATTATATGTTCTTTTCATTACTACCTAAATTCTTATTATTAACGGACCTTGAACATGAGTGTTCTTTTATTTTTAATATTTTTGGGCTCCTTTTGGAAATCCCGTGGTAAGATGAATTTTCTCTGGGCTGCTCTCGCACAAGGTCACTCACCTAAAGACCCAACAAGCCCCAACCCCCTCCCCCACCCACAACAATATTGAAATATATGCTTCCACCAAGATTTGAACCTTGGTCTCCCATGTGGGAGGTAAGAAGCCATACCATTGGACCCAAGAGTCCTCGGTCTTTTATTTTTAATTGTATGTTCATATACTAATGTGCTCTTTTTCAAAAAAAAAAAAAAACTAATTATGCTATAATTATAATAATAATAATAATAATAATAATTATTATTATTATTATTATTATTATATTATTATTATATTATTATTATTATCTATATTATTATTATTATTATTATTATTGTTATTATTATTGTTATTATTGTTATTATTATTATAATATTATTTATATTATTATTATTATAAAATTATTATTGTTATATTATTATTATTATTATTATTGAAAGTTGTGCATAGTAATAAAATGATAGTAATAGTAATACTAGTAATGAAATACAAAGTAATAATAATATTAGTAGTAATATGTTTTTTAAAAGATAAGTTCAGATCAGATCAGATCAGACCAGATCATATCAGATCAGATCAATTCAGATCAGATCAGATCAGATTAGATCAGAAAAAATAAGTTCAGATCAGATCAGATAAGTTCAGATCAGAAATTTTCAGGTGAACTAAACATAGCCTAAAATGAGATCATCCCACCCTCTTTCTAACTTTCTCTCTCTAAAAAATAACATCCCATAATCTTTTCCCACCTATCGTCTTAGTCATTAACAACAACAAAAATCATCCCAACTACTTTTTTTTCTCTCTCTCTTATTTTTCACAAATTATTAGAATAGGCAGTCTAATTTTAACATAAAATTAGACAAACCCAAGCCTGTATTATCCTAACAAGCCCATTCAATTTCACTCTAACCAACACTTTCTCAAGGCATCTCCCACTAACCTAGTCATCTATTCTCTTCTCCTTCCTTTGTTTTCTTGATTTTTCAAACTACAACAGACAATTTCAAAAAATAATTTAGCAGTCTTACCGAACGGAGTAAACTAGTCACTGAATGGATTGAACTAGTCACTGAATGGGTCAAATAATGTAATTACTGAATATAATAAATTGGTCACGAAATAGATTAAACTGGTCACAAAATTCTATGATTGACCAAGGTATAACTCACAAGTATGGGCGGTTCCACTGCTCAAATGGAGAGGAACTGCGATATTTTACGACTATAGCATACCTCCAATGTTAAAAGGATATTATATAGGCAGCTAATAGACTAGCATTATCATATAAAATCATATTAAGAAAATGGTAGTAGTAAAGATGCCTATATTGAGATGGATATGTTGAGAAGTAGCGCTGTCAGTTTGGTTAAAAACCGATGGTTAAACTGCAAACTGATGACCAACTGAACTGAATAAACTGAACTGAATTGACCCATAACTGAAAAGTTAAAAACCGATAAGTCAATCAGATTAAAGTAAACTGCAATTAACTGAACTGAAACTGAACTGAAAGTGAACCGAAAACAAACTAAACTGAAATTAACTGCACGAAAAACCGATTTAAACTGAACTGAAATGAACTGAATTTAACTGAAAATTGTTTCAAACTGTTTTTAACTGAACTGAATCAAACTGAATAAAATCGTTTTTAACTGAACTGAATCAAACTGTTTTTAACTGAATTGTATAAAACTGAATAAAACTGTTCTAAACTGAACCGAATCAAACTGAATAAAAAAGTAGTAAACTGTAGAGAATAAAACTATCTCAAACTAAACTGTTTCAAAATATAACACCTAAATCCGTAATTTTTTTTAATTTGTATTGTACTATACCTTATTCATTGTTATACTGACTTTGATTTATTATTCCACGCCTATGTTGTGTATATCATATGTACAGTATAACTTCTCCTCTCACGAGTCACACCTCTTCACTTCTAAGCGTATTCTAACTTTGTGTGGAAAAGTTTTTTAAACAATGAACATGGCCAAGGTCCAGTATAATCTTTCTTGTCTTTCAATGTTAAACCAGAATGAATTGCAATTAATTTAAAGAAATAAATTTTGAAAAATGTATCACATGTGCCTCCTCACTTTTATATCTCACTAAAATTTAATTATTATTTTATATCTATAAAATCATTTAAATATATTAATTTCGTCTTTTACTAAATGTATACTATATCATTCCTTTATAACTATTTATAAGTTGGTAGCATCTAAAATTATATTTTTTAATAATATGATATTTCAAAATATTGCAATCTATACATTTATAAAAAAATTAATAATAATCAATATATTATGAAAGAGAGGAGAGAGTTTCTTTTACTCTTCTATTAACAAGATAAGATAAATCTATTAGACTTATCGCTATCAAAATCAAACCAAAATAATTACTTGAATTAAACAAAAACTTACTTAAATTAACCAGCAAATATCACTTGAATTAACTAATTAAATATCAAATTGAAATCAATATTACAGAAAAATAAGAACAAAAAAACCAACAAAAATAACATCAAAAAATTAAGAAACGATAGAGAACAATCAACAAATCTACACCAAAAATGAAATACAAAATTCCTAATTATGCAGCAGTATGCACGGAAAAAATGCAATCAACAAATCTAAAATGACAAGTTAAACTAAAAAATTTACAGCAGCTCTAACGCAAAAAAAAAAGCAACTAAAAAACGTGAAAAATTTAACAAGCTAAATTAATAAACAATTTACGAAAATAATATACAATGACAAGCTAAATCAAAAATCTTAAAAAAAAATTCAGACTTGTTGAAGGTTTCTACAATGTTTATGTGATTTCAACAAGCGAAATTAAGAAATGATAGAGAACAATCAACAAACTAAATAGAAAAAAGAAACTCTAACCCTAACCAGAAGATGAAGGGGAGATAAAAATAAAAATAAAAAACTCAAACGCCTTAAATTCGGCGGTGGAAATGCCTTAAATTCAGATGTTGTTCGTTTAAATGAAGACGTTTTCTTGGTAGATTCAGGAATTGATACACCCAACACTTGTTTACAAGACGAACTTATTGGAGCTAAAAATATCCAGAAAATTCAGTTTGAAAATCAATTTGGGTTCCTCGATTTAGTTGCGGGAGAATCGTTGATTAACAAGCAAATTATGAAGAGGCTTTTTATTGATTTAGTTGCGGGTGATTCCACGGCCAAAGAGCGAGCAACGGCCAGATTTAATGATTTAGTTGGGTGCTGCAGGTGGTGGCAATGGAAGCCAATAGGGAAGAACGATGGTGGCAGTGGTGAGGAGAGAGGGTGAAAGTCGTGGCGTTAGGTGGTGGTGTGAGAGAGTATGTGGCGTGAGGTTGAGAGACAGAAGGAGCAGAAGAGGGTTGAGGGAGGATGGAGGCAGAAGAAAAATGTGGGGGAACAAACACATTTCTTTTATACCTAACAATGTTAGGGTTTCTAAATATAATCTCATCCTTTAGATCGAAATCATCAACGGATGAGATTAGATCTCATCTTTTTTTCTCTTTTATGTGTCAATACACAATTAATGGTTAGTTTTTAATCCTTCTTAAATCAATGGTTCTATTTCTGATCTATGATATCATTCTTTAGCCAATAGAAAAATAGAATAAACTAACACATGGATTGATGACCTAGCACATGGATTGATAATCTTATATTTTTACTATCTTAATAGTTGTTGTCTTGGTATAGTGACTTACAATCTTTAGTAATTAGTTAATTATTATTATTTTATTATAATTTAAAATTTTAATTATCTTTATTAAAGTTATTATTAGTATTTTTTAAGTATAACTATCATTTACTAATTAGCATAGTATAACTATTATTATTATTATTAAATAAAAATTGTGAATTGAGTTTCTAAATTTTAATTAGACTCCTTATAGTGTTACTTATATAACTATCAGTCTATTACTCAATTAAGTAATAGTATAATTATATTTATTTAAGTGATACATTCATTTGTTTCTAAATAAGTATTCTAGTAACTAGTTAACCAGTTACTATCTAGTAACTAGTAAGTACTCCCTCTGTATTTTTTTATCTTTCTCACTTGAAATCTTGACACTATTCACAATTAGAGAGAATCTTTAAATTCTTCTCAATATATAAGAAAAAATATAGTCATGTGGGGTCTTGTTTGATTCATCTAAATGAGTAGTTTTTTAATATTCAATCATTATGATTTTTATTAATATGTAATGAAAGATATTTAAAGTTGAAAAAGTGCAAAGTCAAAGTAGGAAAGTTAAAAAAATACAGAGGGAGTACTTGTTAACTAATTTACTTATAGTTTTCTGAATGCATTTCAGTTCGATTAGATGTTTTATAGTTTCTAAATGCATTTTACGTAAGAATTATTAACTCAAATGTTGTATTCTTATCTTAAATTTGCTTATCGACTGCCATTGACACATTCATTTAGTCCAATAAATATTCAGAATCATTTAAGTAGATGTGTTTAGTTTCAAAATGCATTACACTTAAAGACGATTAGTTTAATGATTACCCACTCACATTAACTATTCTATACACTAATCAATTTGTATTAGCTTGTGTTTATACTAATCTATATCCGAAATTCAATACTTTGATCTATACACTATTCTATACATTAATATATACTCGAAATGCAATACATATATCTGCACAATATACTGATCTAGTTTAGCCTGATTACCCAACTACACTGATTTTTGTCACATTATACTCGTATTATATTAGCTTGTGTTTATCGACTTTAATCATCATCATCATCACTAAATTATGATCATTCACCATTATAAATCATCATCACCTTGATCATTTATTAGTTTATACTCACATATGTAGAAAGTTAAGAGAATACATCAAAGATTATTATTACATTTATATATTATAAGTGTATAGTTATAAGTCTTTCATTGTTCTTATTGGATAACAAATTATTTCAGTTCAAGTAGATGTTTTGAGTTTGAAAGTGAATATATCTTAATGACGATTAACTGGAATGGAGTATTGTTATCCTTAACAAACTTATCGACTTATATATTGACACATATTAATCTAATTCAATAACATGTTTACAGTTTTGAAATTGATTTAACTTAAATACTATTAACTTGAATGCAGGATTGATACTTTGTATGATTCTATCAACTTATTATAAGTCACTGATTGATGTTACATTCATATATCTCATCCCATGACAACTTGCATCAATTGAATTAGATGTTTTAGTTATGAAATGAATTTAACTTAAAGCTTATTAAACTTAAATAAATGAGTGTTATTGAATTAGTTTATCAACTTACATTGATCTGTTCATTAATCTCATCCGACAACAACTTATTCTAATTCAATTAGATATTTTTAGTTTCAAAATTAGTTGAAATTAAATATGACTTAGTCAAATATAATATAGTTATGTTGAATCAACTTAATGACTTATATTGATACATCCATCTAACCCAATAACTACATATTAGTTCAATCATATGTTTTTTGTTTCAAAATGCATTTCACATAAAGACGATTAACTCAAATATCGTATTGTTATTTTGAATTAGCTTAGCAGCTACCATTGGCACATTCATTATGTACAATAATAAATACTTGGCTTATTTAAGTAGATGTTTTTTGTTTCAAATTCCATTATACACTGGAAGACGATTAGCCTAATGATTAACCACTTATATTAATTGATTTATAAACTAATGCATCATTTTCAATCATCATCTTAATCTTTGACCACAACCAATCACCAATTCATCATTGATAGTTACACATTGGAAAACTATAGAATAATGAAGAATTTGAGATTGAATTTTTCAATATCAGCCAAATGTTGAACCTTTAATAAAATAATTTTACAGAAAATATAGCAACTTCAGAATGCGTTTTTGTAGACAAATATAGATACGTCTCTTGGTGTTATAGTTGTTTTCGACAAGTTTAACCGATGTGCCAAAAGTCCAACCGAGTTGAAATTCCTTGCAATGAATAATGATTTGACTCGAAGCGAGACCCGAAGGGAAAAGTTGTCCATGGCATAACCGATATCAAGTTTCACCCGAGTCGATGCGGGTTTCCTTAAGAAACTGAAATTAACTGAATCCGAACTGAAAATAACTGTTTAACTGATAGTAATAGCCTAATAGGTAAAAATCAACTGTTTAAACCAAAACTGTACGGGTCAAACCAAAAGACAACTGTAAACTGAACTGAACTTAACTGAAAATTGAATTAACTGTATGGATTGAAACTGAAACCGAAAAAGTTTAAACTGAATCAATTAAACTCGGAAAAATGAACTGAATTAACTAAACTGAAGTCAAATGAACTGTTTGATTTGAACCAGAACTGAACTGGTTAACTGAATTGACACCACTTATGAGAAGGTTCGAGTTATAGATATTGAGAGCAAGAGGGGCAAGTGATGGCTATGTTAGTTTGGGTATGAGCAACGTCAACCCATTCCATGAGGAAATCAGAGAGTTGGGTTAATGAGGATTATATAAGTTGAGGGAAGCCTCTGATATTATAGATGGAGGAAGTTGAAAAAGATATGAATAAAATGGGTTTATAGTGTAGCACTAGAGCGAAGTGAATGGAGATAGATCTTCCTGGAAGACTACAAGAAGATAGATTATTGGCTCATGTTGTTCACCCCATTGGGATTAAGCATTTTGCACTATGGTTGTTACTTTTACCCACTACATAAAGCGCACTCCATCCTACTAAAGTCTTGATACGATTAATAATTTAGTCACGAAAAATATAATCTAATATCATTCCTTACCTTCTCACTAGTAACAACTGCCCAACTAATTGTGTGTAAACGTGAAAGAAGGATTTCACAGCTTCTTTTCTCAATTACTCCTACACGTGGCCTTATAACTTATGCCTTTATCTCTATTATATAAGGGAAGGGGGGAACTATAGTGTCCCCATTAAATAGACTGTTTTACCCCCCTTTTCTTTCTAAATTATAAAACCAATTTCAACCAAAGCGGGGCTTTAAAAAAAAACTGCCGGAAATACAATTATAACAATCAATCACAAATCAACTGAAATCAATACAATTGCATAATTCACATTATACAAATCACTCAAATGAGGAAACTTTACAAAAACTAAAAAATTCAATTACAAACTATAACCCATTAGCAATTACATACTCCGTAAGAACTATTTACAATTACATACTCAGAAAAATTACCAATACACTACAACACCTCAATACAAATTATAAACTAAGAAAAACATACGCTTTCGACGGGGAGATTACACATTTGTCCATTGGAGATTTGCGAACTTCTAAAAAAGGTACATAATTCTTTTTAACCATGCAAGTTATTTCAAATTAGTTGAAGAAAAAACTAGCAACTCTTATGTTCGAATGCATGTTCAATTGTAGTATCGATAATCACATGTATTAGAAAAAAATACAATAAATATGTTACAAGAATAATTTAAGTTTGTATTATATGGTATAAATTTCGAAATAATTATTAAAAAATCAGTACATGTTTGTAATAAAAAAAGGCATTATAAAATATAAATCAATTTCGAATGCAATAAAAATGACACAAAAAAAACTAAAAAAGAAATTACATTAATTAGCAGTTAGTGAAATTGAAAATTGATGAAAACGATTGATTTTCTTTTAGTAATTCGTGGAATGAAATCTAAAAAATTTGATTTGAATTTTGAAAAAAAATAATTTATAATTAAAAAAAAGTGTATAAAAATAACTTTTCGATAGTAATTTGTCGAAAAATAAATGCAATCTTATAAACTGTTAGTACAAAACTGTCATTTCTTATGAATAATTAAAAACCCATAAACAAAAGGTCTTTTACGCAATAAATTATGCTTAAATTTAATTACTTTGCATACAAAATTTGCCAAAGCAGTAGAAGAAGTCTTGAAAAAAACAAAGGGAAAGAAAAAGGAAAAGTGGATGATTCAAGAACCGACTAGGATTGTAACTGGATTTTTGCAAATTCCGAATTCTGAACTTCAGCCACAAATTTTTTAAAAAAACCATCTTCACAAATAAAAGTTCAAACATAATGTAACCGGATCTTTGAGAACTATAGTTGACAATTAAGTTTTTTGGAACGAAATCAAGAACATGAAACGTAGATAATTACCTTCAAATTTGAGGCTCCCCATTTACTTCGTCAACCAAATAAAACCCAATTTTAACCCCATTCCAACGAACGTTCTTCAACATTACCACCCAAATTGACATGAAAACCCAAAAAGACCTAGAAGAACAGAGACCAAAATTACCCTAAAAATTAATGGAGCGTTGATGGGGTTGATTTTGACACCAAGATTAGCTTATTAATGTGGCGTTTGCTGTGAAATTAAAATAACCATTACGTTTGATTAAATCTTAATCTTTTTAAGTGAATATGAAAGATAATGAGGATAAGAAGATGAGTCGTTCTTATTTTTTGACGGAAGGGAAGATGTAAGGTTGTAGATAGGAAGATGAAAATTAAATAGGGAGGATAATTAGATGAAAAATACGTGAGATTCATCATTCATATGGATATGTCATATGTGGGGCGGATAGTTATATGAATAGATAGGAAAAATTATGTGGGTTTGTTACTTGCATATAAGTGGTTTTGTGGCTTTGGGTTACAATTTTTTTTTACTATTAACAAACAACTAAC